>OX596199.1:5593547-6273154 GCA_951394215.1 Glyphodes perspectalis
CCAACTTGCGCGCACACATGCAGACCCACTCCTCTGACAAGAACTTCGAGTGCTCGCGCTGCCACAAGACGTTCGCGCTCAAGAGCTACCTCAACAAGCACCAGGAGTCAGCGTGCGTGCGCGACGGGGACACGCCGTCGCCCGGGCCGCCCGAATCCGCGTCGGGCTAGGCGCCACGCCATCGCAACTAGGGACCGTAACCACCGCCGAATGGTTTTACACGTAAACTTAAAGTATTATTATGAATTTAGCTTGTTAGCATAATAATTATAGTAAATTTACAATTGAAAGGAGCGAGCGCGTCCGGCGAGGCCTCCGGGCCGCCGCCGGCTGCGCCGCGACGCAATCGAGCAACGTTTCGCAAACAACGAATCATGTACGACCCCGTAGCGCCGCGGCCGCCGCGGCTATAGGCCGTAGTGACAGACGTCCTGACGTTAAACATTAATATGTATATACTCATCGATAAAATATACCCTTATATACATAGAAGTATTGAAATATGAATGAAACTAATATCTTTTGTAGGTGATTTTTACAACCGCAAAGTAGGTTAGAAGTAATTATGATGTAAGTTAAGCGTCGAGATGCGAGAGCCGAGCGGCGAGCTCCCTCGGCGAGGGCGGGGGCGGAGCGCTGCCTCGCCGCCGTCCTCGGCGAAGTGCTTGCCAAAACTTTCCGTCCGAAGCTCCGCGCACACGCCGCCGCGCCGCGCCCCGCCGCGCCTGCGCCCAGGCCACGCCTCGCGCGCTTTGCCACGCCCCTGGCAAAATAAATACACACAGAACCGATATCTCGAACCGTAAAATTCTATGGAGGACGTAACAAATATCATCTCTCAAACTGTACGGCATAAAATCGAAAAGTCGAATTCTTTCTATAATTACCGTGGAACTTGAGCAAAATACCTCATTTATTGAGGATATTAATTGCTTAATACCACGCGTTGGTTAATGTGTAGCGACATTTTGCCACGCAGCGTAGCGTGCGCGCCCGGCGCAGGCCTGCGCTCGCGCCGCCGCCGCCCCGCGACAGTGCCTTAGCGGTAGCGATGGGTGATAACGATATATTTTGTATTACTTATGACAAATAGCTGTGACTAAATCGGTGACACACTGCGATCTTATATTACGAGACCCCTAGTTCATCTTCCCTCTGTACCAATCCGCTAATTCCGATAAACTTGTACCTTATGTAGTAAATGGTGTCGATTAAAGATAACACGATAAATTTACTTAATTTTTTTTTCTGAATTCTTTTGCTTTGAATAAAAATGCTTTAATATAGCACACATACTTCATAACGTTTTCAGATTTAGAAATGAAAAGTCAAAGATATATTTTTTGTGTCTTAATTTTCTTCACACAGACGAGTGATTAAGAGTTTTATGCAAAAGCATTTCATGGTCAATATAAAATGCAACCTTTTCGCCATAGGGTGCAAACTTATCGGTCATATCACATAATAAAGAGAGTAAGTTGTAAATAATTGTAAGACGATTGCGTGTACATAATACAAAAATCAACCATCGAGGCCTTTGATTCTAGTGACAGAGACGGTCGGATCCGTCGAATAAGTGTAAAGATAGTTAGGTGCTGCAATCGCAGGTGGCGCCGAGTCTCGTAGAGGTAGCTAGCGCAGGTATATCACTCAGCTCTACCCCAGCGGCGGTAGCGCACGCTCTACCGACACACGTCACAACTCTTGTATCTAAAAACAAACGCATTTTACTACACGTAACATTTCATCATAAAAAAATCTTTAAAAAAAAACAAAAGACAATTTTATAAAATACAATCACTTCACTATAATCGTCTTTCTATCTTGAAAAGCGTTGTATTTATAAACACATCAATACGGCATTTAAAATGCAGCTGTAACGATAATAGACAGTAAGTAGGTACGTCAAAAATCTAGTCTACACGATTTCTTTATCAATTAAATTAACATCTAATAGACCTAAAAAAGATCACAAATCATAAAACGAAATGCCTATTTTTTTAGCCAACCCACAAACCAAGTCTAATGCTATTATCTTTTTATAAAAATAATCTATAACAGACGAGTATGTAACGTCATTTAAAATGAAACAATTGAAAGACCAATTTGTCGTCACCCAAGCATTGATATGTAAGATCAAATTGTGGGTACATACAGCGTGACGTTTAAGCGGTAGAGGCACACGCGATGCGGGGCGCCCATCAAAGCATGCCTTTACTTAAGCGTGTATCGAATCAAACGTAACTGGCAATAAAGTAACTTAGGCTAAGTTATACTCAGACCGTGGACAGCAAAAAATGAGATTGATTATTAATTCTAGAATTCGACTAAACCGCATTTTACCGATTGATGGCCAACAACACAAAGCTTTGACTGGAAATCGAAACGGTACAAAACGTTGTTCGGTAAACCTTTTTTGACGAATTGTATAAATTCTCATCCTACTAATTCGTTTTTCATTCATTCCAATGGCCTTTCCTGAGTGGCTTACATAAAATAACAAACATAAATACTTTATCTCTTTATTCCAACGTTGAAACGCGCAATAATATAATTCAATGGAATGTTATTCAGCGTTCATACCAGCAAGATTTTTAATAATTGTATTTGTTATTCCACCCACAATCAAGAACGACTATAATATGTATGTATATGTCCCGTCAAATCGGGATAATATCGTCTTTATCGGCTGTATCATGTCAATTACTTTTTCAAACTGTTCAATTAATAAAATAACAAACGAGGTCCATTACAGATCAAAAAAAATTTAAAGTTGAGCTATAAACAAACAGGCCAGTATTTTACAGACAGCCCCAGTGCTAATATAATATCCGTTTGTCCGGCTGTATAATTGGTAAATATTAACAATTGGCTTATATGTAATATAAAGCGCGAAACATGATGCGAACAATGTATTCATCATACGTGTATTTGCCGTTATGAAATCTAGAATGTATTCCAATGTCATTTTTTGCTTTCTTGGCGAAAATTTAGACATAACTTAGGATAAGAGGCGAACACGAGGTGTTCGGGAGAAATGGGTATTCGAAAAGCAATAATAATGTAGACACTAATGAGTCGCGCACCGCTGTCGACAGACGCAGCAGACTTCACGCACGTGCGGCCGCGGCGCCGATGCGCGACTGCGCCTGCCATCACGCACTTTTGCACGTACAAACACTATTCTTAGTTTAACAATCGTTTAGAATTCATTTCTAAGTAACAAAAGCGTGTTATGTTAATTCCTTAAATTACCAATAATGACTCTCATTAAAAACGAAGAAAAAAAGTGCAATTAGTTTTGTTTTGTATATCTATAAACTTTAAATATACGCATTATTATTGTATCATACATTTACCGAAATAGTGATCATCGTCATCATAGGTCCAAACTTGGTCACTGCTGGACATAGGCCAGTAGCAGCTGCAAACCATAACACTTATGTCAATATATGCATTTGATGACAAGTATGCAGCAATTTAAACTAAAACAGTAGCCATAATCCAGTAGCATAAATCTTAAGTACATAATATAGACGTTGCTTCATTACGTATAAGACAGACGCAAAAGTGAATGATGTCGCCACAGCGCTAGTCGCTCGTCGTGGTCGCCCCGGCTCGGACGCTATCTTTATCCAGTAGCAAAACTTACTCGTAGCGTAGATCACCCCGAAGCGGAAGCGACTTCACTGAGAAACTGAAAATATATTTTTGTAATAAAATATACAAATACGCAAAAAAAGAGAAAACACCTACACTTTCCCGCTTAAACGAAACTTGACATTGAATTCTTTAATCACTAACGACTAAGATAATGGGACTGCGTGCCCCTTCTAAAAAAAAACAAACTCGTGGTTACTTTCAAATAAAAGTTAAATTTGGATTACAAAATACGGGACAATCAATAAGTATACATATACATATATGAATATGGGAGAAGCCCGCGGGGCCAATGTAACGTCTAATTATCGATCGCCGTGACACGTAAAAAGTTACGAATAGCTTAATATTGTCCGTGATATAAATACTATGTATTACCGAATACAATATCAATACCAAATAGTAATATTTACGTAAAAAGATGATAAAGTATAATATGATGTTTGAATGTCCGGTCGCAAGAGACTTAATAAGACGAATTACGAATACGAATTTTTCCAAACTTTCCGAACGCTTTGCATCCTAATGCTCACAATGTACGAGTATCAATCGAGGATTGGAGAACAGGCGAACCGATTAGGATCGAATTAAGAACACAGGTCGCCGTTTCCTGGTTGGCGGCTAAGCAGAAAGCAACGAAACGTCTGATGGATTATCCTCCTTATTCAAATTAGTCAGGGACCGCTTGCCGGCAATCGTTTATCACGCCTTGCTGTCGGAATCGAGCCACGTTCGCTCTACTCACAAGGGTTCACCGTAAAGTGACTAGAAGGCGATAGAACATTGATATTATAGCTGGTGTGCTACACACTACAAGATTGTTAAAACCTACTTATTAACAAATCTTGTCTACTTAGACATGACATTATTAACAGTGAGACAACATCAAGGTATCAATCTTGTAAAACCTTCACACGTTAACATACATGGATTGAGTTTTTTCAAAACGTCCTAGATACATTTTGGAACTTAAGCATATCCCCAATAAGATTATTAGATTCCTCTAATTGTAACTAAAAAAATCCCTACGTGTTTTATAATCATTTATATTTTTTTTTATAATCATTCATTAGAAAGTTATATCGCGTCCCTGATCTTTTTGTAAATTTTTACTTCTCATCGCGGTAATTTATCTACTGTTAGAAATTCATGTGATGAATCGCCCGTGTGTTTTATCAATCAAGTTATACAAGAATCCTGATGACTTAATGTCGCTTAATTGGGATCAAAACATCATACACAAACAATACCCAAACATCGCTCGTTTAAATTAACACGTTTTTTAATGTGGTTAGCCACTTAGATAGTGGAGGATGGCATGCTGTGACGTCATATCACGCAAAAGTGTAGCGAAGGCTAAGGAAAATTAATATTGTGACAATTGTCGGATAAGAACGGTAACAGTTGATGATGTGTCCCTATTCGAGTCGGTATCTGTCACCTACCTACATAACGTATATAGAGGTCTTTCAATTATATATGATTATTTAATTAAAATTAAACAGTTTTGTTGATGTAACAACCTGAAACTTTTTCAAACAAAAATAATGGACGCTTTATGGACTAAATCGGAACCGAACGCGTCCTTAGTATAGCTACTCATTCTTATCCTTATTGAAAGTGTCGAAAATACGTATAAATAAATATAACGAAGGTAACACCTAAATGATCGAGCAGTATATTTCTCAGTGACGTCGCCCCTGCCCTTAGTATATTAGTGAGTGCCTCACGTGTCAATTCATCGTCGGTATTTATTTAAAATGCTTGTCAATTACATATGGCAAAAGTTCCTCAATTATTCGACTTATCGGAAAAATATACTTATATACATACATACACAACGCGGTTGATGCGTTATTTCTTTAGATGCTTGGTACGGAATATCCTGTAAATCTATATAGCGCAATACGTGTTCTTACTGAAATTAAGATCAATGAAAATAGTGCCTCTAAATTTCACAATATTAGTAAACAAACTAGTTACCTGCTTAACAGGCTAAGTGCGAATACCACACACCCAACTAACTAATCTCTCAATAATATACCTACTATTGCATAATATGTTGCATCAATAAAATAAAAAATATCGCAATGATTTAATTTATGAATATTCTGCGAAATTAAATTACATACATACTCTCCGATGGGGTAGGCAGAGTCAAAGGGTCAGCAGGCCCCTTTAACCACATTCAGCCAACAATAATACTGGGCTGGGTTACATGGAAAATTGTGAAAAAGTAATGACAAGTGGCTAGCTTGACCAAATTGAAATCTTTCACACTGAACCGAGCGAGTTATGTTTCCACCAATTAACACGAAACAAGAAATTCAAGATCATGAAAATCCAACTGAAAATAATTTCACTCTTGCCATAAACATTAAATCAGTATCAAATTAATTAATGTACTTATTAAAATAACGCCTATATATTATCTGGAAATAACGCATTAAACACGCAAATGATATACCTATTTCATTCTTTCGGAATATTACATTTATTTAAAAGCAATTTTATCAAAAGTATTAAAGATATTTTAAGCTTAATTGATGGTGTTTGAGAATAGTTTTAATCGTTTCGACTACGGCATCGGTTAGCCCGCCTGAGGAGGCACTTGCCAATCCTAGCGATTATATTCCCTGATTATGATCCCAATATTCCTATTTGTAGATGTAGTGCCACTTTAAACTAAACCTATATAGATATTGAGTAGGTCCCTTCACTTTAATCTACATGTTTATTTATACAAAATAAATAGGCTTAAAGGACAAAGGTTGCGCGTTTAAAAGCAATATTGTAAATTAATAAGCAATACTACGGTAGGATTTACGTAATCATATATGTATTCATTTAAGGTTTTGTAGTATTTTAGACGTTTTTGGTGCTTTGGAGTACTTATAAAAAAATCGAAACGAAAAATACATCGAATTAATTGCGACGAAATTTGTTTGTCCAACTTGCAATTATTATATAGATAACGTGATTTGGCATGCGTTTCCTATATCATTTGTACGTTCGTCTTCTTCTCGTATGGGTTCCGCGATCAACCTCGCTATGTTGGAATAGACTAATGTACTCCTTCATAATCCCATCTATCTATCTATTCTTTGTATCTTCTAGCTGTCCCGTCTTACATATGTTTCGTAGGAAATGCAAAAATAATGGCTTTTAAAAAATCTAAATTGAGATATTTTATTCAAATATTTATTATACTATCGTTATTGTAGTAGTAAGTAAGTAATAGTTAACGATTAACATTAACGAAAGCAACTTATATACAAAAATATATACATCTAATTGTAAATACATCCCTGTGTACCAAATTTCCCTTCTTTACAATTTTTGTAGTCGTAGACATTATGGATAACTTTATGATTACATATTTATATAGTGAGGAAACAATTGTAGGTAGACGTAAGACCACCATAGACTTGGTACACCGAGAATAAGTTTAAACTTTGTCGAGCACGGACGAAACGAGCTCAGAACAACTTGAACAAAACTGATAAGTTGCCTTGCCAGAACCTTCTTATAAAATTTAATCCGATTAATCTAAAGTCTATAACAAGAAACTCTCCTTAAGCAAAACATTGTGTTACTTGTCGATATTTTCACTTCAACATTAAATAGTAACAACATACGGAAAACCAGAGAAATAACATAAGCCGAACAATATCTTTGTTTCTACATTGTTGAAAACTATTTCCTGATTTCGACGATACAGACTTAGTCTAGTATGGAGATCATGGGCAATGTATTAAGAACAATAGTCAATGTCAAACTGTTTATTTACAGAATACAATACAATAAAACTCTACAATGTTTATATAAAATTAAAGTCAGCTATTTATTGCATTTTCATGCGAGAGGATGAAGCAATTAAAGGACATATTTTGTTGCTAGATATTTACCTGAAAAATATGTCTTTGAATAAAAAGCTTCACTTATCAATTGAAAACAACTGAATGATTTATTCACTAGACTGCAATAGAGTGAGATCCCGGGGCCTCCAGACGTTACTTATTTTCTCAGAAACGTATAGTAAAGGGTAGTAGGTATTTATGCCTTCTATAAATGTACGGGTACTAGCTAGTTTGGGTATTGGGCAAATTTGCAGGTATCAGGTGCAAAAGATAGGAACATATATTTCTAATTTAACTTAAGTTCTGTTAACTGATTTTCGTTTAGGTATGTTGTGTAGAATACTATTTTACATCAATATTAAACATAGCCGAACACTTTCCGTTTGTAGTAAAGTCTACCAGACACTTGAATGATCCGAAAAAATAACGAAAATTCATTAATATTACGAATTTTATGTAGAAAATTAAATTTAAATTACTAGGTAGGATATCTGGAACGTTTCCAAGCAGGCCGATTATTGCATGGCCCTAACAACTCATAAAAAATGTTCTGTGAGTAGCTCGAATAGTAACGTGACATAGCTTTGTTGAAATTTTAATTATCGAAATAGATTTTTATAAGTAGTTCGTTTTTAATCTTTATCATCATCGAAAGCAAACTTCCATTATTTTTTCGGGCGCTTTATAGCATTTGGTGGAATTTACTGCTATAAGCGTCTGGCAATGCTGGATATGGTTTGTACCTACACCTACCTAGTATTCTACACAACATACATGAACATCAGCAATCAGAATTTAAGTTAAGTCAGATCTATCTTACCCTACCTTACGCACTTGATAACTGCAAATTGGCCCACTACCTAAACTAGGTAGTACCCGTACGTTTATAGTAAGTACAGATACTACCCCATACCACACATTTCATTTTTGAGAAAATAAGTAACGTCTGGTGGCCCTGGGATCTTGGGCCAGAACTCTTGCTTACGATGTATTTGAATCAGTGTTTCCCAATTTTATGTGTGTGGTTACATGGAGGCGCAATAGACAAAAACGAAAAGTATTTACGTAAGTTACGTTAAAAGATCTGTAAGGTAAATTTTATTTTCTAAGCATACCGACATTTAACCATGACATAAGAAATTTCAAACAGTTTATCCCAGCAGGTAAGTTACCTTGGGAATTGGTAAAGATTTTATACACTATTATATTAAGTACTTAAGTAAACTATTACTACTGCATCAACTTAATTCACCTATGAGCTATTGGACAAAATTATTGGGAACCACCGATTTAAACAGAGTTTATTCTCAAACGTCGACAATGCATAGACTTTGATAAAGTCCCATGAATTCACAAATTGAAATAGTGTTGCTCTATGTTATAATATATCTCGAATCTAAATTCCCAAGAGCTAGTTATGCAAGCGATGACTTATCGCGCCAATCCGCGCCTTTAGGTACTCTTTATAACTCTATACGTGCATCTTCCAACGGGAGAAACCTCACGCATTGTAACAAACAGTTACACAAAACCTAGATAAGATACGCAAAACAGTGATAAAATTTGAAAAATGTCCAAATTAGCAATACTAAAATAAGCAATAAATGAATACTTTAGGCTAAATATATTAATACTAGAGGGTTAATATAAAATAGCAATTAGAATACGAATAACGTAAACAAGCAATACTAAAGCAATATTGTTTTAATAGATTTAGTTATGGATTTGACGCATTTGAATAATATTGTAACTTTAACGAAACTCGGCTAATATAAGTAGACTGCAACGAAGTGATATTTAGATTGTTTCGTTAAATGATAAAAATTATCGCTTAGAATTATACATAAGTAATATTGAATCGCTCTCATCGAAATCGTTATTGTCATTTGGATAAAATCTACATTCATAGTGGAAGTTACGGTTTTTAACACCATTACAAACGTGATGTGATACTACAAGCAATATTTAAAAGTGTTTGGCACGGTATTATTGTTCGTTAGGAATCAATGTACAATGAGTGTCGTTAACAATAGTACCCACCTACATGCCGTTGTTAAAATATTACGTCTTTACAGGTTTAATGCAACAATAACTGTCATTCGATCGATCAAACATTGTATTTGCGTAAAAATACCTGTAAATTCATACAAAAAATACGCTAAATACCTTCCGATCACGAGATTTATCAAGATTGTCAACACCAACCACGTGTGTTTTAACACAAATTAAAAGCAAGTTTAAATAATCGTCTGAAACTAGTTTTAAAGATCTTAAAACTGGTTAATATTTTTTGAAGGATATTTTATTAAATATACACATTCTTATTTAATGAAAGTAATATATACTTAAGTTAAGATTAAATAAGTATGGTTTTATCTGTAATATATTAACAATTCGAAATGTACTTAATAATATAATTGCAATAAATTCAGGTTAGTTATGAAACAGTAACTGTAAGCACCAAGCAGAAATATAAATTTCTATCACACACAAAAGAGCAAGAAGGATTTGCTTGTCGGGCAATGCTAAACGCCTGGTGCACTATTGTTTCATTACTAACTATTAAAGTATGTATAAAAACGTTCCATGTAATATTCATAAGTGAATTTGTAACCAGTTATAATATCTTTAAGAGTAAGTAGGTAACATAGTAATGTAACGAGTGAGAAAGTTATGGAACAACGATAAGCAATAATAACGAATCTTACAACGAATTGTGCAAGTGTGTTATCGCTTGTTTGTGTCCCCATTAGTGACATTGTGCATAACTAGAGTGTATCTAGGTGCGTAAATGAAAGTAATAAATTTATATGCTGTAATGTTAAGCTTTAATGTTCTATGATTTTATTATTCCTCAAATGTATCTCAAATTAAAATGGCTTTTCGAAGACTTAACAAAAAATGCCAATATGACAAGTTTATATGTAAAAACAGTGTCGGTAAAATATATATGATCTAGTTATGCAAATGAAACAAAAGGATAAGAATATCTAGTCATAGAAGATCAATTATTCTAATAATCAAGACGTAATTTTATTCATAAAATGTTCTAAGAATTATAGTTTGTATGTTTGAAAGTGTTCGGAAAATTGTGAAAAAGAAATTGTGGAATTTCTAATTCAACCCAGACTTGATTTTCACTTAGACTTCAAGGCATTTACATACGTTCTAAGACCACCGTTCAGGCATAATTATTTTTTGTAATTGTATAGAAAGATATACCTAATCGTAAGCACCATCTCATGAGATCATTTGAATAAATAATATATTAGAGTTACCTACGACTTAACATTTGAAAAGTATATTAGATTTAGATATTGTCGTAGATATCTCTGAGCACAAAAAAGCAACTTTTAGGTACACAAAGTCCAATATAACTATTTTAATTTGTCATTTGTAACTCGTAAAGTGGCATAAAGTAGAAATTAATGAAATAGATCACGAATCGCCTAGTGAACGTATACTTAGTTAATTTTAAATCATTTTATCATAATATTACCTACTTATTTTTTTTAACCACGGTCATTATTATCATTGAGTCTTTCCTAAATATAATAACGAACGTCGTTTGTATGCATAAGTGAAAACATAAATTCGAACGAACAAATAAAATAGTGGTTTTCGGTTATAAACGGAATATATGAAGCTATAACATGTTGTACAAATGGTACGAAACTTAACCGACCGATCATAAGTTTATTTTAAGCGAAATCCTTTACATCATCGTTTACAAAATCACTTTGATTGCGTAAGTTAAATATTTTGTATTAAGTTTTTAATTTCACAATCGTGTGATAGTAATGTTACTTATAGTACCTACATTTAACATCATAGAGCGAGGTCGAAGCTGAACAGGTGAAATAGGTGGAATTTAGGAGATAGTGTAGGAAGTAGATAATCTAGGCAGATATAGATCGATACAGACATATTTATACCACTAGCAGTAGGTGAGGTGATTACTACATGTGATGCATCGAGTATTAGTAGAATGTGAGAGTGAGTAGTTAGCTGTAAAGGATAAGCTAGTCACAGATGGTTGAGGGGATAAAAACTAAGTTTGCCTTACAAATATTGTAGGTATCAGTATATACATTATACATACAAGTAATTTGAATACTCAGAACTTGGTTAAAAATTAGATTTGCGACTTCTAGATTTCTTTATAATTATTATATGTCAGGGTAGTTACGAATACCCCAAGAGTGCGAGGAATTGTAAAAAGGTTCATTACCTATACGCATATTATTTTTGGTTTATTTGATGCCGTAAAATGGGTGTACGGCGCGTACAACGATCCGAGCACATCTTGAGTCTTGTAAAAAAACATTTTTGGCCGCCGTTGTATATAGTAAAAACCGGGATAAATACGGCGCCTGTTTTTGTCTTTAGCTAGTTCTGTCAAAACACATACATTCCAAAAGGAATGAATAAACAAATATATCCCCCATTTAGTGTATTAGACAACAAGCCTACGTGGTGGGCGGTCGGTGAACGCAGGTACGTTCACGTACCTCGAAGCTTGAGTAATTTGATGTTCCTGCGGTCCCATTGTTCCAGGAACTATTTTACTGTACCAACTATAGGTACATTTTCCAATTAGGTAAATCAAGTGGCGAGTTCATGAGAGTTTAGTATCTCATAGGAAATAAACAGCAATTATTCGGCCAGTGAGGCAATTGTGTTTTGAATGAAATATGATAATGTTTTCAGTCTACAACAATAGATTTTTACTAAACACCGTTATTCACATATTTAAACAGAGCTTCGTTGTTTCACGATAATATAAACACAAGTACGCCTGTATTTGTATACATTTCTATATCTATACTAATGAACTGATTATTTCATACCTCCATTCAACTTCGGTTGTATAGAATTCTATCTATCATTTAACTATATCTAGCTTGCATAAAGACGGTCACTACCACACTCAACTACCGTGCCCCGCTAGGGAACTACCTAGGTCCCAATATTCTGCCAGACCAATAAACAACAACGTAAAGTTACAAAAACAATTTTAGAACTAACGTTACAAAAACAAAAACAAGATTATATCCCTTGATTTCTAAGCCTTAGTCGTCAATTGAATACATAGAATAAAATTGTAGCAGATAAAACACTAAATGTTTTAACGAACAACCTGACCAAATAAATCAAATATGTACCTACGTCACCAACAGGACCAGGTCAAATATATTTTATTTAACTAATGCATCTAATAAGAAACCACAAGTCGGGGGGAAATTATTGTATCCGAAAAGATATCTAGAAGTCACAAAATCAAATTCTAACGATTAACCATCATTGTTTACCTATTGTTTCATCTTGCAGCGCCCTTGGTATGAAAATAGTGAAAGCCGCATATCTAGTCATTTGCCAGTCCAGATGCGTTAATTTTTTCTATGAATTTCACATGTTTGTGAAATGTGGGCTTCATCTCTTTTCACAGTAAAGGCTTAATGAGGAGTTAATGACATGAAGCTCGTAACGAAACTTGAAAGAAATTTAAGTAATTTTGTACTTTAAAGCGTAGGTAACCTTCGACCAATATAATATTGAACTATACTGGCCATGGATTAAGAACCATGGAGTTTGAATTACCGCAGCGTATAGAAAGAGTTTTTCTTACTATAAATGTGGTATAAATGACCCGGGGTGCCATTGGACCTCCACACATCTATTGGTGCGATTCGATATGTTCACTACTTCTCTTTGAGCCGTATCTAGGAGACGGACACTACCTACTCGTTTAGACAATCGACTCTGACAGTCAATTTCTTCGAAAATGTATCCCATTTAGTTTAAGTACTTAAGTATTCATTTTTACTCTACCAATATAGTAGGTAAATATTTAACAATATAATTACCCTCTTAAATGTAGTAAGTCAATTTTTTAATTCACTTATTCCTTCCTAATAAGCAATTAATATGTACCAAAAGTACCTACAGAGTTAGTAGATAACATTGCATGAAATAATATTATATTAATATAATAGTTCTATAGTGTAACAATTATTTAAAGTACCTACTTAATTAATAAGTAAAAAAGAATTATTATTCATACTGACGCATTTAAAGGGCTGTTCTATTTGTTTATCTTATGGCTATTTATTTGCTTTGTTATATTGTTTAGTAATTGTTCTTGGAAATTGACCATGCCACAACGGTTAATGGTTAGCATTAAATGCATATAATATACATAACATATAAGTAAGGCTAAGTAAGAAATTAAGTGACTTTATAGGATTGTATGACGATGTCCATAGAGTAAGTTACCTATATTATTATTAATTAGCCCGAGGTACACATGCTAAACAAGTTTAAACAGTAATAGAGATATATTTTCCCTGTGCAAAATTATGAGAATATGAACATTTACTATAAAAACCGTATTTATAACATCCTTGCTTAATATTAAAATTAGCTGTAATTCTTTAATGTAATATGTATTTTTGTCTTTACAACTTTTTAAAAAATCATAAAAACAAAACGCTGTGGCATGATAAGAATATTATTGCTTTAGGTACATACTGCGATGGTTTTGTTGTTATTTATTTCTAAAATTAAGTTAAGTATATTTTTTATCAATTTGTAAGGTTTTTTTTTATTTGTTATGGCAGAAAACTGTGAAAATATATATCACGAGTACTTCCTCAATTTTCCAACATGACCTCATTATAATAATAAGATCCATTTCATTTGTAATTTAGAAAAATTCTAAACTAAAATAGGAATTTTCGGAAATTCATTCAAGGACTATGTAGTGTAGGTAAATAAAGTAAAAAACAAAAATCAATTATTGAATTACACTCATCAAATCATAAAGTATTTTCATCGTTTAACTTTTATATAAAGTAATGCAATATTAAACTAAATATCTAGGGTCCACTACGATCATTCATAATGTAGGTATCGCTTAGATAATCTAGACTCATAGTCGGAAATAAGTTTATTTAAAATTTTAAATAATTTCGCGGCATAATCGTCAAGGGTAGCTACCAGATACAGTCAAGGTATATTCATTATATACTTTGATGGTAATAATAAATCAAGTAACAGGAAAAGTTTAAGTCTAACAGTTACGTCGCCGATATTTTATAGGCGTATTCACGCATCAGCGTATTCGGCCGAAACCAGCTGGCTTCGGCTTAATTGTAGAGAAAGAAGCTAGAGGTTAGAAGGCTAGCGAGCCAAACCCACTCTAGCCTCCTGCTCTATCAAACTGCAAAGAAATGTAGTTTCCAATTACGAATGTAGTGTAGGTACCATTTCGCGTAATTCTGAGGGAACTCGAAGTGTCAGCGTAGTGAACTGCGATGTTATAGCGCAATTATTTTGCTGAATTAACCAAGCTTAACCGCATACTAACACAATTGAACATGATCAGTCGATAGAAACCTAAAGCCTATATCGTGTGATTTCAAGACTACGTGTTTCTGCTGTAGGCTTGAGTTGTTCCATTAAGAACCATAAACGTTTTGCATTTTGTTATGTTTGAACCATCAAAGAGGTTATTGTTTATAACAAGGTGCAACGCAACATAATTATGATTTAATGGTTTCACACATAATTTATTCTAAGGGATAGCTAATGTAACGGTAATGTAACCGTCTAAAACTTAGAACTAAACATTAAAAATACGCTAGCTTGTGTTTGTTGATTGAATACCTACATGTTTTGACGAATAAAACCTTAAGAATTGAGCGAAATCAACAGTTATCTTAACTCCATATCTTTAATGTTCATAGCAGTAAATATCAGACAATATCATAATGGGCTTCTGTTTAGACTACTTGCTATATTACGATTATTAATTATGTATTACTTAAACACAGGATCAAAATGAACTCCTGCTTATTTCTGGTGAGGAATGTAAAACTTTTTGGCATCGTGACAGAAGGACTCAGCGCGTTAACTTTGTATTTCAATCGCCAGCAAAGCGCAAAAACTTCATACCTACACCTTGTTGTTCTGTTGTCGATGCGACTACCTAAGTCATGTAGCCAAAACTTTACAAAGAAATAAACGCCCAATAGGTATAAGATCGACATCTCTGTATGTATGGATAATTTATCAGATCTAGTCATGTTTGTATGTATGTGATTTGTATTAAACATTGTACTCGAATTGTCCTATATTAATATGAAATTCATCAAACATTCAGTGCACGAAGATTTATTTTTTTCTATTGAAAACAATCGATAATTTAGGCTACGATTAAAGTTTCATGTTTTGGCTCATATTAAAATATGTTGCATTGTGCGTTACGTTGATTTTCATTATTCATAATAAAAATAAACTGTATTGTATAATTGGTTTTTTTTTTGTTCCCCGTACCGTGAATGAAGCAAGCAGAGAAAGCATAGTAGGAATTAATAAAAAAAAACCGACACTAAAAAAACCGCAAAAATGGTAAGTAATTAAATAAAAAACACAAAAAAAGCCGTGATAAGTTAATGTGTTGTAAATACAGGTTAACTTTAGGGTAGCTTAATATTTTGTGTGAAAAAAATCGGAAGTACCTATCGTTCGCTCGCCGTAATTACGTAGACGTACGTCATAATGACTTACGAATATTCAAATGTGGAATACCTAGCAATGGTTATAATAATAGTGAAAGTGTAGAAGCAGCGCGACGAATGTACGCAGAAGCACGCGCAAGCGAATATCCTATGGAGCGACGAATCCATTTTTACCCGTGTGGGCATTTATAATGTTCATAATGAACAGAGCTTCCGAAACCCACATAAAATAAAAGAAGAATCGCACCAAATCAGGTTCAGTGTCAATGTGTGGGCTGCGATAATCCGCGATCGTATTATCGGGCCGGTCTGGATTGAAGGACGATTGACAGGTGCTACATACATACCTACAAACGATTCAATAGAGATAGAGATGACGTTCCCCTGACTTATGTACGAGGCCTCTACTTTCAACACGACGGTTGTCCTGCCCATTACGAACGATCTGACCGCCAGTATTTGGATGCTGATTTCCCTGATAGGTGGATAGGTCTTGACGGGCGTGTGAACTGGCCCGCGCGTTCACCGGACTTAACGCCGCTAGATTTTTATTTGTGGGCCGAGTTGAAGCGGCTAGTGTACACTGAGGAAGCACAAAGTGTTAATGACTTAAAACAGCGAATAATAGACGCTTTCGATATTATAAAAAGTGATAGAGACACTCTTCGCAGTTTAACAAACAATTTGCAACGACGTGCTAGTTTGTGTTTGGAAAGAAACGGAGAACATTTTGAACATCTGTTAAAATATCGTTAAAAGGTAAGTTTTAATTAGTAATGTAAATACAATCAGTGTGATTTGTAAGTAAATAAGTTGATTCCAATCTCTACGTACGCCTCAATCCAATCCAATATAGCCTGTTGTAAATAAGTTAATAAATCATAAGTGTACTAATTTATTTTAACTTAACAAAATGTAGGTTACAAAATCTGACCTACTGCATCTTTGGCGTTCCTAAGCCCGTAAAAGTATGAAGGAAGGATTGAAATTTACTTTAAATTTATCCTATGAATAACACGAAAAACATTTGCAATTTTTTGTCTCGCTGGTTTTTTGCAAGGATTCAAAATGAACGACATTAAATTTTATTCATTCGGTAATACGCGCGGCGGGCGGCGGGCGCGCGTCCCCCTCTGCGCTACCTCTACCGTTTTACTACACTTCCTACAAATAATACGTATGCACCAATGTATGTACTTATTTCAAATTTATGACTTTTTTGGGATATTCCAAAATTTATAAAATCAGTTGTATTTTATAAATACACTCACGTATAGAAATTGTTTTAGGTACAAAATACACAGTTATTTTTTCCTGACGGTAAAAAAAGTCACCAGCATAGAGGGACCTGGGAGTATACTTTGACCAAAAAATTTTGTTGTCTGAGCATATTGACAAGATCGCCACTAAAGCCTTTCAAAATCTCGGATTTGTCATTAGCTCCTGCAAAACTTTTACTAACGAACATACGTTTAAAATACGTATATAACGCATATGTACGTAGCATATTAGAATACGCTAGACCGATCTGGTCCCCAAAATACACAAAATATATTGATCGATTGGAGCGCATTCAAAAATTGTTTATTAAACAGTTTAATTACCACCTTCGTAAACCTACTTATTAACGCCCAATGATAGGAGCAAATTAATTGATGTTTATTTACTATACAATATATTGCGCGGTCACTTAGACTGCCCAGACCTAGTAAAAGATGTATCGTATTGCGTCCCTAGTCGTCGCACCCGCCGCCCGCTGCTACACACGCCCAGCTCCTCCCTCCATTAACTACGCACGTAACGCACCCTTATCGAACGAATTCTTTACCTAGTGATGTTGATTTATTTACTTACAGTTAGGCCTCGATTAGGAATCATGTTATCAAGGCATTGAGGGATTCTTAAGCGAATAATTAAATTAAAGTAATAAAATAGTTATTTAAAAAAAAAAATTACAGAACATCGCATACATATATTTCAAAGAGAGTATCTTGGGCACTTGTGTTGTGGAAGTCAGAATGAATAGTGGTGAATCAATAACACATAATTATACATACTTAAATACATAGATATTAAAAAAAATACAGTCGAATTGAGAACCTCCTCCTTTTTTGAAGTCGGTTAATAAAAGATAGTATAATCTTCAGCGTTCCTTTATTTGCATTACAAACAAGAAAAATATTTAGTTACTATAATTTAATTGTCGATTCATAAAATGACTGATAATTATCTATAGATTAATCAATATAAAAAATTGCGCCTAACTCATAATGAAAGTAGTAAATTTTTGTATAATTAAATAATGTTCATCCAAATAAATAAGATCACGGGTAAAATAGAATCTCCATCGAATATACGCACTAATGATGTACAACGAGACGAATTCATTAAATAATGCCAATAATGCCTTTAAAATAATCCGAAAAATATTACAAATCTAAAATTTCATATCAAAGTATAAGTACATAAATAAATCGAAACCCTTAATCTCATTACCTACATTATTATGAAAAATAATTTGTGGTTCTACAAAACGCTTAATGGTACTTTTGATAAATCTTGAAAGCTATTCAATAATTTAAACATTGATCTTCAAGCACACGACGACGTCTGTTTAGCCATGTCGTTATGTGTTTGCGTCCGTCAGTCATCATTATATATTATAGGTACATTTTCGTCCACACACGACTACGCTAGTACGCCCGGCATACAGTTAGCTCGGTGAAGGCGACTCTTAGACATTCCTGCAATTATATCTATATAGCAAAACAGCATAATCCTAGCTAACTTTACATTACTACATCGTTTTATTCTGACTAGGATGTTCAGGCGGCCCTGGTTACAGCAACTGATATAAACGGGTGGTGCGGTGCAAGCAAAGATACATAAACATTTATACATGGATACAATGGGAGATAAACACGGGTATTAATAAGGGTAACATCGCTGCCGCCAGCGCCGTCTGTAAGGCATTCCACTAATTCTAATATACATAGGTAAACACAAAACAGTGCACATTGCCTCCACCACGGTAAGTTCACTTGAGGACTCCGCTAAACATAACAGAACTGGCCACGTCTCACCAGAGGTAGCAGTCGCGGGACACTTCACTCTGCATTCTACGAGTGACTTAATGACAAGTATTATACAGTATCATGGAAGCCTAATTCCGATATACGATTCGTAATCTTAACTTCTACGGCTGACCTGTGCATTTCATAAGCTATTTATGTGGTAGAGTAAAATGTGTTGGCTAGCAAAGTGAGGAGCCCCTTTTAACATACCGCTGTGGTGTCTCGAATAAATATCAGTAGGCGCAGAATAGACACGCGTCAAAGTTCAGTTGATTTGATTTTTACCTATCGAAATCAACAATGCTATCCTTATATACTTATAGAGCCATCAAGAAAGAGGTAAAGATAGAGGTACCCATTAAAAGAAGTCAAATCGTTCAAACTTGTTCTAAAATTACACCTATTGTAATAATGAAACTGTTTAACGACCAGCCCTTGTACTAAATGTGCTATTGCTCGGTAATGGTTGTCATGTCCCCAAGTGCATATACGGTTGGATCACAATGCGCACTAAAAGTTTAATTATATATAAACTTCCACTTAAATTATGTTTGCACCATTAGTTGTATGATAAGACATTAAAACAACAACACGACTTACAATGACCAATTTACAAAATGCCGATTTTTAGTTTTTCTTAACACAAACAATAATACCAATACATTATTATACAATTTAAAGAATATAAAATACTACACGTACTTATAAATAAAATACAAGCATGTAAGTGAAAAGTACAAAATGTTAGGCATATAAGGAAAACTAAAAACAGGCCCGAATACCTTATTTACACTTTAACAAGTACAATAAACAATATTATGACACTCAATGATTATTATTTCTGTTGGTCAAGTGGGAGAACGCGAGTTTGTTGAAAATTGAAAAAAAAAGAAATACCCTTAAATTATTATGTACAGCCAATACAAATATGCAGCCTCCCTGTGGAGTCGACGAAATATTATTAATGTTTCGATCGATCTATAACCGCAAAACGTATGACGTATGACGTATTTCGTCGTTAATTCTAACGAATTAGCATTATAATCGATGGAATACATACACTAAAATGCAAATACGAAATAGTACAAAAATAAATATTTGAATGGTAAAGAATATATACAAATTATTCGCCTTTCTTTCACCTTCAAGATAAACAAAAATATTACATTAGATGTAAACATAACCTACTACACACACATAAATAAATACCAAAAAAATCAGTTGGTGATGGTGAGTACACAGATTCGGTATGTACTTTGACCATAGTTACTTAGGAAAGCAAAGTAGCATGTAAATCGCTTCTTCCCACTCGACAATACATGCACTAACAACCACACGTGACCCTCGGAATTTTCTTGAATATGCAGAGACAATATATAAGTTATACAGGTAGGCTATTATCATATTGTAGATGCACAGCCTGTAGGCATAGTATACATTAGGAGATAAGACTAACATAGCGCATCAATGATTACAGTTTGCTGACACGTATACAGACGCTACTTTCAGCTTTAGCAGAAAGGCCACAAATACACGTGCTTGTCGCGATGTACGTATGCTTGTCGCGATAAACTTTATTTAACTCGTCATAAGAAGCCAGTGTAAAACGTAGTTAATAACATTTGGTTGGTTTGGATATTAATAAATGTTTTACATAGATAAATGCAATATAGATAGCTCAAATTATTTGACTATGTAAACTTAGCATATACCTACCTATTAAATAACCTTTACAAGTAGAGTCGTTAAGACAACAATAAAAATATATCAGGGACGCAATGTCTAATACTGCTAACTAAGAATCGAGGGGTCACGCGTAGAAACTATTGAATCCGTCACTATAGTTCAACTAGTTGTCAACTTATGGACAATAGATACTATGAATCTTCCTAAGAAATTAAATATACATAAGTCTTTGCGAATGGTGATCTTATTATAAATTAAACTCATTTACAATGCGACGTCTTACAACGTCGACTTTCACTTATCTGTTTTACAAAACCACCAAAAATATAAACGATTCTAGTGATAAAACTGTATCATGCAATTAACTTACTGATTTTATTTAATAGAATGTAGCTCCGGAAGTAAAAGAATTGTTAAAGATATCAGAACCATCTTTTAAAATTGGTAGAAGTTATTATAAATAGAAATACCAATAACTAATAAATTTAAATACGTTTTGTATATTAAAAGTCGGTATAGAATATTAAAAAGCTTACATTTTTGATGATTCCTGTTAATTACTTTAAGAATAAAACCTAGGTATGATACAGCACTATAAGTCAGAGTAACACACTTAAAAAAGGACAACGTAAAAACAATATTTATAATATGATACAAGTACAGAAATATATATGGAACGCTTATAACTAAAACAAAAAAAAATAAAAACACTCAAGCCGATATAAAAATAGCGTTACTTGTAATAACAAAACAAAATGAATATAAATATTAAACCTGGTATGAGACAGACAAAAAACGTGAATAGATTCAAAACTGTACATGAATTTCATCCTACGCATGCTATAAAGTAGATAAATGTTTAAATAGTCGACTTAATATGACAAATATGACCAATATAATAATTAATTTGTTCATCGCTAGAATTCATTATTATAGGACTTCAAATATGTATGTGTATAATATAAGTAATTTCATCATAAAATAGACGAATAACTGTACATATTACATTGGACACTGAAGAAAAATATACGTACAAAATATGTAGTATTCATAAATACGCTTACTTGATTTAGTAACGGACTATAAAACGCCTTCACCAATAATAAAGTGCATGAATAAAAAAAATGCAAGATTTATAAACAAAATAACTGTTGACTCAAAAAGTTATATTACGACTAAAACATGAACTTCGAGTCACTATATTACTGGTGATGTGACGGAAACCTTGAATGATAAGACAATTTACATACAATTATATCTGATAATACGCGAATTATTGCCACAATACTCGTTAAAGTGAAAACATAACAATCTTAATATAATTAAAGTATAAATTGTGATGCAGATGATACAACCACAGCCCGTACTGTTAGCGGTGACGCCACTTATGAGAAACTCAACTATATCTACATCTATATTATAAAAAATCTTGTTAGTCTATACCTACAAACACTACTATAATGAATTATTATTTGGTGGTTACATCTTGTACATTTATTCTATATGAGATTAAGCTAAACACGCCAAGAAAACTAAACACCGAATCAGTCGTTGACGCCGAGTGAGCAACGGTAGGTACATAAGCGCCAAATAACGACTTAGCTGACAGCGCACCTTGATAACAGACGCTGTTTTAGTTTGTAACATTACGTTACACCACCTACCATCACGAATGGTCGATGACTATGAAATAAAAAGTCTGACCAGACACTTCGTAATGTATCAGTAGCGCACGATTATTGTATAAGACTTCCAAAGTCTGATTTCATTTCATCTACTCACGATCTCTGGTCAACAGCGTTACCACGCATCGTAGTTCGATATGCTACTATATGGCACAATATCTAAAACAGCGTTTATTAGTAAGGCCTTACACGAGTAAGGAACATGTAAATAATGCTTTGAAATAATAAGTTGTTGACATTTCGCTTACGCCGTCACATAGAGATTCACTGATTTCTTGTGAAGACTTTTGACAAGATATAAACTGGTACACTGTTTTGTCTCTTAACGACCTTACTCGTGCGAAGAAAATATGTATAATATAATAATAGATAGACACAAATCGTAATGAGTCCATGAATGCCGAGCACTGCACTCGAGAGTCCGAAAACGTGACGCGAGCGTGTGGTGACGATGAACACACGAACGAAGATGAGGCAGTCGCATCGACGTGCACCGACATGTTCCATATGAGTAATGAGATTTCTTATTGCCAGTGCACTCCGAAGCCACCACCGATGAGGTGAATAGGTAGTAATGGATTACGAAGGGCCGACTTTTAACCAAATCAATTCCTAATTTGTCGAATGCAACCAAACTCTTAATTCCGAGTAATTTAGACGATACCTACAAACCAATTTCTCCGCTAAATCCTTATTCGCTAGTTGTTTGAGAATGTAACTTATCAATTGAGGTTATTTAATACTGATTTTCTTTAACATTACGCTTTTATTAATTAGTGGTTTTTGTCGAAATAATGATACATTTTATTTATGTCTCATCAAACCTCATACCTTTTAATATAAGCCTTTTTTGATATGTAGCCGACAAAACTAACTCCGAATCTATTTGTAACTGAGACATCCTAACAGAAAAAGTTTAAAGTGTCACTTATGTGATATGTGCCCATTATTTTTGGTCTGAATTATAACCCAAGACCGGTTTTGGTAAAGGTTTACTTTACACCGTTTCTTAGAATAGGATTAGATATAAAATCTATTTTTTATTTATCACTCGCTCATACACGAGGCACTGACAGATAAATCAGAACAACGCAATTAAATCCCTCTCTATATGACATATTCTGAACGATATTCTCGAACAAACAAGTTGCCATGTTCACCAGAAGCGCTCGAATATTGTTCCAAAATACTCCTATAGCGTACTACTACACGCGCGTAACGCGAATTAGAAATGGCACATATACCATTGATATCTCACATTCCCAAACACCGGCGTCCTATTCACGGCATGCCTTCGATTCACGCGTTGACCGGCACCGCGGGCTTGGTCGAAGTGCACACGTACACGAAGTCATTCTCGGAGTGGAGGCGCGCTCGGCTGGCCTTGCGTTAGGCGGTGGCCACCTGCCACACGATCAGGTGGCTCTTGGACGCGCGCTCCGCCAGCGAGCTGTGCCCGCTCGACGACCCGTCCTCGGCGATCACCACGCTGTCCTCCATCTCGGAGTCGGCTGGAGAATTTCATTCATTTAGTCAAAACGTCTGAATGAGCGAATGAGGGCGAAATTTGCGGTCACCATATACACTAGATTAAAGATGGATGCAGCGTCGAACGGGCATGATTTTATCTAATCAAGCATTTTTCAACTATCTAACACTACTGACAAGGGTAAATGTCATCTGAGACCCTACTTAAATGTTGTTTCTGGTCACCATAAATCCAAAATGTCCTCATAAAATATCAACGTAGCAGGAAAATACAGGAAAGTGGCTCAGCTCCGTGGTGGGTGGTATATTAACCCGCAAGAAAAATGTTTCGACATACTATTCATAACGTAAATACTAAGCTACATATTAACTTTATGACACAAAATTACACGCTTACAGCGTAAAAATCCCATAAGGAGTCCGTATCAATTATTAAAATACATTTTTATAATATTTCATTCTAGGCTTAGGTGGTAGGCTAATACAGCTTTGTATGTGCACATATTTTGCACAGTACATTTAATCATTTTACTTACAAAATTAATGAGGCATAGCTTACTAACAAACCCGCCACCTCAATTTACCCAAAAACGCTCACTAAGATGAAATACTTTCCTGTATACCTAAAACTGAAATGATTCAAGCGTTTTTATATTTCTCATAAATATGACAAGAATGTTTAAACTGAAAATTTTACGACGTCTTTTACTGAAAATGAATAGGGCATTTTTCACTTACACTATGTGCTAATCTATTTGATCAATTCATTAAACAAATAAACAAATAAGTGACATCACAATTTGCAACATCTAGGTGAACTCAATTAAAGATGTGTGACTGCATTTTATTGTTAATTCTACGCCTTAACTTCTAATTGCCTAATTACAGTGTAAGATAAATTTGTAAAATATATCTTTCAATAAATAAGATAACCTTTAGATCATACTTCAAGTGTTCCGTGTTTTCTTTGAAAATGACTAAGCTCATATATTTTTAATTTAGCCGCATATAGTAAATCGAAAAGATATTTTAGACGTCAAATAACACATAGAAAAAGATTATCTTTTAGGACAAACACAATCACTAGATATTTATTGAGCGAATACGTGAAAACTAGAAGATTACAAAAACAGACGTACACACCATTAAAATATAATTTGATCACACATAGACATAAGCTATACCAAACAAAAGTGGGGGACAATATAATGAGTACATTTCGCCGAGCAAGATAACACATTGTTAAAATATCTGTTAATATTTACAGTTAATAATTTTAGCAATATACACGTTAGCGATACATTTTATAACAAATATATATACTTCAAATGAACCCATCTTACCTTCAGGTTTAAAGCAAAGCATACATGTAGCTCCGATAGAACCGGTTTTAACCAAATTCTTTGAGCGAATACACCCCTTTACATATTAAGCTTTAATATCAGTCGTTATTTTCAATATATGGATGAAGTTTGAGGAGCTAAAGAGCTTCAATCGAATCCATGTAGTGGGCCTTGACCAATAAAAAAAAATGCATTGATAAAAGATATATTGTCAACCTTTTCGAAGTGATCAAAATCGTGATATGGATACGATTATGCCGCCTCAATTAGCTATCCCCATTAGAAAGCCAATGTACGTGAACGAAATGTTGTTTCGTATTTTTATGAACACAAAAATATACCATATAAGTTTCGACGCTGACTCAAAAGCTGAAGTCGGACTATAAATATTGAAAGTAGTGTTTAATAATAAAAATATGATTAGTATTCTTTAATACTATTTTCTTTAATACTTATTTAGTATTTATAATTATATGAATCAGCCTTTGCTGATTCATATAATTATAAATATAACTGTAATATATTTATATAAAATTAATCAATCTATTAAATTAAAATGAACATATGACCAGATACTGTGACAAGTAAACTTTTTATTCGATCTATCATGCCCATCTGATCTGATATGGTAGCATTATAAAAATAAACAAAATAATATCACCAATATTTTTAGTCAGAACATTCATGCGTTAGTGATGCATAATGTAACTGTAACATTAGTAGATTAGTCAAAGATTAGTGATGTTACACGTGTGTCCAAGCTAAATACATGCCCTCAAATGTGATTATAAAAATTGACGTACCGTATTGGTAAAAAAGATTACTTTATAGGGCTTAATCTATCAGGTACGTTCGGGGTTTGGAATTATCCTCCATACCATCAGGTGGGAGGCCGCGTCCCGGTCGTCCGCATGCTCTTCTAATGGCAAACAAAATAAAAAACCGGGGAAATTATAATGAGAACGCCGCTCACTTGTTTCCAACTAAAAGGCGGGGCAGTCTCGCAGACGCGATACTTTTAGCATTGGGGACGTTGCGTTCGCGTCATCGGCTGTCTGACATCTCTACACATTTGACTACTATAATAACAGCTACTTCAAACAAAGCCAGGTGCTAGATGTCATGACAGGACTGATGTCCTGTAAGTTAGTAACCTATAGTACGAACACAAATTACGACCACATCATATCTTTGACCAAACGAAGGGACAATTATAGGTTATAAATCTCCAACGCTAAAAGCATCGTGTGTTCTCATAGCCCTCGTCGTGAACATGTAGTGTGGAAGTATTACGTGATATGTAACGTCCATTGACAGCTGATTCCTGTCCTTGTAACATTTGTACACTTATAATACATATAGGTATTACAAAACCATCATAACATCAATACTACTGCATTGAGAATGTTAAAACTATATTACCACGGATATGTTAGTTACGACCAGTACTCAGTGCATTATTAGCATTACAAAATATTCAGTCTGCTCTGATCTGAAATATGATCATAACACAAATCATAAAGGACTTGCATTTACTTCTTTACTTGTTAAAGGGAACTCTAATGGTGTAAGGGGCAATTGGTTCTTAGTAGCAGTAGTTACGTTTCTTTAGCATGAGTTGTTATATGGAATCAACAAACAACGGACGCATATATAGTAAGTAAGCGATGGCATTAAGTCTCCTTCGCAATATAGTTACAACACATTTTAGTAGAAAAACGGCACCTGTAACTCAAATCAAACAATAGGCACAAATAATACTGCAACTCGGGTCCAGAAACCGAATTTTACCACATGAGCAACAATCCCTTTATTAAAAACAATGTGCAATTAGTAATACACCCCAATATTTAGAAAATAGAATTTTCGAATATTCTACGTAAATTCTAAATTAGAAATCCGAGCATGTTTTGTTTCATTTCACAAAAAAACAGGCAACTTCCTGTCTCGGGACCGGTACTGAGTAATTTTAATATTAAGCCACAAATTTTGACCCAAAATCCATAATCTCTTGGTCTTGGTGTAACCGAAAGACCAAAGGAGATACTCAAAACTTAACTATGGATATAGATATTGTAGAAGCAGTTACAATTGTATTGTCTATAAGACTTTTAAGTTTTTAGTAAAATATAGTAGTAATACGATCATAATCAGATACTCATTTATGATATACCTATACTCTAGAAAATAATGCACTCTAGAAAATCATTTGGAGCACTCTTCCTATGTGGGATGGTTACTCATATGAAAATACTAAGCGATACCATTCCTAATAAAAGCTTATGGTATTGTATAATATTATCGAAAGCATAATAAGCATCAAATAAAACACTACATAGATATCTAAATCGTTTACTAAGCACAAGCTTTTTTGTAATCGAAAACAAAACCTTATTTATACTATGCTAACGTGCATATTGCTTGCTTTGAAGTATATGGGTTGTATGTAAAATTTAATTGTTTTTGTGTTTTAGTTCCATGGTATGTTATAAGTAAAGGGTTTGTAAAGTTATATGGGAGAAGACAAACATGTAAGGTTCATAACAAACATGGTTTGTATATGAATGTGGTCCAATAGGAATCGACTCAACATACCCAAAATTTCTAAATACAGCAATTAAGTATTTATGAACCCTTTGCATTAGACAGAAATGAAATCTGGTAAATATCCTGAAATTATACATAAACACCCAATCTATATGATAAAACCTATGATACTTTCACGATACTCAATCTATACAAACGAATTTGTTTCAATATTATGGTAGGAAATACTAGTCACCACTGTTTACTAATTTATATAAAAAACACACACAACTAGACGGCAATATATTCAACACGCTATGTATAGATCAAGTATTAGAATAGGTTCATTAGTAAACGAAACTATAAAAGCATGCAACTCACCTATTCTAAAATCGATATACCCCTCCCCGCCCGATATGACCAGCATGGGGGGTACAGCGGGCGCCTTGGGCGAGTCGGGGGTGCGCGCGGGCGAGCCGGGCGACTCGGGCGCGCCGGGCACGGCCACGAAGAACGTGACCGCGTCGCGATGTCCGTGGAAGCTGAGTTGCGCGTGCGCCATCGAGCACCAGGGGATCGTACCCGTCGGGCTCGCAGACCGCGCTCGCACTAGTGTTGCGTGCCCTGAGAGTTAAAGTGGATATGTCATATACATGGTTCGTCATATAGATGTAATGTACACTAAACTTGTATGGAAAGTAAGCAATAATTTTGAATAAAATTACAAATGGTTTATCCAGTTTTTTCTTAAGATCTCACACTACAGTTTTAGTAGTGACCTGTCAAATATGTCATGTAAAACCAACGAACATGTACATCAATACGAGCACAGGTATATCTATAGAAATAATAAAATGTAATATTATCTTACGATTTTAAATGAACAAAACTATCAATATCGCACTTTCACTAACATGCAATACTAACAAACATGGTCTAAGCGGACCCCGTGTAAGCATGGGACATAATGCTAGGAAAGTATGACTAACATGACATTGTTGCACCATATGAACCTTATACAAAAGATAATCAATGAACACCCATCTGTACTAACCAGGAATAGATCCTCTGGCAGACGACAAGGAGCCTCCCACAGAGTCCCTACTGGAGCCCTCGCTGAGCGGCACCGAAATGACAACGCCATTGCTGGTGCCGATCCACAGGCGACCGGAGCTGATGAGCAGCGCGGTGATGCGCACCAGCGAGAAGCCTAGCTTGCCCGTGCCCAGCATCTTGCTCACGTACGGCTCGATGTCCACGTCCTTCAGGTGCTGGTACGTGTGGGCGTGGTACAGACGCAGGGTCGAGTCCATTTTTATTGATACCTGCCAATTGAGCAGATTGTAAGAATAAGGATAAACAAAGGTCAATACAAACTCAAGAGAGCGGTAGATGCAGTGGCCTCACATCCAAGAAGTGCCGGTTCAAACCCGGACATTAACATCTGTATTTACAAATCTAAGTGCAGATTAATACCATATGCTTTACGATGAGGTAAAACATCGTGACGCAACCTGCGCATCCAAAATTAACTGTAGATGTGTATCCATAATTAAATTTGTCCAATTACCTTATCTAAGACAATCGCTTCCATGCAATACGGGACTAAGCAAGGGACATAACGCTACGAATAAGGATTGCATGGATCTAGATCTAGCGTCATGTGTTGGATCCAGCAGAGCTAAAATTGTGCTGGACCCAGCTGGATTGCTTAATTCACCATTCCAATTTCTAGTAGGGATTGAAATCCAGCGGCATTGAACCAGCAGATATCGCTGGATCCAGCACAACTGAAATTGGGCTGGCTCCAGCTAGATCACCTTGAGACACTGGCTAAAGTTGCCCATAGCGGAGTGCACGTAGAGGTTCCCGCTCTTGGTGCCCAGCCAGCATTGCAAACTCTAGCTAGGAAGATGATGATTGGTTGAACTCACCCAGACGCCGTCGCCGTCGCAGGCCATCTGGCGCACCTGGCTCTCCTGGCGCGGGTGCGCCTCGAGCGTGTGCAGCAGAGTGCGCGAGCGCGGCTCCACCACGTGCACCTTGTTGCGGTACCCGCACCACACCGTGCATCCCACCGCGCTCAGGCACCGCACTGGAACAGCGCGTAACACGATACCAATACACGTGGCGCAACTTCGCGATCTTTTTAAGACCACAGCTGCCTTAATGAGACTAATATTGATCATGGTTCTTATGGGTTATCGATCTAATGAACTAAAATTGACTTTTTAAAAGTTAACTGACAAAGGAGGTCTTTTTAAAAATATAACAAAAAATAGCAACGACGAAGATGCGTGTGTCACCATTTTTTATTTCTATTTATTTAATCTTCTCAGTCGTCTTCGCCTTCTTTCCTTCCTACTGAGGAAGGAAAGAAGGCGAAGACGCTTTAGGTACTTTAAGAAATTAAAACACAACATTGGCTCGATTTAACACTTTATACCGCCGGTTTAGAAAATTATTTACAAAAATAACATAGCTTAAATTTAAGCAAAGCTAAGCTAAATCTGAGCAAAAATTACTTTCGGCCTTAATGAAATTTACCCAAATCCCATTACTAAAAAATTTCCATTGTTCTCATTTTCTTTAATCATACATAAACGTACGCTTACATTAAATACGTTTGAGCCATAACACCTCTGTGGTATGTCTTATAAATACCATGACCATCCATCAAGATGCGAACGTGACGACAAATATCGCCATCCTGCCGTATGTGCCTCCAGCCGTTTGGCGATACGCGCACGCGACAATATTCATCATCTTTACTGTAACACTCACCCGAACACTTGGGGTCGCCGAGAGTAAGCAGCCAGTACTGCGTAAAGTCCCACTGGCCGTCGGCGAGCCGCGCAAATATCGCCACCGTGCCGTCCGCGAGTGCGACCATGCAGCGAGATGCGCACGCGACGATAGATAGAATCGCGTCGTTCAACTTCACCCTAGATAAAAAAACACAAGAGCATACATTAGCAATTGCAGTTTTTAAGAACAGATGGAACAGAAGCACCATTAGAATAGTATAGTCATTAGTTTCCATTATACTGTAAATTTTGTAAAATTTTAAATAACTTCGGTACATTTTTGTATTACTAAAGATGAGAAACTGTATATCATATACCGCTTTCCTAAGTAATCATTTTACTCCAAATGCAGTATAGATAGACCAATACACACGTTAGAGTGATACTACTAAAGGCAAGCCTACGTCCAACCTTCTGGTCGCCTTAACGGTCACCTAATGGTAACCTAAAGACATTTACAAAACCAGAGGCATCAAAAGTGTTGCTCGTCTCACCTCGCGAGACACTTGCTATAGTTGCCCATAGCGGAGTGCACGTAGAGATTCCCGCTCTTGGTGCCCAGCCACATAGTCGCCATCACGGTGGACATCTTGCGGTCCTGCGCCACGTCCGCCCTACTCTCCGCGTTCGACTGTTCCTGCGCGAAAGCATCTACGCCTGGCTCGGGAGAACCCGCACGATCTGGTAATAGAAATGTCATATTGTCACTAATGATATATATAGGAAATCGCCCGATAGAGGCAAGCATAACACAAGGTGAATAATAATGACTGACTGGATGGCGCATTCGGTAGTGACCCTGACCCATGCACCAAGAGTTGTGGATTCGATCCCCACCCTGGACAAACATGCGTATGATGAATTTTTGTTTTTGTTCTGTGTCTGGGTGTTAATATCCAATATTTAAGTATATATTTGTAATACCACTGTTGATTCTGATATCCGTAACACAAGTGCGTAAGCTACTTAATGTATGTGATGACGTAGTCTGATATTTATTTATTTAAAAATATGAATTAGTAAATTATGATTGGACGTATATTTATGTGTCAATTGGGACAGAGCTATGATTTGATAAGTTTACCGGTAATATTGTAGTATTCAAAAAGAGGGTGTTGACTGGCAAGTCAATTGAAATACTTTTTAAAAGTTGTCAAATTTTTTTTTGTAAAATTAAAAATCGTAGACTCGATCAATATATAATAAAAATCAATGCCACTTTTCGTTGTAATTTTATAACTCAAGAACGGGCTCACCTATCCAAACCAAATGTTGAGGCTTTGTTCGGACTATTTAATAGATGGTTTATGTGAAGTTTGCACAAAATCGGTAGAGCGGTTCTTCATTTATCACATTTTTTGTAACAAATGAATTCAATAAATGGCGGATCATTTTGCTAATGGGGATTTTGCTGTCATATTGAAACTTTTTTTAATATTCACTTTATACGTAGCAAAGCACGTATCGTGCCACTAGTATAATTGAAAATCAATAAGGTTTTACAACATAATACGATACTTTCTTTTTCGGAATTAATATTACAAAATTGAATATAAATGGTGTCAACATCCCAATTGAATAAGGATCTCCGTGGCAGTTACTCCAGGGCTGAAGAAGATCAGTGGGCGACCCTATAGTGGAAGTTTTTTGTAAAATGGATAGGACGAGTATATCGTCTTATCTACTTTACAAAAAACTACGAGTATAGGGTATTTTACAAATGTTTCACAAAATTAACAAAAGAAGTATTATTTGTAAGAAAAATAGTTTAATTTAAAGATAAAAGGACATTTTAAAACAAGTTGTTTAGATTTTCTAACTTAAACGGTACGAGTTGACGTTTAGTTTGCATAGACTACTATGATGATATAATAACGTCGGATCGGTTCGGTAGATTATGTTTTTATGTTATGTAATATTTTATTCGTAAAATATTTTTTTCTTTATTGAATGAATGTGTCGTTTACCGTTAACAGGCGTGGAGCTGAGCGGCGGGCTGTCGGGCGCGGCGGAGTCGGCCTCCTCCACGTCCTTCGCGACGGACTCCTTGGGCTCCTCGCTGTCGGCCGGCGGCTCGGGCTCCTTCACCGGCGTGCTCGGAGGCGTTAGAAGCGTTGCTTGTACCTTTACGTGACAATGACACGTTAGCTTTAGTTCAGTAAGGCTTAACCTATGCTCCACGTCAGCTAAAAATAGCTTCGCGGAAAATTTTAATTTTTGATTATTTTGGTAATATTAGAGATTAATTTTATCAAATGTGTTATGACAAAAGTCTGTGTAAAATATAGTACAATAAAATAATTTAATACCATAGAGTTGGTATCATTTTTGATTAGTTTACCAATGTTGTCAGATATATATGTGAAAAAAAAATTTGGTTTTTTTTTCGGTTGAAATTTACGCGTATGAAATATCTTTAGTAAAATATCCCGACTCGATGACAAGATTCTCGCCATATCAATTAATGATGTGATGTGAATAGTAGTGTCAAACTCATAAGTATACTTTCCGGTTCCTATGCCATTCATATGATATTTTTGTAAAATTTTAATTAATTATAAATTTATAAATTAAATGAAAATTGATAAATCGTTTGGATTAATTAATGGATTATTAACTATTTTTTTAAATTATGTTAGCGTAGAATGTAACATATGTTTGAAAGCAAATATATTGATTTGTAGAAAGTAAGATGCATGTAAAGGAATATTGACACCAACATGGGAATCATCATATGGTTCGGGTTAATTTGGCTTTCTTTCGAGTAGCGAGCATGCTTTTTCTTGTTTTTAAACTGAACCAGCAATATATAAAAATAAAGAAACGATCAAAATAACATATCAAAACATTTGCTTCATTTAGATAGAATCAACGATTACATTCGTAATAGGTAACAATAACATTAGGTTTAAACAAAGTTTAAAATGTGTCTATTAGTAATAGTGTGTCTAATAAATAATAAGTGTTTGTCTGTTGCCACTCACAAGTTTAGTGGTCCCAATGACTGTCTCCTTCTCGCCTGACTCGCTGTCCGAGTTGGGCAGGCCGTTGGTAGGGCTCTCCACCGACTCGCCCATGCAGAACAGCGACTGCAACAAATATCAACAGCAATTGCACATTGTACGAGATTTTAAAGTATTTTATTGACAAGATTAAAACATATAAGTGTAGTTTTGAAGAGATAAACATATCTATTTAGATATATATTTACGTGATTGAATATTTATCGAGCATCACCTTAGTAAATTTATTGGATTACCCTCTCTGATTTGATTTTGACGTGAGAGCCTCTATAATAAAAATTTGTAACATAGATTTAAAAAATCCAGGAGTAGGTTTGAACCATTAGCCCTCGCATGTGATGCGCGTGTTTTTACGAACGAGCTATCACCGCTGCTAGCTAATGTTATTCCAATATACTGACCGAATGCCTCTTGGTCTCGCCGTCGCCCGACATCCGCTCCTCGAACTCGCGGTAGTCTTCGGCCATGGCGCCGGGCACGGACGCCACGCACAAGATGTGCTTGTCGCTCACCGGGAACGACTCCAGCACCACGGCCGGGTTGTTTGCGTCAATTATCTGTAAAATACATTATTTAATGCCAAGATATTTATGTTTTGAATTTGAACTATAAATTACGATGTACAATACCATTACGCTACTAATAAATATAATGAAAGGGACGAAAATTGTTTAGTACTCTGTCACACAAATACTCCTAGAGTCGTTTTAATATAATTAAAAAAACAGGGTCTGTATAAAGTTATATTAGAGCTTTTGAGTTTCGTGCGAAGTCGTACGCACCCGCAATTGTCCATTTCAGATAAGATGAGTTAGGTGATACTTTGAATTTGACGTTAGTAGTTATGCGCCCAGATGACACCCATTTGAGTTTGTTTATCAATTCGATAAAAAAATAGGGCTAGGTCAGTTAAATCAACTGGTTAAATTATTTTATTTTTCATTGTTTACAACTATGAAACTTAATACTGGTAATGTCACTTAAATAATATACAGATGTGTTATGCGCGCGCAATCGTAGACTCGAAATCATCCCAATAAAGTCGTTTTGTTTTGAGTCTTAGGGGACACTTGTATTCATTTAATTAAATAATGCTGTACATTTAATAAAATGTATCATTCAACCCGCTATGTGACTACGACCGCAACTTCACGGATGTGAGTTCGGCCATCACGCGGGCGCCGGCCAACACTGGGGTGTACAACGCGGTGGGCCTGCTGTTCCTGGCGCTGGTGATGACGGTGTTCACGTTTGGCATCAAGGTTGGGCTGTTTATCCCGAGCATGGCCCTCGGCGCCATCGCCGGAAGAATCGTGGGCATCGGTGAGTTGGACGTGTATATACACGAAATGAATAAACTTTTATTTTATTTTATTTTACATTCCTATATGCTTGTCTTGTGGCTGTTAGACCAGCGGTTCCCACTTTAAGACAGAGGGGTTGTCCTTTAACTTGTTTTTTTTTTAATAAACTTAGGGAAACATTCTAAAAGGTGAATTCATCTTAGTTATTTCTTTTTTGACTGGCTCGATGGCGCATTCGGTAGTGACCCTACTGCATGCGCCAAGAGTTGTGGGTTCGATTCCCAACCAGGACAAACATTAGTGTGATGAATACTTGTGTTTTTTCTGTGTCTGGGTGTTAATATTCAATATATTTTAGTATATATTTGTAATACCAATGTTGTTTCTGATATCCGTAACACAAGTGCTTAAGCTACTTACCACGGAGTCAGATCAATGTATGTGATGTCGACGGATATTTATATTTATATTTATTTATATTTTGTTCCCATGTTGGTCTGGGATTTGGCCCATGTTGATCTGGGACAAATAAAAAAAAGAATGTGGCAACTGTGGTTCTTTACTAGCATGTCGTAAAAGGCGACTAATGGTTTACGGGCTTTTGGTTATGTGACTGAGTAGGCGAAGAGCTAGCCACTTGTCACTCCTATTTCACAGCTTTCCATCCAACCTAGCCTACTGTCCCATGTTGGTCTAGGACTTAAAAAGAATATGCCAACTGTAGTTCTTGCCTAGCATGTCGTAAAAGGCAACTAATGGTATATCGGGTTTAGGTATGTGATTGTAGGCAACAAGCTAGCCACTTGTCACTACTTTTTCACAATGTTCCATCTAACCCAGCCCAGTGTTATTTTTGGCTGAATGTGGTTTAAGGGGCATGCTGCTCCCTTGACTCTGCCTACCCCTTCGGGGGTTTTGGGCGTGATGATATATGATTATTATTTATCATTCAACCTATCGTGTAAAAAAAAAATATGTAAAGAAAAGTACAAGAGATAATATACATACATACATAAGTATTTTTACAAGTAGATGTAACGTAGTAACGTAATCATAATTTTTTCATAGTACTGTAGCATATAATCGGTAATTATTTTCTGATGGCAATTAGCATATCAATAGTTTGGTGAGGTGAGAGTAGAGGGAATTATTTATTAAACAGTACAATGGCTCGTTTTCTCACCATGACGACGCCCTTGGTCTGCGTGCAGGAGCAGATCCAGACGAGCGAGGAGAGGTTTTTCTCGGCGCGCTCCACGCTCTGCGTCGATTGCAGTTGTTGGTTGATCTCCTCCACCTCGGGCGAGTGCACCGACTGCGCCTTGCTCATCTCGTACGCTAGAGTAACAACATTAAACAATTTCGTTACTTTCATATGACAATATCTACGTATACCATTCTAAATTTAAAGAGTTCCCATATTAACGGTTCCATCTAACCCAACTCGACTGCAGCTCCTTGGAATCTATCTACCTGTTTGGTGAATACGGTCGTAATGTGACATCAGTATGTAGTACAAATAAATTTATCAAACATGTCCCTTTCTCAGCATATCGCAAAAGGCCACATAGTATATTGGATATTGGGTTTGTGGTTGTGTAGACGACCAGTTAACACCACTTGTCACCATAATTCGCAATGTTCCCTGTAAATAAACTAAATTTTATATTTAACCAAAAGGTTAAACGATCTTGAAGGATTGCAGACGTCATAGTATGAGTAATCGATTAGGTACATCAGCTAGTACATCAGGTTTTCAAAGACTAATCGCCGTAACTGGAAACTGCACGAATGTTTATGATGACTTGGTTCCAAACATATTTTTTTATGAGGTTCACTCAATAATATTCTAAGCAATGCATACTCGTATGTGTCAACGACATAGACATATCATAAACTCACCCAAGCACATGGTGTTCTCCGGCTTGTCGTCGTAGAACACGCTCTCGCCGACCATGCAGCCGCCGTCCGGCGTTAGGCCGCCGTTCAGGTTGACGCCCGCCGCGCACAGCAAAGTCATCCGCGGCTCCGACTCGGCTATTGGCCTGCGACACAAGTCGTCATGTCACATTCACATAACACATCAGTTTTATCTTGGATACTTCACAGTTACCAGTGGTTTAACTATGCAATCGAACATAAAAAAATTGCTAATGTATATTGTCAGAAGCTATACCAAAGCCATAGAATAGCGCACCTTACTGACGTGTGTGGCTGACAAACACGTCATGCTTGTGTACAGTCTGCTCTGGTAAATCTTCCACTTTTAATTGTTAATATATAATGACATCTCCCACAGTCATTAATTTGGTTTAGAACTTAATAAATATTGTGTAATTTACTAACTGACATCAAAAAAGGAGGAGGTTCTCAATTCGTCTGTATGTATAATATGTTTTTCTTTTTGTTTTATATATATGTTCACCGATATTTCCGGCAATTATAGAAGGACTTTAAATTTTTTTTTTGTTGGATCGAGTTCACTTCTGAGGTGGTTCCATAATAAGGAAGCCAGGATCTTATGACGGCATCCCTGAGAAATCAATGGGAACCTTCGAAAATCGTAGGGGCGACTAGAGCGTTTGTTATTTTTTTCATTAAGTATTTTAAAGTACCACAATTTAATGAAGGTCTGGAGTCGATCTGATGATGGAGCCAAAAGACTGTTTCGTAGATAAGTCATCTCCATTAGTTTCAGTACTCAGAGGGATTACATCATACGGTTCAATATGTAAAAAAAATCAGTTCGTACAGGTTAGGTCTACCCATCACTCAAAATCGTAAAATAAAATAATTTTTAACAAAAAAAAAACGACTTCAAAAACAAAGCTAATAAAAGTAAAATACAAATTTACTTAGGCCAAAGTAATACGTATTTAATACTTATAATTTTGAAGACGGTGCCAAGTTAAACAATGACTTAGTACAATTGAAGCTAATATTAGTACCTAGTTAATTGTCATCGAAGTTGTATCTATTGAGTGATAATTGTACCTACTATACCAATTTAAGCATTTGCTTGACACCGAGTTCAAATTTATAGGTATTAAAATACGTATTACTTTGGCCTAAGTAAATTTATTTTTTACTTTTATTAGGTTTGTTTTTGAAGTCGGTTTTTTTTTTAGTACCCATGCATATTTTAACGCTGAAAAGAGAAACTACTGATTTGTTGTCCGTAGAATAAACATTCGATACCGGTGGTAAACTCACATTACCTTATAGATTTTTTGTAAACTTAACGATTTAGAAGTGCTTTTTGCATAATTAAAGACATTTTGTTTTTTTTCCCCCAGGTTCTATATAAAAACAAAGAAATCTTTAAACTGCACGCAGCAATTGTAACTGTTTAAGGTTAAGGCCTCTCATGCAAGACTCGCAATGCACGCGAACTACGTACACACTCCGACCGCGTGCATGCTAATCCTTTTGCTTCAACATTTAAACTTTGTTACTTGCTTTATCTGTCTATTACTAGGCGTCCATTAATTAACGTCCTCGTTATAGTACAGTCATTTAGTAGTTTTACCTAGAAAGTTTTCCGGGAGTTTTGAAAATTGGTAATTTTATAGATTTTGAGGTGCTCTTTCCGAATTTCTTTGCCACCTTGTATTTTATGCCATATTGGAAAAATGGCGCCTAAAAGCAGTTTTTTGACAATATCTCCTTTCCGACTCATTTTACGATAAAAACAGTTATATACAAAATGAAACTAGAGACAATTGCCTGCCTCGTGCAATAAAGCGGAAAAGGAAGTCGTAAGCCTCACCTACATGATAAAGATTAAAACTAAACTTTACCCCTCGCAAAATCACATGTATTTTTGGTACAAGCTTAGGGCTCCGAGTATCAAAATACCTATTCACTGACGCACAACATTCTGAGTAGGGTAACCTACATAAGTGTAAGATCTTTGTAAATTGCGCGTTCCACGGAACAAATACACGTGATATCTCACTAGGCCTCCTTCCCCTTTGTGATAATAGGTGGTTTTTATCCTGACACCTTCTACCCCATTCGAACATCACGTGATTTATAGACGAGCCGTAAGCATCTCACTCACTGACCTGCAGAACACCGGCACGGGAACCGGCACCCCCGCAGAGGAGAGCGACGTGCACGGGCTGGGCCCCTTCTGGCCCTCCTGCCGGCCGCTCTTGCCGGGCAGGCTCCACCCGTACGCCTGCATACGCCCGTCCTCCTTACGGACGTGCGCCCGCACCTACGAACGGCGTGGGAACAACGTAGGAACAATCGGAATGTTGAATTTACAAGCTCGTGAACGTTCATAAGCGGTACATTGATTGCAGTAAAAACATTATTTGACCAAATTGGCTATTTCGAAGGCACATCTTCGTCTCCTACCTAACCCTACTATATTCTGAGTAGAAATTAATAAATCTATATTTCTATGGTAATTGGAATCGAAATTTTTCTTTTCATTTAGAATTTTCGCCACCCAAATAATTTGGTACGCTAAATTTAGATTTTACTTTTATTACATAATATGAAGACAAACTCTCCATGATGCATGTGTCCTATGTATATCACATCCGCATATTTCGTCAGTTCATACAGCGTTAGGTACCTATATATTATTCGACGTAATTTTACATATGTAAAGTTATTTACCTGCTATGTAAATAATAAAAGACAGTCATCAAATCGAATGCCAAGCATAATTACACAAACTTCCTGACATACCTACATGAATACATATACATACATCTGTGCAATATTCAAGCTGTATACATGGATATAACGAGTTAGAATATCACATAATTATACTAATTTAACATAATCAAAACAACCTTTGTTGACCATACTAAGCATTATATTGCTTGCACCGATACCATGCATCCAATTACAATAATAGCAAATAATAAACATGCATAGGACAAAACAAAAAAACCCTTATTACAAAGAATAGCTTTATTCACATAACACAAGGTGTTTATCAAATAAATATAATTTTATTGATCTGATCAACATAAAATTAGCTAGCTTTATACTACACATTATACCTAATAATTATATCACTTAACGTCACAATTAATTATTGCACTATATCACTGTTCAGAGATTGTACGTAAATTCATTAAAAATTTCTTTATTGGGAGCCATCACTGATTTAACTGAAAACAAAAGAATGGATCAGGAATTAGGTGAAGGATGAGGAGAAATAAATAAAGAAACACAAGAAAACACAGGATCACAGCACTGCACACATGGAAAGCGTGAAACGAAATGTAAGCCAGGATCATACACATATATACTAAATACACAGATAGAAACAGATACTAAACCTGTCAACACATAAATACATGCGGGAGAAGCACTTGATCGTATATATATATATATATATATATATAAAATACAATTTAGGCTACAGCAAGAAGTTACTATAAATATGCACTTCAAATAATTATCATGATATGATTTTAAAAAAAAAACTTCCGTAAATTGACATAAATTAATAAATTCGTTTCGGCGTATAATGTTAAAATTCTCCAGATACCTATTCAGATTATTTTTAACAGAAGCTTTCACCAACTTTGATACTTTAAATAAAACTGTTGGTTTAAAAAACTAGATACTGAGTATTTGCAAACATGACCATTTGAATGTGGTATCATTTTGTCTATTTTTACAAAAATATATAGGTGAACATGCAACGATAGCTAAAAACCACTTTGTTGTAAGTATTAATAGCAGTAATCTCTTATCTCTTTGGGAAGATATTTAAACTGTCGTCATTTTTGCATACCATGCGAAAGAGAACTTTATCTCGAGCGTGTCCAAGCATTTGTCTTGGATTAGTGTTTGTGTTCAATTGAATGCTATTTTTTCTTTATGTGCATCCCCAACATTGCGGTACTCTTTGTATGTTATTTGAGAAATCCATCTAGCTTTAATTATTTTGAACACATAACTTATCAAAAAACAAACATTTTGACCTACATTGTATTCTTATCGCAATACGTACTTTAAATAAAATCTATTTCGATAAAATAGTCAACACCTACGATTGCATACACTTATTTATAGTATACACAGAAGAAAGCTGCCATGATATGTATATATTTTGTTAGTCATACAAGAAACACAGAAGATTAGACAATATAATACGGTATAATGTGATAATATATACATAAACATTATTAAGGTGCAATAGGAAAAGGTGATGGATATTTTGGCGTGCTCGCGTAAGCTTCTGAACAGTGACGGTAACTGCGTCGCGACGGATCGACATAGCTATATCTCTTACTACTTACTTACACTATAATAAATAAATAAAGAATATAATATATTGCCAAATCTTAAGTTTCTAATTGCTGCGTCGAACCGTTACTACCCTTATAAAGGCGTTATAAGAAGGTGATCATGGAATTTTACGTTCCTTAAAATTTATTATAAACAATTCGGCTCTCTCTGCCTACCCCGCTAGGGAAGTGGCGTGAAGTTTACTTAGTTAGTTTTTAATTCTGTCTCTATAAATTTATAACGTATTTAATGATACATTACAATAATCACCATCTTATCACTTACAACAGGTAATTTTATATGTTTCATAGATTTTAGATTCAAAGCAAAGTGAAAAAGCCAACATTTTTACGATTTAAAATCACTTTATGATTTAAAAATGCAATCAACTACGTAATTGGTCTCCTTCAATTCAACGTATACCTCTAGACACCAACGGAAGACAACAACGTACCACGTAACACAACAATTTCAACACACCGTCGAAATGGCTCCCACTCATATAACAAACTTTATCAGTAACATATCCAAAAAGATTATTACATTTTGTCTTTATTACTACAGGTGTTTCGTTACATGTTACGATATTGTCTACTCCGACCTTAGGGCGGCTTAGACTACGTATCTAAGACCTCCATGTACATTGTAGTGGAAGATAGTGAAGGGAGTCTCTAACTTGTCTCAGGCCATTAAGCGTTCATGCTATTTGTCAATACCAAACACGCAAGTAGACATGGGTAACTCGGCCAGAATCAATTGCGCTAACCCAATAATCCAACTTCCTTAGCCAGTTCTTTGAATTAAAAACGTTACTCGTTATTTGCACCATAAGGCGCTAAGAGAGACACTTTTTGACAACACACTGTTGCACAATACAAGCGCCCGGGAATTTCGAAGAAAAGAGTTGACATATCTGACGCAGAGAACTGAGTTACGATAATTACGCAGCGTGGCGCAGAGTTACTCATGTCAACGCGTAGTTAGGTGGACAGTCTTAAATCGATCTACAACTGACCTGGCGGAACTGTTCACTCCTCTCGTGCCGCCTATGGTGGTGGTCCGACAGCTGGGTCTCGAGGAAGTCCGCTTGGGTCCGCGAGTGCCGCATGGCAGGCTGCGGCGCCGCCACCGCCCGGAGATGCGGCGTTGATAACGGCCGCTGAGGTCGCTCGCTCGTACTACAAAAGGGAGCAAACAGTTGTAATGCGGCTCAAACTTTGACAATATAAGGATTGATTAGTTTTACTTATCCTAGCCTAATGACACTAGAGAGTCGCAATGGCAAACGTGTCGCAAATAGAGGAATGCATTTTTTGCTCTTACTTTAATATTTTTTAAAAGTAATAGGTAGTATTACTTTTAAAAAATATTAAAGTAAGCAGTAAGCAGTAATAAGTGCACATTGTTGGTAAAACCTTCGCGTTTCAGGGAAAAGACTATTAGACAATATTTGACCCTTTAACAATCTTCAATACCGCGCTCAAGAATATGTTGTAATTAGCAATACACGACGCTAAAAAACATACATTCATGTCGCAAGCGAGTTATATAAAAAATACTAATTAATTGATAAAAGGTATTGCTAATTGATTGCTTTTACATCCTTGTATTGGTCACGTATTCTTTTATTATAGCTTAAACACTGTATAGATCTTTAGTACTTCTGTTTCCCACAAGTGTGGCCTGTGTTGTACGTTTAATAAAAAAATAACATGACGACAACTCACATTATCACAATATGCATTTTGTTGAATATAAATATGTTGTTTTGATATCCGACAACTCTAGATTACTGACAAGACCACTAAAAAGAAAGCGAATATTAATCACTTTAATTTGTCACACAAAATATGTAAGACACGTTTACGTGAAAAACTACATAAACATTATGTTATAACATAACATCACACAAATAATCCCAGAAGGGGCAGGCAGAGTCAGAGACAGCAAGCCCCTTTAACATTCAGCCAAAAAGAAAACTGGGCTGGGCTAGATGGAAAATTGCGAAAAAGTAGTGACAAGTGGCTAGCTCGTCGACTACACAATCACATACCCGTATCCCGATATACCATTAGTCGCCTTTTACGACATGCTAGGTAAGAAACACAGTGGGCACATAATTTTTAAGTCCCAGACCAACACGGGACAATGAAAACTACAATATCTCTCTAATTGAATAATGATTGAAGTCATCTTTGAAACACATACTAATAACTATAAACATAAAGCGTATAATCTTAGTGTTACCTACTAAGAAATTAATATTTATATATTCAAAACGCATACAGATCAAACAACGCGTAACTCGCAAAAGCGTTAAATGTTGTCTACACTATTATTAATAGTGATAACTATTATAAAGAGAAAAGATTTGTATGTATGTAAGTAACGGATTAATTAAAAAACTATTGGACAAATTTCAAAAATTCTTTCACCTTTTTGAAAAAAGTTAGGTTTGGTTAGAAAATAAATGTCCACCCATGCGATACCGGGGCGGGTCGATAGTTAAATAAATAAATTTTACTTCGCCAGGATTATCATCTTAAACCGTTTATCATCATAACCTTCGCCAGACGCCCAATGTTTTATTCATCCGCAAATATAATAAGATATTATAATTTCCGTATGCCATTTCAATTCAAGAATGTAAAGTGCCAGACCAACATCTGCCTTTCAAATCCGGAACGATCATTCTAATTCCATTGACTTGAACAATTGAATTACCATCAACGAACACTGAATGTTTTTAAATAATTCATTTGTTATTCCAAGTTCGCGCCTGCATGATTTATTAATGAAACGTTTTTATTGTCTTCGGCCAAATTCTCCACATTATATTGGGATTTGGCAAAACTAGATGATGCGTTGCCAACAATGGTGGAAAGCCGTTACGGTACAGTTACGATGTTTCTACTGTCGTTAACGGTTTAGATTCGTTGAGGTGTTTATACCCGTAATACAACAGGAAGGTCCCTGTGATAATAAGATTCCTTCGGCAATGAAAGGCGCTACCAAACTTTGTACTGTGAAGACTTGTACTTGTAGATTGGCAGTAGCCAAGATTTTGCGAAACTTTCCCTTAAACTTAACGTATAGAAATCGCAATGCAAATATATGCAAATAATAATGTTGCACCAAAAGGATGTCTCCATCAAATATATTACAAAAAATTAAAAACGTTCGCAAAGCATAGCAGTAGCGAGAATTGTACTAATTATATTACATCAGAATACATTTATTGTATTTTTATTCATGAAATAAAAATACAATAAATGTATATTTATACATAACTGCTTAAATAATCGCCGCTTGATACATAAAATTACACTATTATAAACATTCGCAAAATTGTACCAATCTCATCTTAATTGTAACAATCAGTGTACATAAGTAAGCATTTTTTCTATATCCTTACGTTTAAAAAAATACATTTATTACTCCATCTCAACCAAACTGCGGCTATTTTATATGATACCATATGATAATCACCCGTCTTTTGTTTGTCATGCTTATATATTATTGACCAGTAAAACAAATACCTGAACTAGACACACATTTTCAAAGCCACTCTGTATTTTTACATCTTTTGAAACAGTTGACGCAACTTAGTGGCAACTCTAGTCTAAAGACTGATAAGTACATAAATTTATCTATTTGGTATACTTCTCTTTCGTAATAAATAATAGAAACGGCTGTCATTATATTGCAACGATTAGTATTTTTTTACTATTCTAAGTTAAATGACTCTTGATACTGTTTTAAATTGTTAAACCGTAAGAACAGTCACGGAGTTGTTACCTGATATTTATAATTTATGTAATGTATCTTTTGTTGGCATCCCAATAAAAATAAATAAATAAATAGTTATTTAAGTATCGCAATATTTACAGAAATACGAAGTACAATCGAACTTAAATAGAAAACCATCTAACTAGAAATAGAGCATAAGGCTCGAGCTTTTTGGTCTATTACCTTAAATATCTTAAGATAACAACCAGGGAGATCGTTGGAACGTCAATTTAGTGTTTGGCAAGTTTAAAAGGAAATGGTAACATAATCCCTAGAAATCCTCATAAAATATGTAACTAATATTGTACTAATTAATTAGTAATAATTCCATCATGGTCAGCTCATGTCTAAGCGTGCGCCAATCTCAATTAAATGAATATGAGCATCCATTTACCTAAAGAGATTGCTAAAAAACTTCCATATACTCTGCTTGTTCTTCTTGTCCATGGTGGAGTCAACGCGACTCGCGCGTACCATCTCAGTCCAGCGAACGGCGTCTTGTAGCTCCATGAACCGCTCCTGGAATTATCAAAAACAAGGGGTGTCTTAAGATGACATTCTCTTTGGAAGACGGTATTACATTTATTATTTATTACACGTATGTTGTAAGATCACGCGATACAGGGCGATGATACGGAACAATGGTTTCATATAAATAAAGATAAACTTCATAAGTGAAAATTAATTAAAGTATATGAAGTTTGTTACTCCCATCAAATGTCATAACTATTTTGTTAATTATACATACATAACATAACACCCATAAGCCCCGAAGGGATAGGCATAGTCAAAGAGGCAACAAGCCCCTTTAAACCACATTCAGCCAAAAGTAAAACTGCGCTTGACTAGATGTAAAATTGTGAAAAAGTAGTCACAAGTAGCTACCTTGACGCCTACATAATCACATATACCATTAGTCGCCTTTTACCAAATGCTAGGCGAGAAAAACAGTTGGCACATTTTTTGTAAGTCCCAGACCAACATGGGACGTTTTTATGAGTAAAAACGTCCCATGTTCATATAACAATATACTCAAAAATAATGTCTTCGTTGGTCCCCCGAACATAAATACATTTGTCTCAAAAGAGAACATGGGAATGAAAAACTTAATTTCATAAGCAAACAGATATTAAAATGTAACGTTTATCTAAATTCGACAACAACTAGGGACCAACTTTTAAATAACTTAAGCTTTTTATAATTACATAGGGATGTATAACACGTATTTTCACTTTCAAGAACTCTATCGCAGATTTACCAAAAGTACTTCTATTTCTTTGAGCATTGTATAAATTATGACTTGCCTTATCAAAACGTACTGTACGTTCTAATATAATATTATGAATATACCTAGTAAAATTGGAATAAGGGATTTTTAATAAATTAAAAACAAATAAAAAAAATTAACCAACCCAAGATTTATTGACTACTTGTACATATGCATTAAAATGAAATATAAAACGACTTCAACATATAAATAATCCCTTTGAGCTGGAACAGCAGAGCGCAGAGCAGCAGGCGCCTGGTCTCCAGCGCGGCGGCATCCTCCGAAGTCATCTGCGTGTTGTTCATCACCACCTCCGAGTTCCCTACGGTAGCCTCATCCGACAAAACCTCCTCAAGTTTCATCAACTTCGTATCGTAATCCGTGTCCTTTAGTTTCATGTACCTATTCTCCATTATACACAGGAACAAAATCAAAATATGCAGTAACATATGCCAACACATCGGTAACGAAAGAACACGAGTCACAAAACAAAATAATCTTCCCAGAGACGACCACGCCAACTGGACACAGTTTAAAAACTGAAAAAGAATCCGCAAAATTTTACCGCATTTATATTCACACGGTATGTGTTCCAGTGTGCACTGTTTATCAGATTCGTTGGAAGGTGCAGTCACTTACGGCTCACGCCGATGATCTCTGTCGATATAATTTTCATTTTAAAAGACTATTTTTAATAACAGAAGCCTTTGCTGAATTTGCGTAGAACCAAGTTACTATCAATGCCTCGAACGTTTACATTAGAAAAGACACTTAGCTGTTCCGATAATACGTTTTACATCCATGTTCGCATTTAAATAATATGATTTACATTTCTCTTGACGCTTACGTTTATGTTAAACCATCCTTTGCAATTCACATTTTAAATCACCATATTTCTATTGATCTATAAGCAAGCTATAACGTACACTTAGGTATAGAAAGACAAAAGACAAATATATATAAAGACAAGAAATTGCGAATAATAATTCAATAAAACACAAACAAATATAAACCCGAAAACGAAATATAAATACTTGCGAAGTACAAGTGTGCTAAGTGCTTCACCATACAATATTTAAGGACGCCAAATTTATAGATACCGCAGATAATACGACAAATTCTCTTTAACAGACCGAGATCCACGCAATCACGAATTTCACTTTAGTGAGGCCTATAATTGTGACCTTACATTTGCCGCTGGATAATTGCAGCAGATCCATTTTGCATCTAACCTATATTGGTCCCTAGATAATTTCCACCGATCTATTTTCCCTCTCACCTTGTACTGGTTCCTCTCCATGAGCACGCGCGCCATCTCGACGCGGGTGAAGCGCCTGCGCTGCGCCATCGGCACGTCAGCTTCATCTTCGTTTTCGCCTCCGCCCGCGTTGTTGCTCATTGTTTCCTAGTGACAGCAAGTTGCATTCTTTCAATAATTAGATTTTGAAAAGAAATAAAAATATGTCTTGTAAAAAGGCAAAGAAAACCAATAACGGACAGATATATTAAGTATTAAACTAGCCTCTAAAGAAATGTTTTTATTTTATAATGTTCTTTTTAGTGATCCTTTATCATAGAAACACGAGCCATAACCAATGAATTCTACTTCGTACATATATTTAAATTCTTCTAATAATCAACACGTTGTTGTCTTGTTATAGTAAGTAGTGGAATAGGTGGTTAAAAACATATCTATGTACACCTATCATTCGTCATATCCCACAATCTACCTATATATCATCAATTATGCTTGGGATGTTGACTGGCAAGTCAATTGAGATTCAGCTGTCAAAATGCAATCACTTCATAGATTTTATATAAGCTTCTCAGTTTAAGACGTCACTAGTTTAGTAAACTTACTATTAATTATTAAGCAGTTTGAGTAAAGTTTAAAATTTGAGACTTAATATAATTTAAAATCAATAAGGTATTACAACATACTACCATACTTTCTTTTACGGAATTGATATTACAAAATATAAATAGTGTCAACATTCCTATTACGTCTCAGATTGTATACTCGTAATAGCCGTAGGAGTTTAACAAACACGTGAACTCGTACCTTCAAGTTCCTTAACTCCTCCTCGAGCTGCGTCACTCTCTCCCGCAGTTTTTCCCTGGCAGCGCTGAGGCTTGCCACCTCCTCTCTCAAGATCTCTTGTTCGGCAGTCAGCTCGTCTACTTTTACTATCAAGTCGTCCTTAACTACGTTCAACGCGTTCCTGGTCAAAGTAATAACAAACATTTTATTAGAAATAATAAATATGCATACACACGAAATAATATATATGATTAATCCGCCCGTAATCCCCGAGAGGGTAGGCACAGTAAAAGGGTCAACAAGCCCCCTTAACATATAATGAATAAATTATTTTTTACAAATAAATAAACTAGAAAAAGCTAAGTTTGGTTTAAGATCTTGCTTTCCAACATAAATATTTCGAGTACAGATGATAATTACTTTAAAATAAATGGTTAATGTACGTAACCTTTTATGTATATATTACTTATATACATATATCTAAAATGATAAACTCTGCGTGGATTCGTAAACAGACACTACTAATCTGTCAAGTTATATTAGTTATCTATTTATAGCTCCCGTCACAAGCTTTTTGGATAACAAACATTCAATGGTTTGCATAATAGAGATCATACAAAATATTACATTAAGTTTATGTAATACCTAATGCATAATCGCATCTCGAATTAGAGCAAACTTTTTGTCAAAATGGCGAATCAATAGTGTTTACATGAAGGAGATTGTGCCGTGAATTTATATGGTCATTACTTGACGTAACTAAAATATAAACCGACTAATTGAAATTGGTTAATAACATATATATACTTTAAGTTGATTGGATTTTGTCAACCCTTAATTGTCGCAACGCAATTGATAGATGTAAGTTTGTAAAAAATATAGCCTTTTGTGCCAGGCATACACTAGGAGACAGGATTGATTAAGACTTATATTATTCATAATATATTCAATACCTTTATTTTATTTTTCATATTGATCTACCTTCCGTTTAGGACGAGGTCTTGAACAATATAGCCCCATAATACAAAGCCCCTAGTTTATTATCATCGAAGAGGTGAAATTAATATTGTTAACTTACTTTGTTGCTAATAACTCGTTGTTCTCCAATATAAGATTCTCGACTTCTTTGCCCATACCTAATAAAAAATATCATATTAGTATGGGAGCACAAATGAAAAGGGAAAGACAAACAAAGGGATTACAACACAAACATAGAATAAAATGAAAACTAGTTAGGATAGGCCGACACCTTCATCGAGCTGCTACAATACTAACTACCTTTATATACGTATTTTTATTGTTAACTGTTATTAGTTAATATAAAAGAGTATGTATGTCGATTAAGACTACTAAGCAGATAGGAAGGTATTAAAAAGCGTCAACTAATTACCTCATTTGATTGATTAACTATCAGATGAATGATCACAATTGTCAAGGTTGGGTTAGCAACAAAAACATTTGGTTGAAACACCAACTTCCGCTAGCGACTTTTTCGGCGTTTCATCAATTATTATGTCACATGAAGCGTCACTCGTCAAATATATTTATTATCGAAAATGTAACTATTTGACATGTTTTCCAATTTAAATTATTTAAAGGCGATAGCGGCTATCCACACAAAAGATGAAGACCTTGTTTCACCCAATGACACATTATGCCGATTCTCTTAAAAAATATAAAGTAGATTTATACTGGCCGCACAGACATCTAAAGTATTCTCAAAGAGTAGTAGAAGATGGGACGACTTAACTAATCCATTCCTTACATCAATGGATTGTATGCTATTAAACATCTTAAAATATTAGTGAAACTGATGAATCGAGGTAAAATTACTTCACTGTTAAACTTGTAGAATGTAGAAACTGAAGAATGTAATAAAAATATGGGTCAATTAGAACGCGTCGAGAGGCAAGATGTAACTTTGTATTGTTTAAATCTTGTAGAATTTAAAATTTTCAGTGCGAACCAATTATTTCGTTAGGCTAATTGTCGTCATAAAGATTTGCAGATTGCGTACGCAATACTTTTCAGTCCATTCGTGTTGTAAACTAATTCTTATTATCAAATATAAAAATGTCCCATGTTGGCCTGCGACTTAAAAATAATGTGCCAACTGTGTTCCTTACTTAGCATGTCGTAAAAGGAGACTAATGGTATATTGAAGAGACTTACTAAACTAACTTCCCTAGCTGTGTAAGGACCGTGCAATATGGCGTTCGGTTCTCTTCTTTCCGCTAAGAAAGTGGCGTGAAGAGATACACAATCACTGTTTTCCAGCAAACGTTTAATATCTTTGCCGCTTAGGCGCGCCATTGAGGGTTTTTTGAATTAAAACATCCAAAAGATGGCGTAACTGTGACTTGCGGTCTAGTCACCCTCCTCATTGGTTAGTTGTCAGACCAAACTGACATGCTGTCAACAAAGAGCCAATAGTTACAGTGATAAGACCACTAGACTCCCTCGTGCCATTTGGCGATTTTTGTGTGTTTGAAAACCCTCATGTAAGATTTGAAGTTGGAACCTAAGTAATCAAAAGTTATAATATATACCACGCGAAACAAAACTGTCAAAACCATTGACAAAAATTTCCTTTTTTTGCTTGACATTTGTAACAAATTACTGCTAACATATAATGTTGTCAACTTTCTCATGAATTTCAATTTAGCGCAAAACTTTCATGTGACTCTTTAAAAAGTCGTGTAATTCGAAATTGATAAGTTCACGAGTCGACAGAGCTCATGCAGAGCTCAGAGCGACAGTCCACGACTCCGCCACGGGTTTTTTTTTATATTTTTATAGAAATTACTAAATTATTGCCAAAATATATTGATTTTGTTTCATTATAGGACCTAAACAATACATTATTACAAAAATGCGAGTGACCTTAACAGGAAAATAAAAGAAATAAAAAAAATCTTCAGACTGACACCAATTCCCCTAGTCCCAAACTAAGCTTATGCTTGCGCTGTGGATATTAGGTGAACGGATATGCACATACTTAAATAAGTTTATAAACATCCATGACTCGAGTACAAATGTCCATGTTCATCACACGAAACATTTGCCCCAAGCGGGATTAGAACCCGCGACCCTTGGTTTCGTAGCCAGGGTCTCTGACCAATCGACCAACGGGCCAGTCAACAAAACCCTTGTATGGAGGACTGTGAACGTGGGGTCGTCTCATATTGTTCAATAAGGATGTATACGTCAGCAGAGCTAGCGAGCCAACCGACACATTATATCTTGCCTCTCACGCGTGCACATGCATACAGTACTTACCAAAGTAGTTATCGTTAACTGCATTACGGTGACGCGACAATGTTAGAACGCATGGAAACAGAACGAACATATATTAGTATTAGGAACAGGATGATATGATCTTGTGTTCATCGCATGCCACTTAAGAAACAGCTTGTTAATTGTATAAAATATATAATAATACGATAATTTAAAGCAATCAGTAATACTTATTTACATTTCGTTACGATTAAAACAACATTACGTGATTACAGGCATTAAATAACAATAGAAATAAGCAATTAAAGTAGGTATGCGTCTGATGAAAAACGCGCCAATTGTACGAATTAATTAATTTTTATATAAAACTTTGATATAACCTTATATTTAATAAGACATTTAAAATATTTTTATAGCATTGTAATCATATATGCAGTTGGGTTAATTATATAGCTCAATTTGAACGAAACAACATACATATAAGACATAATTTTCATGATAAATGTGTCGAGAAGAAAATAAATTACTGTTTTTTTTTCAAAATGTACTCTGCCCGTAAGTATATTGATAAATTATTATTGTCAGTTTTTAAAACAATTACTTGACACAACAATAAAGAAATCACCCGGCGATAGGGATCGAGAATTAAGTATATCCGCCTTAACAATAAACAATAAATAGAGAACAAAGAAGGAGCTACTATAGATCTAAACACAAAGAAAATATTTACAACGAGGATGTTACAGTGTTAGCAACTGTCATAATGCTAATATTAAGTGTAGAATGAAAGTCTGCCTACATAAAGTCACACAACCATTACAAAGGCGTTTAAGGTGCCTACAAATTTGCTATTTTGCTATATTTCATTGACAGTTGACCAGGAAATAATTTAGCTAATTGGGAATCTAAACATTGCCAATAACTATTCTCCTAAAATACAGAATACTCAAATTTGAAATGGATAAGTGTAACAGGGTGCGAATGTATAATATGCAAACAGATTTATAGGCACCTTTAAAAAGTAAATACTCACCAGAAGACGCGTATTCACCGGGATGTACCCAGCTTCCTGTGAGAAGAAACGCATATAAAAATACAAGGAAAATGTGCGAATAATGACGTCATATCTACCAGTTTCGCATTCAAATGTAAACAGGCTAATGTAAATAGGACGAATACTGCTTTGGTTTTAAAATAAGTTGTTTTTCACAAGTAAGGGTGACCATCCGCTGAAGCTGGGTGGTGAGAATGAGTATACGACACGATCAGTTTGAAACGGACTTGGGCTAAGCTTTTTCTTAGTATTTTTAATCCTTTCCTATATTTAAACAAATTTTGAATAAGATACGATGTATTCCATTGTAATATTTTATCATATCAATACATTTTGATAGGTATTTTTAGTTCTTAATAATAGCCTAATCTACTTATGTCGTATAGTGCTTCCATGAGTCACAGAAACGATTACCAGTCAATCCGCCTTTTAGCAACCTAATTTAATTTAAAACATTAAACTAATCTTGTTCTATATATTTTAAAACATAATGTTGTTGGTGTTTAGACAAATTGGAGAGTTACACATCCATTGCTATGCTGCACCAACACTTCTCGCATATTAGGCGTCTCTCCTACCACAACTAATATAAACATATAGTATATATGTATAGCAATATAACATTAAAGTATTTAAATAATTAATCATTATCGACTAATACCGCGAATCACTGAAAGTTATACATTTCTAGATGGCCCTTCAGAATGTGCTTGTTATGACTGGATATTTTTGTGCTATGCTACCATTAGGTATAAGAAACTCCTTATAATGAAACTGCGCCGCATCACAATATTTAATTAAAATGTTATGTGCCTATCCCGTTCTAACTGAATGATATGTTCTTATGAGAGATGAATATCTTTAAATTAAGTGTATATGATCAGTCATATCACAAGGTAGTCAATAGCTACCTACGATTGCAAATATTTACATAATATATATATATGAATGCCACGGACTAGTAAAAATAGAAGGACTCCGCTACTAACTAGACATTGAAGCTCCACAGGTGCTTCACCTTGACAGGCAACTTACGTCACACATTGACATAAAAAGTGCTCCCACTAACAGATATCCGATATCTGGTATCCATAAGTATCTCACTAACACATGTATAAACGTGACTGCACGCTATAGTATGACAGCGTGGAGTCCTTCTTTTTTTACTAGTCCGTGATGAATGCATACTACTTTGATTCTTGCAGGGGGGGATAAGATCTTCTACGAAACGTGGCACGCGAGTGGATAATAATGAATAAAGAAAATAACGTGTATATTAATTAATTACTATTAGAATTGTTGAATTTGCAACAAAATATTTGCTTATATAATTAACTAGCCTGCGGAAAGTGCCCTGCTTGATACGAAGAAACTTTCGATATTTATAATCTAAAGCGCTTCGTCTCTTGTCTAATACGTGTGAATCTTAAGAGCGGCAGCATTTAACTGATTTAGGTTGTTTACCAAATAAGCTATGCCGGCTTACCCCATAATACGTACCTACGTGTGCCAAGTTAACATAGAAGGTCTCGGAGGCAGAAAGTAAAGCGGATGGCCACCCTAAGAGGCCGGTGTTTACCTGTGATGTCGGCGCCGTCATCGCCCTCGGCTATGTTCGCCTCAGTGTCGTGGAAGGCCAGCTCCTGGTACAGGGTGTTCCCGCTGCGCTTCTCGCTCTTCGTCTGCGACTTGCCCGTGTTAGCGTTCGGCAGCGCGACCGGGGACGTGGCCTGGAAGATGAAAAGATTACAAGCTACAATCGCCATTTTACTTCATTGAGAAAACGCATCGACTTAACTTGTTACGTTATCATGCCACTGAACGGAGTAACCATGGCATAACCGGGCAGCAAAAGGGCAGAGAGCAACCCGTAGCTTAATATGGATGATGACTGCATTAAAAAACTATAATTCTATTTAGTCCGTCAGTTAGATTATAAAAAAATACTAGATACATCCTTTATCAAATTAACAAAACATCACAAAGATAAAGAGCATCAAAGTTTTGGGGCTTGCGACAAAACTACCTAGAAATCCCGGTTATACCGGAATTTGCATGAGTTGAATACCGAAAATACTGGTTTTGAAAAAAATGGTTCGATATTGCGACCCCTGGTTTAGGCTAGGGTAGGGAAACGGCGTATATTGTACATAAGGAATAAAGCAACAAAGATTAAAAGAGTAGAAATTCAGTAGTAGGTAGTCTATCCGGATAAGTTTATTGTATTTAGTTACCCACAGAATTTATACTTTGATTGGCATTTAAACATAGTCTAGTCAGTCGAGAAAGATTAAACACGTGAAACGAGACTTCATATGTTTTCATGGTCAAATAAAAATCTGCGTGCGGTGCGGCTAGTACGTGTAAGGTTTATATTTCAGTAAAACGTGATCTAAACAAAAGCGGCAAATAACTTAATGCTATTATTAGGTATTACTCGGTAATAGCATTAACCGAAAAATCCGCGAGGATCGGTAAATTATAATAAATTACTAACGAAGGCATTATAAATATTACTTTTTATACACATTGTATGTTATGTATCTCTAATATTGTTCAGATGTAACACCTAACCATCATCATCTTCTTAGCGTTATGGCCCGTGCTTAGACGGGCTCTGCTTAGACCATGATCCAGTATTTAGTGAGCCTAGTAATAACCAGACCACACCCCCCTTAATCCTGGATTATTGATTGCGTTGAAGCGTCAATCTGAACTTACGTAACGCTAAGATAGGGGTACCAGACAATTTTTGGATCATAGTTAGAAACTCAATGTTGTAAATTAATTATAAGGTTTCACCACGATGAAGCTCAATATTTTCTCTCAACGCTGAGCTAGTGGTATAAATACGTACATAGATTTGAAAAATCCAGACGTACGTGCTCGGGTTTGAACCCGCAAATGATTATGAGGCGCGTGTCTTTAGCATTGAGCTACCACCGCTTAGATTTAACACTTAACCATGCCACCTAATAAAACGCGTGGAAAAATGTTTTCCGACAAGCTCGCATACAAAAATCGCTTTTAAAACTTCGAAAAAATTACCACGAACACAATGCTAATACCGCCTACTTTTACAAATCGGAAGCTTTTAAAAAGAATTCATAGATTGTCAATTGCCGACCTCATTCATTCGGCCATGGCTGTCAAAGTCAACTTACTATCAAATAAAATATGCGATGTACACCGCCAAGCGTCTTCGTATTGCTTCTGTTGACGATCAAAAGTGTTTCGTGCATAAAATGTTACCAGTGTACCACCATACACGACAGAGGTTGTTACAACTATAACCTGGACGAAATGTACTTACGAAGTTGCGAGCAGAGAAAAGACAAAGAACCCGTGTGTCGTGTTCTTTCGCAACTGCCATTCTTCACACCACATCGAGATGTAATCTTAATTAGGGAGTGCGCATATATCTACAGAAAGCCTTTGGGATGCGTGCAGTCAAAGTTCACTAACATCCATTATTCCGTATCTTGTGAATGCGACGCAGATGGGTGCAACAGAGCGGCCAGTCGTATTCGAACTAATATTAACACAGCTGTTATTAAAACTATCGCGGTTTCAATAGCATTGTGTAGAATAGCCATGTTCTAAGGTAAATAGTATGTAGATCTTTCAATCAAATACATATTTTAAGAATACAATATGTTTCAGTATACCTATTTTAAATAAAATACTTGGTATTTCTTTTCCCTATACGGTACCCTTGTCACCACAAATTAAGATTTCATACAATACCTAATGGTGCGTCCTGGTCTCTGCCAAGCTTCGCAAACTGCGTACAAACATGGTGTAGTAAGGTCCGCTTACGCACAGCGCACGAACGTCAACTCCGCTTGAGTTGTCTGTGCTCAGCTCGCGAACCCCTTCCACCCGCCAAAGGGAAGCAATAATAAACGAAGGGGCTGAATATATACTATTATATACAAAGGGTTGATCTGCATGAATGAAAGCTGCGCCAAGGTCGCGCAAAGCTCGTGTGCACCATTCAAGCCTTGCACGAGTTGCACAAAACAATCGGACAGTTACAATAGCAGCATACGTGAGTGGCACAAGAGTATCTCTCCACAACTGGGTAATGTGCGGACATTACCCAGTTGTGGACACTCATGACGTGACAAATATTTATTATGATATACAGTTTACCACTGCATAGATTAATTAAGTATATTGTCTAGCCTTGGGGTGGGGCAGTAACATTTCGTGTATATTATATTATTAGAAGGAACTAACTGAACACTAAACCTTACTATAACGCATTATCCATTAGCACTCTATCTCGCCAATAGGCTTTATTAAAACAAGCAATCAACTAACTGTAGCAGCGAGCTCACGGAACGTACACGTAAAGCTCATCAAAGCAAAGCTTCAAGCGCGACACACTCGGTGCTTGTTTCTGATAGGGACGTGCCATAGCTGTACAGTTTTATCAAGGAAATTATTTTGCATCGCTAAATATACGCTTTCAACGTAGATTTTAACAACTTACTACTGAACTTGACCTTTTTCCCTCACCATCACCACCATTCGTTCCTTTTTTGCAGATCACGCTTCTACATTAATTGGTTAACCCCTAACAGCATTCAAATTGAATTCTCGTAGAATGTAACCTAAGCTTCAAAATCTTTCTTTATAGAGAGAGCTATTCAAGTCTACGTAACTACTCGACAAAATATTCTTCTATTTATTATATGACAAAAAAGTCGATAGTAAACGAGTATATAATTTCTGCACTAAAGCATTTACTCAAGTATTGAATAGCGCATTTTCCTTTATCCTTTACAATTTAGTATGTTCCGTCCTAAGATTATGCTATTATTTAGTGTTGAATGCATAAAGAGTATCTGATGACTTTATAATTACTGATATTTTTAATAACTTGAATACTCGTTAGGAAAACATCCAAACGAATCGAAACATGTTATTGGAGCCCAGGAACGCCCGACAAAACACGTAGTGTCTCGGTAACGTGATCAAGGATGCATACCTGGCTTTCCCAGGCACTGCTTTTACAATTAGAATCTATATATATCTATATCGCTCCGGGTCGTTCAAAGGGTGGAAAATAATACACTCCATTTATGCAGTTTACCTTTATTTTTAGTCTGGCCGTAGCGGTTTCGCTACGACCGCTTTTTCAATCAAACGCAAAGGAAAATATTGCTGACTTCTCAATACCACGGTAATACTATCTATCAATATTGTAACTCGGCCCTATCTTTGAAATAAATGCCTACAGCCGCGCGGTACGTCAATACGCGAAAGGGCTGCCCACCTACAGTATTTTAATAACGTCTGCCTACTTTGAGTTACTATCTAGTTTTGTGAATGTATTTTGTGGTTGTAATTTTTTTTTATTCAATTCAATAAAAATGCAAGTTGTTTTTTGATTAGTAGATATAATTTTAAAAAAAATGTTTGATTGAAAAGACTTAATAACAAATCAGTCTTATAAATTTGCGACCGAAAAATATTTGCGCCTCGACTGAGCTGTACGAAATGCTTTTTTACATATATATTACATTATATTGTTTAGAATATTCAATTCAATAGTATAAAAAATCCGCATTGGAATATAAAGCTTAATTAAAAATTGTTTTTGGAAACATGGACAAGGAGAAGAAAAAGAAATATCTTTTACTTGGTTAAAGATACCTGCAGCTACTTTACGTATGTTTGGTTACTGTTTTACTTTTACTAGTTTTGACTTACGGTAACTGTTTAAAAAAACATCACACCGTCCGTTCGTCACTGTGGCACAATCGCGGCTGTTGCATGCCGAGCGCATGCCGAGATCCGAGGCGAGTAGGATAGCTCGCGCTTCGTCTGTTTATATGAAGTTACAATACTGCTAAATAATATTACCCTGTCAATACTGCTTATTTGTCGTGTAGATTTCAGACAGTTGTCAAATATATAAAAAATGTTGAACAAAGCCTTACCGTTCAAAATGTTTTCTAATATACTCACTTTATACAGGATTACTAGTAATTCGACCTATCCCTTAAATGGGGTCGTTCATTTGCAACAAATTTATATATAAATAGAGGTCATTTGCAACAAATTTACCTCTATCAATTAAGAGTCGAAAGTGAACGGTTTCCGAGATGTCAAAGATTTCATTGAAATTTTGAAAAATGTAAATTTAAAAAAAAATACTTATCGGTTGGGTCTAAGCTACTTTTCTAGAAGTTATATTTAAAAAAAAAGAATACCAGCTCTAAATGCTTAACATCTCAGAAATAAAATATCTTTAGCGACAATAGGTACTTAATTTTTTTGTGATACTTAAAAAATCAACACAAATAAATTGAAAAAAAATAATATTACATTTGGCGTACAAATTACTAAAATAATTACAGTATTTCATAAGCTTTCCAAAAAGGTACAAAATCTTATTAACTTTAGTAAAGATTTATAAAAAAAGAGCATCTAAGTTACTGGTGCAGATAAATTAAACGAAATTGCTAGTACATATTGTGTTTTGATTAGATTGATGCTAACTGCCTATTTTCTACGTAAACGCTCCCTTTCCATCATGAAACGCAACAATGGAAGTCAAATGTATATATAAATCCCCTCCATTGCGTCGACAATTAATAACATACCAATGGTCAGCAGTTCACCGGGTGCAAGCTACAATAAAATCGATCTACAGACTTGCTAGGTAAGTTTATCGACACCATTTGGTTGGCTTCCACCGGCGCGTCTGACTTGCGTTGCGACCTTACTCTCTCTAACAAAAATGCTAAATATAACGCGAATTATGCTGCAATTGGGCCGAACTAATTCTCTACTCTTATCTTTGCGTTAACATCGCTTGTTTAAGACGTCAACCATAAAAGAAACCAAATTACTTGTAGCCTTGTCTTAATATGGAGTTTGAATGTAATTAATATTATAATTCTACGAATAATTTCAATATTTTTGTTTTTATAAACACATCCGTCAGATGAACACAGAAAAGGTTGCGAGTTTGGTAATGTCGATAATCAATCCTTTTTATTAGCATAATTGCATTTTCAGCCTTTCTCGAGTTCACTTTGAATTTCTACATTGTATTATCATGGAATCTATTGGATACCTAGTTAAGAAGTTATAGCGTAATAAAGAAGAAGCTATAGACAATGTAAAGATTAATAGAGAGTAATCATTTAACCGCGCCCTCTGTGCATATGCGCCTTTTTCGAAACTTCCACGACTGTGCATCACAATCATGTGGTAGCCATAGATTATATAGACATAAATTCAATAACGCAAACCGCCGGCCGATCGGGGTCATCGAAGCACGCATGAGCAGGACCGCTTTTCCCCTACCGCGATGTATCCTACGGCTACTTGTTACTCTTTGTTAATGATCGGGTTTTTCTCTGTCGTGGCTAATGTGATGAGCCTTATGCCCCAAGGGAGCGTAAACAATGATAAAAGGGGACGGGGCAGAATCCGTACGACACAAGCTTTTATAAAAAGTAATATGGCTTTATAAAGACTCCAAGAATATATCAGCAATTTGTAAAACGTACTTTTTTAAAAGCGATACCATTTTTATACAACTTGTCGAAAGAACGTTCAGGTCATATTCAATGATTTCAAATTATAAAGTTATCAATCGATAGGTACATCAATTTAAAATTAATCTACTTCTTCATTACATTATATTAAGCTCGGTAAAAACACAATATGTTATCAATTTCACGAGCCAGGACTTCACGATTTGATCTGCATTTTTAATTAAAATGCTTTAAGACATATTTCCGGATAAAATATAATGTTACACATTGTTAAAACAATCTAATGTTATCCACAAAATTTGCTCTATATTTAGCAAATTAAAGAATTCGCTCTCAGAACACATATTTAATTAAATTACCTTCGTAAATAAAGTTAATTGGCATCATTTGTAAAATCCATTTACACACTTGTATATGTAACCTACAAACGGGCGCACTCTACGTGATTCGCAAAAAGATACAGATAGTGTTTAAAAACGGACTTTTATCAAAAATTGTAACACAAACATCGTTACACATAAAATAAAATAAATAAAAACACAAAAAGTTAAGACTGTATTCGTGTTGGCAGTGCGTAGCTTCGATCTACGGTCCTCTGGGTTGGGAGCCCAGTGCGCTTCCACTGCGCCAACCCGCCGGGTAGTAACTACGGCGAAATAAGGGAACATAAGCTACGTTTCAGTTGCGATTTTCACAGTTGTTCAGCAATGGTACCAAAAATCGTAAAAAAAAGTATTTTACGTATACTAATCGCCGCGCACTAGACGAATTTCTACATTTATAATATGAATAATTTACGTTATTATTGAACGTTTCAAATATAACATACAAATTATGAGTAAAGTTTCGCATTTCTAATTACTCTCTATTATTGCAGGTGTCGGTATGAAAGTTAAAGTTAAAAATACTTTATGTAAAGCAACACAGCATAACACGATAATATATTTTGTCACTACATGGAAATATGTGTATCTAAACACATATTTCCAAGTAGTGACAAAATATATTCCTGGCCATTTAGACAATACATATTAAAAACAATAAATGTTTGCCCACTAACGTCTGCAGATGTTGGGAAAAGAAGCGCGGTGTGAATGCATTATTATACGTCATTACTGGCAGACAGATAATGCCGCAACATTGTACACCTCGATAGTCAGTAGTGAGTGCCGAATGCGTTTGATGCAACGCTCTTACTGCATATTGCAATAGGCGTGTCGCAAGCTGATTAATCATCAACACTGACGAAGGGCACATTCAATTCATCACAAACGTCTTCCAAAAGCCGCGCACGTCCCACAAGACAACTTTTTAAGGCTATATTTGAAACATTAGACATGCCTATTGTAACGTCGCAGTATATCCTACACTGTCATCCTGAAATCGTTTTTCTCCTAGGCTTAACATAGTCTTGTATTCATGGCGGGGAAGATAAAGCTCTTATATCTTACTTCTAAAATCTCCGATTTACTTTAAACATTACACTGAATAAAGAAAAATCAATAAAATTATCAAAATACTATTTTAAGAGTCCATTTCAGAGAATAACCCATGTATCTAAGTCATCAGTCAATTCATACTTGAAATGCAATGAATTATATTACGTCGTATAAAATTTGAGAGAAATGTTACATTTACGTTTGATTATATAACTTCGTAATAAGGTTACTTTTGTATGGGTAGTATTACTGTTAACCGTGACAAAGTAATCATAAAAAATACATTAAGGATTGTTACTATCATTAGATGTGTCCCATATTAAGAAAATTAGCTTTCGCATGATTTATTCATATAACATAAATAGAGATAGTTATTACTTAATTCAAATAAAAATACGTTTCCACATTTCTATAATTAAGAAACCCTTGAACTGTAATAATTTACTCTATTCAAGCCAAATATAATTAGGCATTTTGTTAGCGAATCCAAGTTATAAGTTTTATTTTTCACAATTTCGCAATATAAATATGGTAAATATAAAAATAAAAACACAAAAACAGTATTAAACTTTTGGTACTCAGTGGCAGAGCGTAGTTTCGATCTACGGACCTCTGGGTTGCGAGCCCAGCACGCTTCCACTGCGCCACTCCGCCGGTAGCAGACACGACGAATTAAGGGTGTATAAGCTACGTTTCGGTTTCGTTTTAAGCGATTTTTCCAGTAAATATACTAAAAATGTGAATGAGTTAATTTGTGTAGTGTTGAAAATTATCGATTTGTTTATATGAAAATAGCAAAAATTCAAATTGTTATTACCTTATTAATACATGTATTTTACATTAAATATTTGTTTGAAAATATGTATTTTACTAAAAACATATATTATATAGAAGTGTAACTTCAAATCTAAATGTATTTTTTCTTCTTATATGTGTAGTAAAATATAGCGTTTCAATCACGAATATTGGATACAAGCAATTTATTTTGCAACTGAAGTTCAAGAAGAATTGTTAAACGTGTAACTAGAAGATAATTACAATCCACTTTAAAAGAACAAAAGAAATATTTTACAATACTTTTATTACAACAGACTATTTCGTACACACAAAACTAAACTAATGGCCGATATAAGTGAGAAGGACTTTAAGGTCAAACACGAAGTAATGACCGTACAGAGATTGGCCGCGTTTTGGGCATACGATGAAATTAATAATGGAATATTTAAAACGCGTGGCTAAGCCAAGTAATTGGTTTACTGCTAAGGTCGTTTGTTGACATTTAATTTGACTCTTATAAGCGAATTTTATAATGCAATTACATTTTTCTCTAACACTCAGAATTTGATTCACGAAAAGTCCTTGCAGCGCTCATATCTATGGCATTACATCATTTTATTTGGATATAAAAATATACAAATTATCTAACTGGTTTCAGGTACTGTTTCATAATTGTTCAACTCGTGGCGGCCAATTACCGTACGTAAAACAAAGTCAATGCGAAACGTAATTCGCCTACATATGCATACATAAATGGCATTTCTCAAACAGTTATATCGCGTGTAGTACTTATCATCGTTTCCAATAAGATTTAACCAATCAACAAAACGAGTTAACAAGAACCAGCGACAGCACAGGATGGACACCTACCTAATATCATAATTTCTCAGACAGACACAACAATTGCACGTTGATCGTCATGTTCAATACTCCGACGTAGCACCATGTACTTATAAAAAAAGGAATTTAATAATGCATTACAAAAATATAAATAAGAGAAAATCCCTATACGCAAATGTTGTTTTATAGGGAACCCTCAACTACTTACACTAGCTAATTGTATAGCGTTGATTTACCTGTCGAAATTGCGAGATTTACACTGAACGCAACATTCACTGAAACCTGATATTCAAAGCCATGGAACAAAGGTTTGATGCTCAGTGCCTTATGAAAGAGGTAATAATACAAGAAGGTACCACGAAGATCTCGCCCCGCCTATGACGTCCATTAATGGTAAGCCGTCGATGGTTATAACCGTGTTCATAGTTTAATACAAACTTCACTGTACAGCAAAATTTGATTAAAATGAGGAGCAATATTCAATTGTTTGCGAGTCAGTAATATATAAACAAGATCTACTGCGTATTGCTGTATTATGCTAAGACATTTATTTTAAAAGTAATTTTTTCCATCTACATACTGACCTTCATTCAGTTTTTAAAAACACCAAAGTTCAAAAAGATATGGTCATCCAAATATGAGATCTTGCATTTTCGCAATCAGATGTCACAGAAGACGGATGGATCGAGGCCGATCTATCAAAGATACCATTAAATGTTGTAATCACACGTTATCAGCACACGTCGATTATTGTGTAAGTAATATAGATAACGAAATTAGGAAGTGAAGGGAATTGGTATGTGTTTCCTCGTAAAACAACAGAATGCATTAAATTTTTACGTTAGCTAGGTAATTGTCAAAGAATGTGGTATGTTATGCAATATTGCTACTTAAATATTAAAGACCGTACCAGATCCGGCCGTTTGGCCCACTGAACTCCAAATGAGTTATTGCAATCTTTGTGTGGCAATGGCGATGATAAAACATCCGACTATACATAGATCCGAATCATGTTATTAAAATCCTTTAAATTAAGTCTCGTTATGTAATCAGGTTTCACTGTGCTTTACCCACGTGAGAGAATGAGAAAACACATAATTAGTTGTAGTGGTCTGACGAACGATATACGAGACTTGATACGGAGAGACGAAAATGTGGGTGTGGCAGAATGTAGGCGTGGGTATTTAGGTGGCCAATTTATAGGAATTTGACAGGGTCACTAAATATTTAAAGTATTACCTCTTTTAGTGATACATAATCACTACCTGACAAACTTTTAAATATACGAAGATATCACACAAAATCTGAAGAAAGTAGAAATTTCAAGATGGTGGTACGATCTATGTCATGTCGTTGTATGTATAAATAAATAAATTTAAATACAAATATCCGATGACATCACATACATTGATCTGACTCCAAGGTAGGTAAATAGCTTAAGCACTTGTGTTACGGATATCAGAATCAACAGTGGTATTACAAATACATACATAAATATTCGATATTAGCACCCAGACACAGAACAAACACAAGTATTCATCACACGAATGTTTGTCCTGGGTGGGGATCGAACTCACAACTCTTGGCGCATGGGGTAGGGTTTAAATGTATAATAATGTCCTCCTAACCGATATCAGTCACGGCGGCCAATCTCAACGAGGCAATTATTTATCAGCCAACTGCGCAGGAGATATTATAGTGCACAAGTGTGTGCGCAAACACAGTCGCACTCTCTATTCCTTTACTCTCATAGTTCGGTGAGACGGCAATTCGACATGACCGGAGATGTCAGGCGTAGGACCAACGGCATAACGTGCTTTCCGAGGCACGGGGGTGATTAAACCGCCAACTTCCTAACTCCGGGCTGTTACTGAGCAATTTAATATTGAAATACCCAGCCACAAATTTTTACCCGACCCGGGGTTAGAACCCGGGACCGTTTGGCCCTTACGAGAAGCATGCTACCACCAGACCAACGGGGCAGTACAATTGTGTAGTGGAGAAGTTGATTAATGTACGCCAACAATGAAGATCCCTAGAGCCGGAAATACTTGAGCACATACAAAACCTGCGTGCATATCTACATCTATATCGAACTCTGCTCACAAAATAGTGCATTGAAAAGCTTCTTACCTGACTTTGTTGTGTAATAGGATCCGTTTGGTGAGCCCTCTCCACGGTGCGCACTGCAGCCAGCTCGGATCCCAAGGGCGGCGTAGGAGGTGAGGAAGACAAACTGACAGGACTGCCAGGCATGCTCTCGGATTGCTCCACGACGTTCACGGAACTCTCCAACGAGGCGAACCCGAAAGATATTGGCCCTGATCAGACAAATGGCAAATTATTCGATACTACACTTATATTATCTTTCAAACTATGGTACATGACTAGAAGTAGCACTTCACCGTTTCGCAGACTCAATAAAGGCTCACACGACCGACATTGCACTTTCCATCGTAAATAAACTCCACTGCACTTCCTTTATTTGTTGAAGTTAATCCATCTAGAAACTCATACTGTCATACTGTAAAAGTCTTACGCGCATCCAGAGGTATTAAAACGAAATGTACCTTTTATGTACTATTAATGCATGTAATGAGTCCAGAAATAATTTAATCACGTCTGCGTTTAGAAGGAAGAGCAATAGATGCAACTGTCCCTTAAGCTACTCTCACAGCGGCATCGCTTCAATCAAGATTTTAAAAAGAGTTCATTACCTATCAATATTATCATCATCTAACCCCCTAAGCACGGAACATAACGCTAGGACGTTATGTCCCGTGCTTAGACGGAGTCCGCTTAGACCATGATCCAGGCTTTAGCGAGTCTGGTAATTACATTGAAGCGACTGCCGATCTGACCTTCGTAACCCTAAGATAGGAGAACCAGACAATTTTTGGATCATGGTTACAAATCTAAAGTTGTTTGAATTTGCAGGTTTCATCACAATGTTTTCCCTCACCGTTGAGCTAGTGGTATGAATACGTACATAGATTTGAAAAATCCAGAGGTACGTGCCCGGGTTTGAACCGGCACTCCTCGGTTAAGAGGCGCGTGTCCTTACCATTGAGCTACCACCGCTCTATATATATATATCTATATATATATATATACCTATCAATACTATACTGGATTTAAAGCTCATAAATCATAATGAACACTATTTTGTCGAAACTAATAAGGAAATTTATTTACGATTAGCTGTGCCAGCGGTGACACCCGCGTTTTTGGTTAATATTATAAAGACTATTTCCGTCATACATGATTTCTATGTAACTTTAACCATTAAGGCTGCACACGCGACGGAAGCTTAAAAAATGGAGTAACTTCTCCCGTTTTCCCAACATTTCCCTTCACTACTCTGCTCCTATTGATTGTAGCGTGATGAAAAGTATACTATAACCTGCCCAGGAGTATGAAGAATAATTGTACCAAGTTTCGTTAAAATCCGTCGAGTAGTTTTTGTTGCTATAAGGAACATACAGACAGACAGACAGACAGACAGACAGACAGACAGACAGACAGACAAAAATTTTACTGATTGCATTTTTGGCATCAGTATCGATCACTAATCACCCCCTGATAGTTATTTTGAAAATATATTTCATGTACAGAATTGACCTCTCTACAGATTTATTATAAGTATATAATAGATGTAAGAGACATAAATCTTTTCCTTTAGATCCGATTGTATTGAAATAACTATCTATTCCTTAATAAAGTACTCTTTATTTGGATCAACATAAATGTCGTAACCCCGACAATGTGTACTCAAAACTTTATAATCATCGCGTAAGTACTTAAGACATAAGAGTAACAAGTCAGATGTATGGGTGTGCAAGACTAAAGGATACCTACTAGAATGCAATGATGTTGACTCACCACTAGACCGGCCAACGGGGTTCAGGCCCAGCCGACCCCGCACCTCGCTCCGCTCGCTCGCTGTGCTAAGTAGCAATTTCGTCCGCTCCATGTAGTCCATATGCGTTTTGAACAGTTCCGTATACCGTTCATGGAGCTTCGCGTATTCCTGCACATTAGATGCGTTATTAAATATTGTTCTTCGAGAAAAAAACTTAAGTACATATTTAGAATTAAGTTAACTAAAAACATAATGTACTGTACATTAAACGAAATAACGAAACATAAGTAATTATCCACAAAAGTAGTTAAGAATTTAAGATATTGAATTTGAAAATAGATCTATAACAAATACATTTTCATAGATAGGTACTAGGTGAACAGATAAACTTAAATACATTTATATACTCATCATCATTTATATATCATAAAAAACATTTGCCCCTAGCGGGCTTGGAACCCGTGACCCTTGGTTTCATGGCCAGGGTCTCTGACCACATGACCAATGGGTCTATCGAACAACATTCATATCACATATTAGGCATGTCTTTATTAAATCATCAAGCTTGGTTACATCTAAATTATATTAAATATGTTTACTAAAGTATAAACACAATGTTTCCCTACCTTTTTGAGTTCATTTTCCCGTTCCTCCAGACGACTAGCATGGTCAAGGGAGTTCTTGTGCTTCAACTCCAGCATCCTCACAATGCTATCCAGGGCCTCCAGCCTGCCGGTAAGATCCTTCCTCTCTCCTTCGTAATGGTCTTCGGCTTCGAGCAACTACACAAAGCTTTTATTAACACTCTCGCCTCTTTATTATTTAAAAATTTATGAGAAAATTAAAATAATACAGAATAAATAAATCAAGCCAAGATGGACAGAGCTCCTATAAACTTTGTTTCAAGGAGTCTTAGAATTCAGTAATTTATTTATAAAACTAACTAACTAATTGGTTTATATTTCAAAAATTTTGATAAATTCTGATATTGTATAAAAAACTTAAACAGTTACTAAGGCTATATAACAAAAAAAACAAATTGCAATAAACAACAAACAAAAGAAATAAATAAAACTTGTGATTTATATATCATGTTAAATAGCCAACAAACAATACAAATAGATGTTCAACAAAATTAAATTAGTTATAAAAAGTAACAGTCAATCTTAATCTGTAAAATTAAAGAATGTGCAATACAAGACACATTTTCCAGAGTTGATATAGTAAATTAGAGTGAACTTGACAGTTGAATACTAACAACAATGCACATACCAGATACAATAGTCATAACTGACATCCGTCTTAATTCGCTTCAGAGCTACTATTCTCTGAGTTTGTTTATTTTTGTGCATTGATTGACCACAATAATAAATCAGCCCCGCATAAACAATAGCATAAATCAATCCAGGTCACACACACACATGCAATTTAACATTCAATGAGTACAAATGCACTTTGATAAGATGAGACCTTGCTAAATATAAAGAAGACTGGTGCATACAGTTAAACAAATAAACATAAAGGTTGCATAGCTTTTTGAATTAATTTAAATATTTTTATATTGACCAAAGCCCATAATCTTGTTTGTAACATTGAAAACAAAACCTAAGTCAATGATCAGATAAATTTATAATTATAATGATAATAATGCCATGAGTGCTTTTTTAGACTCAGCTGTTTTTCATCTCTCATAAACAGATTGTTGTGCTTTTATTAATGTGATTGAGATGGATTATTTTTAATCACAACACCTCATTTTACTTGACTGTTGGGCCTTAGCAACAATAAATGTTACTCGTAAATAAAATCTGTTTAATCTGTATATGTGGCTATGGCATCTTAAAACTCATTTGCTAATTTGCAAATAATTTTACAGAAATAGAAGGTTGTATCATATACTGCTCAAAAGCTTAAAATGTTACATTGTCACAGTTTCTTCCAATATATTTAAGAAGTTTCAGAGAACTACAGCAAAGAAAAGGGAAAATAACTCATAATTGATAAGTTATTTTCCCTTTTTAAAGCAATATACAAATATAACTTGTATAATCAACACATAAAATAATTCAACATATTATTATGAATTTTGTTAAACCAGTTAATTTGAACATGCCACAAATATTTCAACACAAAATCAACATTAACCAAACATGGAATGTGGTAACAAGTTTACCTTGGGGTTGAGATAACAGAAAGGATGACACATTGCAAATAACAATCACAAATACAACAAACTAGACATCATGATGATAATTACCGAAAAATTTGTGTAACACACAAGTGTGCATCGGTAGAAACTAAGGAAACAACTGTGAATGCAATCAAATGTATAGCCTTGTGCAGTAAAACAAAGAAATCTGAACCAAGGTCTAGCATAACTACTGGATGCTCACCTTCTGTTCCGAGTGCTTCCTCGCCGCCTTCTCGCGCTCGTACTGCGTGACCAGCTGCTCATTGTCCTCGCGCAGCAGCTCCAGCTCCACCTCGTGCTCCTGGTTGGTCTGGTACGCGGAGTCCAGGCACTCCAGCACGTTCACCAGCAGCGGCATCAGCGTCTTCACCACATCCTCGTCGTACCTTGCTATCATCCGCTCGAACTCCTGGTAAATACTCCCCGCCAGCGACTGGACCTTCTCTGACATAACTACATGTGAATCTTCATGGGTCCCGTATATTGTCTCCGTCGTCACATATCCGCTACTCGCCGTCTCGTCGAAATTCATGGTTGAAGCAAAGAGGAATACGCACTATGAGGAAATAAATTATGTCTACCCCTCGCAAGGACGTCTAATGAATTTTACGCGAAAACATGATTAGCCGTTTTGTGTGTACGTATAACTATGGTGCGATCGATTATGGCGACTTTACGAAATAAATATTTTGAGCATGTCGCTTTTTAGATTATAGTGCGTAAATGATTGTATAAATAATCAGAGAAATATAGAAAAGAATAAGACTACGTTCACACCATTTGTTTGATTGACGTATTTTTAATAAAAAAAGTTCTGCTAACGATTGATTGACGTTGGTTTACTACCGTTTCCGGAAGTGTTCTGCTTCAACTGGTTTATTACTTAAAAATAAATAATATTTGAGTCAAGGTCTATTGGAAAAGTTCATTAATTTTTAATTAATTTATCAAGTTTTCGAAGTACAAGTATGTTGTGTAATAATTGCCACATAGAAAGTCCATAATTAAAAAGTCTAACGTTGATGATGCTTATACATTATCAGTGTCGAGAATACTATCCCAACATTTTCTTCTTTGTTTGGATACATGTATGTTGTCTATGACAAGTACAAAGACAGGGCCCGGGTAGAAAATCAGGATCGTAAACAATGATTTTACCGAATTTAAGCTAGATTAGTATGACTAGTATTAACCAGACAAAATATTAGTTGATTATAATTATAAAAACAATACATTTGATTGTTCTACTTCCTAATAGCGGAGTAAAATATCAATAATAATTTAACAATCAATAATTCTTCTATGGTGAAATCAAGGTGATCCAACAAGTATCGAAACGAAATATTATTTAACACTATAGAGCGAATGATCACTTAGTGGCAATCAACGAAATACTTTAAATTGTATAATACCTCACTAAAACTTTTGTGGTCAAGTCGTGTATCACTTCCTTCCGTTTAAAATAAGTAACTGATCTACATGTACCTCACGCGCATAAAGCATACAGTTGCGTGTACTATGCGAGCCTTGAATGGGTAGCATAAAAATGTAGTAGTACCACGCGTCCTGCATCCCGCATCTTCGTCAGAAGTAAACGCATTTTAAACATAGTAGGTCCATTATACATTATATTTTATTTAGACACGATTTTAAATTAGTTGATTACCATTCAAGATCATCAAGCATGATTAAAAAGACTAATGAGTGTAGAAGAAAATAAAGGTATGTGCCAGGATCGTAGCAGATGGAAAGATGTGATCTCTGGCTACACGTAATTTTATTGCTTTACCTATATAAATAAGTATAACAGACTGTTTCCCTTCACCTTGTTTTTCTTCGTAGGGGGGTGGCTTGGCTAAGCGTTTATAGGTTGTAGCAACCCCCCCCCCCCACACGAGATTTTAAAAAAATAGAAACTGTCGCTATCCTTGAACCTAACCTGGAGGCCAGACTTGTATAGTGGTTATGGGTAAGAAAGTAAGAAAGTGGTACCATCTGCAGGAGCAGGGGCAGGTGCTGCTAGTTTATTTGAAAAAAACACAGAAGCCCGTATAAGTCTAAATCACAGAACGGAAAAAAAGTAGTAGAAGGGGCATGTCACAAAATTACTATGAGAACCGATGAAACCAAGCATACTACACACTATAAATAAGCAATGAGCAGGATTGGTCATTCTGATTTTAGACAAAAACAGCATCTCATTATTCCTACATCAGAAAACATACATTCAGTCTTTTGAAAACGATTTAATTTACTATACTTCTAAAAAAGTAGTTAGGACCTTTCGTAATCCATTTCAAAAGTTGAGAAATTATTTGTCGTCGTCTTCGTATTTTTATTGGAGCGATTATAACTGGTAGAAATTAGGTGTACATTTAAACACAAGCAGCCTACGCGTAGTCTTGCGTTACAACGCAATATTGGGGCTTCACTGCCACGCCTACTTGGCACTTCCACATAAAATTTGTTTCATGGTCTAAATTTTATGAATCTTTAGGCTGGGCCTGTACCATGGGAGTCAGTACAGTATCGTAAGAATAACAATTTAATACTGTGGCTTTGAGTCGTCTACATATAAGAAAAAAAAAACCCGTAATAAGTATTCGTTAAATATTAAGCCCTCTTCCTGTAAATTTACTTTACATAAACATTAAAACATAAAGATGTGTTTTCCATATTTTGAAGGCCTTGTGCACAGGGTTTGGTCAAGAATATATTTTCCGTTTCGTTCGTGTATCCGAGTCTAGCCTAGCATGTCACTTTCGTAAACACACACGTCATGACAGAGAAAATAATTCGCCTTCGATTTACCTAGCGTACGTCAAAAATAAAAGCGCCGTCAACAAAATTATTTGAATTGAAGTAACCTACTTATAGAGCAGGTACAAGAAATCCAGTTATATTGGCATTCGTGAAATTGATTTGGAGAGCTATACTTCCCACTATTCCAGTAACATTTTATTTTCTGCTAGTGATATTTTAGTTATTAGATTTTACACTTCTTATTGAATTTCTTGGGAAAATGTCTGCAAAAGTGTCTGCAAAAGTGGACAGTATGCCAAGCCAGAAGTCAGTAATTTTGGCTTACGTACTCTGGGTGTTTGGGGGCATATTTGGGCTGCACCATTTCTATTTGCGACGTGATAGACATGCCTTCGTGTGGTGGACTACTCTCGGTGGTTTCGGCATCGGTTGGTTCGGTGAAATTTTCCGTATACCCCGTTATGTACGTGACTCCAACGAAGACCCGAAGCACATGCAGGAACTGGCGATGAGAATGGCCAAGAACAAGAAGGTGAGTGCTCAATGAGGTCATATTATTTCCTTAACCTCATTTTCATGACGACCTACTAAAAATGGTCAGTTATTTCACATGTAAAAAAAATTATATGGCAACTGGCCTTATTCTGCAATACTAATCATTAGATGAAGTATGTGGCAATTTGTTTTTCTATACTTTAAATTGATCAATCTAATAAGTGTATATGCAAACTTTTAGTACAATTGGCTATTATATTAAATATTTTTTTATAGTCCACTATTGAGATTATAAAAAATATTGCTTACCTACATATTTTTGCTTTTGTTCAGCAAACTAAAAATCATGAAGATACAGCGCATTAAAGTACTTCATGGTCACGCAATAATTTACTCTCAGGTCTCACTAGGTGTGTAAAATTTTACCATCCTAGTGATGTTCAATGCTTATTTGCAAATCTTTGAAGCGGTGTTTCTTTGTAATTTTTTGAGTATTAGATAAAGCAAAAATTAAGTATTTAATATTTTTTGATAATCTAACTTACGGACAAGAAAAAATGTTTTATATTCCTCCTCTTTGCCACATGTTCCTCAAATAGGAGCGTTGGAAAATCCCAGTGGAAACAGCTTATTGTGTAGCAGGGCATGCAGAGGGTTTTCTATAATAGAAAGAACCTGATCTGCCCATTGTGTGGGTTGCAGCTTCTAGATTTTTGCTATTAACTTAGTCAAACTTGCTTTGATAATGAGTTGTTCAAGGTTGTGGCCTTCATTCTTACCTAGGTGACTAAATAAACTTTAATATTCTACATAAACACAGGGAGGGTTGACAGTTGTCTTGATATTTGATTCACTTTAGATTAATTATTCATGCAAAAAAGTCTTTGGAACATTTTCCTCAAGCACCATATTTTGAAAGTCTCAATGTCGGTCAGCCTTTGTCAGAGACTAGGTGTATGCTTTGTAGCTGAAAATGGAGAAGACAAGAGATTTTACAAATCATCGTTCAGCAGTGAAAACCTCATAAATGCTTTAGAAAAAATTTTACAGATGGAAGAAAGAACTGCCTCCTGAAAAAAAAAATTATGTATCAGAATAGTACTGTTTATTCTTATTTTTATGAGAATTATTGTATTCAATGGTGCTAAATAAGTTTGATGTGACTTACAGAACAAAAAAAAAATAAGCAAATGTGACTTCTGAGGTTTTGCATTCCATATCTTACCTTGCATAAAAAAATAAAGCCTTGTTGCTAAGAATCATACTTTTTGCCATTCCTGAATTGTTGATGCCCTAAGATAAACAGTATTTTTAACTATTTGAAGAGCACCTGTGAGCACTTGTTAGCTGTATTATTGCCACCATAGTTTGGTTTTGCTGTGATTGGCCTTGAGAATAAATTGGTGATCCTCCTAGATTAGTCAGATTCTTTTAATTATGTATTTTCCTTGGATAATAATTTAAATGAATAGGATGGTTAACAGAATACATTCTAATGTAGCAATGGAAATAATTTGAAAGAGTCTGATTTTGCTCTATCAACTCTTTACTTTTGCTGATCAGGTATGAAAATCGTGCTGGACCCAGCTAGATTGCCTGATCCAGCATTGCAATCCCTGCCAGGGATCCAGTGGCATGGAACCAGCACATATCGCTGCTAAAATTGTGGCAGGTCCAGCTAAATTGCTGGATCCAATTCCTATCTGCGACCTAATTACTGAATGCTCAATGTCCAAGATGTTCCATGGAGTTGTTAGTTTTGCCAAGCCTACATGTTATTGGTGCTTCTGTACAGCTGTATGCTATTTTAATATTTGTATTTCGTATATTTGTGTAATTTCATAGTAGGCAAATACTATATGCATGAAATATTTGTTTCCTGTTATAATTGGTTTACTGTTTTTACTATTTATTCTATGTCATATATTATCTGTTATACATAAGGGAATGAAGTTACCATAGGCTATTAATGTAAATTGAATACAAATATTGATATATAAACTATCAACTATGAACAATAATCACACTGTCATTATTAAGAGAATTGATTAAAAATATCTCAGACAATGCAGTTTTTACTCCAAAATGCGTTCAGATTGTTGTTTTAAAGTTATTCTAATTATATATCTGTCTAATATGCATGATATTACTACAATTGAATTGTATGAATACTGTTTTATTTTTCAGCCACCATTCTCTATGAACCGATTCACTGGAATGTTGATGGTTGGCTACTCCTGGGGCCAGATGATGATGTTTGCTGTCCCACCCGATGAGATCTGGGGCATCAACTTCCGATATCTCAACTACCTAATACCTTTGGCAGCTGCACTTGGTAATTTTGCTTTTTTTATTATATTAATTGACATCATCATGCCCATTAAATGTTGTAAATATGTTGAGTTCTATGATAGATAGTTAGTTAGTTGGGCATGTGGTTTCCGCACATAGTGTATCTATAAATATTGTAGCCGTATTATTATTTTTGTGGTTCCTGGGAGATATTTAACAAAATAAATAATAACTAAGCAAGTTGTACTTGTAGATTGGTCCCCAATTCACACATTATTTTGGATGTGGAGTATCTTACTCTCCATATAAGGAATATTAATGCTATCAGGTGTATTGTGGGTGACTTGATAAATAACAGACGAATCTCAAGGCTCCTTTTTTTTAACAACAACAACTCGTATTTCTATTTGAACCTATTTTTTAACATAGACTGTGTCCGCCATATATATAGTCCGATTTATCAGACAGGATATACGATCTAAGACATAAACAAAATGTTTTCTGTCTTTAAGTCATCAAAGACACTTTAAATAATAATATTATTATAGTAATTATAATGAAAAAGGCGTAAATAGACTTTATGCACTAATGGGTTAATATCAAAAACTTAAATACTGAGTAAATTATGTTGTTATGTGTTATAAAAAAAAAGATTGTATATAAACTCTTTTGTTAATGTTCTATAATGTTTGTGTGTATAATGCATTATTTTGTCTTATATAGGTATAGAGTAAAACATACATACATACTATTACGCTCGCAACAATAGTAAATATGACAGTTAAAAATGTGGCCAGTACTTGTCTATGGAGGTTACCCTTAATATTTTGTCGTACAGGCGTCTGGACGGTGGGCAACATCGGAAGGGAGCAAGGAAGTCTCAAGGCACCTCTCGTAGCGGCCTACGTGACATACTTCACCCGTTACTACATCTACGACGAAACCGTCTGGTTCACCCTGATGGTCCTTGCTGCGGCTCTGGCATTCGACTCCTTTTCAAAGGAGTGGCGGCGGAAGACTACGAGGCGTCACATTGTGAAGTGAGTAGTTATCACACTCGTTACTCCCCAATGTCGGTCTGGGACTTAAAAAGAGTGTGCCAACTGTGTTCCTCGGCTAGCATGTCGTAAAAGGCGACTAATGGTATATCGGGTTTTGGGTGTGTTATTGTGTAGCTAGCCTACTTTTTCAGAATTTTCCATCTAACCCAGCCCGGTTTTATATTTATTTGTAAATGTGGTTAAGGGGTCTAGCTGCCTCTTAGGCTCTGCCTTCTACCCCTTCGGTGATTACGGGTATGTGTGTTACTTTCCAAACTTACCTGAGCCCTTGCTGAGACCTTGATACTGGATATGGCATGCTTAGCTTTTACATTTATGCAACGGTCGTGTCAGATAAGGATATCAGACAAAGTGTAACGCGGTTACACATACATATTTTGGATGCACTTAAATGCGCTGATTCCATTATGAACCTGAACAATAAGCGAGTTTTGTGTAAACAAATAATAGTTATTCACCACATGCGATACTAAATTTTTACCAATCTCATACTTCATGTGTACACTAAACCTAAGACACCATGATTTAATATTTTAATCTATAATAATTAGCTAAATGACATACTTTCGTCGTTTTTATAGCGATCGTAGTTGTGGCGTCAAGTATATGACATGCTCACCAGATTAACTATTTAATGATTTCAAAGTAATTGAAAGTCCAATTGAATAAATATTTAATAATGATTAAGTGACGTCATGCGGTACTTCAACGCGTTGTATCTTCATCATAACAAGCAAGTAATATCATTTTGTAATGTCAATAATGGATTAAAAAAAAACTTGAGTCAACTTGCCTATTGTAAATGTTTAATTGATTGCATAGGCGGGTGGCAGTGCTGGCTATCTGTGCCTGCCTCTACGTGTCGCTGTGGTGCAGCTACCTGTACTTCCACGGCATCATCACTGACAGCGAGGGCAACGAGGTGCCCATCTACGAGGCCTTTGAACACTTCTTCAGCAGTCCCTGGTGAGATACCTCCTGCTTTCCTACGGTGTTATCGCCGGTACGCGTGCAATATATGTAATTAGATATTCGTGGAGGGTCTAACTTTTACCATAATAACATTGGAAAATGGGACTTATAATCAAGTGTTAGTTACGTGGTATATCGCGAGCATCGACGTTATGTTTCTTGTCTAATCGAGCCACGATTTGACTGTAATCTTTCACATCGTACCTTCGTTTATTTATAATGCTAATGAAGCTATCAAGCTGGTATAAGGCCTACCTGTTGGTAAGCGGACATTTTAGCATATGGGAACTTGTATAATACTACCGGAGGTATTATAATTGCACCTTTTAATAGAAAAATTGGATCGCGGTTAGACTGGATAGAATCCTTTTATCTCAGAGGTTGTGGAATTCTGGAATTTTCCATACATACACATTGCATGCGAGGTGCTGCTCTTAAACAGTGTTACTGACGCTTATATTTAAGAATTTAGTATTTACGCTTTGAACCATTACTATAGGTATTTTAATGGTCGGTGACCGATTGAATATCAAAATCATACTTATTTATATGGGCAAAATACTGCTTTTAGTTGTCACATTGCATATACATATATACATAACATATAAACGTACATAGATAAAGAATTACGTCATAAGGGCAAGTTACCGTCCACTTCAAATGCTGATAATCAAAGAATCCCAGCAGCATTCATAAAACCTACATGAAGTAATGTCCTACAACATGTTTTTAACTTTTAACCGATTCATACGGTTATCCATTCTCAGACACTAAATAATGTGATATAAAGTACAAGGCAAACTAGATCAGACTAATCTCCAAAGGTAACACCTGTTAACAAGCATTACGTACTTACCTACACGGTGACTGTTATACCCACATATGGCCTATACGAAGGTCTGATCGATCTGACCTACTAATTTAATAAAGTTGCATATGATAATGTCACCAGACCACTTTTGCTATATTTTGAGCATATATATTTTAAAATTATGAAACTTACCTGTTTATTAAAATTCTGATTTCAATGATAAATATAAAATATTAAAATAATACAGGTACGTACTGGCCGTGAAATAAAAAAGCAGTTTGTTTTAATGGTTTAGTAGATATTGGACCTATTCGCAAAATGCCCTGCAGTCGTTTTTGGACTTATTCGCGAAATCCCTCATTCTAAAAATGCCCTATTCGAAAAATACCTTAATAATAGTCTATATTAGACATAACTTTCCTTAATAGAAACGTCAGCATACTAAAATGTTGGTACAATAACATGTTATTTCTTATTTCATTGTAGTAAGTATTACTTAGTAATTTCTGATATATTTAATCCTTGCAGATATTGACAATATGCAGCATTGTAGCTCTTGAAGGTCTTGTGATAGCTCTTGAGCCAATTGATAATAATCCAATAGGGTTATTAAATGATAAAAAATACTGTTTGTTCATATCCATATACAATACATACACACATAATATTCTTTATTCAATTATTGCATTGAATATATGCTATAATTTATTACACAGTCCTAGTTATTCCTTTATATCCATATCGTGTTCTATATAGATATACTATAATACTGGATATATTGTTTCAATAAGGAAGTGAAGTGAGAATTTAAAATTATGTATTTTTTCTTATAGCAAAATATGATTATTTTACTATAAGAAAAAATACATAATTTTTTATTTGTGGTTAAAAATCTATATTACATATAGAAATCATTAAGACCATATTCCAAAACGAAACTGAACTCTTAGGGTTGCTACATAAGCGGGTCGGCATTAATCGGCAAAGCCGGGCGGTGATATCGATATATGTGCAGATGAATGTTCGGGAACCACAAACCGTTCGGTTGCCGCACAAAATCACTGGGCTTGGCAATTGTTATGCAAAGCCGAGCCGCAGTGTACTGCTATATACTGCCCAATCGAATGGTGTGTCGACTCGAATGAACTACCCGATCGGCACAAGCCGATTAAAATCGAACAAGTGCAGTAGTTACTTCGGGTCGACTTTGTTGTTCGTCAAATAACGCCGAACAAACAAAGCTGGCCTGCTTATGTGTGTATCAACCCTTATGTTGCATGAGCTTTAATACAACACGCATGTAGTGTATAATTTGCCACATAGTGTGAAAAAGTTGTTGTCAGCTTTGAGTTTAGTAATCAGGCACTCGAGGCCACTTAATAGATGTATGGGCGATCCTTAACGGTGATCTACCTTCAGGTGGCTGGACGCGAAGCAATGCATCTACGACATTTACCAGTTCGCCCAGCACCATGGCTGGTACGAGGTGTGGAAGCAGATTATCGACTTGTCAGACCCGCATGGAGAGCAGAATGCATACAAGGTGAGCAGTTTGTCGTCGTCAAAGTCACAGTCGAGGTTTAGAGTCAAAGTCAAGCCAGATTCATTCAGTCATTGCTATTTTGAGTTATTTACCTGTGAAGAATTAATGTATATTCGGGGGTACTCGTAAGACAGCCGTTTCAGCAATCTTGATTTTATATGAACTACATCTTACTAATAGGTAGTCCCATGTTAGTTGTTACACTGGTTTTTACAATTTTTTATCCTTCCCAACTCAATTTTATTTGTGGTTAAAAGTGGATGAGGGTTACTGCCACGTGGGCACTGGCTGGCCCTGTAGAGATTGCGGATGTTTGTGTCGTGATGTATGAGTATGTATCGGAGCCAGTAACTCCTCCTTCCTCTATTAGTGCGTCTATGGGTGATTGTGATCACTTAGCATCACGTGACACTTCTGGTCGTTTGCCACCTCTCAATAAAAAAGTATCCTACCAGTATTTTTTTTTAGATAATTACCTAGCTTTAAACTATAATGTTTTTAACGGATATAAATACTTAATCGCGGGCAGTTCCCATTAGTCTATGTTTTGCTTAAACGCTGCTTTATTTCAGGTGCTGGGTGTCGGTCCGGAGGCAAGCCAGCAAGAGATCACGTCGACCTGGAGGCGCCTGTCGCGCGAGAACCACCCCGACAAGGTGAAGGACGAGACCCAGCGGCGCGCTGCGCAGGAGCGGTTCATGGAGATACAGCAGGCGTACGAGATACTGTCCAACAGCAAACACAGGTGAGCACGTCAATAGACGCAGTCTATACTACATATGGGCGCTTTTAATTTTATCTTTACACTAACAGTACAGTTACGTCAACAGTACATATACATACATACATACATACATACATACATATATTCTGATAGCAAACGGTTATTTATCCTTGTTCAGATTTCAAAATTCGTTGTTAGATATCAGATTTAAGTAGTTGTGATTACGTTTGATTAGGTAGAGTTGTGTATGTATACACAATTCGTTCTATGACATCCATTGATTTTATTAATCAATCCAGATTAATTTGGTAGTATAGATCGTTAGCGTTTGGTATGGCTGAGTTGATTTTAGAGATCGCTTTGGAGAAATCGATACCAATCTCAAATTTTGAATTAAATTTTTATCATTTAACATATCGGATGCATGGCTAAGCTATACCAATATCTGATATAGTATAGATGCATCGTAATCTTATTCGCAAATGAGCCTTGCAAGGGATGTTTAAAAACTTAAACATGCTGAGGTGTGTAGGGATCGTGCCATATGGCGTTCGGTTCCTTCTGCCTACCCCGCTAGGAAAGTGGCGTGAAGTTTAGTTAGTTAGTTTTTTAAACATATTTTTCTATTTATTACTCAACGGTTTCATAGGCGCTAGTCTGGGTATTTGTGTTACATTCGTTATATCCGATATTCTCAACACAAATATTTAAAATACATTCTTTCAAATCATTCAGTCAGCGGAGATACTATTTTATGTCCATAAATAGTTATAATAACTAGCATTTTTAATTACAGGAGAAATCGACGCAACAAAAAGGACAATACTGACAAACCCGTCTACGCGGGCCACGACGAGATGTAGAGAGACGGCTCCAGTATCTGCTCACCAGCCGTATGTTTGTACAGCTGTTTTATATACGTAAATTATTGGGCTTGCGTGACTTATAATAATGTTTATTGACCTTAGGTATTGTGACTTACAACTCGGCAAAAGAGACATGCGCATATAGATTTATTTATATATTCGTCTCCCAGTTGTCGAAATTAGACCGTAATTCGTGTGTGTAATGTATTTTTGTTAATTTAATTTATTTGTTATACATGTTATTAACAAATATTTATTTTGTGCACTCCTTCTCTGTATAAACTATAACTGTGCCAAATGTCACACTCGTCCGTGGTATTTACTTTAAAAATCTATTCAAAAAGAATAGATATTGATTACATGGGGCAAATGTAATTGAAGTTATTGCTTAATGTGAATGTTAAGAGATGCTTTTATATATTCATAAGGAGTATGCATTTATGTGTGATGACAATTAAGTCCATTTCTGAGCCATCTAGTGGTAATTTTATTGTCGTAAACCTTCATTGCCATTCACTCTATATTTTAACGGATAAATAAAAGTCATTATTGTGACATTTTCATTTAAAAAATTAGTCAAAAGTCAGACACATACAGGTGTTATATCTTATTCACATCCTCTATTTGGCGCGCTGTTTAAATATTTAGATAGGCTCCCGATGAGTTTCTTTGGAAACTGCCCTATAGATTATTATGACATATCATCATACCATATCATTTATTGAGTAAGTGTAAAGGGGAAAGAAATCCCCACTAAGTAACCCTACAATAATCCCAGGTCCCCAGACCGTACTTAGTTTACTTATACCTAAATGGAATGTGCGGCAATGTGGAGCCTAAGTGAATTTCATTAATTTTTTTAGTAGCTTTAAATCGTATGTTTGAGTTTACTGCCGATGGAAGTTGTACTGCATTCATGTTTAATCAATAGTACTCCTTATAACATACACGAAAATCAGCGATCAGAATTTAAATTTCACCTCATTTTTAATAATTGGCAGTTGAACTATACTGTTTGGGGCCCTGGAATCTTCCGTCTCTGTGTACTTGTCTCTTTTACACGTTTAAATAATCTGCTATGATCACTTTGTGACAGGATGTTTTTATTGACGTAATTATTTTGACTGCTAGTTATATGTATTAGTTAAATCCTACCTACATAAACTACCGATGAAGCAGCTACCAAATAATAATAGTGGTAGTTTTTCAAATGAGCATTTATTCATTAGATGGGTCGTCAATAGGAATTTTAAGGAGTTGATATTTATTAAAAGTACTTTAAGTTAACATCAATTATATATTTTTTTAATACATTGGATTAAGTGTAGAATTTGACTAGTTAATATGTGAAATATGTTTGTCATTTATATTGACTAATCAGAAATTGATTAACCGTCCACTGTCGTTCCTTTTCTGAGTCCTTCCTTAATATACTTATATTGTTTTGCTATAAAATTGCTCAGTATAAATTTATTTATGAATTCATTATCTTTATTCTGATAACTATGTGACTTTTTCTGGACGTTTGTCCTGTATCATCGAATTATACTATGTAGGGTGACTAGACCATTGGGAATCTATGGTCTGATAAGCACTATATATTATACAGTTTTATAAATAACGGATAAAGAAAACTTGGAAGTTATTTAAATACCAAATTTGTAGGGTAGTTTAACGTCATTAGTATGTGTATACGTTAAAGTCATTGAAAATATTCTTAGATTAAAATATCATATTAACAATACTATAGTTGGTAAGATCAGAAGGGTAAAAGGGATATGATTAATGAACTATATAATTATTTGCATTTATTACACCAAATGTAAATCATAAATGGCGTTAACTTTGAGAATAATAATTTATCATAAGTTAGTTTTTCTACCATTATACCAATTTCCTACTTATTTACTAATGTTCGATTACTCAATGAAAGTAGATTAAACCTAACTTATTCTTCTTTAACAAATAAAAGTTAATATTATATTTTTTTGAAGAATTTTACCCGTAATTTCTTTTTTATATGTTAGGAGTACAATTTCTTTATTGTATTTTTATAATCGTAAGGCGTAACTAAACGCCCTTTATAAGGAGGTTATTGAAACTCACTATCTTAAATTATGTAGTTAAAATTATTTTTATCGTGTTTAGAAATTCAACAAATAGCATATCGGGTAAGTATAAGATATGATTGTCTCACTCACGCGTTGTGAAAAGGCAACAAATATTTTTGGCGTAACGTTAAACTTTTAAAAATAATTGATAATTTAGTTAGATGTTGGTCTTTTAGACTAATATATGTCTTCCACGAAGCTGTTGTTTTATGCCCAGTCATTTTTAAATATGAATAACAATTTATGTATAACATTTGGGACGTCTATGTTACATACATGAATGCACAATGAAACTTACAGAATCATTTGTGCGACAGTTGATGTAAAATATTGTCTGATTTTTTTTAACGAATAATATAAACGTATGACGTATTCAGTATTCAATGCGGGTTAAAAGTATTCAATATTTTTTTATATGTATTTTTATATTGGCTTTAAATACAACTCGAATATGTTTTTTCTTATTAGATATAAACCATGCGATATTATACATTGTGAAAATGTTTAAAAAACGTAACATAACATTCCATTAAATCTCGTAATATTTTTATTTTACTTGTATTGTAAGTATATACTATTTATATTTTAATAACTATTTTCCATTGAACTAAGGGAGATTATGATTCAGTCTGTTTATTTATTAAGGAGACCCGATTGCTTAATTATAAATTTAATAAAAAATATTTTATAATACATTTAAATTATTTTTTGGCATCTACATACTGTTATTGTGTTTCCTGTTACGCGTGTTATAAACCAATTGAACCGACTGGCTCGATGGCGCATTTGGTAGTAACCCTGCCCTATGCGCTAAGAGTTGTGGCTTCGATCCCCACCCAGGACAAACATTCGTGTGATGAATTCTTGCGTTTGTTCTGTGTCTGGGTGTTAATATCGAATATTTAAGTATTATATTTGTAATACCACTGTTGAATCTGATATAATTTATATCACTTAGCTCGGAGTCAGATCAATGAATGTGACGTTGTGGGATATTTATTTATACAAAAATTGTATAAATACGTATATCAAGCTGGTAAACGACGTTTTGCCCGTAAAAAAGGGGGGTGGTGGTAGGAGAGTGAAAAAAAATTCTCGACCTATTCTCACACCTACCAAATATATAAAAAAGTTTCAGAGAAATGCGACCACAAACACCGTGGCACAAGATTTTTATATCTAAGATGTTGTATGAAATACTTAACGGTTGCAAAATTGCTATTGTAACCTCTAGGGCGTATGTGGCCGCTAAGCGACCCACTTTCCATTAATAAATACCGTTATCTTCCTATCTATTTGCCTTACTTTACTTCAGACATTCCAGTCTCCGTTATATTTCAGTTTATTGTTTAGTGTATAGTTTAGTTTATTGTATTTGTCATGTTAATTTCAAACTTAAAAACAAACTAATTAACTAAACTTTACGCCACTTCCCTAGCGGGGTAGGCAGAGGACGGAACGCCATATGGCATGATCCTTACACACCTAATTTCAAACTATTGTGTATAATATAAATCTACCAGTATTTTATGTATCTGTAGGCTCAATTTTGTATTATAGTTATGCTGATGTTGTATTCGGATAGCTATATGAATATTTAGGAAATTGTATTTTGTTAATAAACCTTTATTTTAATAAGAATAACATTTTGTTTTATTTCCCAACGTTGTTATTTGTAAAGTAAGTGAGAAACAGAAACAAACGATTTTTTACAGTCTTATTTCAGAAACAATATGTACAAGTCAGCAATTGTATGGTGTTATTTCTTTCCGTTATAATATTGAATACTAAATAAATAATGTTGATAAAAGGTGAGGTAAATAAAAAATGCAGTTTTTATTTATTTTCATTTATCAAGGTACAAGTACCAGTTTAAAACGCGTCATCCTCATGACGCAGTATATCTACACAAAACAATATGTTAGCCATGTAAAACTTAGTTATACATTTGTACAATAAAGGGCAAAAACATTATACATGCTATCAACATTTTATAAAATTCTCTCCTCTTTATGCTTAATAGGGATCCACTTCAGTGATACATTGTATTACCTATATAATTTAACCGTCTCTATATCAATAGGATCATAGTAATGTCATAAATTTTCAGATATAAATATTATTACAGTCAATGTATAATCATTAGTTTTAAAACACATACATATATCAAATTAGTGGGTAGATAGTAAACCATTTCATTCTATGAAGGTTTTAGTTGGTCAAATGTCAATGTCTCATGCCTTTTGCTGGAAATGAGCCGAGATTTATTTACTTACTATACATTTATTTCTAAAATGTATGCATACATATTTTTGCCCTCGACTGTATATTCGACGAAATTCAATACAGCAACATACATATAAAATTATATATGTTTACATTGACATTCACATTTTTCATATAAAAGTATCTACAAAACACCACAATGACACTGAATATCATGTCATGCATAAACATATTAATTACATACATATATAATTTGTCATTATAATTATTCGTAGATTTACATATATCTATTTCATATGTAATGGCACAATGAAATTTAGAGCTTTAATAGCGCAGGTGTTATAATTCTATTTATTTAAACAAACTATAAGAGCAGTATTTTATATGCTGGTGCATACAATAATATGATTCTCTGATTTCTACGTTTATGTACAGCATAGCTATATAGTTATGTTATTTACATATTACATGGCAATGTGGTTTGGTCTAATAAAATACTTAACTAATTAAAATAGTATGTATAGAAAAAGTATTTGCATTAAGATTTTTGAGCTTGTTTTGTGCTAAGAGACAGCTCGAATATGACATAAATACACTTAAAATTAATGTCTTTTGTGGCCTGCTTTAAAAAGTGCATAAGAATATAAACAATATGTATGTACATCTGTTACTTAATATACAAAGTCAAGGGTTTTAGTTGAGTAGACGAGCGATGGGCGAATGGGCTAACCTAGCCAACACTAGCCCGGAATGGGAAGAGTAGGTACATCCTTATTACTTCCATAATATTACAATACAATAAAATATCTACATGTCATCAAGAAGTATAAATTCTGGAAATGATAATGGAATCGGTAAGCAGTCTATACAATCTATAGAAGCTACTTCGGTTTGAATATAAAGGAATGTTAAAGGAATAATATATCGTCTTTTCACAGTTCCGTGAATGTCGCTGGCCCACGAACCCTCACATGGGCTTAAGTAAGCCAATGGCAATCTCGTATCAATGTCGCGTCCTAGCCTTTTACACTCAGTTCATTTAGTGGTCTCCAACGCAATGTAATTATACTAATTATCACAGTTTTAAAATAAAATTAACACTCGCATAGCTACTTAACGCTACGGCATACGAGCAACGTAAACATAGCCTTCCTTAAAACTAAATTAATAAATAACTTATATATTGTTAAGAGCGTCGTGCGAGCACATAATAAAATGAAATAATATTCTATACAAATTACTAATAACAGTTCCTTTACAAAATTTTAAGTAGAAAAAAGTAACAATAATGGTCTCTCTATAACTATAATAAAATTCTTAGTTGAATTATCTCAACAAGTTAACACTAGCCATCACACCAATGGCACGAGTGCGATGCGCACTTTAACTTATTACAGTCATTAGTAGCGGGAGATCAGTCTATACGTTGTAACTTATCACTGTGGGCGGCACTTGCACGGTCGGCGCTCACACCGTCGTCTCGTTCCGGCGCAGAGGCTGCAGCTCGCGCTGCAGGTCGTTGTAATACTCGTGGTCCGACATGGACTCCTCCTCGACCGAGCGCTGCGGCAGGAACTTGCTGGTGCCGGGCCGCGGCGTGCTCTCGCTACCACTGCCCTCGCTGGCGCACAGCGACTCCAGCGGCACCGGCTCCGTCGGTATGCCCAGCGTCTGCGGCGGCACGTTCTCCTCCGACATCAAGTACTCGGGGTTGTCTACGCACCGCTTCGGCCCCACGAAGCTGCTGTAGCGCACGTCCTTGACGTCTTGACCCTCGCCGCCGTCACCTATCAAGTCCATATACGTCGACGCGTTCTGGTTGTGCTGCGGCGATGGCATTAAATAGTCGTCCTCGTCTAACGGTAGATTCAGTTTCAGATTGCCGACTTGCGCTTCTTTAGCTTTTGACATGGTGTCGAAGTTTGCTTCCAAAGTGCATTCGGCCCGAACCTTCATAGGGTCGCTGCAGTATCTCGAGCTGGAGCTGTCGGATGCGCAAACGCCGTTGTTGTAGTAGTGGCGCAGCTCCGAGCCGTCAGGGTTCGGCTGGTTGTATCGTAGAAGCTCGTGGTCCCAGTTTTCTGGCTTATGTGAGCCGTCTGTGGTTGCACCATCAGGACTTGTGACATTTCCGTTCGCCCAGGAAGAAGATGTGCAAGGTTTGAGAGAGTTACTCTGCGTCTCGATGCCGACGCTGACGACTGAGGTGGTCCCTGTGCCGGGCACCGTCTTAAATTTAGGTTGCAGGTACTCGTCAGCCTCTACAAGCGATTCAGGACCCTCCATGGCAGACGATAGGTTCCTTATAAGTTCCTTTTCATCCTGGAATGAAAAATACATCTCTTTAATTCAAGTGCTGTATTTTTACCGAAAGTCGGGCATAAATTATTGTATTGAAATCCTAAACTGTCTTTGTGACAGAACAAAGGTTATACCATGGGGACACTGCAACGCCTTTTCAAAATATACTTAGACTAGTGTTGCCCAAAGCAAGACTCTTGCAGCGGTCTTGCACGTCGTCATCTTGCAGATTTAGTCTTGTTCTTGCTTAAATGTTGCTTGTTGCTTGGTCTTAACACAGGACCAAGCGACAAGCAACATTTGATCAAGAACAAGATTGAGTCTGCAAGATAACGGCATGCAAGACCGCCGCAAGAGTCTTGCTTTGGGCAACACTAACTTAGACATTAATAGTACCTACTCTATTTGTTTAATTTTTTAATGAAGGTAATAGTAAACTACTGTATACGACGTACTGTTAAAGGACCCCTGGTTCATATAATTCAAAGAAATTCTAGGTCTTTAGCCTAAGGTACAGGATCATCCAAAAAACCAGTTTCCATCAAAGCTACAACTTATTTAAATAGGTATTACCTAATTAGTATTGGTCAATAATTACCTGAGTGGAATAGGATGGGAGACGCATGAATTTATCTCCTGGAATAACAAGATATCTTCCTGGATCTCTTGCCATTTCGGCGAAGGTGTCAGCTAGGTGTTTAAATGTTGGTCTGCTATCCGCGTCGAGCATCCAGCACGACACCATTATGCAGTAGATGTCTAACGTACAAATGTTTGGTTGCGGCAGTTTCAGACCATTCTCTATCAGCTCTGGGACATTTCTTGCCGAGATGTTCTCGTAAGGACGAGCGCCATAACTCAGGATCTCCCAGATCGTTACACCGAAAGCCCAAACATCACTTTTGTGAGTGAATATCCGATGCTGAATACATTCCAGAGCCAACCACTTTATAGGCATTTTGCCCCCCGCTGCTTTGTACTCATCTTCATTTATATCTAATAGTTTTGCTAAACCGAAATCTGTTATTTTAACACAATTCGGCGTTTGTACTAAGACATTTCTAGCGGCTAAGTCTCTATGCACCAACCGCTTTTCTTCTAAATAAGCCATACCACGGGCGATCTGAGTGCACCAGTTTAAGAAGGCTTTGGATCCAATTTTTTCTTTGTGTGTTCTGACATAGTCTAATAAGCATCCTAGTGGCATTAGTTGAGTTATTAACATCATTTGGTTTGTCATACATACTGCAAGAAGCTGAAGCAAATTAGGGTGTTCAACACTGGCCATAATGTATGCTTCTTCGAGAAATTCCTTACTAGTATTGGCTCCAGTTCCTTCTTTCAAAACTTTAATAGCTACGGGTATCTTTACATTTTCACCTTCTGGTACCCAAACGCCTTTATACACTTTACCAAATGCACCAAAACCAAGCATACCACCGCGTCGGAGCTCAGCTTCCTTGACTATTCTTAGTTTTGCTAAGTTTGGTTTCACATTTGTTGGTCGTAAAGGTTCGTTATCTTCACAACCTGTTAGGACCATAGTCATCTTAACTGCTTCTTTATTAGCTTTCGCTTTCTGTCTGCACGTATATCCTATTATGCCAAGGATAACCAAAAGAAGGAAGGCCAGGATCAAAATGATTATTAAGACGGTAGGTGTCCTTGCCGTGGTTAAATTGGGTAGTCCGTTAGCTAAGTCTGAGCAGTACGGCTCCTCGATTGGGTTTTGCAACTGTTCATCGAAATATATCTTGTGCGGGATGTTTTCAGGACACGTGTCTGTGCAATTAAAAGCTGAGGTGTTGTCGTAAGTATTACCTTCATTGAGGAGTATCCTAAGATTATGGCATTTTATACAATTGGTCGATAAGGGTCCAACGCAGCCACGACATTCTCGGTGGCACGGTGTACAAGTACGGAATTCCGCGTCAGTGAAATGGTCCGATGGGCATTCTTCTTCGCATTGGTCCCCTCTCTTGTACCCATTGCAGACTTTGCAGACTTGTTCATGGATACCAAAACCGGTACATTTTTTGCAGAGCGGGTGACACTTTCGGCAAACCACTTTTACTTTTTCTTCTAAGGGCTTGACGTTGCCAACCCATTCGTTGTAGTAACCGTCTGGACACGGTTCTAGCTCACCGAGACATTTTTCGACTGTAGCTTCTACGCTAATGATAGCTTTCTTGCAGGCGAGGCAGCCTCCCTCGCCTACAGTATTCTTTGGTCCGGTGCAGCCCTTGAAGCAGTTCTCGTGGCAAGGTTCACAAGTGCCATTTTCAGATGGATACTTCATCTTCAAGCATTCACCAACGCAGAACGGCCCGTCTTGAACATGTTTGCACCTCGTACAGTTAGCTCCGCTGGGTCCTGTGCATCCATCAGCGCATTCGGGGTGGCACTGCTTGCAGAACTTGGGGCCGTCTTTGTACAACCTGAAATGAGAGCAGTTTGCACTTATATAATCAATCTATAAAAGATCACTGGCCTTAGAGAGTTGTTACTCCACTACGTAATGAGGTCAGCAAGTATTTCGGATGTAAAACCGGTAACAGCTATCTACCCACACGCCATCTGGCTTTGTTATGGTAATAGATTTGCCGATTGAAGGCTGATATCAGATTCGACAACTGAATCATTTCAGATAGGTTTTATTATGGTATTCTTATTGATATCTGTTTTTTAAAAAATAATTATTTAGAGAGCCAAAACTATTGCGATATGTGTGAATAAACGTTTTTGACGTCATCAGAACCAATTATATCACCAAACGAAACTACGGTTCATCTAAGTTTCATCTTTCGATAGGTACATAGCAATGATACTATTGGACAAATTGACTGCATGTATGAAGAACAAGTTACGATATTTAACTATTAGGTTGCACATTACGGTTGTTTTGAGGTTAAGGACATGTCCGTAAAAGGGAAGATGCAGTATATTATCCATCAGATAATTTGATAATTTCGCTTTGCACATTTTGTAAATGATTCAGAATCATCACAACTACCCACCCAGGTTCTACGCTGCAATTTTGTATGCAAGTCTCGCCAAATTTGTAGTTGAGGCAAGAGAGACACTGATCTGCCCCGGGTCCCCAGCAGCCGTCCTTCGAGCATTGAGGATCGCACACCAAATTTGCTTTTTCTGTTGAACAAACTTTTGTTAGACGACACATACAATTCGCTTGTGACAACCCAATACGCTTAATCCCTTTTTTACAAGCTCACTGAAAAAATCTTTCAAATGTGGCTTTTTGTAAAAAATAAATTAAGGCCAATGACCAATGAACATGGTGAAATATTGTCATACTCATTGGTACATATTGGTTGCAAAACAAGACGCTGAGCTTATCGGCACTTGCTGTTAGTTTTGTTAGTCATGTTTTATAAATGAAATTATGGAAATTCGCTTGCCAAATTGTGAATGATGAAATCCATCAAAGAAAAAAAATTTTAAATAGTCAATATCAGTAAAAATAATGTGATAAAATTTATGTCGCTTTGCTAAAATCGTAAAACTAATTCTAAACTATGAGGATCCTCATACACTATAGACCGCATAGCAAACTCACCACAAGTTCCTTGGTCGCCGTTCTTCTGTATGATCTGCTTGTGCTCTTTAGATTTTACTAATTTATTCCAAGCAATCTTATCTGCGAAACATAGATTCTTGTTCTCCATAATTGCAATTGCCCCAGAGTTCACTCTCTTCAACGACTTCAAGCCCAACGATTCTAAGGAGGTTTTGACTATATACAATGAGGCAAATAAGTTCTCTACAACTTGACGACCTCCAATCACTTCAAGATTGCGGAAGTATGATAGACTTGTAAAGTTAGGGTGATGAGCTTGGATGTTCAAGTAACCGGTCACCTCACGCACTGTGCTGAACACTTCCAGCGCGTCCGGTTCCATCTTTGGATACCGTTCACCGAACGAGTAGTCAGGGTTCACATGCTGGAAACCAGTGAATGTCATTTCCAGAATCTCAATTGAGCCATCAATAATCGTACAATCTTTGAAGCTTTCAATGTTACCTGAATGTATGGTTTTCTCCGCTCGACAAGTCTTTGGGCATGTAACGTTACATGGTATGCACTCTCCATTCACAGCCGTTTTATTTGGTGGGCAACTTCTCACGCACGCTCCGTTGTCTTTTAGGAGATGCTCTGGGCAGTTTCTTACACATGTTGCACCGTATGCGTATTTTCCGTTGGGGTTTGGTTCCCAGGAGTAGTTTGTCGGATTGTATATTTGCATCGGCGGACACTCTTGCGAGCATGTCCCCTCATCATAGAAGTTTCGACATGCAAGGCATTGACTTGGCAGAGGGCCTGTGCAGCCTCCTGCACAAAACGTATTGCAACAGTCGCGTGGGTTCGGGCCGAAGCAACGGCCTTGAGCGCACTGTGGGCTGCAGTTAGTCTTCGAAAACTTTTGGCAATTTTCGGGACCTTCACCCCAACAGCCTGCTTCGCAGCTAACGTGACATCGTGGACAAATGCGTTCAGGCGCATTGAAATCGTATACATATACGTAAGTGGCGTTTGGCCCCGTGATGATCTCTTCCCAGTTGATGGTTCTCACGTGGCAGAGGTTGTAGTTGTTATAGATGCCGACGCTGCCACGTAGAACATCGCGCAGGGCCGGCAGCTCGAGTGTGAACGCCGCGGACATCGTGACTAGGAGAGCGAACTCTTCGTCTCTCACGTTGAGTTTAAAGAGCGTTCGGCCACGAATGATTTGTAGTTGGGGCAAGACAATTCGATTTACATTCACGTATGAAATGAGCACGTATCCGGTAACTTCCCGTATGTATTTGAGGAAGGATAGATCCATATCTTTGCTCTCGATCCATGTCAGCTCGAGGTTGCCATCGACGTAAGTACAGTTGGTGAAACGATCGCGTAGGTTCCGGTAGTGGGTTTCGCGGTTCGATGGAACCGACATGCGACCGTTCGTTCCAATGCATACTGAAAAAAAAAGAAAAAAGAAACGTTAATAACGTTCTAAATGTGGACAATATAATAATTTTAAACGAAGTACCTATTTGTTTCTGAGAAACAAGATGTGTGGGATTCTGATTTTTTCTCAGAAATACCTACTTTCAAGAAGGAAAATATCTTTAAAACATCTAATGATTCATCTTTGAACTTTACCATACATTCGTCATCAAGCATTCACGAATTTGAAGAACATGCTCATAAAAGGCATATTAGGAAGTTAGAGACCGTCTACTACAACAGTCCGAGCTTTAATTAGGAGCTTGTCAATACATTTAATAAAAACAATGTATTTGTAGGTCGGCTGATCGACAAGTTAGGAACCGAGCGGCTAACGAAGAGGCGTTGCCGTGTGGGCGGGCTTTGGAGCCTGTTTTCTCTACTACGATACACGTAACACCGCTATTCGTGACTAAACTACGAAAATAGTTACAACGCCTGGCGCAGTGCGGCGACAAAAAGACACACAGAACAAAACCGGCGGTGTAGCACGAAATAAAGCATATAGTAGAATTAGTGTCGCGATACAAGTTTACCGTTGATCAGCTTGTTTTTACAACACACAATAATACACTATTGTGTTGTTTCAGAGCGCTGTTGTGTTGATGCCTTATTTTGTTCAAAATAACACAGGATTTTGATATTTTCTAAAATTAAATTCAATATAACGGATCCAAATTGATACTATATAGGTACTCGTACATGATACTATGAGCGGTTATTTCGTGCCCAACATTTAATTTCAAGCGCCGCAAACATTTTACGTAGTTTTAAAAGGTTTAATTAACAAGAGCAATATTTTAAGAAATTTAAGTAACCTGTGAAACACAAAAGATCTGTAGGTAGTTAGAAACGCGGACCGAGAACTTGAAATTCGACTTTACCATCCAAAACTTAAAGTTTAATCGTGGCTCGTTCTCAGTCAAGAGAGCTTGAGTGTTGTACACAAAAGCATAGTTTTTGTGTGAGGAAACTCTATAGAAATAAGAAGGTATTCAAGGTGCAAGGTAAAATTTACCTGCCCGACTAAATAATATTCTTGTTTTTTATCTGTATGCGGAGGTGTAGCCTTACCGTCATATGATACGTTTACGTTTGGAATTTAGAAACTCTCGGATCTATCACTGTTATGTTACATAATATTTTAAGTAGTCAGTTTTATTATGCGCCGGTTCGGATGCTGATGGCACTAATGAACAGTTTATGTTCTAAATCAAGTTAACGATAATATGGATTAAATAAATAGGCGATACGATATCTACGATTATTTAAGTTTTCTTTCAAATGCAATGTTTCCTCATATAGTAATTTGACTACATTTTGCTTTATTTATACTTTATAGATTTTTTTTAGATATTACTTTTGAATCACTAGCTCAGTGCTATTTTTAGAATGTTTTAAACCATAGACAGCACATATCAGTAAACCAGAAAAGTAAACGATTAGTATACACAACTATTTAAGCTTAGTTTGGGTCTAGGCTGGTAGCCTAGACCAAACTAAGCCTTTTTACACACTTACCAGTAGGTAAGTGTGTAAAAAAGCTCCATTATAAAATAAATAAAATGACTTTCGGACTTGAACACCAAGTGTGATACGAAATACACCGCAGCCAACACAACGTCAATGATTTACGCGTCGAATCTGTGTAGGCTGTAGAAACCCGGTGTCCGGTCGACCCGAATGTGCGATGACATACCCGATAGCATTCATGACGTGAGGTCGCGCCCGCTGCGCTGATGCCGATCTTCAACTATATGGAGCATTGTTTAGAGGTGAGAGTGGTCTGTGACAGTGACAAAGCCAGCATCCGTTGCTGAACTGCCACTACTACCTGACCGGTAGTTATTGCCGCTACTACTATATTTCGAAGCCATCATTTCGCAAATGATGCTCATTCATAATGTATGAGAAAAATAAAAAGTTTAGATTCACTTATTCCGGCTTTTTAGCATATTTTACAATATACTCTAGATATATTCTAGTTTGCGGACAATCACTACTTATTTTAACTGTTTATTGAAACTGCTTTTTTAAGTCATGTATATTATCTCGTTTTGCATTTCACACAATGACCAAGAATTTCCGTTAATAACTCTCCTGTCTTTAGGTTCAAAATGGTTAAACCATAAATACTGAAATTAATACTAAAGATGATTTTATATTTAAATATATATAATTATATTAAAAATATATGTGAGCATTTATATCGAGATATAAATATATATAATTATATTAAAAATTATACGAGAGCATTTACCAATACTTTTGATAATAGGTAGGTATATTAAGCATAACTTCTTAGCTATGTAGCTAACTTTTATTTGTTGTTCGCCCACTCGACAGATATACGTAGGCAGATTTACGACACAAATTAATAAGTCCAATCCAACATTGAAATAAGGTCACTTTACGCAATAAAAGATACAATATAAAATGATTTATTTGACTACTTCAAAAAGCTAAAAGGGTAGTTAACATTACGCGTAGACTAATTGTGCTTAAATTTACCAAATTCGAAGCAAGGTCTGAAGAGAATATAGATTTTAGAATAAGAATTTTAGAATAGAGAATATAAATTTTAATTATACATCTCATATACTACGAGTATATTTGATAAATCTTTTAGTTCCCTGCTACTGGAATGAGTACCTACTTGAAACGTTTATACTTTAGCCAAATGGCTATAAATTTAAATTTCTACTAAATTCTTTGTAACCAAAATGCATTTGGAATATAGTAAAGTGAAAGTTTATTCGAAATAAAGTACAAAATTTACTGTGCAAATTTCGTAAAGGAAAAAATGCTATACTCCTTATTAACACAGACGGACATCGAGAGGTATCATCAACGCCAATAAAATCATAAAGCGCAACATTCATAAACATGCGAGTGTTGGTAAAATTTTTAAAGACCAGGTTTGGACGTCCTTAGCAATCTCTCCGGGCCGGCACGACACCCACGACTGGTTTGTCTTAACTCGATGTTTTTATCCAGTTACTTGCATTCTGAAGCATTGGAACCAGTTCTGTTCCTCCGCCGCACTAAGCGATCTACCTTTCACTACACAATTGGCTGTGGCACACGTCTGCTGGCTTTGGATAGCTCATTGGTAAGAGAGCTCGAAGCGAGCGAGAAATGGATGTGCAACTTTTCTATAGGACTGTTAAAGTAAAATTTTCCATGAAAGTGAATTAAGTTTACGTATTATGTATATAACAGAGTAAAATAGCATTAATCATTTAAGACGTACAGCTTACGGCCAGACGTTAGTCCGATGTTGGTGTAATGTCATGATTGTCTAATTGTTATTATTGATTACCCAATTGTTATATAGGTACCGTCTAGACATATTGGGGCGAAACTTAAATATCCCTTTTTAAGTCGTTCCTAATTTATTGTCGTAAAAAAAATGGAATTTAAATTCCGCCTTTAAGGGTCTTGACGTAGAAGATGTATTCATTTTACTGCATGGGACTCACCGTGTATGATAATGAAAGCTAAAGTGGAGGTAGACACTAAACATTTGTTTTATGCGTTAAATGCTTACTTATAAATATTTAAACAATTTAAACTCAACAAAATAAATTTTAAATGCGAGTTTTGCGACACTTTCGTACAGGTGATAATTAACACAGATATAGAAAATTTCGAACATTTTACGTCTGAGTCATGTTTATTTTAAAATCTGATCGAAACTGACGAAGCCGCGGAATCAGCTATAACCTAATTGTTAAGATCGATAAATATTTGTATTTGTTTTTTCATAAATATTAAACACAGGCAAAAAGTCACGAACACCAGACAATTATGATTACAATCTGTGTAATTAAAAAAAAAATGGTTCTGTTATTTACCCCAACGTAGACCACTAGGTTAAACTTATATATATAACGCAGTTCATTTCAATATAAAAATTGCCTGAACGGTCGATGCAAATTTAACAATTTCTTGTAAATAAAAAAGATGGTTATATTATAAACGACCGGGTTTTTGCAAGTACCTACCTAATTTAATTATTTGCCTTAAGTTAATTAATACACATTAATTTTCCAACTCCGAAAATTTTAATGAGCCATGTTTGTGTTGAATTAAAAATTAGTCAATCTACATAATATATTTCCGAAGCCAAGTGTCAGCCGACACCGCTACGGGTACCGAGTTCAAAAACCTGTCAACTTATGCCGCGCATATCATTATAACCATATTACAACCTGATCGAATTCAATGTAGCCGTTACTTCACAGTTTAAATACACGAAAACTAGATTTTTTATTATACCTTCGATAATAAGCTCCTCGGCCGATTTCATTTCAATAGCTAATTAGTGACCGAGAGGCAATTAACAGATTTTTTTAATGAACCATTATATACCCAGTTTAGGCACTGTTTGCGATCATTTGTAACAAGTTTTCCTCATAATTTGATTTAAAATATGCTGTTCCTGTTATAAATGAGCAGGGGACGTTTCGGGACGTTAGGGACATGTTAGAGTCTAACTATGGCTAAGGGACGCATTTGGAGTATACTTTTGCCCATAGGTGGATTATGATTAATATAAATTTGTAAGTGAATAGATATGTGCTGACACGGTTGTAACACATACGGTACTCCATGGCCCTACGTAATCTTAAAGTAGATATCTACATGTAATTGCTTAGTAGTTGCATAGGAACTGGTGGCTTGTGCCTTGTATGGGGCATATAATATAACTACGGTTTAAGTAATTCACAGTAGCATTGACAAATACGATTCGAATTAATCGATCAAACTAGATTTTTCCAAATATAGAATCAAGAAAAGACGCTTATTTTTATGTATTTCTATCTGAAATAAGTGAATTGGTGGCAATAATATGGTCAATTGAACATAATCTACAACAACAAATATGACGTAAAGCGTGCCCGGAGCGTATAATACTCAATAATACTAGCTAGCAGACTAGTCTATAAAGTATGGCATGTGCCCCATAAGTCCATAGTCGCACGTATGGCGCCTCTTCCGAGAACTATAATGGAGTATAGTTGCAGACCGGCAAAAGCAATACAATGACACTACTGTGATACCATTTAGTATTTTCAAACGACAACGACTTATTGAAATAGCACTACCTATATGCTTTTAAAAAACATATTGATACCTAGTTAGTGGCTGCGCCAATTTAGTTATATTTAGTTATAAATACGTGTACTACGAATTAAGATGTTTCCCTAATCAGACGATTTATTTGCAATATAGAATGCGGAGACCCCAAATCAAAATAAGGTGAGGTCTAGGACTCTCTTTATCTGGATATCCACCCTCTACCTGAACCAAACTGTAGCCATATCAAATTGATCAAAATGGCAATGTGATTATCTAATATAAAAACATGATAATACAGTTTTGCATGTAGAATATCTGTAAAAATAATGTTAGTTTTAATTTTGTAATATAATATATAAGTAAAATACCGTGGGCATCCACAAATTGGTGACTTTATACTTTACCAGTCGGTTAATTCTTATCTGACCATTGAAAAATCAGCCCTAAGTTAAAAAAAACCTCTGTTACGAGACTCTGTTGTTCAAGGTAAGCCTTTGACCTTGAATTAGGAACACGCAGGTTTCCAATATGAAGATAAAGTTTCCTTAGCAGTTAAATAAAGTGAACCACGTTTAGTTCCTTATTGATTTGCAGTACTAGTTTGCATTTCTACGCGCAAACAACGGAATTTAACATTTAAGTATAACACAACTCGCATAAGTGCGCGTGTCCTTATTATTGACTTGAATCATAACGCAACGAAGTACGGTGAGGAATCTCTGCTGTGATTCTTTAAACTATGACAAAGCCGTAAAATAAATGTATAAATTTTCATATTTGTTTTAATCTTTTATCATTTTTACACTCTTCAAATCAGTCATTGATATGAATTTGGAACTGATTAACAGGCAAGGTAGAGCACGGTATTAGTTTCCGTTCTTTTAGACGTTACTCAAACATAAAACTATATTTGAGAAAATGTTGCATCTTAATAAGGATCAGGTAACAATTTGTTTGATATCTAATATCGGTGCAATACCGTCTTTACTTTGACGTACTATCATATGGCACAATAAGGAACATTTCGATTACTTTACTTATATGTATATCGTTTGCTGTGTTCTAAGTTTCTAAGCTTGAAATTCTCTATAAATGGCTGCATTATTTTCCTGTAAGTACATTTTTATCTCGCTTTATTTACGGAATGTTCATAGCAAGCAATGCACTGTTCATAAGGAGCAAAATCTTAAAAATCGTTATTAACAAAAGCGCGGAGAAAGCTAGATCGTTAATTTTGCTATGTGCTTCTTTGATATTCCTGGAAAATACTCTTATATAGATATACACGCAACCGACGCCTCTCTATTAGAAACAGCATTTCATAATAAAACCACATATTTTATTTTATATCCATTATATAAGCTCCCCGTTCACATTTATTGATTATAATATACGACAACGTCGTCGTTTTATTGCCAAGTACAAAATATAATCAAAGAGAAATCCGTTTAAATTGTATTCCGTGGTCTCTCGAAATATAATCGCCTCGTTATACAAGGCTAAGTATATTTATTGTTACTCTATGCCCTGGTCAATGTGAAACAAACCACAGATTGCAAAATGGGATAGAAAGTACGAAGTGTGTTATTGATATGAGACAAACCGTTACGCCCAGCAGCGCTGTAGTTATTCTATTGGGCTGTAGTTACATATAATTACACAAATATTTATTTAACTACAACAATATATTAGATATATATTGTTGTAGTTAAATAAATATTTGTGAATATATCTTTTATGAGTAGGCTACGCCAATCCGTCAGTAGGTCTGACAAATGGGCTAGATGTTACTATTGGGCTGGAAAGCTCAGACAATTAAAGGCGACCTGAACAGGAATACGTAAATAAACCTCGATTCAAAATTATTATATAATTAAAAATATTATTTAAGTATTGAACTATTGTTAGAGGATCCTGCTAATACACTTAATACGCTAGTACGTGACATTGGTAAAACATCAAATTTTTGTTAAACCAAGCGGTTTGGTGTGTTTGTGAGGAAGACGAAATAATTTTGTTACTCAAGTTAATACCGTTTAGAGGCACTAATGCGGCAAACTAGTTTCTAAGCGGTACGGTGGACAAATATGGTTCCTCCAGCATTCCAAACGAGTACATTACAATTTATTAACAAATCACGTTTGGCTAACGAATTTGTCAATTTTCCAAGTTTAATAAGGTTAGATTTCGATACACATTGGGAACCATACCTTTGTTTTTATAATATCTTAGCTTTGAGTTGCGCTAACCTTAGTTTTTCAATCAAACATTTAGAACGAAAAGACACAAGTGTCTTTTAATTAAGTACAGATTTTACGTGATGGCGGTATCTTAACAATAACAAAGATGAGGAATTGTACAGCAGAGGTGAAATCCTGATTGATTTTGCTCGCAATTAATAAAACTAGTATAGCAAGCGCTGATATAAACGTCTACGTATACTTATGATAATCTTGAATATAAACGTTGGTAGATGTTTCAATTTCAAAGTTCAAGTGGTAGATAGTTGGACGAGGCAACTGTATTTGTGGGCCACCTTTTTATTATAGTGCCTATAAATGTGGTAAATCACAAAACTAAGTTGAGCACCTTGAAATGTACCCCGTTGATTAAAATATATGTACCCAAAGTATATATAAATTTTATACATTCAGAAAAAACGATAGGTGTAGTAAGGTACATTTTTAAGCTTACTTGTATCGATCGAAGTCAATTGTCTTAATATTAGCAAGAACCAGCTTACTTGCTTTTATCAGTTGTAGCACTAAAAAGGGAAACTCTGAGAACTCCATAACAAAAACTGTGTAATAAAAACAAACACGGCTTTATATCCGTACTCCTATATCGCTGGTTAACTTTATGCTGACCGGTCAATCGCTTCAAGGTTTATTTGAAATCAAATTGCTATATGTTGTAGGGCAAACAATGGCGCCTTGAGAGCCGACGCAGTAAATGATTGGTGTTTTATTACAACAATCGGCTAACATGTTTAGTTTCGGTTCGAAGAACGATGAATTCAGACGAAGGTTCATTAGCAGGCATGCGATAAATGTCTAGCTGTAACTGAAAACGACTTTCAGCACCGTTTAAGTTCGACAGAGCTCTTCTCAGAATGAGAGTCCGCACAAAAATATTAGCTTTTCACTACAGTTAACAGTATACAGAAAAGTAAATTCGTTTGTTCAATACAGGATTTACGACGGTGTACTACAGAGTTTCAAAGACCTACATTTAAAAGATAGTAAAGTGTTTAATGTTTTTCTTATTGCTAATGCAATTGTTTATTTTGATGAAAAAACATACCTACCTAAATCTCATTTCTGAAAAGCATTTTTTATAGGTATTTAAATCAGCTGCAAAGCTATTAAGCATTGTTCAAGCAACCTATTTACTATGCTCGTTAAATATTCCTATTTATACAAGTACCCAAGTTTGTTTATATACTTATATAAACGTGTGATTACACCAACTTAGATGTCTAGTACTTACGAAGTTCGCATAGTTTAAAATAAATAAATGTATTATATAAACAGGATATAGGCATGCGTTCGATACCATTTAAGACGAATGTGTTTTCTTTTCAATCAAGCAAGTTGTAATTCCAGTTCCATAAATGACTTGATTGAAAATGCGTCATAAGAAAAAGGCGGGAAGCTCTGGGATGATTATGGCAGAGGAATTCGCGTATCGTCCACGGTCCAAGTTAGAAATATCGTTTTAAAATATAATATGCGAAATCTATTACTTTACTACAATAGCTACATAGCTATTGTTACGATTGCTAAACATGTAGCTATTTTCTTCTCAAAGAAGTATCAAAGTAGCAGATATTCAATAGATATCTGTTAATTTATGATTTAGCATAGATATGTCGGCTTAAAATAAAGTAAACAAAGATGCTAGGCGTTACAATAACAAACAGTATTAAGTATTCGACTGTTTTCAACAACAATAAGATATTCGAAACGTGTTTATAAAATTGTCGGCATGCAAACAAAGTACTGAGTTATGTCACTGAGACATAATTTAATATAGAGTGCTGATATTGCAATTCAGACCTCTCGTTCACTGTAATATTATGTTAAATATAATAGTACCACTAGTTTGCACAATACCGCATTCGAAAGGTACAAAGGATGCAGCGACCGCAGAAGGCTGGAAAGTTGAACGATCCACGAGAGTATTCAGAACACCTTGTCCACACAACCTTTCATCTCAAAGGATATTGTTTCGCGTCCCTTTCACGGAAACATTGTCGCATACAAAGTGAGATTTAATTGTTTTGCCTCGCCGTACAAAGAGGCGGCGTAAGCGCAGCCTGTTACGAAGCTACGGCCTACGGCCCGACCAGCTTTCCGAGCTATATAAGGCTACATTTGCTGCCTCGAGATAAGCTTTGTTTATCTTATTCCAGCGATTAGCCAAGTGTTTTATAGAATGTTACGGTCGGGCCGCGTCTAATTTATCTTATTGAGGGCACATATGCGCGCGAAAGTATGTAACTGTCACTTGGGGGAGGAGTTTCGTGGGGTGCTTACTTTTTCCTTTAACGAATTCCGAGTGTTTGGGCTTGTGGCGCGAGGGTTGCGCCTGGTGGCGGTGGGACCGCGCGGCGGCCGCGTAGGAGGCGAGGAAGATCACGGAAAGGCACCAGAGGAACACACGGGCAGCAACCATGCTGCGATTGCGACATCACTCGCGGGCTCGGTCGACACACAACCGTGCGGCACAAACTCCCATCGTGGACTGGCCCGCCCGGTTTGAGAACCTCGCGTTGCGCCCGCGCAGCCCACAGCCTTCGCAACGGAGAGACCCGGCGGCCCGTGTTTGGGCGGGAAAATTGTGCGTTTGTAAACAAGCCCTGTTGTTTATATTACAGCGTCGAGTATTGACTAGGATCATATATTATGCATCATTACTTTTCTTTTGCGCTATTCATTAATACATGCTAAGCTGTTCACATGGACAGGTGATGAAAATAGACAATAAAAGGAGCTTTCAATTATTGACAAACATAGTTATGAATATGAATTGCTTATTTATAGATGAAACATAATTCATATTGAATTTAAAATGCATTTTCCCCATACATATTAATACCAAATGAACTATTACCTCATGTAACACGATCTATTACTTTACAATACATATAAATAACTATCTTTTAGAATGTGACTTTTAGATCCGTTCCAAAAAAATATATATAAATACTAGAACTAGAACAAGCGATACTTTTCTTAATTGTATACTTACTTTTCGAGAGTACTACAATGTAAGTTATCGAAATTAAACATTTTGTCATATCTGAACATTCGAAGGGCTACGCGCGGCGCGCTGCCCTCTCACAAGCACAGGTAAACGTCGAGAAGGACGCAGGTATGCGCCGGAGTCGATACGCTCGGAAAAAAGCCACGTAACAAAAGTTTAATAACTACGCATTGTGCTAATACCGATACAAATAATAATTGAACTCTTAAAAAATATACGTAAATCAGTTTTTGCTCGCCCTCATACCTTTTGTGCCTATCTGATCTAATATACGGAGGCAATTAATGCGATGCCGTGGCGGTTGCTGAGATATGATGTTATTAATGTGGTATGATTGTGTGATTTTCTTGTATTTGGTGAGGCTGTTTAGATGGTAAAACCGTTGAGACGTACAACTGATTGCTCGTCCGGTATACTTATACCATTTGGTAACGGAAAAACGTATTATTAATCACTTACAAGACCTTGAAGACCCCTTGCTCGATTACGTATGAGAGACAGAATTGCTGACGATGAAATGGAACAAATTATTAGGTCAATAGTTTCAATAGAAGGAACAAGTGCATGAAAGCGTATGAATCGCAGAATAGGCTAAAGCTCACATGTTAGTATTTTTTGTATTTTAAAACACAAACATACTTTTGTATGTGTTTTAGAAAAAAAATAAACAGATACCCTATTCAACATTGAACTGAACCGTTTCTTTGAGTATGTAATTAATTCTAATTTAGGATGGTACAGGATTTTTTATTAGTAAGCAGGACGACAGTGTTTAAACTCTTGCTTGTGTGTGTAAAGTAGGCATTATATCTACAGTGAATTTTTTTTGTCTCTGTCATTATGACCACACGTTTGAGAATTAGTACTGTACGAATTTTTATTTTTAAACGTAGGTATATCTATTTACATACATATTTCACCTAATTTGTAAAAAAAAACCATATGTCCTTCAAGCCACAGTCTCGGACTTTGGATATTCCGATCCCTTCAATCATAATCACACGCTATGCAATATTATATAACATATTATACACTCAGAGGAAATATTTTAAACTAATACTACTTTTACCATTACTTCAAAGATTTTTATAAGTCGTTAATATTTAAAATGATTTTTGGGAAATTCATTGTGTGGATCGAGTCGTGCTTTACGAGAGAAATAATAAAAAAAAGTGGGAAACACAAATACAGAGGTTATTCATACATATTTAATAGAGAGGAGAGTCATAGGTTAAATAGTAAAGAAAGGCTTAAAAAGATTTCGTTTTAATACGATTACAAAATAAATATTTTGGCCGGAGCGCGTGCCGTTAGTTCGTCAAGCTTTGTTTGGGCTTCATAGATCTTACGCGTGACTTTTGGCCTCTATTGTGTTTGGGAAATGTGGACACTTATTTTTTCAACATTTGGAATGGAGTATAATAGCACCAGCATAACACAGCGTAGCACTTTAGTCAACCCAGGTTACTAAAAATATTATAATGATGATTTTGTATTTTATTATTGGGCTTTAAACATATATAAACATATATCACGTAGGCTTTTAAATGATCCATAATAATAATATTATAAATGCGAAAATGTGTCTGTCTGTAACCTCGTCACGTTTAAACCGCTGAACCTGATAAAATTTGGTTTAAACATGATTGAAGGATATAGAATAATTTTTATCCCAGAAATCATCCTTTGAGGTGATAAGGCGGATTGCAGCTTGTACGGGAAAACAATAACCGCTGAAACGATTGATATGAAATTGGTATGGAGATAAGTAGAGTTGTTGAGAATGTAATAAAATTATTTTATCCTCATAAAGAATAAGCTACCCAAATTACTAATTCCACGCGAATGAAGTTGCGGGAAAAGCTAGTTATATTATAAAAATATAATCATCTGTCCTATAATGACATCTTACTAAAATATATGATAATAATAATAATACTACCAATAATAATATGTAAGACACAATCATTGTTCTTACATGTATTATGGTAAGTATAAATATAAAATTGACTGGCCCGTTGGTCCAGTAGTAATCCTGCTAGGGGCAAATGTTTCGTGTAATGAACATGGACATTTGTTCTCGAGTCGTGGATATTTATAAACGTATTTTAATAAGTCTATCCGTTCACCTAGTATCCATAGTACAAGCATAAGCTTAGTTTGGAACTGGGGAATTGGTGTGTCAGTCTGGAGAATTTATTATATATTTAATGGTTAAATTAACCCAAATACACGCTAGCTGATGCATTTTTAATTTGTTTACTATGTTTACTAAGACAAATGTAACAATTAAGAACTCTTGACAATGCAGGTACTGTTCACCATCCACGTGTTTAAGCGGTCACACACAACTTGTCTTTTGATAAATTTATCAACTTATAGATATGGTCACTCTGGAGAGTTCAATCTCTGCATGGCTAATAAGTAACGGAGTTTTGTTAATGGCTATTAGCATTCCCTTATGAATATTTACTAGCCAGTACATTAAACGCCGATTCCTATAATTTAAAAACAAATAAATGTGGCGATGCGATGATAAAATCAAAACTACTTGATCTTGGGCATGTATCCTTAATGAAAAGTATAAATATACATTTGGCAAGGCTCATTTCGGTTACATTTATTCTGTACGCTTGATTAGTGTGTGATTCACACACACACGCACACACACACACACACACACGCACACACACACACACACACATACGCGCACACGTTATTTGGATTTGTGACTTTTTTATATGGTTACTAGCTGTGCCCGCGATTCCACCCGCTTTTATGGTTAATGTTATATACCCTATAGCCTTCCTCGATAAATAAACTATACATCAAAATATTTTTTCAGACTAGTACATAATTAGTTCCTTAGTTTATCGCGTTCAACTAAAACATACAAACAAACTCTTCAGATTTATATATTAGTATAGATAACTGAATAACCTATCGCGTCTGATTGTATGAAATCAACATAAAAATCTACGGATTTCCTTGTGATTTTCCCAAAACCCAACGGTTAACTATCTTTTATTTTTTAATTTGGTGTTTAACACAGATCCTTCTTTGAAATATCTTACAAAAACATTTTTGACACCCTGACATGACAAATACAACAATCTGGTTGGAGAGGTTGGTTATCGTAAGACAGTACTATAAATTCGGAGCAGTTACATAAAATGGTTATCCATGTGGGAAGAAATAAGTAAATATTTCACCTGGCATTATTTGATTTTACTTAGAACAAAGCGCATTTTTTATCAAGCTTTAGACTTTAACGATTGTGTAATTGGGTCATAAGTATAATATTTGCTCACCCAGATAAGTTGTATGCACAGGCGCATAGTGCAGAATTGAATGTAGTATAGTAACACCAATATTTTCAGTGTGATGTAAGAGGCTCTGTGAGGTGCGTTTGTTAGATAAAATATATTAAATATAAGGCGTTATCTAACACGTTAATATCACGGAACGTATATATTATGTTCTATTATTTTTAAATTTTCATCCTGGTGTAAATAATAGAGGTTGTGGGGTATTTGGTTGGTGATGGTTTCTTTTTAACTGACGTCAAAAAAAGGAGGAGGTTTTCGATTCCACTGTTTTTTTTTGTGGGTATCAATTAGCGTCAAATAATCCTTCCTTATCAAATTGCTACATTACATAGGTATATTAAAAGAGTAGGTGTCCCTTTCATATAACTATGTGTCTTACTGATTATTATTAATTCTTGTATTTGGAATGACTAGCGCGCGTTGAACTCTCTACGAAAGTCGACTTGTGACTGCTACTGCGGTGCTACGTAGCGGTCTATCGACGCGAACGAACTGATTACTAACACCACCAACGCTGCGTGAGTAGGTAGTTCCGATTTGAGGTTGAGGTATAAAGAAGCATTGGAGGCAAAGGATAGTTGTGGAAGCTGCGTCGTAGCAGTTGCTTGGTGCCGAGCTTCACCTCACATTCCTTTACAACAGAGCATGCGTAAGCTCTGAACTATTTATTACAAGACAGATTGACCTGGTCGTCTGCGTTTTGTATGAGAGTGAGAATATACGATATTTTTGGTTTACTTATTTAAAATTATCAAGTACCGCGAAAGAAAACAGATTTTTCTAAGCCAGCTGTATGGTGTGCCCCAAAAATTATAGGGTGACTCTACATAATCATTAGTTTTAAAGGTTTATTATTTGAAAACAATACAAGAGTTTCAAATATATTTTTTTAATGATTTAAACCTAAACGGCATATTTCAGGCCATTTTTAGGATTTCTTAAAAACAAACCGATTGGGGTTGATAGACTTCACTCTATATTGAGTAAATGCTAATTCGATGATTTAAAAGTATACAATTTTTCTTTAATTAATAAAATCTAGGTTTGTAGACATAGCTGGTCTTGTTAAATAAACGTGTTCAAATTTTACGACTGCTATAAAGATTCTCAAGGAGATTTCTCGATTTTGCATGAAAATTTAACATTTCTGCCGTTACTCTGCCATTAGTTGACCGGCACATTTTTATAGCGTTTAAATTTCTTTACGTGATTGATAAAGTCTTCCATTAAATATGCGTGTTTCTAGTTAAAAACAATTATATGCAGCTAGCGTATAGTATTAAAGGCGCGATGCTAAGTAGTCGTAGATATTAAATAAAGAGAGTTGTCAATTTTTTAAAGTAGGTTTACTCAAAGCATACCAAAGCAAACGTAAACTTAGGGCATACATTGGTTTATGGTACGTCATTTTAGTATAGTCTAAGCATTAGTGTTTAAACTATATTAACTCGGCTAAGAATATTCAACAGACTCATTTTTAAATGTTAAATGTGGTAATAATTTACAGTTAGGTATAGGTGATTTGAGATCCATTAAGTAAATTATATCTTTGAATTACTTCTATATATCTATATACCTAACACGTAAATGAGGATTATACCTTAATATAGTGTATCTTACTTTGACTATCATCAGACTACTCTCGTCAAATATATCTTATTTCACTATTTGATTAAAGAAAACGTGTTTGTTTACTATAAAAAAAGAATTGCCAACCGTTATGTTTAAATTAAGACCTGATTAAAATTAAACAAGTTCTTATTGTTCCTAATTCTGCTTAAATAAGCGTTAAACAGAATGAGAATTTAAATGCCCGATTAGTATTCCGTACAATCATTCCTTCAAGGGGTAACTACCTAATCGTTTAGTAGTCAACATTTTTTGGGTGGCCATGGATTAAGAACGAATAACAATTAGTATGCGATATTCGTTCCGATGTTACTTTCAGTTTAACATTGTCGCTGTGTATAAGGCGATGTTAATTTGACTCAATGAAACTACTATGAAAATATTCCAATGAGAATTAGTAATTAAGAGATTACGTTGTCATTCTTAAAGTAGGACGTGCAGTTCTAAATAATGACCCCATTTTCGGCACATTTACATACGGAATACATATTGTAAGTATGTACAATTAGTTGCAAGGCTTTTTTATGTTTTTATATAACGAAGATACATTAAAAATACGGTCGGCAACCGTCGTGTCCTCTTGTATTGCGAATGTTCATAGGCTCCAGGTGACCGCTTACCTAGTGTTTTCCTCTTTTACATACATTCATAACATTACACCCGTAATCCTCGAAGGGGTAGGCCGAGTTTAAGGGGCAGCAGGCCCCTTTAACCACATTCAGCCAAAAACAAAACTGGGCTAGGTTAGATGGAAAATTGTGAAAAAGTAGTGACAAGTGGCCTCTTATAATAGTGTTAAAACATTGCAGAAAGAATCTAAATTTAAACTTCATAAATATACAGATACGTCTTGCAAGCCTAAAGTTCCACATTTTCAAATCACGTTGGATTTAAATTGTTTGAGACGCATAAAAAAAAACAAGAGGATATATTTGTTAATACACCTCCTCCAAAACATTCCAGCTTGCCAAATCTAATCGAAAATGTATCTTAACTAAGTTTTTTTGGCCGGAGTACTCAAAATGTGAAGCGGTCCTTCTCCTTCTAATCCCAAAAACGGCGGCTGCCCGGCGTCAGCGCTAACAAAGCTTCTCGAAGCACTTGACTGCATTGTAACTCTACAATGGCCCTTTGATTTGTCCTATTGTTGGAGCAGGTACCACCGGCGGAGGTGCAAGCGATAATCGACTCTCGCACTAGGGATTAAAGCTGGACGTGCACCTGTTTCCGACAGCCCGCGCCGCGTGCGCTTACCCTGACTTACCCCAGGGCTGAGGTGGCGACGCATTGTCATTTTGTACATCATAAAACAATCCAGAGACAACCATTCGTAGACAAAAGCTTTAAGTTGCGTTGTAAATAACATGTCTGTATTATTACTTTAATGTTTTTCATACTATTTTTAAACACTCGTAGTAATCTTCAGTACTGAAAAAACAATAGTAGTTATGCGTAGATAAATTAATATTGAAGGCCAAAATAAACTAAGTAGTTAGGTATCGAACAATAGTAATAAATAAAAGTCATGTGAATACTGTAAAAATACAACATGTTACTTGTATAATTTCCCTAAGTTATGCTAATTATATTCTATACACTTTTCTAAGAAATATGTATTTGTTAATAAGTAATATATTTACGAAGTAATCGTATAATTGAATTGCATGCATTCCTTGCAGGATCTATATAGAACAATTATGCTATTGAATCGAAGAATAAGATCGATAAGTAGTCGCGGAAATATTGCTCGTAAATAGCTAAATAATATCGCGATTAGAAACACTATAGACTATGTGAATAAGTACTTCCACGTTGCTGACATTACTTCATAGTTAACTTCACCTATTTAAATCAAAATGTAGAGAAAAATTATGGTGGAAAATATTATTCAACAAGCAAATGATATACCAGTCGAATTCTTTATGCACAAATGTAACAACCATTGTTGGTTATTTGTGATTATAGTAGTCTAGCAATCTCGAATATCGTTATCCTGTCCGTATATTATTAAGCTTTCGTTTCATTTTCCAGTTAAATGGTTCCAGTCGTACATTAGTTTTATATTTCAAATCGCATAACTTATCATGTATATTTTTATATGTACCTATTTATGCTCTAAATATGATTAATTTTCTATTAAGCAGAATAATAACGTAGTACGCTGTAGGTATAAGGTGGTTCAAGAGTACGTTCAACTTGCTAAAGAAATGATGATATCGCATTGTAGATTTATTAAGTAGCTGTCATGTGTTGACAGAGTTCAGCGACTTGTCAGGATTGCAGTATCGACATAAAACGGATTACAACATATCGAATTCGATCGCTTACGAACGTGCATTTTTCACAAAAGTAACACGTGTTGCTACCAGTGCATTGTAGCGTAATTAACAATTACTCGAAATAAAACGCTAGGCAATCAAATTTTACAGCCCAACATCGGCTCTAAGACGTGATGCCTTGTTTGTTGGGAAAATAAAAGAAATCCAAAATGTTGGAGCAACGCAGGCAACAAACGGCACCGCCACCTAGAGACATTAAAAATTATGTTACTGATCGTTAATACTAAACGTAGAAACTGTTAATAATTGCGGTAGATTATAAATGTTGTAATAAAAAACGCATTCTTGGGTCGCGAGTGAACCCCAACTGTGCCGGGGTTGGATTTCGACTCGTGATATACAACCTTCGTTTTCGATACACGTAATGCGACTTTAGTGTATTCGAATAGGGATCTTTTTAACGTAACAATTAGGTACCATTTCAAACTGTGCCCGTACAAAAATAAAGGATACATTTAAACATCAGAAATGGTCAGAAATCAGAGGGGCATCTGCCACCCCCGACTGCTAGCTTTAATCATATCAATAAGTCACTCTGGAGATATTCAATTTATCGATATCTATCTATCATAACTACAGGTATCGAAGGTATCGAATACCGAAACCGTGCCTTTGTCTCGAGATCAATGTTTTGTGGTGCTATAATTACAATAGAAGATCTTGATCAGCGTTTGACTTTTTTAATTTGTTGCTTTATAAAAGAGTGAGTTTTTTGTTGGTACGCTTTATAAATATCTACGTCACGAAAGTTATTAACAACGTTCAAAAAAGGTGATTGATATTTGAGTAGTTCTTTTACATGAAACTTGTCAAATTACGAATGTTTTGTCTTGTTCGGTAAATTATATTTTTGAGACTTTCTTTACATTAAGAAATGCTTTTCTTAGCGCGTGCGGAACCTTTAACTGACCTACATAATATGTGCATTCATGTACACACATGTTCTATCTTTGTTCTCATATCACTGTCGTAATTAATATAAAAAGAACGCAATTTCGCCAACTACAATACTTATATCATTTTGTGATGATAAGCTCGGGCGGTCGGGAGCTGCCTACTAAATAACTAAAGATTATACTCCTCTTATGTCATGTCAAAGCTTTCATGGTCAAATCTTGGATGCTTATTGAAATGGTCTCCATTCGCAGACCTATTGGAAACATCGCTACATCCCTCTAAGATATGAACTTTGCGATAAAAATCTTTGTGGCATGTCACTCTCGTCGAGCATAAAGGTCTAAAATTAGTGTTATCTTCCAGTTTTCAAAGGCTTACATTGTTATGTCGGGATTGTTCGGAATCCGTTTCTGTAGAGATATGCATCCAGCTGCATGTGACTCCGGGCTACGATTCTCATGGTAATGCGAAACATTTGAGGCATGGCGTCTTAACCGCAGGCCGCGGGCGGAGTCATCGTGATTATACCGTTGGTTTTTTTAAATATTGAGCCATGTAAATCAGGACCGCCCATTACAATACGAGACGAAATAGCGATTTGACTAAAACTTTTTTGCGTGTTCAATGTAATTTGGGTCTTTGTCCCAAACCCATACCTCGGGGTATACTCTAAATGGCGAATTGGGAAGGCACACATGTATCATGGTCACCTGACTAAGAACAAAGAACAATACGTGTAGGAGTTTGAAATTTTGAACACATGTTTTGTTTGGCGGTCTGAATCCATCAGGTAGTTGTGTTTTACTAACTTATCAAATCACACCCTTCCTATCATCGTGTACATACTATCCATCCATCCACAGTCATGGATATGCAACTACGTATTTGTATAACTAGAACGTATTTTGTGATTACATTTATAAGGCTAAGAGACAAATCAAAACTTCACTAGCACTCATATCGTCGAGCCATCATCAAAAATAGTGATCGACGTCAAAGATAAAGGTGTGTCTGAAATTATAATGATCTCGACAGATGCACTCTTGACACAGGCTACAATGGACCGATTTTATTCACACGGCTCGCATAAAGGGCCCTTTTTTGCCTTCCGAAGGGAATCCGACGGCGGGCCAACCCGTGTGGGAGTGTTGCTGCGTTTTCAGTTTAGGCTTTTTTGTAAGGCACCTTGTTTTATGTCTATTGTTAAATACAGAATACTACGAAAGACACGGCTGATTAATTTGATGAGGCAGCTAACTTTTAAATGGTCAGATTTGGCATTTAAAGAATAATATCCACGACTGGAATAGAGGTGAACCCAGGGATGTCTAAGTTAAGCTTGATTATTTATAATTGTCTTTGCAACGTGAATAAATCGCATTACGGATAGGTTGTAGTAGCGAGTAGGTAGTATTACACTATTGTCATAATTACACGCTAATAACATGTATCGTTGGGTCATTGAAGTGCCTATATATTATTACCTATTTGTTATTTTTATATACCTATAAAAAATAATAGATTAAAAAGTCATTGCGTATGAATGAATGCATTTAATCTACCATACAAATACTGGTAAACCAAGTAAATTAAGTAGAAAATTTTAATGTAATTTTAAATTTACTATCTAGATCACCAAATGAACCATGTCTTTTTATTTAAAGAATATTCAGGATCAGCACTAGTAATCAATACATTAATTAATTCCAACACCATTATGTCTAATATTGAATACATGCAATAAACTCTAAACTAGGTAATAATCTTTAATGTATGAAGGAGGTCTTCGTAATTATCGTTTCAAATATGGACTGAAGTTTTAACATAAAGTTTTAATAAGGACATTATGTTCTATTGCAATTACTTAAACAATCATAAATAACACCTTATATTTTAATCCTTACGTACTCATCATAATCCTGTCCTATATGAAGCATTAGTTATTCCATAAAGTCTATAAGTCTAGTATTAGGTGTATGTAGGTATTATAAATGATTAAAAGGGAGACTTCAGTGATAATTTCTATATACCAACAGCTTCCTGCTTCTTAAAGGTTCTATAAGCGTAATTTATATTTGTTTGAACTACATGTTGTTTGTTTATGGAATTTCGCTGTTCTATTCTGTCCACAGATAATATCTGTGATTCTGTCACTGGTAAATGCATTTGTTGGTAAATCATTTTGTAAGTGAGCCAAGATCCATTGGTAGTACAAGAAAGCGCAAATGTTGTCACTAACCCCGCTACATCGATGATCGACGCTGCACGTCTCCCATAAATCTGTCCAATAAAAACTACGCAATGCCACACCGTCCAAGAAAATGGACGATAAAATCAAAAATAAACTACAACATGGCCCGCTTTTGTCTTACTCGTGTCTACAACAGGCTTTATATTTCGGACGCTTCGCCTTCGCCCGATCCTTTCAAATAAAAAACTTGCGCAGGTAATATCCTTCACCTGACACAGACGAATGAGTAACAGTGAGCTGTGTCCAAATTGAATTTGATATATAGTACCGCAAGCCCGTATTCAGCTATGAAACCGTTTGTATACAAAATGAACTCGTATATTTTGTCGATAAAATCACTAGAATAACTGGAAAATTTATGAATACTTCTAAAAAATCCTCTCTTTTTTTTCAATATAACTACGGGTTAAATATTAAAAACACACTATAAAATTTTATAGTAACGCTAGCAGGAATAACCGACCGTAATATTTGTTCTTAAAGCCACTAAAAATCTTTTTTTTTTACTTCAACGCTACAACGACGTTGTATAAAGATAAATAATTTTTGGTGTAACTTTGCTGTAGTCTTCCTAAATGATCTTAGGCACGAAGTTCTCAAGCAATGTTCATCCTTATGCTACCTTTATCACACTGTCAAATGTTTACTGTGGTTCTGATTCCCGAACAACGTTTTTATTGTTACTTTGTTCAATAATCTGCATGTTTTATTGCTTGTTAAGCAGTTTGTTACTAATTAAATAGCGGGAACACCAGTAGCAGGAAGCACTGATTATAAAAATGCGCTCGCGTCGCTTTTGGTTAAATAAACGTATAATTTGTAGTCTCATTCGTAAAATATCTTAATAATAATGTAGTGTTTTAAGAGTAGGTTATTACATCCATTATTACAAAATCTAATGACTTATCTGATCAACCATTAGGTGGCAATTTTGTACCTTAGTGCATCCGTGAACGCAAGAGGAAATGTGTCTGTCGTTATTTATGTAAATTGCTTGATGGCTAGCAAAAAATCTTATTTATTTTATTTATGTGAATAAGAACCGATTTCCTGTGTAGGAATGTTCTATGTAATATGTGCTAACAGCTGGGATGGGAACATAATGATTATATGATCTTTATTTACTCGTTTGTATGTGACAAAATCGACATTCCGCTAGTACTTTGTTTAGTATAACTCATGCATTTTTTTTTCGTATTAGCCCAGCGTATGATGTATTTCCCCTTAAAGGTATTGGAAAAGAGTTGCTCAAGACTTTTCAAGTTAGTGTTTACGAAATGTCGTGAAGCTTTGTATAAAAAGAAAATAATGCATTGAAGTTCTAAATCTAAATTTGCTCGAGTCTTTTAATTATTATGTGAAAACATATAATTTTCTATTCATCTATTTGACTGGCTCGATGGCGTATTCGGTAGTGACCCTGCCCCATGTGCCAAGAGTTGTGAGTTCGATCCCCACCCAGGACAAACATTCGTATGATGAATACTTGTGTTTGTTCTGTATCTGGGTGTTAATATCTAGTATTTACGAATATATTTGTAATACCACAGTTGATTCTGATATCCGTAACACAAGTGCTTATGCTACTTATCTCGTAGTCAGATCAATGTATGTGATGTAGTCGGATATATTATCTTCATATTTCAAGACTACTTACCTATGTTCTTAGTCAAGATCTGCTTGGGCTATGATACCTGACCTAGTGAGTCAGGTTTTTACAAAACATCATACCGGATATCAGAGTTTAATATTATGTATTTATAACGTCTGGTTTGTTTTACACCTAAAAGTAAATGATGCTTTGCAAAGCAATTCTCCTAAAAAGGTAGGGATACAGGTGTGCTTTCTATATACGCTATTAACCATTTAAAAATTTATGGTAATTAATGACATGCGCAATCGAAACTTCACTTAACTAGACCATACTCGATCCTTGAGGCAAGTTTACATTCCTTAGTTTGTATAAAGTGAGGTTTTTGATAAAATATCCACCAGTTAGCTTAAGTCGGCATAACTAAGACGCAAGACCTTATCTCTCTATTAACATTTTTTTTTCCATTAATTCCTCAGAATGTGATACGCATGTAAATTATATTCGTGATAAAAACTAACCATTATTTTAGCTGTCTCATATTTTTTGGCACTGGGGCCCTAAGCTATCAGGCCTGGTACTAGTTAGAGGTACTAGGTACCCAGTGGTAAAAGAGCAAGCTATTGGCCTCTAGCTACACGTTTCTTTGTGTACGGTCTACTTCGCCGCTGTATGCAGAGATTGATGGTAATCCAGACCGAGTAGTGGTTAATGTCGAATTATTTTTACTGCGCTCCCTACAGCACGTAATCGCGATAAACGCTCACGATAAGGATGCGCTGTTTGATGAAACTATCGATGTTTGTCGACGATTGATATGACGATATTTTTTGTTAGTATCGTTATTTAATTGGGAAAAACTAAGTCCGGGCAGATAGGCAAATGTTGTTTGCGTGGGTTTTACAATTTGTTTACGTTGGCTTAGCCGGTATCCGATGTAGTTTGGATAAATATTATACAATATATATGTTCAAATCACTAAATGTACAAAAACACTAATGTGAGTTATACAACTATACATTTGGCCAAGTCGTAGTTCCGAAATAAATATTATTAATCGTGAAGTTTGTCAATTTATAGACCTTGTAAACTATTTGATATATAAACATAATAGGAGTAAACTCTAGAATACTTCATCTATGATTCTGATACTCTTAGAAAATGTGTATGGGTATTATCGATAAAATATAATGATGAATGAAGGTACTATTTTGCAAGAAAAGGGAGGATCGCCAGCTATTAGGGCTTTGTGCCTATAATCTTCCTGCTATCATGAACATTGTGGTGCGGCAACGAAGCAATGTTAATACATTACATACAAAGTACGAACGAGTCCTGAACGAGAACATCATTCTAATAGTGTTTTTAATACAATATAATTGTAAGACAGGCATTGACTGTGGTGTAAAGAAGAAAAAGAGGGAGATATATGCTCTACATAAGTTTAATAAGAGTTTTAAAGAGAGAGCGGTGGTATCTTAATGGTTAGGACACGCGCCTCTTAACCAAGGAGTGAAGGCAAACCTGGGCACGTACTTCTACATTTTTCAAATCGTATTGTACGTATTTATACTACTAGCTCGACGGTGAGGGAAAATATCGTAATGAAACCTGCAATTTCAAAAAACTTTGGATTTGTAACCAGCATCCAAAAATTGTCTGGTTCCCCTATCTTAGGGTTACGAAGGTCAGATCGGCAGTCGCTTCAATGTAATTACCAGACTCGCTAAATCCTGGATCATGGTCTAAGCACGGGACATAACGCTAGGAAAATTATGAATGATAAGTTTAATAAGAGTTAGAAATCTGGCCCCCTTTTCTTGAAAACTGCTAAGAAATGACAATATTATAAGATGTATAGAATAGGTAGTGGCGATGCTTTTCTCTCTAATGATATCCCACAAATTAATCTTAATGGATCTCATAAATAGATCTTTTAATGTAAATTTCAATGTAATACACGATGGATTTGTCCCATGTTGGTCTGGGACTTGGCCCATGTTGATCTGGGACAAAAAAAAAAGAATGTGCCAACTGTGGTTCTTGCCTAGCATGTCGTAAAAGGCGACTAATGGTTTACGGGCTTTTGGGTATGTGACTGAGTAGGCGACGAGCTAGCCACTTGTCACTCCTTTTTCACAGCTTTCCATCCAACCCAGCCCACTGTCCCATGTTGGTCTGGGACTTAAAAAGAATATGCCAACTGTGGTTCTTGCCTAGCATGTCGTAAAAGGCGACTAATGGTATATCGGATTTTGGGTGTGTGATTGTGTAGGCGACAGGTTAGCCGCTTGTCACTGCTTTTTCACAATTCTCCATCTAACCCAGCCCGACTTTGTTTTTGGCTAAATGTGGTTGAAGGGGCATGCTGCCCCTTTGACTCTGCCTACCCCTTCGGGGATTGTGGGCGTGATGTTATGTATGTATGCATGTACACTATGGAAGTGTGAAGTAAACTATGGAAAACAGTCTAACAGAGATTGGAGTAGGTATGTCTTATATATTCACATTCAGGAGCAGACTCATACCCAATCCATCCTAAAAATACTTTTCAAAATTCACTTAACTTTTATTTTGATCACATTATCACTTCTTATGGAAACATATTTTTAGGATGGATTGGGAATAAGTCAGAAACGCTAACAGGCGAGAGTAGATTGAAAATGAAAATCGATATTGGTTTTCTACAAGTTAAGTACCCATATAAGACCCTATCAGAACAGCTTCTTAATTTCATTAACAGAACTGATTAATAGTATAATTATTAGGTACTTTGCTGGATTATCCATGTCACGCATGAGAATATTGCTGTAACTGCATTATCGTGCTTCGTATTTGATCAGGATAAACACAAGATAGAAAAATATATATCTTATTTGAAACGGTATCAGACTAGTGTTTGCAGAGCCTTGGAGTAGGTGAACGTCTGTTGATAAGGCACGTTCCGGAGCAAATATTTTATTTAATTATCGTAAGGCTAATTGATATAGTAATTTGTAAGAGGTGTAGAACAGGTTGGACTCAAAGGAGGTGTTAACATCTATTTAGGGCTACTAAAGATTAGTATTTTATCGCCTATTAAGACTTGACTTGGTGTTGCTTGTTATTGGCAGACTTGGTAATAGTATTGTAGAAGATAAAATCTTAAAGTTTGTTTGTTTGTGTTTCTTTCTAGCATGTCGTAAACGGCGACTAATGGTATATGGGGTTTTGAGTGAGTGATTGTGTAGGCGAAGAGCTAGCTTCTTGTCACTACCTTTCATATTTTTCCGTCTAACCCTGCCCATTGTCCCATGTTGACTGTGACTTAAAAATAATTTGCTAACTGTGTTTCTTGCCTAGCATGTCGTAAAAGGCGACTAATGGTAAATGGGGTTTTGGGTATGTGATTGTGTAGGCGACGAGCTAGCCACTTGTCACTACTTTTTCACAATTTTCCATCTAACCCAGCCCATTGTCTTATGTTGGTCTGGGACTTAAAAAGAATGTGCCATCTGTGGGTCTTGCCTAGCATGTCGTAGAAGATGACTAATGGTGTATCGGGTTTTGGGTATGTGATTGTGTGGGCGACAGGCTAGCCACTTGTCACCACTTTTTCACAATTTTCCATCTAACCCAGCCTAGTTTTGTTTCTGGCTGAATGTGGTTAAAGGGGTCTGCTGCTTCTTTGACTCTGCATACCCTTTCGGGGATTATGGGCGTGATGTTATGTATGTATGTATGTATACTTCTTATTCTAAGCTGCCGACGCAAGAAGGTAATCCTTATCAGCGCAATTCAGCCAGAGGCGCGGAGCGAGTATCTCAAATACCCCCACACATTGAGGCTGCGGAGGAGCTATGAACATTGCCTCACTACGATCCTTAATTGGCAGAAGAGCCGGGAGGTGAAAACACCGAGTCTAAAACATTCCTAGTGAACCAATAAAAAGGTACCAATCATTATTAAAGCTTTGCCGATTGGAGAGGTAGCTATTCCAACTTAATGCGATATGTTTAATGTAATTTGCGAATCCATTAGATGCCGCTTTTTATGTACATATTTTTATAGAAAATAATTTAGCATTAATATATTATAAGTACATAATTTAGCATTAATATGAATTGCAAATGATGTGAAATTATATATGGATATACAACCAATAAACAAACATACATAGCATCACGCCCGTAATCCCCGAAGGGGTAGGGAGAGTCAAAGGAGCAGCAGGCCCCTTTAGCCATACCACATTCAACCAAAAACCAAACTGGGCTGGGTTAGATGGAAAATTGGGAATATAGTATATATGGATATATTTCACTTTTTTTCGTGTTTTGTTAATTTGGACGGATTTTGATTATTTAACCAAAATTTGCACGTTTTTATCCAATTATTTTAGAAAATCTTGCGTATTATGTTATCTGAACAAGTACTAAATTGTTATGTGGTACTGAACTACTAAATGAATTCGTGCAATATTTATTTACCTAGTCAAGGAAATTGAAACCTTACTTCTATTTTAGATTGCGATGATAATTGTGAACAAACAAAAATAGTTAACGAGCTGCCACGCAGATGACGTGGTGTTGGCCTAGAAGAATTTCTATCGATTGTGAGATTGCGATAGGATGCGTCTGCGCAGAGCTGCCGGCGCTTCGTGCGGCGGCGGCCCCGGCTGGTCACGAACGCTTCGCCGTGGTGGACGTTCACAGGTCTCATTGCGCCTGTGGGGGACGTCTCATTGCTACAAATAAACATGGCCATTTAAATTTTATTTTGCACTTAATGTAGGGAGGTGAACATCGTAAAGGGACGGAGGTAATCCCGGAAGTCTCTGCTACAACCAACTTACTGTGAAGACTAGTTATGTACGCCAATATATTTGTAAAGAGAAAGAGATTTTGGTTATTAATAAATTACGTTACCTAAATGTTCAAGATTATAATTTAAAGTTTAATTGTTGAGAATTGTGGGTTTTATAATGTAACTGATGTGTAATTCTGATAGGAAGGATTAAGTACAATTAGTAATGGTTACTACTAAGCGTATTTCATTAAAGGAGGTTACTTTGACATTTGTCTCTTCAAAGTTATGTTCTTTATTAAAATGACCTTTCAGGAATAGCTCCATTTCATTTCGCTATCTCTTCAAGCTAACAAATGATAAATATGTTAGGTTAATTTGCATGTGTCAAAGATAACGAAATCTTGTTATATTTATGATTTGAGTCTGTTATATAGGCGAGATGCAGCTCTGATGTGACAGTTACGTACATGTCATAATGGAATTAACACTTGGAGATATTTCGAGGCTTTTAACCTTAGACGTTATTGATAAATGTTTCAAAGTCAAGACGAATAGTGCTGATAATGTGCAGTCAGTGAAGGTGACAACAGCAGTCCCAGCAGGAGAAGGCCTGATAAGTGCGGTATACAGAATCCATGTCAAAGGCTTAACTTACAATATTACATTCATTGCTAAAGGATTAGTCAGAGATCAACTACTAAGGCGATCACTGCGTTGTAACAGATTTTTCGAGAGAGAAGTCATCTTCTTCTCTGTAATTCTTCCACAATTCAAAGAGTTGCAGAAATCACTGAAATCATCTGAAGACATACAACGCCATGTTCCCATTTGCTACTCATATCATAGTGGAAATGATGAAGATTATTTACTACTAGAAGATCTGTCAGAAACTTCTTGTAAATCTGTTGGAAATCCTACGAAGGAGGACAGCAATTGGATCCTCCGGCTTTTGGCGCATATGCATGCTGTATCAATTGCCCTGAGAATATACAAATCAGATGTGTTTGATGTTTTAACAGAAAAAATATCCGAAGAGGTTTACTACAACAACGACAATTGCAAGTGGTTCGCTAAATATCTACAAAATGCAATAGAAATCGATAAGAAAGCCTTACTCGAGTATGAACCTGATACTAGTAAATATTACAGGAAATTCGCTGAACTTGTGAACAGTAATCCGTATGGACAATTAATAGAATTAGCTTCATACTCAGGAGATCATTCCACAATAAATCATGGGGATGCATGGTTCCCTAATTTTATGGTGTCAAATGAACGAGTTGTTGCGATTGATTTTCAATTAGTACGATGCGTATCTCCAGTTGCAGACCTGACTTACTATCTTTCACTATGTAGTAATCTGTATACTGTTAAAGACAATGTACACGAGGCATTGAACTTGTACTACAATTCTTTAGAATACTTTTTAGCTGATATGGGACTGAATGTCAAAAATATATTTTCTAGAAAAGATTTAGACAAAGAATTGAAGAAATATGGCAGATTTGGACTACTATCTGCGTTGACGACTATTCCTCTAATGGCTTCAAGTGAGAAATGTGATGTTGGGATGTCTTTTCAAGAAAGATTTGGTGATGTTGACAGAATACCTTTAGAGGAGCTTTGGCCCTTAGTCCCGATGACTAACCTAGAGCATAAGATGCGACTAGTAAGTGCTGTTCGTATTGCTGTAGATCTGGGACTTATATGAAACAGCTACTTGTTTTATTTTAATCTTATATATAAATGTTACAGACCTGTTAATTATAGTGATGAAGATGATGTCGAAAAAGCTATATGTATATGGATATACATATATATACTGATAATTCAACAACAAATCATATTTTAATAGGGTATTTACTATAGCACTTTATATCTGAAGAATTCTGTTAAATAGGTACAACTTAACATTGAAATACCGAATTTCATGTTTCAAAAATGAATTTGATATTATCCGTAATAAATACATTTAAAAAAGTTACAATTATCGCGTGACTAAAAACGCGGTTTACGTCATTACGTCTGCTAGTCTGTGCTGCTATATAGTCCAGAATTTCTAGCAACAAGTTCAACTTAATATCCAAAATTATCTCCCGGGTTTGGCAGAATGTGAGTTTTATCTACCGAACCGATCCGAATATGACGTCATTTCGGCACCATAGAAGTCTATGCAAACTGAAACGTCAACTCGTTTATCAAGCGGAAAATCTTGTACGAGTTGTTTTATAATTTCCTTTTATCTTTATATTATATTTTGCTTTTGTACCAAAAATACTTTTTTATGTTAATTTTGTGGCTACCTTTATTGTGAAGTTGGTTTAAAAATAATTAAAATACCCTATTGTGAATGTTACTTCCGCGATCTCGTCTAAGTAACGCACACTAAAGATTAGTTACGACTATTTTGCGGAATCTTATTTTTTTGGTTCAATTTGAGGCAATTACTGAATTGCCGATTACGTTTTTCTTTTAGTTTTTGTTGCACTGCCGTGTGTTATCTTAACATTCCTGGCTGCTAACGGAACTGTAAAAATGGAATCTTTGAGTGGCGGCTTGCGAACCGATTTGTATAGAAATTGAACATAAAAACCGGTCAAGCACGAGCCCTTTTGTACCACGGAGAGTGCCCGATAAATTCTAATATGTTTACCTTACCAATCAAGTTGGTATGAATATTTGATTTTCAATCAACATTTTTAGTTCTGATTTTGATTCTCCTCTGCAAAAAGTTGGTAAGTAAGTAAATAGTGGTAAAAATGTAAGTAGATATACCTTATAAGCCACATTTCAATTTCATTCGTATGTAATTTCGCGCATAAGTTTTGTATACTGTGGAGGTTTTATAGGATTTTATATGACACTAGCTTCTGCCCGCGGTTTTGCTCGCGTGTCCCGTCGATAAAAAATAGTCTATATGTTATTCGGATGTATGAGCTACATTGTTCTAAAGTTTCATTCAGTAGTTTTTGTGTGAAAGAGTAACAAACATCCACACATCCAAACAAACTTTCGCATTTATAATATTAGAAGGATTAAGGGGTCCCAGTCGCTACCGATGAGCAAGGAACCCTACAAACACCTGTATCTTAGACAGATAAGCTTCGAGATGAGTCGGCCGTCTCTGTAGGAATGTCGGACTCGTGACCGGCGGAGAGCCGAAAAGTAATTATCGCAGTTATGTTCACTGCTGGCGTTAGGGTGGACGACCATAAGAGATGTGCGCGCGCGCCTCTTCTGATCCTATGTTCGGTACACATTTACGATGCAAATGGAACATGTTGTATGTATATTTCTACACATTTATTTAACTAGATAAAAGCGTCGAAATTGTCGCCTATTACTCGAAGTAATAGTTATAAAATATATTTTATGACAGGTGACACATCTAAACATGATTTTAAATTAGTGTATTTGTATTAAAGCCTAAATATAAAGACGTGATAGAATATTAGTAATGTGTTACATAAAAATTAATACGTTGTGGGATAGAATACAAATTATGAATACTTACATACTTTGCTTATTTTGACGTTGAAATCATAACATTTGATGTTATAGGTATTGATGCATTGCATCCTTTATCATTTGTACGATATTTGCTGGTAATGGCCTGAATTATAAATAATGTAATACTGTATTAACACTAGATATTGATGTATTTATTTGAAACATTTATAACGGCAACTTTATATACTTATTATATATTTTACTAAAATCTTATAAAGAACGGAACAAATATATTTATGTTATATTATATACATACTTATATGGTGTGTATCTATTAATTGTCGTTTGTATAACTGATTATCAAGTGGAAATAAATGCTATTCCGTAACGTTATTGAGTTTTCATTTCTGTTACTGATATTGCAAGCGTTCGGCCGCTGCGCACACGCAAGTTAGTCGACACCACATAGTCGGCACTGGGCGGTTCGTGTCGACTTAATATACTTACCTATAGAGAATAACTAGTACGTACTCTTAACTATGTCGGTAGAATGATTCGATTGAACTAGCAAAGAGTAAAGATAATATGTATGGACTTTTGACTTCTAAAATAACTGAATAGCTTAGACAGCCGTAGTTTTAATAAGCTGGACTTGTGTTCTAAAATCTAAGTACACATGTATTTCTATAGACTACTCTCTTCATATCACGACTAAAAATTTAATTGAGCCTAGAAACTAAACTCAAAATATTAACATAATGTAAACAATAGTTGACATTTTGCTCCTTAATGTTTCCCATTTTATAAAAACGCTGCTCCATGAAAGGTAACTACCATACATATGCACAATAATATTTTTAAACAGACATATTCATTTAAAAAAATCCAGTTACCAAATATTGGTAGTAAAAACGTTTATGGTCTCTGTCACAAATTACGCTGAACATTTCAATGTGTAGGTGGAAGCTAGTCATAGATACGTAGACATGGATACTCAGATAGGCATCTAGAGACCTGCATTGCATGTTAAACGGCAGAGATTTACGTATGTATGTATGCAAAAAATAGTAATATTCGTAAAAACAAGCGTCCGGAATGCGGCACGAACGCGAAATATTTTGTCCGACGATGTGTATCTAATTCGATATTCGGTACGCGCGATTTCGTCAGTCTCAATTTACGCAGTTTGTGGTGGTTGAAGATGTGCGAACGATGAAATGGCCAGCCCAACAAGGAATTAAAAACTCCTCTGGCGAACTCTTCTAATACTTTGTCAGTTTGTGCTGTTGTACTGGGAAACTAAGAAAGCTGGGGTTTGACCATTTAAGCTGAAAAATTAATGACCGATTTCTTTCACGGCGGCCAATCTCGAATAAGCTAACTACGCAGGATCTATTATAGTTTTTATGACATTCGTTAAGCCACCATCATTCGTTTCTCCTAGATCTAAGTTAATATATTTATTTGTATACATTCATACCTGCAAGCCCAGTATTAATTAATCTATAAAATCTGAACAACTAATTGGCAAACAGCGCAATCACATTCATATGCATCTAGCTAGTCTGTCAAATGTTAAACTCATTTTCAATGCAATTTTAATTAATACTAGCTGTGCCAGCGGTGTCACCCGCGTTTATGGTTAATATTATAAAGACTATTTCCGTCATACATGATTTCTATGTAACTTTAACCATTAAGGCTGCACACGCGACGGAAGCTTAAAAAATGGAGTAACTTCTCCCGTTTTTCCAACATTTCCCTTTACTACTTTGCTCCTATTGATTGTAGCCTGATGAAAAGTATACTATAACCTGCCCAGGAGTATGAAGAATAATTGTACCAAGTTTCGTTAAAATCCGTCGAGTAGTTTTTGTTTCTATAAGGAACATACAGACGGACAGACAGACAGACAGACAGACAGACAGACAGATAAAAGTTTTACTGATTGCATTTTTGGCATCAGTATCGATCACTAATCACCCCCTGATAGTTATTTTGAAAATATATTTCATGTACAGAATTGACCTCTCTACAGATTTATTATAAGTATAGATGATACTTCCACGATGTCCTGTGCTCGAATTCATCTGGGTATCCATCATAGTGTCTTTATAACGGGCGTCCATTTCATTCCTTTTTCCTAGTTCTAAATTTATACGTACTCGTTCACTTGTGAGTTTTATCAAATGTTATGTCGATCATACTTCGTTTTCTGGAGGTCGGTATGCAAATGACGACAAGACAATACGGGCCAAATGGCAGAGGTCGTCCAGTTGAGGTGCCCGGCAAAATTTAAAGAGGACTGCTTTAAAAAACAATTGAAATTTTCGGAAGTAACGTTATTGTTGTGTATTACAAACAGTATTTGTTTCCTTAATTAAACTCTCGAATGAACTAAATAATATATTAAAATCTCATGTCACGGTATTTGTGATCGCACTCTTACACGACGACTCGATTTTTTTGTATATTTGTAGATATGAGAATAGGTTGTATAGTATTTTAAGAAACATTTGAATAATAAAATTAGCTTCTTTCTTTACATATTTCACCAATCAATTGCAATCTAAGCTTAATTAGTTAGCAAAATATTTGTTTAGCTTTATCCAGCCACGTTAAAAGCATTTGTGAAAATTTAGAACAAAAAAGTCATTTTCCTCACGTATGTTTACTATCCACTTTGATGAAATTGCAGTCAAATATTCGTAAACATTCAGACTCCATGTCTTATGGGAACGAGACCATTAAACAAAATACGGGAATGAAAACTGAGAAACCTCGCTTTTAAAATGGGATGCTGACATTCCAACATGAGTCGAGGTACATTCTTCCTTTAAGTTCATCTTGTTTTCATCAAATTCTACCCAATAAAATTGTCGCATTTCACATAACTTATTTCTTCGAGTAGGACTTACACGAACCGATAATAGTGTCGATTGTATACGGCTATTTAACTGACTCCGTTGCTTCTTATTTATTTAGGGGTTTTAAGCTAAGTAATCGTAATGAGGGCACTCTGCATTTTGATTTATTGCAAGCTTTTACTTAACTGCTTGAGCTAGTTATGTACGTATGTGTTATTGCAATATAATTAGACACACTTGATTAGAACCTAGTACAATATATGATCTTTAACTCTATACAAGGCTAATGACGGAAAGGATAAGATTGTTTATAAAATTACCTATTTTCGATTTTTATTGTTTGCTGTATGTTTCAAGTAAGCCGTTTCGAGCGTTCCGAATTTTTTATATTGTTGTTATACAATTTATTTGACGGTTATTTTTAAATCAATTTCGGTTTTCGGTTCGTGTAAATCCTAATCAGTGAGAACTTAATGAATTATTAAATTATTTGCGAGTTTACCTGAAATGTTCGACTCATTTCCCATGCAAAGGTCGTAATAGTATAGAAATTATAATAAATGCTAATACGTTGGGGCGGTGCTGTCCTAAGATTTTTACACAGGAAGTTTTATATTAAAATGTAAATAATATAATATGACGAGTAATATAATATGAGTGTGTATTTAATTGTGATTATAGTTACATTGATTACAGTGATTGAGTCTCACTTTTTCAGTAGTAAAATTAGGTCCACAACACGTACTTGTATACCATACTATATAAACTAACATGACGTGGTTACATAGATAATTTATAACAATATGTTAACTAGGTGAATTAATATATCGTTATAAATGATCGGTTGGTGCGAATTAGTATAAAATTATGTTCAACGGTCTCCTGACGGTTTTAATATATAACACTTATTATATTATGTACTGTTAATAAACTATGATAAATAAGGGAGATAGGAGCATTAAACCAAAAATATATGACATTTCAACTATGCTTAATCAGTTATCAATTGCTATGCTATTGCAGTAAGTTACTTCGTATTCCTTTTCGTCCATATTAAAGGAAATTTACTTACTTAAAAAATAACTAGCAATCTAACGCGCTTCCAGGCATAAAAATTCGCATATTTTTACAAAATTTCGTACCGTCTTCTCAAAAACATCAACATATTCCAAAACGTGTGGTAATTATTAATAATTTAACATGGCCCATTAACGGTGACCATCGGCGTCCCGGGGTGAATAAAAAAGAGCCGGACCTCTCCGCGAGCCACTTAAAATTGTCAGAGAGCACTCCTAAAAGGAGATAACGCTTTTAACATTTAAAAAAAGTCGAGTCCATTTTGTAAACAGGTTGTAAACGATCTCGTGGGGTGTCGAGCTGACGGGGCGTTGCGTTTGAAAATGACGCAGGCGCAGTGGACATGGCGGCGTTTGTGGTTTATAATGATGGTTAAGGCGGCCCGTTGTATAACAGGTGTTCTGTCAAATCTTTAGCACAGCTTATGCTCTAATCGTAAATCCGATTGATTGAGGTTAAAGTGCCTAAGCAAGTACCTAACTTGGTTAACCGTATAGTGGCTTATCTATATGTGTGCTTGTCGACTGACAGGCATGCATCTAGCGCATCAGAAGAGAGAAAAGAGTTACACTTCAGAGTTGGATTAGCATTGGTATCTACTTAATTACCAATGCTGATATGAATATAAAATGTATAAGTTAACCTAGGTTGGCGCACGTCTCTTAGCTCTAAAGACAAGAACCTCATGTGGGTGCAACTAGTTGAAGCATCTATAGTTTTATTTTAATTAAAGGATATCTATAAAGCATTTAATTTACTCTGCGAATATTTTATGCGACTGATTTTAATACGATTTTACTAAATATGTCAGTAGTATGTTCGAAAACATTTCTCACCTTATCTGCCTGCTTCTAACTGTTGAATAAAAATTCGAGTGTATTTCAAATGTAAAATTATTGGAATACATTTATAAGCAAGCCCCTATTCTTGATTTTTAATATCGTATAAAGTATCAATGTCGGGGACGTTAGCCCTGTCTTGTCATAAAATGAATCATTTAAAAGCTCAAGTAACGATAACATTAGGTTGGGTCCGGTAAGACAATCGCATCCTCTATATGTCAACGAAAAATTAGCTTAAAATTTAAATCGTCCTTTTGCAATCGTATCAAATGAATGATGCATAACATTAAAATGAAACACACCTTTTCCTGTTTAAGAAAATATTGGGTGTGAATAAAAATCCTTAACGTGGTGTCACATTTTCTGATTATAATAAGGATATGTGGTTATAATATAAATATTTATAGGGTAAAGGTATTATAGAATTATTTATTTTACTAAGATTTAAGTGTTAGGTGTGGCATATTCGTTAATTATACTAAAATTGTATTGTACAAATATATTTAAAAAGGTGAATGTATAGTGAGGTATTGTGTTTGATAGCGAGAAAGTGATGAACTGCCAACAGCCATATTATAAGAGTAAATCTTAGTCTTCTATACTACATGAGCGAGGAAATCCAATATATAGCCCAGGTGAATGAGATTGCATAGCGCACACGAACAAATGACACTGGTGACACGTGTGTCATGTATTCTGATCATTCACAGTAAAGTTTGAGTGGGGAAACACACAGAGTGTTGTTAGGTGGAAAACGAGCGTAGCGTGTATGGCTCGACCGTGAAATCGGAGACCGAATGAATGCTGTAAATCAACCGAAGCTCTCAGCATTTTTTACTGTCCTGGGCGTAGGGGCACTATGAGACTTCGGTTTTATGGGACGATGGTCTATTATTTAAAAGGTCGAAATAGGTAAAGTTAAAGGAAAAACCTACAGTTGAATTGGTATCATCATCAGTTCAAAACTAGAAAAAAGAATCAAATCAACAATTTTTTTGTGATTTTGACATTAAAATAGATAATTTATAGTCACATTCAGCTACTTATATATTCTGCATGATATTATCATAGTATACCTCTTTATAATATAACATAAAAATAACCACAGATACTACTCTATTGTAACTGATACCTGCCCATTTGCAATAAGTTCTCGCCAATTAAAAGTTTAGCTGCTAATAAAATGAGTCGCTTTAACATGTGTTTATGATATTAACATCTAAACTCCAAGAAGTCTCCAAAAAAAGAATAAACAAAGTCACCCTACCAAAGTGGAGGCTCTTAAGTTTATCTAAAAGCTCGGACGCGCTTGTTTGTTAATCGCTGCGCCCGCGCCGCTCCGAACAAAACATTAGAGTCTTTTATTCGAGATACAAACGGACATCTCCTTGTCATATAGTGATTAGTCGAGCTATTTCTTTATTTCGATTAGTTATTTCTTTATTTTTGCGAAGAGGAAGAATGATTATTTGAAAGTATCGGCGTATGAAATAATCATGACGTAAATTATATTTCTGTACAAGCAACCACACAGATACTCTCTTGAGAAGCATGTTACACGCTCATTTGTCCCATGTACACCTCTATACGGAAGCCGATGTTCATTGGCTAATATCAAAAGCTGTTTTTATCCAGGTCTTGACCTATTGGTAAAATCAATTCGCGATATACAATATTCGCCAGTAATCAATTTGTGAGTTTCAGAGACAAAGTTTATTTTGTTTTTACCGCCAAATTACATTATTTAAACAATCAAAATATTTGGTTTTTTTTAGGTAGAGTATGCAGACAATTGTATTCCTATGATCTAACTAGGATGTATGTATGTATGTATTATACTAGGATCCACAATAAATAGCTCATGCCTTAGCCGATATTAAATACTTGAGGAGCCATAAAAACCTTTTTCATTGAATCTGTTCAACTTGAGCGTGGGGTGGGCTTCTCAAAATGGTTTTTATTGGGAATAAACTTTATAGAAGGTTGACTTGTAAACAAGTTGTTAAATTGTTTATCATGCACTCCTGCTTATGGTAGCCGATAAAATAGTGTTGAACTTAAACAAGATTTCACGAGGAAAACGACATTAAATTCGTTTATCCAAAAGGAACATAAACACCAAATCTTCAGCGTATGTAAATGTAGGTACATATTTAATGCGCAGCTCGCCAAATCACTACGTAATATGTAACTCTTTCTCGACAGGCGACATTATAGTAGGAATAAAAATGAATATCAGTCTACATCACATCTGTATTGATCTGATTCCGAATCAAGTAGCTTAAACACTTGTGTTGCGGATAGCAGAAACAGCATTTGTATTACAAATTTATACTCAAATATGATATATTAATATGATGAACAATTGTGTTGGTTCTGTGTCTGGACACAGAACAAACACAATTGTTCATCATGGGAATCGAACCCGCAACCCTTGGTGCATGGGGCAGGGCCACAATAGCATGTGCCTTCGAGCCTATCTGTTTGTATGCGATAAAATCGTGACACATACTGTTTTAAAAAAGACAAAGTAACCGTTTGCCTAAGAGTTTCAACAATTTGTCGAGTCCTGATGTGTATCTCACCAGAAGTATTATAAACTACAAACATCTTCAGAGATGCTATCAAAAACCTGATATTTTGGACGATGGGCCTGTTAGATGTGAGATATAGCGTTCAAAACAGTAATGCCAGATGTAAAAGATGGAATTCAAGTGATACTTATCACTGCGAATGACATAGCCGAAAGAGAAGTAGGATAAAAAGATAAAAATACACAAAGTAATAGTAGATGGAAGGATCATGAATGTTAAAGTGGCGAGTGAGGTGTGTTAGGATCGTGCCATATGGCGTACGGTTCTCTCTCCCTACCCCGCTAAGGAAGTGGTGTGAAGTTTACTTCGTTAGTTAGTTAGTTAATAGTAGATTTAAAATCCAGTATTAGGCGTGTCGTGTGACCTTATGCAATTAAAATGTTAACTTTTTGAATATCTTAATTCTTAGGTCGGGCAACAGGAGATTCGGGCTCAGTTCTAGGTAAGTCCAAAACATATTTAATTTTTAATTGACGGCCTTATATTGGGTAGTATATTGGGCTCAATATTTTAACAACAGTAAATAAAATGTTTATACGGAGATTACTACAAGGGACCATCCTATCTTGATTAAAACAAGCCCAATACAATTTTTGTTTTATGTTTAAAACAAAGATATTGTTCAATATTATTTCTAACCCTTCAAAATATGTCTAAGACTATTGAAGTTAGATACATTGCGAAAGTAATATTTAAAGGTTTACATTACACGTTCGTCTGGTAGTCGATGATCATCTGCTGTAGGCAGTCTTACGCAAAGATCAGCCTACGTGCCGCGTTGAGGTCGCACGAATATAGCCATATTTACGACACGTCAGTCGGGTAGGTGTTCATTAGAACGCGATCCTAGAAGATTGATCTAACTGGATCTTATTTGGTATTCAAATAACGATTTAAAGTTTAACTTGACTTTTATATTTGTTCTTCAAATAACACCCACTGAGCGATCAGCTTCAACAAAAATGTGATGACTGATGATAAAATATTTTTTGAAAAGCTATACTAAACTTGACGTTCTTAAAAACAGATGACCAGCAATAGCATTTTAAAATCATCCAAATTGTGATTTATTCGATTGTTATATTTTAACTGACTGTTAAAAATCAGCCCTAAATGAGTTAGTGGAACTCGTTGAAGTCTTTTCCTCGGCGTCCAAACCGTGGCAGCATGGAGTATCCCGACTTACAGGGTTGGATATTTATTAATATTTCAAAACGCTCATCAAATATTTATCATGGTTGTTATCTTTATCTAGTCTTCTGGTAACGCATGGGACGTTTCGTATGAGTTACATAAGCAATAAGAAACAAGTTCACTTTAGAATATCTGCCACTTTCGGCATATTTTTAAATTGGTCCGCAGTTATACTGCATATACGATGTTTATATTTATATACCTACTTACTAAAAGGCGTAAAGTAATACTTATGTGTAGGGAACGTTGCCAGCAGGTATGTTGTCATTATTATTATTATCCTTACCTGAAACAAAAAAAAAATCAGCTTTTTATTTTGTGTCCAATACTTATATTGCGTTTCAATCAAATTAATGGTATAAATGAGTTAGTTGAGAGTTATTCTATTCCTAACTATGTCGATGTTCCATTAGATTTACTTATCTATATAAATCACTTACAAAAATCTGATTTAAAAAGTATATTTTTTAAATATTTTTGGTTTTTCCAAGCTTGTACAACCCGTCGGAAATATCTGCAACCCCAGCTTAATGACGTAATTTACGTTTTACGTTGGCAACGGTACTGGACAGGCGAAAACGGGGCGAGGTGCGGGGAAGCGCATTCTAACAAGGTTCGCAGATATTTCCGACGGCTTGCATGCGGTGTCTTAACATAATTTAATACAAAAACATAATTTAACATATTCCTTCAAAATAATATTTTGAAGTTAGCTAAGTACACGTTGACTAGGCCCGGCCGGGGCGTTTCGAAACCTGCGCTGGCGCTCGTTAACATTCCCCGATTCGTACCGGTCATGAGGAGAGACGGACATACACCATGTTTCACACTTGAACACCTAGCTTTGTGCTGAGCGATCAGAGCTTCTGTCGATGCTTTTTATTAAATTATTGTAATCGATAAGTATTCTATAATAATAAATTTATCATGTTGGAGTTCAACGGCGATGACAAAAGTAAAAAATCTACATAATCTTTTTATACATCATGCATCTCAAAATTTATATTTAATGATAAAAAGTCTATTGTGTTGTGTTTGTATCGTTATGTGATTTAATTTACCGTATTTTTTAAATTGGCAATTACTGATGATAATTGCTGGCCCTCTTTAAATAAACTGGTTGATTTTTCGTATTAATATTTATGTCTCTAAGAAATAACTATTTTTCTTCATAAGAGGCAGTTTTCTCATATTTCTCACAACGAGAATGTAAAATTTCATGAGATATGTTCATTATTTTATTTATTGAATTCATTATTTTATTAACATTTTATATTGTCCCCATCCAGTAGGTAACATTAGGTAATAGCGGTCGTAAGGAAGTGGTCTAGCTGACCTGTGAACCTTTTACGTGTCACTGTTCGAGAAGCCAGCACCACATGTATTTACCGGTAAACTCTATACGTTACAACCATTAGGATGAAATAAGTGGGCTGTACAGTTACAGTACGATGTAGCCTTTGCACATAACTTCGCGAGGAAAGAGCATTGTGCGTGCATCTCGCGGGTTTTTTTATTTCTAAACTCAATTTTTGTGGAAAATATCAAGTTATTATTATAAAGTAGACCGTGTCATAATTTTGTATTTTTTTTTATTTTTTTTTTTATTTTTTTTTTTATTTTTTTTATTTTTTAGTAGCTTAGTATTATTAGTTGCTGCCATTTCTAGAATATAATAGAATGTTACAAGAGCTGTATATATGTATTTGAAAACCCATTTTCCTATTTTACTTTATGCAGCGATTGAACAGTTGAAAATAAGCTTTGAATATTGCGAATGCATAAAGTGAATTCTCAGCACCTGTTAGATGTAATAAATATGTCAGATATTAAACAAAGGCTTTCGAGGTACATAACACACGCTCCATGCATCAACGCCTTTGATATTCGCCGGCGTATGCACACACGGCTAAAGTTCACTTGTCTTGGTGTTAAATTCCTCAACATCGTAGTAACTTCAGTTCTTGGTACGACTATCAATAATAATTGAAGACCAAATACTTGGACCGTGTATTTTTAACGTTAACAAGCATTTTAATTATAAAAAAACATGTTTAGATTTTAGGAAGTAAACAATTCATCAAATATTATAACACGAGTCGCGTATTTAATCATATAATGATACTTGTACTGGCATATGATTTTTAACGTCTCGGCTCCCACCCATGCGGACAACAGCAACAAGTTAATTTTTCAACTTAATAAAGCGAAAGCAGCTATCCTTCGTGTTAATTACGAAATAAAAAGTCCGCAAGGGGTGCGTAGGCCGCCATTATTGAAAACTATTACAAGTCTATATGCTGAGCACTCTTTTACGACCTTATGTCGTACACATAAGGTTGTTAAAACGGCACGCAAAACTTGGCTGCGTTGTTTACAATTGGCCCACGTTTTTTTTCTACTCCATCGCCGCAACGGCGTAGGCGCAGCCTACATAGACATCCCACTTCCCTCTAATATTATAGGCGCGAAAGTTTTTATTTTTGTTACTCAATCATACTTTAACGACCAAACTGATTTGGTTATAATTACATTCTCATACAGATTCAATTACTACCTACCAACACAGTTATCAATATCTTTCACTGTATTAACTTCGGAAATTGACAGTAACTACTAACTAACTAACCAATTAACTTAAAAGTAAACTCATTAGCCAGTCCATTTAGTAATACTTATTGTGTAACTATTATATGCCTATGTAGTACCAAAAATTTAAATTGATCGTTTCGTAATCTATAGAAAAGAATGATTACTCTGTCAAAATACAAATATCGCGAAATTATCATTTATTATTGGGACATCGATCTCACCAGCACTGCAACGTTGTAGAAAAATGCATTGTCAGACTTAAATTGTTTTAATAAATTAGGTTCATTGCTCCAAATAATTTGCTAACATGATCAGATTCGCTAGACGTCAATTTAAAACAATGCTTATACTACACATTTTTTGTATTTGGTAAATGTGGTAACTATTTTAGAGGTTTTGAAATCTAGATAAAATTGTATTAAATCTAGAAATTGTACGTCGTGATGGAATGGCTAAAGTCCGTACATTTTTTGCAGCCAATAACATTGCAACTTAAAGGAATTAAAATTGCATAATCAGTCGTATAAACCTGTCAACGCGCTCTGTCGGCCGTGTACCTGCCTTGTCTTAACTAATTAACAACTTGTAATAACAGGTGATAAACTCTTACCGTACAGACATTGATTACAACACTTGTGTACAAAAATAAAATCTTTACAAGTGTTCATCTACCTATAGCTACTATACACGATGATAACGTGTTTATTCGTTATAGTCCGAGTCATAATACAGTATTAAATATAAAAGGTTTTGCAATGAAATGGTATGAATACACAATGTCATACATTGCCCTTTTTTCATAATAAGTAGCTTAAATACCATGGCAATCAGAATCAACGGAAATGTACAACAGACTAGGTTGATAAATATCTAATTCACTAAAAACTTTAGGGATGGACTCCGCGCCTATCACGTTTACGTGAGAAGTAAGTAAGTACGAACCACCACCACCGACTGATCTGTTAGTACTACACTTATAAAATACTTTGCGTAAATTCTTTAAAGAAACTGTGCGATTGGAGCATGTTTCAAATTTTTTTCATGCAGACTTATGTATATACTTCATTGCTACGCTTAGAATCATTCCTCGAAACAGGATTAACCGTATTAGTCATACCTAAATCGTGCTCGATCGATTTGAATGTAGGGCAAAAGATCTTGGCCTATTTAGAGATCGGTAGTGGTGATATTATGTGGGAAGGGATAAGTAACAATTTATGTTGCTGATTTTAAATACTAATTCTTAGATCTCCGACATAGCGGTAACACCACGCCCATAATCCCCGACGGGGTAGGCAGAGTCAAAGGGGGCGTCAGGCCCCTTCAACCACATTTAGCGAAAAACAACTGGGCTGAGTTAGATGGAAATTATGAAAAAGTGGTGACAAGTGGCTAGCTTCGCCTACACAATTAAACACCTAACCACCATTAGTCGCCTTTTACGACATGCTAGAAAAGAGCCACAGTTGGCACATTATTTTTAAATCCTAGATCAACTTGTGACAATGGGCTGGGTTAGATGTGATATAATTGTGAAAAGTAGTGACAAGTGGCTAGTTCGTTCGTCGCCTACACAATCACATAGCAAGAAACACAGTTGGCTCAATATTTTTAATTCCCACACCAACATAATATTTTAGTGTCCCATTAACAGTAAGAAATCTGAGCTTGTTATGAGGTTCAAGCCTCCTTTCTTACAAAGTATATCTAACAATACCTCCATAGTATTACTAGCCTCTCCAATTTCTTTCCTTAACCGAAACTCTGGATCGGCTGAGTGTTTAGTTTAACAAAGAAGTGACACTTACAAACTTCTTACAACATAAAAGGCAAGATCAATACATAAACGTGTTTAAATAAATTTTCCAACGACACAGTATAAACGACAATACGCAGAGTTAGATATAGGATCACTAATGATCTTTAGGGCTGTTCATTCATTGATTTCTTCGCTATATTTCTCATTCAAAGAGCCAAGGTTAGGTCCCCCAAATGAATTACGAATTATTGGTAATTTCAAATACTAGCACCTGGTCAAATGTAGCAGCGGTTTTAAGTTTACACGATAAAAAGAAATACCTAAAGTCAATATGCGCCATCGACTACACATCAGAAAGCCGTAGGCAGTAAGTGTACGTATGATAATGGTGGAATTGTATTCTCATTTTTGGATATTTGGCGTTAAAACATGACCTAATATTGTACGTATCCTTGCTTGAAATCCAAATATTGCTTCAATAAAGACATTCTTGTGTGAGCGACCTTGGGGTTTCTTAACATTCACACACTTATCTAATGCCTGCAAGGCCATGATATCTTCAAGGATGACCAACAAACCCATCTTTGAGCTTATTCGTGTCAATTTGAGGAAGTGCAAACAACCATATCGGAAGGCAAATTCAAATTACTTAGATACAGCCAATGTAATGTATGTATAGTGTATGTATAGTGCTGCAAAGATATTCCGTTAACAATTATTTAGAAATAACAAACTAACTAGTTAGTTGAGAAAATATTTTTTTTTTATTTTGGCGTAACTGATTGCTATGATTCAATGCCTACGTCATGAATATTATAAATAAACGTAAGCATTTAGGATCACTAATCATCTTATTTTTCGATTTCTTCATTATATTGCAAAGACACAAGCTTTGCAATGTTCGAGTTCAGATTGGACAGATTTATTTTTGCTAATTAGACGTAAATAGGTATATAATTCAAAATCAACAAATAACAATAAAATACATTTACACCAGCTGCAAAGAAATGAAAGAAATAACTGCGACTCTACTTTGGATATTGAATTGAAGTGCCGATAAAAAAACTGTGCGTGTACAGGAGATTATGTTAACCTTGGTGGCGCTTACTTTATGGAAAGATAGCCAATTTCGGCTTAGTAGTTGATTCGCACGAAATTCATTCGCCCGAACGTGCGAAACGTCCACTTTCAATAATAATATTTTTTTAGTAGGCGTTTCGCACGAATGTATATTAATCGCGTGCGAAACGACCCTCTCAAAAATTAGTAGTACGCCTTTCGCACATACCCATTTTTTTATGGAAAAGTTTTAACAAAAAATTACATTCGCGCACAAAATCATTTCATCTAGAATTATTAATTCTTACTTCTGAGAAAGGTAAGAAATAAAATGATTCTTTTTAGAATAATTAAAAGGTATCTAAAAATATAACTACAACTAAAATCACAATTAGAAAATCACAGTTATAACAATTTGTAATCAAATAGAATGACATCTTTATAATTATGTAACAAATTATTCTTTTAATTTAAATTTTACTTTACATCAACTAATATATTTCTTATAGGTATACACTTTGTTTATCAACAACACAAACTACTACAACATTATTTTCACTGGAATCAAGTTTTTATGAAAGTTTAATATAATTTTTTTGCTATTATTACAATATAAAAGTAAAATATTATTATCCAGCTAAGGTATTGTTTATAAGTAGAAAGTAAATATATAAAAGTAAAATAGTTTCTTTTATTTTTCTTAATTACTTCATAAAATTGTGAAGTACGTTTATGGTAATTTAAATAAAACAATAACACAAAACATTAAAAATCACATAATAAGCATTGAACATTACTCATAAAATCACAGTTTGTACAATAGAATAATCTGTGGTTTTAATAGGTACAAAGTTATCAAAAAATTAACGATTAACTAATAAAAATAATATATATTTATCTTAACTGCAAAAAAATACGGTGATAGCAACAATGACATATCACAAAAAGCTTACATTAATTGTCATTAAAACTGTCTTATTATAAAGAGGTCATAAATAATCAATTTTAGTCAGTCTTTTTTAGTCACAAACTAATGGCTTAATTTTTCGATACATAGTTGTAAGTCTATGTCGCCATTAAGGAATTTACTAACAATATCTGCAATTCTTTTCTGCTGTCTTATTTTCTCAGATGACTTTACTGAGATGTTATGGTTTTTATTAAACATTGTTAAATAATGTTCAGAGTTTTTTTGCAGAACCTTTAAGAGCATCACAATGTTTGGTTTAGGTTTGATCATATATTGACAAAATAATCGTTAAATTCTGATATTTTTGGTTCATTTTCATTTTCTGCTTCACTATACAACCAACCATCTGACCGGTGTCCTGGAGGAAAATATGCCAGAGCTTTGCATCGCAATGCGTGTATTTTATAAATCAAGCGTTTATTCTTTCCTAACTGCTTCAATTTCCTGTCAATACATCTTTTAAAGTGAAATAAGCAGCCCTGTACCCTGGTTTGGGGACCAAATACTTTTTGAATAGCTGACATTGCACTTTTCTCATAATCTGTAGTAATTACATCTGGGGTAAATTGAGGTATACGACTTTTTATAAGATAAAAAAAAAATCATACGTGTTTTTTTCTTTTTTATTAAGAAGTAGGTAGGTAGCAGACTTAGGCAGCCCCATAGGTTAATAAAACTGTTCATATAAGTTTTGATATTAATAATTGACCTTATATTTATGTGAGTGCCATGAAAATGTGGCATATTTTAATATTAATATTAGAATATCTTGTACACGACTGTACCTTGATTTTTTTTATTTGCACATTTCGTTAAGTGAGCGAATCGCATACTACAAATTTTTGAGAGGGTCGTTTCGCACGCGATTAATATACATTCGTGCGAAACGCCTACTAAAAAAATATTATTATTGAAAGTGGACGTTTCGCACTTTCGGGCGAATGAATTTCGTGCGAATCAACTACTAAGCCATAATTTCAGGCTTGCAATAATGGGTAAACGATATTTTTTTATCTTTCCATCGCAGATACTTGCATAAAAATTTAAAATGTGCCGAGACAGAACTTACGTTTTTAGCAATGTAGGTGTGTTTTACGATGCCGTAAGTTTACATCTGTTCCTTTGCGGCATTTTTAATACCATATAAGAGGAGCCGATTCGAATCATCAAATAAACTATAACTTTTTTAATACGCCAGGTAACTTATGTACACAATCTCAGTTTTTCACTTTTTAAATAGTGTCATGGGTTACGTGTCCAATTGTTGTTTGAAGCAGATTACAAGGCGCAAGTTTCAGGTTCGATATTCTATCAGCTTCGAGAATAGTCTTTTGTACGCAACATCATCGGGATCGCTTGACATTACATGTATAATGTCACCAACACTACCGGTATATCAGTGTAATACGCAGATGGGCAGAACAAAGAAAGTTGTTCTGCGCTGTGATTCGCGAGATTCAGAATTGCTTTAGGAGGATAACAGAGGACGTCATAAATTCGGCGTAATATTTTTGACAATGTCGTCCAAAGCATTAACACTGGAGTGCCCAAAATTCGGTAGTATTCAGATGTCATCGGGCCAGATGTATGGGCTGCACACAAAGCGGGAACGAGCGCGCGTGCGGCTAAGAGCGTCTGGCGCGGCTCGCGACCTGCGTGGGCGCAGCGCTCGGGCGCAGGCGCGCGGGCCCGCCGCTGCAGCGGACGGTTCCGTGCTGTACATAAAGTTACCGTAACATGTTTGGGTCTTGGTAGAGCGGTTAGTTATACTTTGTCAGGATCGTAGCAAATTAAAGTACGTGATCTCCCATGGGAAAAAGGAGTGACATTAAGTATGTATGATTTTAACGAAATGCAAACATTGTGCCTAATGCATAAGTAACGTTTATCGTCAGGGTAGGGCTATTCCCGGAATGCATTAATGTAACTATGTATGCAGATTGTAGAGGTGTAGATCTTCGAAAGATCCGGCACCCTTCCTGACTCCGAATTCCATTAATACATGATTCGTATTTGCGTTCGTTCGTATTGCTTGTACTTGGACCATACGGCGCCATAATCCCTGATCGGGTGGGGTCAGAGAGGGGTCGGATTATAAATTTTCTAAAGAAAGTATAACGTGGGCCGAGGCGCGTGCCGCCTTACGAAACCCGAACAAATCGCGGCTTCCAATAAATACATGAGACTTAACAAACGAGGCACTGCATCGCGAGCGGTCTGAATACATATATCTACGAGTACGAGTGGACGCAGAATGACTTCAACATCATCTTAGAGCCAAATGTACACAGTTGTTCGGAGAGAAACTAACGAATTATATAGAACTATGATGATGATCCAATAAATTGTATCAAAACATAGTCTGAATTGGCTTTTATCTATAACAGTATAATCTATTATCATGATGCAAGAAATGGAAATGGAAGTAAGTATCTAGATTGTAATATTAATCAAACAGTATGTTTGAAAATGTTATGTCTATATTATACAAACATTATTTCATATAAGAGTCAATACATATTTTTGCTCGACTTGGCGGGGGCACTACCGTGCCCCCAGATACGAAAGTACATATAAGCTATTAAAGAAGGGGCACCAAAATGTTTACCTACCTCTGTGGAAGTTTAATTCAAAGGAAGTCGATTCGATAAGACAAAACATTTAAAAGTGTTGAACAGATGGAACCATGCAGTGCTTATATAGGGTTCATTTGCCATCCTTTCTAATGCCTACACACGACCGATTCACCTGCCAGCATTGTATAACCTCCTGTTCTGTCATTAGCAGCTCGTTTGGCAACACCGGATGTCTTTATAACCTACCATAGCCTTTGACTTTGCATTATCAAAAACTATTCGCCCCCGCTTGAAAAACGTTACATTATCCAATAAATACACCTACAGACTATTGCAATGTCAAGCAAACCGACCGACAGGAGTCGTCCACATAATGCGTGATCAACATTCTGCATCAGGTCTTTTACATTCGGTAGGGTATGACTGCAGTTGCTTAATACCGTGTAGGCTGTCGTTGAATCTTCGCATCTAGTTTTCGACTGTCACTTTCAAAGCATTCTCAGTTTTAAGTTCTAGGGACGAAGGTAGAAGGTCTTATGGCACTTAGTAAAGATCTCGGGTTGTCGGTGTTGCAATAGGCGCGTGCCTCGTCTCCAAAATTCGACAATGTTTACTAATCGTTATTAGACTTTATCGCTGAGCTGTTTAGGTGGTGTTTGCTTTGTGCTGGGATGCTTTCAGAGCTGGCTGCATACAGGCGAGGTAAAGGTTTTGTTGCCACGTGGGAAGAGCTGACGTCATTGGAAGGAACGGGTTTCTAAAGCCTCCTTTCAACGGGGCTTACAGATAAGTGTGATTTAGTAAACTATGACATAATTACAGGTACATAGTGTTGCGTCTGTCAATTTAACGCCTACAATGAGCCTGCAGTAATATGAGTCAATGGAAATAATTACTGATTTATCATAGTTTATTGCTTATGTTATCTCTTATCTATTTTAGCTAGTAATTTAATATGGGATGGATGTGATTTCCAACATGAAATACTTATTTGTAAATGTATAATTCTTATAAGTAAGTAGACATCAATGCGAGTTTGCCATTAAATCAATCATTTTGTAACTAATTATCGATTTTAAGGACACAGACATGTTTGAGGAAGCTACTGTTCATTTTATTTTATCTTTAAAGTAAATAATATTAATGACTAAAACATTTCTGTTGATAAATTTATCAAAAAATCAATAATAATATACGAGTAATCACAATAAAAAAATATTTTTTAATAGTTTTAAGTGTCTTCTTGTTTAATAGTCGTGTTTGATTGTAATTAGGTTTATATATTTACTTTTCTTTCAATACCTTCCTTATACGCATTTATTAATCTTTAAATTCATTAACGAGACATATATCATTTGGTATTAAATAAAAATTCCATACGTTTGTGTGCATAAACGTTATCTTGAAATCTAAATTAATTTGATGTTTCAATGACTCTAAACAACAGTCTGACTAAATCGACTATAATAATAACTCTCAGTTGTAACGCCTAAGTCTTAGAAATATGAGCCGCCGTTGTTAGCTGATATACTCGTATTTACATAACTTGCGAGTTTTCTTGGCGCAGTTAGCAACAGCGGTTTTCCGCGTTCTAAAGGTAAATGTACGTTGAAATATTTGCTATTGAATTTTATTACGGGCTTGAACAATATTACTAAATAATTATATATAGTAAAATATAGTAATATCAAACACAAAATCCGATTACTGAAATGTTAGAATTGTGCGTCCTCAGTAATATTACTTGAATTAAAAAGTTAACTCCAATGTTATTCTTGATGTTTGTCCCATGTTGGTCTGGGACTGAAAGAATGTACCAATTTTGTTCATAGCCTAGCTCTTCGTAAAAGTTGGCGAATGGTATGACATGCGCTGTATTTGTGATCGTGTAGGCGACGAGCTAGCCACTTGTGACTACTTTTTCACAATTTTTTATCTAACCTAAATTAATCTGTTAAAGTTTTTCCGATTTTCCGATTGAATTTTTATGTTTGCTAGATTGGTTTGCGACTCGTAGAAATTCGATGTAATAAGGACATTTTGTCGTTTGTCTCAAGGATTTTTTCAAAATTTAGGAAATTCTAATAGGTTAAGTAGATCATTCATGATAGCGTAGCAGGCAGACAGAGCTACTTTCACATCAACGATTTAAGTAAGGTTTAGTATGGATATTACTCCAAAGATTAAAACAATTTTACGATTTTCCATTTTCAAATTAATAAAACGCCGTTTGGACTGTAGGTACTTAATATAGGGTATATGTACACGAAGCGTATGTTACCTGATCTAAATTTATAAATAAATTAAAATAAATTCTTCAGACTGACACACCAATTCCCTAGTCCCAAACTAAGCTTATGCTTGTGCTATGGATACTAGGTGAACGGATAGACATACTTAAATACGTTCATAAACATCCATGACTCGAGTACAAATGTCCATGTTCATCACACGAAACATTTGTCCCTAGCGGGATTCGAACCCGCGACCCTTTGGTTTCGTGGTCCACTCGACCAACGGGCTGGTCAAACTCACTGTTATATACCGATACACTAAAAATCTATTACCCTATTTCGGACGAAGTCGGCTAATAAGAGAACTTTTAAGACAGGAATCTACCTGGAAGCAATCGGACCTTAGTCAAGCTGTCAGAAGGCTGTTGAATGTTATTGGCATGTCATGTTTCATGTCTGACTTTTTCTTTTTTTTCACAAAAAATATTTAATAAAGTTTGCATTCCCTGGCTAACACGTAATAGCACATAATACGAATACTATCTCACTTTATTTATTTTCCATTATTTTGCTCTATATTCAAAGTTATATACGTTAATGTAATAATTGTGTCATTGGATGTTGTTGAATTATCTACTTTTGATTTTATCGTGCCCTTACAATATTACGGAAGCATATCTTAGGACAATAAGGTAAAAACATGCGATACTCTACAAATATTCCCCTTTTTTCTTAGTACCACAAACCGTGAAGAGGACAACATTTTGAATACCCAATGCATTCATTCTAGTCTAAATAAGCCCGACACTAAAATCACCTTAATGGATCACAACAAATAAGCTCATTATAATCCTTTTACGTGTAATCAAAACTTAAGATTATACCTTCGACTTTCCATTTACATTATACATTTTAAGTGCACAAACACACTTATACTTGCAGTGCTTAAATATTACTAATGTACGCCGCTACACTCGCGAAGGCTATCCACTTAATCTTCCGTCCTGCTCTCACGCATGCGTGTTACAATATATTTATCTCGCCTGCGCAGACACAGCCTCCAAGCAGGAGATTTCTGAGAACTCAGCGTTCCCTAGATAGATGATATCGCAACCGTAGTGAGATTGTTTTCTGTATAAAAGCTTGTTCCTTTTGGGATTCTGTAAAACAACATTCTGGTTCTCGTAATATGCTTGTTATTAAACTGTAGTTTAGTGTTGCGGCGGCACTTAAAATAAAATATGGCGTCTGTTGTTAACAGTGTCCTTTAATCTGAACAGATGGTGAAATTGGTTTATATCTTTTACATATTTCGCATAAAAAGAATTTTAAATTTAAGTGCATGAGTATATTTGCGTTCATTTTAATGAAAATAATTGTCAAATAGGGTTGACTTAAAGACAAATACTTTTATTAGATGGCTAACGTCAATCTGATGTTAAGTTATGGGTATATAATATTATAATAAAAATATGTTAAAACTCTGATGAACTATTATTTATTCTCAAAACACAGCAATTACAAATGTCGTATTAGAAATGAATTTAAGTACTTCTGCTGTGTCATTGTCTTAACCTAGGCTTCTATTGTATGACGAGTTTACACTGTAATAGAATACAATTATTATTAATTCTTAAAACAGAAAAGTTAAAAATTTAATAACGAAACGGACACTGTGGTTTGACTTGATTTGCAGTGCGTAGATTCGGCTTTGGGGTAACAGAATAAGGAATCGAAATATGCTCAATTGTTTTGTTTTTTTCTTGTCAGTATAAGAATCGTTATAAAAACTGCAGACTTGACGCAAGGTCTGCCTTAGTTAAAAGTAATTTGCATAAATTATGATAATACCCCAAAATGCTCAATGAATACTTAGATAGTGTTCGCGTAGGTAATTATCACTGTTCAATGAAATTAAAAACTCCATCAACCCGAATTAAAATACAATTGAATAGGACATGATAATGTTGTTTAACAATTTTAATACTGGTGTTGAGTTTTCATTAAGAATTATGTTAGTTTTTTTTAACTTTATACGTAATTAAAATGTGTTCACGCATTTAAAGAATGTTTACTTATCTAACTGCTATTTCGGTTTGAAAAAAAAATGGATTGGTACCAATACCAGCCTATTTTTTATAGGGGTTTAGTACATGCTTGTTTAATTTACTTGTCAGAGATGATGTAGATTACTTTTTGTCTCATAAAAATCTATAGAGTTCGTGGGACACAGGATAATTTCTGTTTTTTATACACTTGTACAAATCCATTGTAGAGCTTTTGTTACACTTCAAAATGGCATCCAGGTGGCAACCGAGTCGGCAAGTATATTCTCACTCACTCTTAAAGCTCTTTTGACGTGGCTTCAAGAAGTGCAGTAGGTGAGTACTCACTTAATTAACCAATATATTTTTGGTGGCCAGATCCTACGTCACAGTCATGCCATCTGGTGCATATTTCACTTAGATACGCTTCAGTGGAGATGGTTTTGATAACAGCTAATGAGTTCACACATATCCCGTACAACTGTTTTCTCAGAAAAAAAACTTGCTTGTGTTGTTTTAAAAATGATTGAGTGATAGCAATATCCACTTGTGACATACAGTACGCTACTATACCTATGTACATTTAAATTGCACAAGATTTCAGAAGAATTCTCTGTGTACCTACCCTACTTAAATCTTACAGTACTTCGAAGTTATCACCGGTATTACAGCATAGTGTACACAATATGTAATGACCCAAAAAGCAATTTGTACTATGTTTGTACTAGTCTTTAGCTAGATAATAGTAACTGGACTAAGATTACACAAAGTCGTTGACATTGATAACGGACCGGTTAACTGATAAGCTCATACCACAAACAACTCTTCTATAAATAAAGCATAAGAACGCAGGTAATTGAACGGAGTTTCGGCATTTTAATGAGATGGTAGGTATCTCATATAAGTAGATATGGACGAAAATATTGCGATTCAGCTTGGACACTGTTAAAATAAAATACTTTAATATATGGCAGTAATTTCCTCTGTAATAATGTTAACCCATAAAAACAGCCTTTTACTTTACCATTTGGTTCACCACTAATTACAGCACATCGCTTCACAAAAATAAAATGCTAGTCAAGATATATACATGCCAGATGTTCTTTGCCCACCCCTTCGGGATTGCGGGAGTTGTAGTGTGGTATGGTACAACTATGTATTTCATGTTAGACAATACAATTTCCAAATTTATTTGAAAGAAATTACAATCACGAGTCCATTACGATTCTTAACAACTTAACAAATTTAGGTTCTCAGGGTTGTTAAATAATTTTCAATGAGTAAAATACATAATTAATAATAGCCAGACTAATCGACCATATGTTATGCCATAGATTTTGTCAATTTACTAAACAGTTAGTGTTCGCGTCTTAGTCTTCAGACTTTTCGTTTCCAATGTCCAAATAAATGTTCGGCCGCGAGACATCAATTTCACCACATTTATGCCGCAAAAAACACGGGTCGTTTAGATATCCAACATTAGTCACCCAATTTAAACATTAAGGACAGAGTTAAGTTTGCGTGTGGAAAATTCGTGTGTTTTAATAAAAATCGTATTCTCACATCGGCCCGTGCCATTCCGCCGCGAGGGTCCATTAGGCACATTAAAATTAAATCAACATGCCACAAGATTGAGCTGCGGAAATTTCTCAAACAAGCTTAACCTTTTTACTGCGAATCATTTAACATGATTGTATTGTAACTGTTTGTTAAATTGTAAAAGTACGCGGTGGTTGTCTATTGCTTAATAACTGCACCTTGTTAACTGTTTGCAAGTAGCTAGGAAAGTTGGTATTGTTTTTAGAAATTGTAATACCGTTATATCAACTAAAGGTATTTTTTTTCTCAGGAATGGAAATTTGGATGAATCATCGTTTTTCATTCGATGAATAGCGTTTCATCCAAATTTCCAAAGTCTTACATATATTATAAGTAAATGCAAACACTCTATGATAGTTTACAAACATTCGCATTATTCGTCAATACCTGGATTATTTTGAGGGATGATAGTGCATAAATTAATGTAAGTGGTCTATGGCGGAATGCACACTAGTATAATAGAGCGACTTAGTGAAAAGGCCATTACGAGCCGAAATGGAGTGGGCCTGTCATTTCCGAGACTTCATAAGTTGAGTGTAAGACACGAAACTGTTCGTGGGTTCTGGGGATTATGGCAAGCAAACGTTACAGCTACCATTAGGGTTGTCGATGAGTGGACCGCACTTTAATGGTAATAATGGTTCTTATTTAAGTTTAACTAAATACATACTAAAATAATGAAAGTATAAAATTAATGCACAAAAATTTAAATTACACCGCTATAATCTTGTTTTAGCAGTGGCAATGTTTCATAACTAGCACGCTAATGAGTGTGCTAATTATGCAATATTTCCCTTATTGAAATAGTTTTAAATCGAAACGATATCATAGTGACAAAATTTCAATCAACTTAACGCGGACAAAGGCGCGTAACGTGTATGTTTTTGGGAGGTTTATTTAATTATGTATATTGCGGATCACGACAATTATGTGGTTCATCAAATATGATTTGATCAATTCAAAGTCAATTAATAGATAGATATATTTTTTACGAGCTGTTGAAAAGCTGTGCTTTGATAGATTTGGTGTTAGCTGACTATTCAAGTACCATACTTATTCTAATCATTTAATTTGATGGTACAAACTGAGCTCATATAACTCAAAAATATTAATAACACATATGAAACATGGTTTAATAAATAAATAAATATCTGACGACATCACATGCATTGATCTGACTCCAAGCTAAGTAGTTAAAGCACCTGTGTTACGAATATAAGAATCAACAGTGGTATAACAAATATATACTTAAATATTAGATATGAACACCCAGACACAAAACAAACACAAGTATTCATCACACGAATGTTTGTCCTGGGTGGGGATCGAGCCCACAACTCTTGGCGCATCGGGCAGGGTCACTACCGAATGCGCCATCGAGCCAATCAAATATTGTACATTAAATTCCTTCAGTTCTTTGGTAACCCTACACACCAGTTCTACGAAATGCTAGACAGGAATACTGCACCAAACTAGTTTTAAAACTTAAGCCGGCCCAGCACCGGTCAAAGGGTTAAGTCAAAACAGGATTATGTGAAATTTACGAGTGTTTGCGTGTAGTTGCGGCGTCCGCTTCTACGATAACTTCGTTTTATTTGCGAAGGGAATATTACTTACCTGCTTACAGGAACATTGTCTAGTGTCCTGATTTAGTGCATGGTATTCTAAATAGTTTAAGTTAAGCTTTAATTCAAATTTTGTCCCATGTTGGTCTGGGACTTGGTCCATGTTGATCTGGGACAAAAAAAAAAGAATGTGCTTACTGTGGTTCTTGCCTAGCATGTCGTAAAAGGCGACTAATGGTTTACGGGCATTTGGGTATGTGACTGAGTAGGCGACGAGCTATCCACTTGTCACTCCTTTTTCACGGCTTTCCATCCAACCCTGTCGTTGTTAGCCCACTGTCCTATGTTGGTCTGGGACTTAAAAAGAATGTGCCAACTGTGGTTCTTGCCTCGCATGTCGTGAAAGGCGACTAATGGTATATCGGGTTTTGGGTGTGTGATTGTGTAGGCGACAGGTTAGCCGCTTGTCAATGCTTTTTCACAATTTTTCATCTAACCCAGCCCGGCTTTATTTATAGCTGAATGTGGTTGAAGGGGCATGCAGCCCCTTTGACTCTGCCTACCCCTTCGGGGATTATAAGCGTGATGTTTAGTTAGTTAGTTTAATTCAAATACTTAATCGACTTCGTTGTGGTTCTTTTATAGTAATAATTTATAGTAATTTTGGTTTAAAACCAAAAATGTGAACATAATATTTTGTTTTCCAGTTATTCATTTTGTCTAATATGATTATGTCCTGATCATTAATTATAAAGTTGTAGAGGGCCAAAATATAATTTGATTCAAATTTTGTTGTGTGAAGAAAGACAGTCCGACCGAAGTCCGGCTTTATGGGCCCTAAAAGCGAATGCTGTTCTCCAGTAGATACTCAGCATGCACAGCGTTATTAAAATGTTACGCAAAACATTCCGCAGAGACACCGGCCAGCTCTAATACGAAATTACTATATACTCCGTTGCTTAATCTGTCGGGGGCCAATGAGAAACTCACCAGAGTTAGTTTCAGACAAGAGTGGCCAATGGCATTTTAAATAGCATAATTTCGCTAGTATTCTATTCTTAAAAGATCAACAGGTCTATGAACTCTGTTGCAAATTTTTTATGTTAAATTAACCCATAATATATTGTTATTACAACCTTTTCAATTAATTAATTAATGAGAGAAATGAGCTAATTTTCACTCACAGTTTTAAACTACAAAACAACAACTAGAAGTCATCTAAATACGTTGTTGTTTTCGACTTGACCAATAAAATTTACATAATTATCCTACAGTCGCATAAATCTTTAATTGTGCCTTTAATAGATACTGATTAGGTATGGTTGTCTGTACAAATAAATTGGCAATATCATTAAATTGCTACTAGATGTACATTTTTCAAAGTCTTGTGGCTCCTTTCGTCGTAAAATACTTATATAGTAGTTACTATAAAATTATTTTAAGACGAAAGCAGACTTTGAAAAATATACATCTAGTAGCAATTTGAAATGTAACTACATTTAACTTTTATTTAATAGTAATTATATTTTATTTAATAATAATGGTTATTGTCAACCTTGAGGACACAATAAAATATTGGATTTCTTGCAGATTCTTTCAGTTCAATTTTTTCTTAGAATTCTTCGATACAATTTTTATTTAAAAGACAACGGAAATATAAATATACCCTATAAATTATGAATAAATAATAGGTATAAACTAGTTAGTTTATACCTATTATTTATTCATAATTTTACATTTTGTCAAAAACTATTAGACTTTACGTATTTCGTGTAAGTACATAAGGCAGCAAATTATTATGAGAAATTTACTCCTAATCGAGTGTTTGCAACGTTTACCTAACTGAACAAACCAAGCGAAGCGGCGTGCCCACACTAGCCACAGATAATAAGTTTTTCGATTTACTTAAGCATAATATTATTACCGAAATTGGAATCGGAACTGTAAATATTGTTGATCCACCGCCCGCGACCGTTCGGGAGCAGTGTTTGCTCTCTGATAACACATCTAAGACGGTTACCACCGAGGCTCCTCCATCACCTGAGTTTATCGTGAAAAAGATTTAAGCACGTAATATTATTTAGCTGATAGATAAAGCTCTTGCGTTGTGAAGTCACACACAAAGCTAGGCGATAGAATGTGGTCCAACGATTTAATTGCCATATCATAGAACGAAAATTCAGAGTAATGATGTCACAAAATAGTATACATATATAGAATACTATTCTGCTTCCGTGACTTCTATTGTGGTGGAGTGATAATCATTATCATTTCTTCTGGACCAATGTCAGAAAATTGGCGATTACCAGTTTAACCGTTTTATTGATGAAGTAAGATTGCAAAAGATAGTATAGGTCATAAAAAGTTATTGGTTTTTGATTAAATGCACCCAAAAATGCGATGTTTGTTATAATTTGTGCCTTAAACCCTGAAACTTCTGTAATCAGTAACGATTTTGATTTATAGGTCAGTCTGTCAGTTTCGTAATAAAATGTTTTTTAAGTCGTCTATAATATATCATCACAACAACACAATTTTAATTCTGAATCTCAAAATCGCCAAACATTAGGTAATAGAACTTCAAGACCGCAAGTTTGTTGTCACATGGCTAAGATTATTCCGAAACATACAGACAGTAACAAAAATATCAAATAAACACTGACCATCAATTTTATCGAGATCCAATTATTGTAAAATAAATCAAAATATAATTCTATGATACTCGTATATGTCACAATAGCTTAGTCAAGTGAAGGCGCCAGCATAAGTTTCTGTATCTGCGATGTATTGGTATGTATTTGCATAGGCTAAGTGATACCTGAATATTTATTCACAGATAAAACCATCTACATGGAAAAGTTGCTTCTATAACATTAACGTACCTAAATAAGCATACTTAATAAATAATGTATTACTTCAAACTGAGACTTGCAAATGGGGAATGTGCTAGAAGACGTAAAGCAAGTGATAACTGTGCTAGTTTATACCTACAACTACTGTTTCATTCAGGATATTTTCAGAAAGGAATTTTTATTGAATGTTGATTAAAGTGGATTTGTTGACGACTCTTCTAGACGATCATCTGTCTAGCGTTATATCCCGTGCTTAGGCGGGGTCCGCTTAGACCATGATTCAGGATTTAGTGAGTCTGGTAATTACATTGCAGCGACTGCCGATCTGACCTTTGTAACCCTTATAAAGGGAAATCTCACAAATTTGGATCACGGTTACACATCCATAGTCGTTTGAATGTGCATGTTTAGTCACGATGTTTCCGCTCACCACTGAGCTAGTGGTATAAATATGTTTATAGAATCTAGAGGTACGTGCCCGGGTTTGAACCCGCACCACTCGAATAGGAGGCGGGTGTAGTGTTCCCGATGACTATAGGCTTTAACCCTAAATTTAAGCCAATCGGGCTGTATTAATGGCTATGATAATGAAACAGGCTCTAAAAGACTTGTCATTTTAAAAAGTCTATAGGTTTAAAAAGGCCTATAATATGTAGCTTTTAGGATTTTTTTGCGACTGAAGTCATTTTTTAGGACAATAATATTCACCGAATGGCGTAACTTTGACGTTTTATAGATTGTATAATCTATGAAAATAAAAAACACTCTACAGTATCAAAAAATATTTTCCTATATTACATTCATTGGCAATGTCAAGCCACATTTTTTCATTTGGCTAGTACGGCGGTATAATGTATGTGTGATTTTGTACGTATTACTTTAAATTACTTAAAATAGCGTAGAGCTCCACCTAACGGGCTCTATATTGAAGTACTTTATTCGTAGATATTGAACGCGTTTCATAAGAGCTGTGAACGTGTTAACACATCTTACATAGAAAGTGACCGTGCCTTCTAAACTGGGCGGGACAGATATATTTTACGGTATTCGAGTTTTAATATAAAAAAATATTATTTATAGTTGTGTTTTTTTTTGTCATCCTATTAAATTGGACTAGTATATTACACACATTTAATCTCAAGGTTTTTAACCTTGTAATGTTGTTACTTTTTCAGTACATTATATTAAAGGAGGCAACAAGATATATGTTTGTTTCTAGTGTAAACTGGGGTCTGGCTTATCAAACGATCCTGATCAAGAATTTTTAATCTACGTACCTATATATACCATAAACGAATAAAGACGACCGAGTGATCACGAAAGAGTCTATTAGATATTTTTGTCTCTATTTATGCGCTCAAAAGTTGAAAATAGGATTGTCAAATCCAACAATAGATTTATAAATAATTCATAAATATATTTGTCTAGCTGCCAGTCCGCAAGTCTCCAAGTTCCTACCCTCTATCTGATGGTCTTAGCCACATCGCTCGCTGTCCCGTTTTGACGGCACACAAAAATGGTCACGTTAAGTGCGGGCGCGCACGCGCTCAGGAAGTTCACGGACGCCCGCGTCACCGCGCCACGGGACCTCTCTCACTTTCGACACGACCAGTTTTGTACTACCTACCGTATGTATAGACGCGGCGTTAGATTCTTTCTTTTGGCTTTCGTTGTGTGTGAGTTGATGACATGTATCTAAGGTTACGTTGTTTTAGATCAATATACAGGTTTATAATTTGTATAATATCTGGCTGGTATTTAGTAAGTAAATAATATGCTCTTCAGCCGTAAACGATATTTTTACGTTATAAAATTTTCTGAAAATTGGCAGTGGTAGTGCTTAATGGCCAACGTTAATAGCAGATAAAAATTAACAACCATATATGAAATCCCTAATTGTAGAGGTTTTCACGCCTCAATTTTAACTGTCGTTATTTTTTCCAATTTACCAAATTAAAGAACTGTTTCTCCAGAAAGAAGGACAGGCGAACAGTATTTTAAATGCCCCAATACACGATCCTACTTAGGATCTTGGCGCACAAAGCGAAGGCGACGCCTTCCCCAATACTGTGTGATACCCGCGAGGCTCCAGCAATTTTCGTAAGAACACTCTGTCGGCAACATAAAGGCTGTATATCAAAAATTAAAAAAGGAACAGTGCAAGAGCGAGACGGCCGATGGTCGCGATAGCGTGGTCGTGAGCGCGCTCCGTGCGGCCGGCGGCTGGTATCAGCCCATCTCGCTTGCTCACGACCACAATAAAACAAATGAAAAGCTGTTATCTATGTGATGCCGGTGTTCCTTCTAATTTCGTGTTTGACTAGCGACCCACCAGCCTCGCCAGGATAGTAATGAAGCTGTATCGAGTGTCATAAGGCAGTCCAATAATATTGAGGATAAAAATGCTTGGAATACCATTTCAAACCATCGACCTTAGAACGAGTACGGTACACTGAAAATAGATATATATAAAAAATATTAAGTATAATGCTAGGTTTGCATTTAAGATACTTACAAAAAGGTGACCGGAGACAACTGATCATACTTTTCTGGATGTTTGATAAATTATTAGCCTATCCGGTGGAAGATCTACGGCCAACATACATATATTTTATAAAGAAAACGTTTAAAGTTAAGTGTCATCTGCAAGACGTTATTTAATAAAAAAACGTGATGTGATAACTACCCCAGAATTTGCCACAGTATCACTAAAAGAAAAGGTTAAGCATGGAAAGTTTCCTGCGAGCAAATCGGCGGGAGGAAGCTAGTACCTATACGTGAGCGAACCTCGTGCCTTCACCATTAGGTGGCGAGTCCTGTCTCATTAGGACTCATTAGGCAGGTCTCACTAAACGGCTTTGTGGCGTGCATTCTACGCGTACTGTATAGTTGGACGCGCACGCGCAGCGGTGACCACCCGAGTCTAAGGGGAATTAAGTTAAATTGTGTCAATTGGCGCCCTTCAAGCTAACTTGTACACAGTTCTTCCAAGAGCTTCCCCTTCCATTAGGATTCACCATACAAATTTAATTCTGAGTGACTGCGGATTTAAAAAGATGTAATGAGATTGTATTGTGATTCATCACGCCCGTAATTATAGAAGATGTATACGGATTTATTACTGGTCTTGATCATAATTTGGATAGATTAAAACAACACTTATTCATAAGTTTTGGACCGATATTTTATTTACTTGTAACAAGAACAAGTTATCAAAAAGATATATAAAAAAAAACCATACATCTGTGACCATCTAGATTAAAGTATTCTTCATGAAAGGGACACATCATATATCCACGATGTTACTCCGCCAGATCCTTATTAATTCCATAATATGCGCGTTGATTGTAGAGTCCGAATAGAGACACTTCGGGGTGTGCCTCCAATTAGTGGCATTACATCGAATAAAATATTGTAAACCTTTATTTTTAGGGCCACTACTGCGATACAAACTGGTGGAGACATATAGGAGCTAATAGGGCTGTCACAGAGATTAAATTATTTCTAGTAACGCATTCACGCCTTACATAGACACAAGTTATTAAACATACTACATACTACTATAGCATAAATACTACAAATATTAATGTTCATGTTCATGCAAGTGCACTTAGTAAATTCTTATTTTTTTATTTTATTTATTATATCAAATATCTACACATTTAATGACAAATACAATAACATAAATCGAATTTGGAAATTATTGAAGAAGCAGACATATTTATTAAAGATCACGATGTCATCATAGATATAAGCCGTTGCTGCTGGATGTTAGTTTTGCAATTTTACGTGGTCAGGAGAGCACGTTGGTGCATAACCAGTCGGCTTGAAAGGATGCTCAAATAAAATCTGTTCGCACAGTGTGATCGTATCTGATTAGCGCGTAAAATTTACGGTGGTAGATCATCAAAGATGATACGAGCTCTTGAATAACTTGTTTAAATAAAATCTGTGCTAGTTGGTAGCCCTGGTGAAGAGTTTTTTTTCCTTTTCCCGAACACGCGTCGGCTTGTAACGACCTCGGCGCGAAGGTCGGTCGGGGTCACTCCGCCGCCCTGGACACTGGTTTATTCCTATGTTTACAAAAAGAAAGCGACTCTACACGACTCTACCACTGTACTCTCACACGCGCGGTTTAGAGCACGACTTATAGTAATTCCTGTATTCATTGCAGATTACAATTATTTGATCTACGTACCTATATACCTCAGTTAAATTATATATTTTTTACTTGCATTTTTCTTACTTGCATTCGTACTATATAGTAATGGAAATAATGAATAAAAGGAGAAATACACAATATCCCTCTTTATGCTCTTCGTTACTATACTACATTCGCTCTCAGATACTTATATATCTTCAAAATGAGCATTAATACGACTGATATAAAGTACTTACTATATTAAAAGAGATATAGTATTACTTTATTTCTGGATTCAACACTGAAAAAAAAAAAACACTCATCAATAAGTTCCATAACTCAAATTTCAACAAGATATGAAAGCTCTGCCGGATGTTAAAGCATACGCGATAATGTAGAGCACACTTTTATCAAGGTTTTTTTTAATAAAAAACCAGTATGACTAAAGTGTTAAACATTTTTAGTTTTTTTATAGACGAGCAATAGATAATTAAGACATTTTTCAATCGATATTGGCGGATGTACTGGTCATTTCCTTCTGTTTAGATTCTTTGCTTGAATCGTAAATTGCTTAGAACTTCCTATTATAAAACCTCTGAGTTGAATCAGATGTGTTCAAACGTTTTTGTTTCTAAACCACTTGTGGATTTATATTTCCAGTAGTGAGTTAATTTAAAAATGGCATTAAGAAGGCATATTAAAGTCCACCATAAAACTAAAAATTACAGTGTCCACCGTGGATCATATTAATAACAAGTATCTATACTGATTGCAACAAATAAAAAACAACGAGTAAAAATATTTTCCCACTCCGTTTGAGCCTTTATTTATACTTCATGCCGTCATCAAATTATAATTTCGTCTCGTGGGGTTTCTAAACACAGTGCGAAGTGTTGCTATATACCTACATATCGTATTCGTAGCTACATTCATTTCATCTCAATATCAAAATAAACTTTTATGTATGGTTGAAATGTTGATTGATTGATTGTAATTCCAATTCTGTTCATTAATCACGATTCTCATAGTATTTGATTGAGTGCGTGATAACGTATTCAATATGATCACAACTTTGTGATAGACAAACATAACAAGCTATAATATATAATGTTCTGTTGAACTGTTTTACTTGTAGTCCTTACCTTGTCGTATTCAGTATACAAATAAAATATTTATAGCATCATGAAATTATCTGACCTGATAAACTAAGATTTTAGCTTTTGATAGTACTATTTCTCGACTAACATTAAATACGTATATTTTAAGATATATATACGAAAATTTAAAAAAATACGTATAATGCTACGAAGATTCGGTCACACGATAAAAATTTCCGCCTAGGATACATTTTCAAATATAAATAAAAATAACAGATATGTATATTGAATACTGCGTGAGTAGAAGAGGTAAAGTACTCTATAGCTAAGATAAAGATCTTTAACTATAAAAATATGAATATAAGGTGTAAACTACCTTCCATGGAATGCCATATTTGACAAACATTTGCTCTTTACAACAAAAACTTGTTCTTGGTCTGTTTTATGGGGAGTTCTTAGAATAACAAAATACAGTCAGCATTCAAAATTCAATATCGTTTTTATAAATATACTTATGTTCACTATAACTATTTACTTGGATCTTGAGCCATCAAAATTTAATAAAAAGAACCCCTCGCTTAAGGAGATAACACTAGGATTTGATTAGACAATACGAAATTCAGAAAATTCTTAATTTTCAGGCTATCAAGATTAGAGGATAAGTACGGCTTTCCGGAATTAGAACAATTATTATCATAAGAAAGGGGAATTCTTTTTTCTTTTGTATATCTGGTATAGTATCGCACGTAGCTTAATGGTTTATAAAAGCGGCTGTTACGGATGAGAAGAATTAAGAATGAAAGAGCTCGGAAAAACAATTTAATAATATCTAATGGGTAAATAGTAAAAAAATACACGTGCAGAAAAAAGGTAGTCGGAAAGACAGAGAAATTAATACAAGAACAATAGATTGAAATATTGACAGTATTAAAAGAGTAAAAATATAAATATAAAACAAATTCAAACTGGCCTTGCAGCTAGTTGGTAACAGCGGCGATACTTCGGTGATGAAGCTATGATGCCAATTCAAAGACATGTCCTCATACAGGGTTACGAGGATCAGACAAGTCGCATCAATCAGATTGAGAGAACTCTTAAAGTACCCTGACTGGACACTGGACAAGGTTAGACAAGGTGGTATCTTCTTCCTAAGAAGAGGAGATGTGTCGATGTTGACTGTACGGACGGATGCGCCAAAAGGTGCGACGCGACGTAACAAGGACACGTGCGAGTGTATTCCAGAGAAATGCGCGCGCGCAGCGCAGGGGCAAGGGTGCGCCGCTTAGCAATGCTAAGTTGATGCAATATTCACCCTAGCTGCTTACAATTCGTCTGTGTGAATTATTTTGGTGTTGAAGAATATAAGTAGGTATGTTTTTATGGGACGTTGGTATTACAATTGATTTAAGTCCGAAAATTTGTAGTGTCCGTTCGGTGTATATGTGTATGTAACCTTCCGGTCATACACCGATCGGTGTATGACCGGAAGGTTACATAAAATATTAATTGTTATTATAGACTAGAAAATATTGATCTATATAGAAAACAGATTTCTAGTGCATTTGGGACCCGTGAAATGTATATGTTATCAAACATAACATAACACTGGGCTAGGTTAGATGGAAAATTGTATATGTAATCTGAGTTTACAAAATTATTTAAGTCAGTCATATGACTAGGACAAAGATTTATTTTGTATTGACTCCTACACCACGTAGTACGCACCTGCTTGTTTGGGTTTTGCCTGTATATTTTTACTTTTTCATAGATGGCTTTATTTGCGAAATAAAGCAATCCTTTTAGTATCCCAGCGCCAACTAAATCTACTTCTGACATACTTACTAATAACAGCTTGGCTGTCCCGTAACCCGGATTAAATATTTCGCTAATTTATGATGAATGTAGTTATCCATGAAGATGAAAACTTAATTATTGTACTGTGAGTCTATAAGTTGCAGAAACCTTTTGTATACCAAGTACAAAATACATCCCTACTTTCATAAATCCATGCATTAAGTTGGTATGTAAGGCAAAATGTATCTATAGTCACGACATAGGGCTTGTGTGGTCGCCAGGGCCAATATAAAATGGCACTTCATATCTCTTGCATTTAACCCACAAGTCCACATACCACGCGCTCGGCAACAGCTCTCTCTAATCTGGCCTGACCAGATGAACAGTTTAGAACATGACAAAATTACATGTTTCCAACAGGAAAACGTTATTTGGAGTGACATTACGAATTTACGAAATTGCCCTTACTTTGTGGGGGAATTAAATAGAGTTATTATAAAATGTCGCTTTTTAAGTCTTGCATCGTCGGAGAAACAATTCTCGAAGTGACTTTTTATTTTATATAGTAAATGTCTATTTTATGTGATTTGAACGGGTTGTTTAATTGTTTAAATACTCTGGACGTGTTGTTGTGCGTATATTTGCATCGTTTTTAAGTAGGTATCTATCTCTATTATCTTTATTATTTTGTATTTAATTTCAAGAAAGTACTACCATCTTTTCTTCCAAGTGTTAAAACAGAACCCTGATAACTAGTGGAATTTATATTCCACTAGTTATCAGGGTTTTATTAGGATCTGTTTTGATCATGATTTTAGTTATAGTGAGTCTTATTATTACAATAACGCAACTAAGGTCTGGCCTGCATAACAGCAGAATCATAAAAATCGGACAGGGTCACTCATTCGTCGTAGAAAAAGAACGAAGAAAATATTAGAAACTCTTAATTTATAGTGATCTTTTTTATCATGTTGAAGGCTCTAATAATAAGTGTCATGTTATGGAGATCAGAACCACGACAAATATTACAGATTATATTTTATGGGAGTCGTCTAGTAATTCACTCGAAGCATATTTTATAATTAACGTTGCGTGTAAATCTGCAGATCCAAATGTTACCAGCTAGGTTTCGCGCCAACCGCCTCTGGGGAGAAAATTGCGCGCCATCTTGGAAATCAGGCCTGTGGCGCATGCGCCCTCGACACGTTTAGAAGAAATAAAACCTACGTGGCATACGATAGCCGAGTACAAAACTTATTTGATCGGTCGTTCAACCATGTCGTTATGCGCTCTCTCTCGCCACGATACACGCGTCTCTTTCCCGCGTACCGTTAAGGTGGTATGCTTGAGTTATGGCATTCCGATGTTGCCACCACCACCGCGGAGGCTGCGTTTGCGCCGGGCAGGGCTGTCAAATAATAGCATAAGTTATCAAAGTCTAGAAATTTATCGTGTTTATCTTGAATTATATCTTATTAAGAGTCTATCAGGGCATCGCAAGTAAATTTTAATGGTTACATTTTATGACGGTACCTTGTCGCTTACCGATTTCATATATAAACAAAAGTTTAGTGTTTAAAGTTTCATAATGACTGACCTAAGCTAGGTATCTAACAAAAGTCATTAAGTAGGCATGTTTGTAGAAAGTCTTGGGCAGCCCTGTGCAAATAGCACGTAGCCTCGTAGGTTACATGTGGTTTAGCCTTCCTTATTTCTTCGGACTTATTTCTTATTAGGTGTGAACGCCCTCATAGGATCACAAAATTAATTGAAGACTTTCTGTATATTGCTCTGGGCGTAAGATCGGAATGTGTCGGAATGTTTTTTGGCTGTTGACGTTTTTGCCGCGAATGGTGTTATTATTGTACCTAGTGTTTTAATGGGTTTCGAGCTGTTGTTCGATTGTCCATACTATTTTTTACACGTAGATACCTATCGTCGTGCTCAATTGTTCGGTTTAGTACCTTAGAATTTTATACGGTAATGCTATGTAGAAAGTACTACTACTATGTAGGAATTTGTTTATATGTAATGGTATTTAAAACATACATATACAAATAGAGTAAGAAGTAAGTAGTTATCTACTTACTTCTTTAATACTACTTTACCTTAATATTATAGTAATAGTTTATAATTAATAGTACTTTTTATAAACAGATAGGAATTTGTGGGGCATGTTTGACTGATACCCTTATTCCAAACTTGTCTTACACTAGGTAACTTAAGTAAAGTGGCTCTCTCTTTTAATTGTGTCTTATCTTCAAGTGAATTCCTGGGCGGGGAAGAAACGTAGCGACATTATACCTAGTGACGCGGTCCTTACATGCTTCCCTCGATTCTTTGACATTCACAATTACTTTCATAATATTCTACGGTTAATAAGCCCAAGTTCATCTTCTGTTACTACACGACTAATTTATTAGAAGTAGGTGGGTCTGGATGTCCCCCAATACCCGCAACCTTCCACTTTGGCGTTGTTTATATTTTTAACTAAGTATTCGTTCAATTTCCATTATTTTATGTCTAAATCATCGGAGCATGACTCTTATTATCTTCCTTACTTTGAAACATTATTCTATGCCAACTCTTCCTTATATCATATTATCATAATATCCAAATGTAATCTAAGAAGAAGTAAGAGTCTTTACAAGCCAGTTCTATATATATGGCTCTACTAGCGTCATCTCTATACTTTTGTTAGTAACTGTAAAAGAAAATCAGTGGACCAACGTTCTACTGGTTCTGTAGACTTATATTTAAGTGATTAGTTTTAAATTTCCATAACGCAGAAACGAAATAGCAACAATAAGTAAAATGGTTACTACGTAAGTAGCGTTTGGTCAAGCGAAGAAACCCCATCCGGCAGGTATTTCACTCCATGTTCGGAATATCAGCGGTTATGTGATCGCACGCTACTTTTATCGATGCCTTATTTAGCCATCATCGTGTGAGACACAATCGCTTCTACGTGTCCATCACGACAAGGAAATTTGAATTTTATGCATCTTGCATACATGCTAGTTATTTGCATGACAGTGGTTTAGCAACCGTTCAAGCTTGTAGCCTGCAAAACTTGCAGTAATGCAAATGATGTCATAGGTGCCATAGTGTAAACTGGCTATGACTATAATAATTATGAAGTCGACAATATGGTCTTGAAACAAATAATAGCTTTGGTTTCCCGTTTTTTAATTTTAGACAAATAAAAAGAATTAAGTACACCATAACAATAATTAATTACGCCACACATTCAAAGAAAACATACTTACCTCAATACCTTCCTACGTAATTACATACCCTGAATTGAAATTTTATTAAGCAATGGAATTTATGACTTACAGTCTAGCCTTTATTATTCACAAATAAGATGGGATAAATATATAAAAAACATCAAAAACTGTAATAGTAAAAGTTTTAAACAACAAAACATTTTTAAATAAATTAGTTAAAAACTTAAATTCATCTTAAGCGACATCTGTGGAAAATATCTGTGAAATATCATCGTAACGTGCGTGGCGCCATCTATCGATCTTGACGAATATCTTATGAAACCCAATGAAACGCATGCTTTGACTCAAATAAGAAGTTATACTCATTTAAACTAGATGGCGCTGTTCAAGAGGAACGTCTTAGAGAAAGTACTTACATTAGAGAACGGGCAGATGGCGCCACTATGGCAGGTCAAAGATTTTCTGCCATGAAACGGTTGAAATCACACAAATTAGAAAACAAGGTCACAGTTACATTTTTTGTTTATAATATATGTTGTAATTGAACTACACACAGAACAATTTATCGCACGGAAAGATAAAATGGGATAGAGTTATAAACATGTTACAAGAAGCTTTGTAAGTAAGTAGGTATCTATTATGTACCTTCAAAAGCTCCTTAATTACAAAGAAACTCTTCAAAGTTATGTAAAGATAAATAAATTAGACTTTAAACATCTCAAGTATGTATTAAATTTAGTAGGCGTTAAAATAAGTTTTACATTTTGTATTTATTTTTATGTTACGTAATCAATGACCACATAATTAATAAAACACCTTTTGACGTAAGGTAACCTTAATAATACTTTCTAATAATACTACTTTTGATTGAACATAAACTTATTAAAACAAAGATAAACATTCACACACGATAAAAAAGAAAGAAATCCTAATTGAAATAGGTAGGTAGGTACTAGTTAATAAATTGGAAAGAGTCACAAAATATTTCCCATATTTTATTAAGCAGGTTTGTGACGTTCTGTGTTCATTTAATAAAACACTTATATTTTTAAGTAGCTAGAAATAAGTCATCATTCGTTTAAGCAAATAGGTAATCAACATGTTTATCTACAGCTTCACAGACCACAATATAAAACTTGGTATGTATCTAAAGTAGCCAGTTAGGCACTAAGTAATTTTTACTCAGTTAACTGAAATTTTTGTACAAGAATTTTGATTAATACTGTTTGTTTTAAGTCTGCATGAATATTGTAAATAAATAATGACGTAAGTTAGTCACCACAATTCAGTAGGGTTGACTTGAGTTTAAACTTAACTAATGTCTGAAAAAAAAAATTTGGGTAAGTAGGTACGACGGAGAGCTAAAAGGCAAATGAAGCATTCTACAATATAAATATTTAAGGTATTATAATATTTATCGAGTAATTATCATGGGGTACAGGAACATACGAGTTACGATTTATGGGGCTAGATTCCTATTATGGTATCATAAGCTATGCAGGCATATGCACAAGTTATTACATTTATGCCTAGGCCTATTGCATATCGCGGTTATATTTGTAGTTCTATTAAGTATTGGGTATTAATTACGTCCTACTTAATCTGTCCTTGAAATTAAATTTTTGATTTCCCTCTATGGGTAAACTTTTCGTTCGTTTATATTTATGTTAAATTCCCCTTTCGTAAGGTAACGTGCATGTTATAGTGCGACAAACGCCGCCAGCCCTACTCGCAACGTAATCAAATATCTGTCAAGTGATGCGTGAAATTGTAGCGGCGCCGGGGCCATCGACCCACTGATGAGCACAGACTTTAATTGGAATTTCGTTAGCTGCAACGGAATGAATACGTGTGAGCTGAGGAGATGCGACTCCTTGGTAACGACAGTCTCCCGTCACCAGGGTAGATGACGATACCAACCACTTCACATACTTTTTATGAACCGTCACAACGCTTTCATAGATATACTCAGACGTAACGGTTTAGCATACTCAACAGATTAACAAAATTTTTTCAAGGCAATAACTGATTTGAGGTATTAAATATAGTGTTCTACGAAAATAATCTCTTGTAATTATTTGTGTATCATATACGTCTATTGTTATGGGAATATTTCAAAGACGGGACAAAAATTAATATTTCGAGATGACTTTTTCTATGTAGATAACCAATTCAACTTGGCAATTTTTTTTAGATTTATAAGTAGTCAAAATACCTGCTAATAAATGAATTTTCCACCAGGTTTGGAATGAATCTATTGAGAAGAACTAGCAAAAAACTCAATACATTACTCGAAGGAGATATGGGGAAGCTTTTATGAAGTTCTATTGTAAGTATGTCTAATCGATAAAATAATTGAATCGCTTCTTGTTATTAATTGGTAATAACGAAAAACGTTACAATATGTATTCTTCAAAACGTTTATAACAGGTACTACAATACTTACAGATTCACTTCTTCATAGGATAAAATGTACAGTTTATAATTGAAACGGCGAATTGACTACTGCCATCTAAGTAACTTGGAGATGAAACGAATACCATTATAGAAGTTTGTGTGTACCCTTATCAATTATTGTTATAAAGTTACGCCCTAATTCCTAGGGCAGTGAAGATGGTCGAGCCCCTACCCCGTAAGTTTAATCGGACACCCGTATGGTGTCTCTGCGTTAATTGTGGGCCCCTCTCACGCGTCACTTATAATTATGTTTACTTTAAACGTGCGCGGTCAGTGTAGTTTCTTCTCGTAGGTTTTGTCTGAGGCACTGTGAGGTTTGTTAAGTGTGATTTGACGATTTATATATGAAAGTTTATGAGCAACAGACACGTCATGTACCCATTAACATAAATTGAAAGCAGTTCATCCTGTTCATCATCTTTTAAGATTTACTCAGGATCTAAAAGATAGCTTATCCGTTTTTATGACAGTAGAAGGTAACACACAGTATGAATTTTATCAATACTTTCCATTATCAAATCAATTTGTTGAAGATTACCTCGTTGTTAATGATAGAAATAGGAAGCGTGTCAGATGATACATTATCATACACGGGTCACCAAATCCGTCGAAATCTTGCGTAGTTAAGTATAAAGCTATTTATAAACAATAAAATCTTTCCTTTTTATAATATTAGTATGAAAAATTAATAGATCCCGTCAGATACGTGACAATAGGTGTAGCAGAAAGCAATTTTCGCGGGAGAGCCGCGGGTAAAGCACGTTTATTATTTGCATAGGTAAAGATTTACTATGTACTTAGTTTCTGCTTAGATTTCTATAATGTAGTTATGTAATATTTTGATAATATTGAATTTCACTAGGAAAACTTGTAGATATCAAAAAGTAGAGTCAATATTTTACGTTTAGATATAGGCTATCCAAATATTTTTTGGTACATATCTAATATAGCTTTCGCACTATTTCTCTGTTTTGCGCAATCTAAACGAATTCAGACTTAAATGCACTCAAAATGCTGCGTAAGAAAGTCGTCAACACGAACAATCGTTGAACAGTTTTCTCTCTTATTGAACATTTCTGCGGATGTTTGGGAAATCTTTGTTGTATTGTTGTTTGTGTTGGCCTGTGGTTTTGAAGTAAGCATATTACCATCATATCAGGTTGGATCATGATACATCTTCAGCCTGCGAAAACTGTTTGTTCATTATCTTCCTAGTGTTTTGTCCAGTTCATAGTTGGGGTCTGCTTGAACCATGATCAGATTCTATATTTAGCTGGTATTGGTATTACACTTGGACTGTGGTCTGCAATCCTTGGACAGAGAACCAGCCTAATAAAATCTCATTATAGTTGTCAAATTATGATTGATAATATTACACACTTGTGGTAAAAAATCTTAAACAGGAACTTGCCACGCAACATAATCTATACTCAGTGCATAAGAACACGCAATAACAACATCTAATGTGTACAAAAAAACTTTGTTTTTTTTCTGTTTTCTGCAAAAACTAGTTAGGTATTTTAATGTAATTTTATTTTGATTTTACAAGTAAGTGCATCCTATGAAGACAAGACAAAAATGGACACTACAGATATTATAGGCGCTTTCAACCTAGTGATGCTACTACTTACCGAATATTCGAACGATTATTGTTAAGTACCTGCACAATATGTAAATATTTGAATCCTGGTATATGACTTACGATTTTATAAAATCTGCTCTATTGTCATGGTTTAACATAAACGATCTATTAATTAGATGTGAACATAGTCAGATTCAAATGGATAACTTCTAGAATCAAATATGGTTTAGTTTTATATTTTTTGTAAATTAAAATTTACAAAAAATATATAAAAACTAAACTGTGATCATTTACTATTCAATAAATTTATAAACGAATTATATACGACAACGTATGATTAGTTTAACAGAGAAATCAAATTACCATATTTACTCAATGTTTGTTAATGAAACACAAACTCTCAAAAGATTAGATACATATTCTATACATATTAACCTACAGATATATCTATATTATATCTATAGACAGATAGTAGATAGAGACTAGTGTATTCGCGCATGAATTAAATACATAGAATGTGGCGCTATTCTGACTGACAGTGGACCAATAGTATAAGTTTTTATTTAACTTTCTTTATTATTACAATTAGCATCTAACGAAATTGTAATACTTCATGTATGTATACTACATACGATGTTTACCATATTAATATAAGTCGTAGGCATGTGAGTACTGGATAATATTCACCGAATAGTGTTTGTGTTCGTGAAACTGCCCTCACTAGCCAAACCCGTCGCCGGGCCGCTTAACCGGCCCGCCGAGCACTCGTCCACATGAATGAATAAGCCTGGCTTATAAAATAAGGTTTAAATGAAACGAACATAATGACTGCTTGTTTTATTTGCATAAAACCTGTTCGCAGCACGGCATGCCGTGTGAGGGAGACCGCGAATTTGTAAAGTTGTAATGTCCTGGCCGCATATAGCGCGTTAATTATAACGATATTGACATTTAAGATACATGCAACAATGTTCTGAATTTAAATAAATGTTTTCTTGTCATTCAATAGATGGGTACTTTTTCTGAGAGGTGTCCATAAAAGCCGATGTTTGAGGCAATACACAAATTGCTTAAAAAATATCTATGTCTTACATTGCATTACTCAGACTTTATCAATATGTTCTCTGCTCACTTTTCCAAGATAATCTAAATAATGATTAGCTAAGTGGATGGAAGCGATGTTAAACACTAAATAAACCTAAGTATATAAACGTTTTTTTGGTTCAATTAGTTGATCTCCTTTTTATTTATTTGTTTGCAAATGATATCACATTATATATGTATATATATTTTATTTTTTTATTATTTGTATATCAATTATCATCCATTTTGTTACATACATTTACTAAGACTCTTTTGGGTACAAATATTATAGGCATGTGACTCATTTTTCTTACTTGAAATCAAGTGTCACGGAAAATGCTATGTTCTTAACGTTAAATTTATTTCGTGGTATGATACGCTTGCTAGGCGACAAGCTAATATTGTCTATTCTCTGAATTCTAAGAAAGACTTTTGTACGCAGCGACAAACATACTTGTGATTTAGGTTTTTCCATTATCTGATATTTGTAAAAGCAGTCTACTCAAGGCCAATGCGATATAAATACGCTAGTATCAAGAAACATGACTACAAGTCAGAACTGTTTATACCTAGTTCTTTCCTCCTTAATGTTACGAGTGAGTTACAGTCAATGTACGTACGCAGGTATTATTTTAAACATGTATAACCATTTAAACATGCAAATATGTTTGTTTCAGGATGTAAAGAAATTGCCAGAAAAACTTCGGAAATCCTTTGTGAGCACCCTGACATGTGCGGGCGCAAGATAGAGCAAAAAAAGTTTTTTCTCATTTTTTTTTCGCTTTCTACTTGAAGGGCGGCGCAGCATCTGTTCAAGATATTGGATGACCTGCGATCTCAAGTGAGGCGACGTATACGCCGATATATTTTTTGATACTTAACTTAGCGGTTTGAGAAATTTTAAGTAACTTATAATTTTAAGTAACTAGAAAATAGATAACAACTTTTTGATTAGATTAGATAAGATTGCAGTTACAAAAATTAAACAACCGTTATAGATAATTGGATGTCGGATTAATAAATATATTGGCCTATTAATCCAACGTTTAACGTAACGTAACGTAACGTAACGTTATTTTATATTTGGTTTGAAACCTACCTTAGGCGTACTTTTTGGTGATCTAGGTATATTAAAAATGTGTTTACCGGTAGTATGGTCTCCATAAACTTAAAAGTGCCCGTTGAACTGTGTACATACCTGTAACAAAAAAGACATTGTTTGTATGAATTTACGCTGCTTGGAAAAGTATACCTACAAATCCGAGATTGACGACTACAATGAAAAAAATAAATCATAAATGTTTTGATTGAATATAACTAAATAAATTTGACGCCATTTCCCTATTGAAAAGACGCGAAATCTATTTGCTATACAAATAGATTTCACGTCTTCTTGGTGTCTTTTTAATGTTTCATCATGAAGGTACTTAGTTTCATTACATATATGTAATTAAAAGCGCATTAACTGGCGCTCAAAGAAGTGAAATAAAACGTAAAGAGTGAACAGATAAAGTAGCCCATATAAATATACACCAACATATACACCAATATAGGAGAAACAGAAATAGCTTCCAATGTTATTTATTAAGCAAATAAGTATATGACAATTCATATAAAATAGGAAATCAAAACTTTTTTGAGGAAGCTGTAAATATCAAGATACACACGTCGCGCTTTAAGCGCTGCGCCGAACCCTGGTTCACACAGTCCCGAGGTTGAACAGGTTATCCCATATGCGCTGCGCCTGCGCGCCTTAGAAAACTTTATGAATGAGAATTACCCGCCATGTTGTTATGTCACTAGAACGTAACGCCTGCCAGCTCTAAGGTCTATAGACGTTGGTATTTGGAACGCGGGTGACTTTAAATTAAGGTAGCTAACTAAATATATGCAATTGGTGGTCTTGATATAAGCCGTATTGAATGTTAATTAAGTAAAAGAATAAATTAAAATAAATTCGCTCAAGTGTTTACAACGAGTAGTTTTTGAATTAACCCTAATTATTCTATTGCTAAAAAATTCCCTGACATTTTTTTGATTATCATTTACAGAACATCCTGTCGTTCCATTAAAGCAGTCTGCTTTAATTTATGACCATAATTGCAAATTACAGTTTCGAATACTATAAAACTGTCTTCTCTTAAAAAGAGTTATATTTTATATTATAATTTCAATTGAACCAAGTTATATGAATTAGAATCGTACCTGCAAACAGAATAAGCTTATTTATGCAAGTCTGTTTAATGTGTGCAGTGCAATACGGCCAATCTGGCAACGGAATTAATGTACCAATCAAAACCTTTTGCAGCTTCTGTTGCGCAGGTGCAAAACAATTATGTAAACACGGCGAAAATCAGTTGTATAAACAAACGCCCATTACAATATACGTAATTGGCCATACAGGGAACACTTTATGATCAAACGAACTTACCTTAAGTGATGCTCTATCATAATTATGCGAAGGCTTTGTCTGAAGAGATTAGAATACTTATTAGTAGCACGAGGCATGTGGCCATTCATACACTAAGGTTGAGAAATATACTTTTTAAATAATTAAAAAGAATAAAAATGTTGATATCATTTCACATTTGGCAACACTGTCGTTACCATTTTCGTTTAGTTTAAGACTTTTTATTGTAATTCACATAAGGGGCCTTTGAAAGGGTGGGAGGGAGCTATCACTTCAGACAAAGCATTCGTATAATTTATGATAGAACATCACTTATGGTAAGTTCGTTTAATCATAAATTATACTTTGCTTTGTCTTCGAGATTAGAATACTTGTAGATCTTAGAGATGTGTGATATTAGAAGAAAAAATGCAAATTACTATGCAGATATTAATATAATATATAATATAAATATAAACAACTTGTTTGCACTCTGTAATTTACATTAATTGATTACATACAGTTTTTATACTATCAAAAAAAAACCAAAATAATTAGATACGATTTGTTTTTTCTTTTAGCAATCGTGGTTCAAAATAGACATTGCAAAAGTCATGACCATCATCGGTCATAATATTCTTATGATAAAAGCGAGCAAATACGCCAGAAGATTCGGACGACACAGCAGTTTTGCGTATTAAATCAATATTAATGACTAGTGGAAAGCGCAGTGAACATGTTTGTATCTATTCCGCTTTTATTTAAAATGCCTTTGATCCACATGCTAATAGATTGGGAGCACTCTGGCATATGTTGGTATTTAAAACTTACAAAAAGTCGGTCAGTATTTCTCACGGAATCCGTCTTATTAATATATGTTAATAATGCACTTGCCGGACATATTCCAGGTTTATTTTGGCAGAGTAAAAATCGGTTGAAATGTCCCAACACGAGAATTTTTTATTTTGCAGCAATTTTATAACTTGTTTTGTTAACTTTTCTAAACAAATTTCCTCATTCGGATACCATTTTTCTAAAAAGTTCAATACAGTTGAGGGATCCCAGGTGATTCTTTACTTCGGCAGTTGGACGAGGTCGGTAAAATCCCTTGAACAATCGAGTTACCCTATCGTCAGTGCCTATATTGGTACTATAATTAGAGAGACGTGTTCAATCTATACGTGTTCAAAGTAGTATATTGAATACCAGAGATAAACATATCAGTTAAAAAAGAAATTAAATCATAATCAGTTGATTCTGAGTCTTCAATTCCTTAACGGAGTTTTTTGCCCCAAGTCTTGCTCCGGATTTTTTTTCCCGGAAATGTCCTATTTCTATGATTGACAAATCAGTCACAAGGTTTTGTATTAAAAAGCCGTTAGAATGGTTAGAATCAGTCTCGTGTTCGTTTGCGACTATAAAAGAATTTGCCAACTGCGTTTCTTGCCTAGCATTTCGTAAAAGGCGACTAATGGTATTTTGGGTATGTGATTGTGTAGGCGACGAGCTAGCTATATGAAAATAATGGTCCAGACTGACACACCAATTCACTAGTTCCAAACTAAGCTTATGCTTGTAATATGGATACTAGGTTAACGGATAGACATACTTAAATACGTTTACAAACATCCATGACTCGAATACAAATGTCCACATTCATCACACAAAAATTTGCCCCTAGCGAGATTCGAACCCGCGACCCATGGTTTCGTGGCCAGGGTCTCTGACCAGTCAATAAACATACATACGTATGCGCAGGTATATACCTACATAATGTAAAACGTCTTTAAGTAGTACGTTTAGTTGCCGACTGATAGCGGAAGCTATATACATATATCGATGATTATTGACAAGCTCGATGGCGCATTCGGTAGTGACCCTGCCCCATGCGCCAAGAGTTGTGGGTTCGATCCCCACCCAGGACAAATATTCGTATTATGAATACTTGTGTTTGTTCTGTGTCTGGGTGTTAATATTTAATATTTAAGTATGTATTTGTAATACCACTGTTGTTTCTGATATCCGTAACACAAGTGCTTTTAAGCTACTTACCTTGGAGTCAGATCAATGTAAGGGGTTGTAGTCTGATATTTAAAAAAAAAAAAGATTGATCTAGGAGTTGAAAATTGGATATCAGAATTCATTGCCATTGCAATATGCAAACTATTATAAAATATATTTTATTCAGAAAGTTTAACACTAACGGTCCTAGTTAAATAGATGGATGCTACAGATTATATCTTGATGAGCCAGTATTAAATTCTGTTTATCTTGTTCACAACGAGCTTCTATAACTCATAATGCGTTATTGATAAAATAATGATAAGCAATAAAATACCCCCTCTTGCTATTTATGAACATAAAGCCACAGTGATCGGCTATTTCTTTCAAGTATACAGTTAAATAAAGTATTTTTAACTTGTTCGTCTTATTAAGATTCCCCCGATAAGTTTATAGGTAACATTAGCTTGTCAAATAAAATTGTTACGTTAATTTTTTCACATGTGCGATCATTAAAATCTGCGATGCATACGTTATTCTAAAAGCTTTATGTTTTAAGTCTATGGTGAAAAAGATCAATATTTTTTTGAGTTTTTATATCAAGCATCAGAAGAACTCGCTCCTTATGTTATGTCGCTTTTATGCGATACTTTTGAATACCCAAATAGTCTTAAAGCAGTAAGTGTGTAACACGGATCCGAAGAACTAATATGTATGTTGGTGTCGGTTATCGGGCGGGTTCGTAGACGAGTATATTATTATAACCCGAGCCGCAACTGAATGGGCCAAGTCTCGGGTTACACTCGAAGAAATTGTAACAATGATGAACGTGATACCTGTGCGACACGTCGAAGCAAGACCGCGGCTCGATTAAAGTGAGAACTATTCAAAAAGTAGATCAGATGAAACGTATCTAGAATGCCAACTGAAGAAACATAGGCGTGTGTGTGCCGGATTTTTTGCGCAATTGCAGAGCCGTTTTGCTGGTAAGTAAGCTAGAAGACTAACAATCACATAATATGTTATGTGATTGTTAGTATTCTAGCTTACTTAGTTTTATTTATAAAACTTGCAGTCCAATCTACTTCAAATTTTTTTTTGAGTTTTCCTCCTTTCGTCTTAATATTTATCGCATTTATTTATCTACTATAACCATGATCCAGTCAGTCAGTCAGTCAAGCAAGCCAGTCAAAGATCATATCGATACGTCATATCATATCGATATGTCAAATCATATGTCTCTTTCGTCCAAAGCCGTTTTGTTATTTACAGAGAATATTTTGTTTTTCAATGTTGATAATCGCATCACTGGACGCTCTGGAGACCGAAATCATTAGTCTCAGTCTCAACAGAATAGCTAAAAGTGGCTGAATATCTAAAAGTGGTGAACGAAGCAAAATTCGGCACAGATCATTCGGCATTGTCCCGTCGCATTGTGTCTCCGTTTCTCGGAAACGCCATTGTCAGGTATGCTGGTAAAGCGGGCGCGTGTACCTACCGGCGCATACGCCGCGCTGTTCGCCAATGCAGCTCATTGACGATGTACAGTCATTCACGTCTCTCCCTCAATGGGTGATCGATGATCCCTAAATAATATTTGTGTAGGGCACCATTCGTATTTTCTGTTCTCTGCGGAACAGGTTGAAGTTTTCGTTATAAAAAAACCAGGCGCTCGGAGGGTCAGGGGTCTCTGCCAACGACTTTTGATAAAAGAGAAGAATTTTTAGAAAAAATAAAAAGTTAATCGGTCAATTATCAGGTGGGTGATCAATATGATCAAAGTCAAACTTCGCACACTCCAAGATTGCAATGGTTCATTCAGTGAGAGGTTTATAAAAAAAATATTATATGATACAAAGCTATAATAATGATAGGATATTACCATTAGATTGTTTACTAAAATAGGTTCAAAAATTAATTCATGGTTGTTAAGTACAAATTACATATCGACGATGAAGTGACAATACCTCCTAACTGTAGATATGCAAATTTTACAGGAAAATGAAAAAACGATCCAAATTTTTAGGTTTTGATCAAAGGACTTTCATATAACTTTTAATGTAATGTTTACAGGATTATCTTATTATTTGATAACAAACGAAAAAAAAAAATAGTCCACGCGAAATTGAATTTTAAGGCTACTGCATTAAAAAAGTCGATTCCTGAAAAAATATTAGTTAGGAGGTATTGTCACTTATATGTACCTATGTAATCTTGTTACTTAATAAACATTCGCAATTATATAATAATTCAAAATATATTTATCAATTTTTTACACATAAGTATATCAGCATTAGTGACAAGTGACCATCTTTTGTACTTTATGCAATGTGACATGCAATAAACATTTGAATTTGAATTTGAATTTCAAGTGTGATAACGTTAGAAAACCTGTTAATTTTTTTTTATACAAACTCGTATGGACTAGAACATTCTGATGGTCCCACAGAACCCTATTCTATATGAACGTTATTGGTTAAATTACTTTTTACTTCATAGATAATGATTTTTTCATTTAACTGATTTATCAGTGCGGAAAACACGGTGCCTACTTACTATTTTTTGGTCTATAATGACACTGTAACCTCTAAATTTGAACGTAACAAAAAATGTGCTTATTGAAAGTCCAAGAACCAGTATTTAGAACCACCAAATTGATTGCTAAAAAAGGATGTAAGAGACACGTATGCTTGTCATTTTTTCTTGTACCAGAATCCATAAAAAAACTTTAATTACGTGAAATGAGTCTGGTCTTCAATTTTCAAAAGGGAAACGACGACAGACCATTCATTTTTTACGTGAATTCTAATCTTTAGTAACGGTAGTGAGGAGGACGGGTGTATGATTTTGTGCGAAGCGTGAGAGAGAGGCAAGAGACGCCTAGGACTTTTTGCTGACGCTTTTGAAGGCGAAGAGTTATGTGAGCGTCGAAGAGTTGAGGCACCTCGGTTTGAATGATGAGTGTTAGCCGCACGATGTTGACTCATGACTTTTATTAATATAGTACTTGCGTACTTCAGCTTGACATTTTCTCAATTTTCGTGACTGTATCCTATAAGCTACAGAGGACTTCAATGGCGACTGAATTATAATTATTTTAAGTCTCTGAAATAATGAACACACGCAATAAAGGTAGAGATGACAGGGATATTTACTAAACGCTCAGATATTTTAGCACGATGAGGAGTACATTTCGAAATACACGATTCGGTCCTTGAAAGTAACTAGAAACGCGCTTATTTGAAAGTTATTATTTCCTCTTGGTTGCAAACCAGTTTTAGCCAGTGCTTAGTTGTAGACAAACATAAAACATACGTGCATAATCAACAGTCAACCAGACACTATAATGTGTAGTAGTGTAGGGTAAGATGGGCAATGTGCGTGACCAAGAGATAAATACCAGAACTTACTCATTAGCTTTGCAGACGATTGGCGACGAATACTAAGTGACACCTGACAATTTTCAAAGAATGTTACATTACGTAGTCAAGTTCAATTCACTTCCATTACCATATAGAGATAAAATTAATGATGATGTTAATGATTTCTATATGTAATTTTATTTACTTACCTAAGATATTCTAAATCGAATTCTAATCGAATGCGAAACTTTTAGAAAGCGGGTCGATTTTGTATATTCCCCGTATGAAACTAAAAAATACTGGACCGATTTTAAAAACTCCTTCACCATTACCATTATACATTTTCCCTGAGTAGCATATGCTATTTTTATTACTAGAATAAAATGGGAATAAAAAATGTCCATCCGTGCGTAGCCGGGGCGGAGAGCTAGTTTCTAAAAAAATTCGTTGCTCTCCATAGAGTCGCGATATAACCTTTTTGAAAGATCGAAATCAATGCGCATGTTGCGACGTTGCGACTAACAGCTATTAGGTGTATAGCTCTTGAACACACTGCAGATGCCCACATTGGTAAAACAACGTTGTCTGTTCGTTTAACTGCCATATGCACTTATGATGGTTAGATGAAGTCGTTGTTCATTAATTTGCAGAACAAAATTGCTTCATATCATAGATATTCAGTTACTAACCAAGTAAATATCTCATCATAGATATAGGGCTTGATTTGCAATATTGAGTTTCACCTTATTGGTTTGATTACAACCTTTGATAAAGTATAAGTGTACTCTAAGCATAGTTACATTGAAGAGCTTATGATTACCAGCTACGCAATGATTGCGTAGAATGCGATACGATGTACGATATGATATAAAAAATCTAACAGTGGCGTTACTTACCCGTCGCTATTCTAAAAAAATCGACCAAAACGTAACGGGCAACCGAAAAATAATTTATGATTCTCATCATAGTCGGCCGACATAGATATCCGTAACGTCAGCAAGCCGCGCGTACATGTTGCTTTGTTGTGGCAAGTGATTGCAGACGGTGTTGAACAAATCGCTCCAGCGAGTCGCGTTTGGCATTCACTCGCCGTACCGCCGATACAAGCAGTAATGCCTATTCGAGGATCGGCTGGGTGTCACAACGACGCGTTGCAGGATGCTTGGAAAGCCCACCGGAGAAGAGTACACATAGTTCTAAGATGATGTCTATTTAATTTTTTAATAAATTTTACCTTTTCATAGTAAATTTATTATTCAAATGGTTTTTATCCATTTATATTTTGCAGTGAACGAATATAATTATAGATCCATAATCCAACCGATTTGGGTAACCTGTTTAGGGATGTTAAGTCGGATCTAAATAAATTCAATGCTAAATTAAACACATCCATTTATTTCAGTTTATTTTATATAAATAGACCTGATTAAGAGGTCTGCCTACATTGATTTTTTTACCCAAATTATATAAATTATGAATAAATTAACTATATTTTATTTATAATCATTGTAACCAAATCAAAATATAAAAGTCAAAATATTTGAAAAATGCCGGAAACTCGTCTTGTAATAAGTTTGGGAGGTGTCAATTTAGTATTAAGTTGATTAGCTGGTTCTTAGTTGTAATTTACTGTCACGGAGGGCGGATGTATTAGATTGGCATGTCTCGGGTAATAAGGCAGAAATTAATACACAGTTAAATAGTAAATCAATGATAAGCTAATTGGAAACGGTGGATAACTGGTTGCTAGAGGCAGTCTGGTTATGAGATCAGGTGAACATCGATAAATCGAAATTGAGATGATCGCAGATTATGCATTAATAGTTGGTAATGTGCGACAGCAAGATACTCCATATTTATTAAATGAAAGAAAAATATATATGCTGTTCTATTCGTTTTTATGTAAAGTATCATTGGGAATGGAATTCATTGAACGGTTCTCTTCCTTTGTTTTATATTATATTATTTTTATATATGATAGGACTTCCTCTTTCTTAAATCTTCTCTTCTTCTTTTCTTTATTTTGCAGTCTAACGACTGTAACCTAATGTATTTCTATATTTATTCGTAAGTTGTTAGCTTTTATATATGTTGCTATATTACTTGTCAAATTTAATTCTTACGGTATTTACGAGTATCTTAGATAAATCAAATAGGTATTTATGGTTGAATTGCTTATAATATTTTTTTACGATGGCAACATAGACAAGAACCTCAGTCGTTTATACGATGGTGTCATAGACAGCCGTTTTCCATATTGAATTATCATTAACATTCAAGACGACAACTAACGGGGCACAGCCTTTGATAGAATTTAGATTTCTATAAAATCACATAAGGTCTTATTTCCCAGAACCATTGAAGGTTAGTCCCGTATAATGCTATGCTAATCTGACCTTTGCTGCTTTCAGACAAGATTCATGGCCTGCACGTGTGAACCGTTGGACGTTTATAAATTTTGCATTATGTAAAAACATGTAAACAGGCCTAGTGAAGACTTGGACGGAAAAATGTTACCTTGTTTAATAGCAATCGTAGTTTATTTACCTTTAAGACTTCTTTGGCTCGTTAATTTATATTTAATACTAGCTGACCCGGCGCACTTCGTTACGCCCCGTTCTCGGATTTTCAATACCCATTTTTGTTTTCCGTGCAACTTTTTTTTTTCTTTCATAAGAACTTTCACCTGATAATAACAAACACAACTAAAAAGAACTAGTGAAATCGGTTCAGCTGTTCTCGAGATTTGCGCTTAGCAACACATTCAGCGATATTTTTTTTAATATAGATACTTATGGACGAGCGATAGTTAATCATTATTACCTTCATGGACCATAATTTTTGTTTTTGCTATTTATCTGATGTTAATAATAAGTGTATTATTATAACTTTTTTTTAACACTAGAGGGCTTTTTATATTTACTACAATAATGTAACAGGTTTATAGAAAATGTTATAGTCAATCCGTTTTACAGTTTACAGTTCTAACACATAAAACATACATACTTGCACATACATACCATCACACCTGCAATCTCAAAGTCAAAGGAGCTTTTAACCACTTTCAGTCAAATATAAACGTTGGTTAGGTTAGATGAAAAAACTTTAAAATTTTTTGGCTTAATTTTTTACGAATCAATCATATAAAATCATAAATTCCAGTACTTTAACCTAACGTATTAAAGTCCCGCTCTTACTGTTAAAAGCTTCATGTAGGTACCTAAAACAGCTCCATATTGTACGTATTATTTAAAAATTGTAGTTGAAGTGAACGATAGCCCAACGTATCTTTTCCACGTGGACGAAGTCGCGGGCAAAAGCTAGTAAGTACATAATATAGTTTACAGGAAGTAAATTTTTTTATTTTTATTTACCAAAAAGTTGAGCTCTAGGGGTTTTACCAAATTTTAGTTTTTACATCAGGCCTGGCTGATCCAAGGTGACTTCCCGATGGTAGTGAGCGGATATTTATCGCATTGTAGTAGTCACAGTCTAAATGTCGATTTACAAAAAAATACGGTTGATGTCCTAAAGCTTATCGCATCAATACAAAAATGTTCTAAGACAGTAATAAAATTTCATTTTCTTTGATAGATCCTACAGGTTACTTATTATGTTACTGCATTATTAAGTTCAACGATATTTAGTGCACATAACTGGAATACTTTCATGTACCTATCTATTATTATATGATAATATAAATTTAAAAGCCGTGCATGGGGTACCAGAGAAATTGTCGTGTGGAAACTTATTATAGAGATTATGGCGTCAAAAGAAAGGAAGGAATTTAGGAAGAGCAACTATTTAATGCGCAGACTATCGTTTGGACACCCACGTATTGTAATTTTCTACTAACAATTGGCACATATACAGCGCAACGAGTTTCCATCAAATAACAAGAAGACGTTCATCGCAAAATGGAAAGCATGTGAATTCATTGATGTGGAGAACACCCAGGTTGAAGACTTCAACGGAGCATAGCGGGTCAAAAGATATATCGAATAACAAATTAAAACTATCACACAGAACCGCACGCAGTAGCAGATATGCCATTATCAATAAACGAAGCGCTTTTTCTACAACCGGGCAGAAACCAGTCACAAGCGCAACTTGTACTCGGCTCAATTATACCCAGCGCGGACCGCACCGTTACTCGCGTAAAAACATGTAGGATCTACTGAGGCCTTATTCGGGCGAATTCCTGGCCTTATCCCTATAGGGCAATAGGCTGGGAGCCTGTCAGAAGTCTATTAGCAAATTGGGATAACAACTCGGAGACACCAAGTCGGGTAACGGCTTGTTGTGACAGACATGTTATGACTTATACAAGGGACGAGTTTCTTGTAACCATTGCAAGGTGAACTTTTTTCTTGAAAGGAGTTTCTATTAAACAAAATGTTTTTCTTGAGAGATCATATCCATGGTCTTGGGTTTCTATTTATCTTCATTCGTGCTGTAACTTATCTAGTTCTCTGAACTTCTTACTTATGAGCAGTCTTTAATATCAACCTTGGCATGGAAAATAAAAATAATAATTATTATGACGACAGTGTTTCTCATAAAATATGTGATATAATTACAAATTAATTATGTAATATTGTTAGTTAGAAATTATAAAAAGGCTCATTACCTTAAATGTGTAAGCAATACGGACTCTACTGAATTTAACGGGTTCTTTTTCCTTTATCCACCTCTGGTGACTATTTTTCTTCCTTTATCATCTACATAATGGTTATTTTCTTCTGCTCTTAGAGTAATGTGTATAGCAAATGACATAGCCGCCGATTGTAAAAGATGGCAGTGAAAGTTCGGGTCTGGTCTATGTTAAATAAGCAAACGACTAACTGCGATGTGCGAGGAAAAATAATTAACGCCTAGTTGCCGGGGCAAATGATATTGCATCGTTCAAGGAAGGGTTTAGCACTGAATTAAGATTCCACGTCCGATTAGTCTAGTACATTCAGAGACGAAGATAGTCTAAGTAGCCAATTTATCAAATATATGATGTATATTATATTATACTACTAGCTGTGCCAGCGGTGTCACCCGCGTTTATGGTTAATATTATAAAGACTATTTCCGTCATACATGATTTCTATGTAACTTTAACCATTAAGGCTGCACACGCGACGGAAGCTTAAAAAATTTAGTAACTGCTCCCGTTTTCCCAACATTTCTCTTCACTACTCTGCTCCTATTGATTGTAGCGTGATGAAAAGTATACTATAACCTGACCAGGAGTATGAAGAATAATTGTACCAAGTTTCGTTAAAATCCGTCGAGTAGTTTTTGTTTCTATAAGAAACATACAGACAGACAGACAGACAGACAAAAAAATTACTGATTGCATTTTTGGCATCAGTATCGATCACTAATCACCCCCTGATAGTTATTTTAAAAATATATTTCAGGTACAGAATTGACCTCTACAGATTTATTATAAGTATAGATAAACCGTATACTTGACTGCCTCGTTGGTCTAGTGGTAGCATGCGCCGCCTAAGGACCAAGAGGTCCCGGGTTCAAATCCCGGGTCAGGCCAAAAATTTGTGGCTGGGTATTTCAATATCCAAATTACTTAGTAACGGAGTCAGGAAGTTGGCGGTTTAATCACCCCCGTGCCTCGGAAAGCACGTTAAGCCGTTGGTCCTGCGCCTAACCTCTCTCCGGTCATGTCGGAGTGCCGTCTCACCAGACTATGAGAGTCAAGGAATAGAGAGTGCACCTGTGTTAGCGCACACACTTGTGCACTATAATATCTCCTGCGCAGATGGCTAATCCTCGTTGAGATTGGCCGCCGTAACCGATATCGGTTATGAGGACATTATTATACCGTATACTTAATAGTTATAACAAATTCTCCAGATATTTACAGTCTGTATAATGTGATCCTTATTTAAGTCAATATATTTTGTTTTGCAAAACAAACTTAAATGCCATAATTTAAGTGAAAGCAACTAAAATTACCGATCTAAAGAGACGATTGAAACAAGTCTTGCGCTTAACCTCGTTCACACATTAATTGGCCAGGGTGACAATCCGGCGTCCCGTCGATTTAAATCGATTCTGCAATCGATTCATAGAGTCCAACGGGACCGAACTCGTGGGATTGCGAGACAATCGATACAAAAACATGCGAACTGAGACGGGAGGTAACGGCTCGATGGGACTTGTAAAGGTCAGACAGATTGATAGAAGGTACACGTTGTAACAATCACTGCACGTTCTTATTATATGTTACTCTCTAAAGGTGCTGATGAACTGGTATGGTTCTCTCGTTTTAACTGTGTTTGCATCGATATTTATTATTGGCGGATGGTAATGATGGTAATTATCTTAGTTGGAATCCAGCTTTATCATGACAGTAGTTTGCAAAATACATAAAATAAAGATTTCCATTAAACTGCCAAGCGTAAGATATAAATTTATTAGGTAGGTACTTGGATTTCGGAGAATTCTTGAGCTGTTTGTGCGTGCGAGTCTGAGCCGGACTTGATAAATGCCAAGCGTGCCAGTGACATAAACAGATTGGATATGGCAATTTAGCATGAATTTTTAAATGGGTGTAATGTATGTTGTTACTTCTTCTTGTTTTTGTTACATGATCTATGTCATGTTTTTACAGATAAGATTGTTTTGATTTCGTTTAGTCTCGCGCGCTACAATAAATGTGCTAACATTTCCGTTGTCTCTAATTGCGGTAAAAGCTATTCTATTAACAATTTCGCACTGAATAAACCATTGTTGTCATATGTCTTTTTATTAAACCATTAAGCAGAACCTCTTGCGACCAAGGTCTTAATTATTTCTGAGGAATTGTGTGAGGTGCGACGCCAAACATAACAATATGTTATTTTAGTCGCAACGTGAGATTGTAGATTGAGACAGGAAACGCACTTAGTGCGATTACCTGCAAATGAGACCTTCGGAGACAAACGGCGAAACGACATACAGTTTTATTCCCAATTCAATTCATTCTACGCTGACTTTAATAAGTGCTATTATCATCATCCTAGCGTTATGTCCCGTGCTTAGACGGGGTCCGCTTAGACCATGATCCAGGATTTAGCGAGTCTGGTAATTACATTGAAGCGACTGCCGATCTGACCTTCGTAACCCTAAGATAGGGGAACCAGACAACTTTTGGATCATGGTTACAAATCCAAAGTTGTTTGAATTTGCAGGTTTCATCACGATGTTTTCCCTCACCGTCGAGCTAGTGGTATAAATACGTACATAGACTTGAAAAATCCAGAGGTACGTGCCCGGGTTTGAACCCGCACTCCTCGGTTAAGAAGCGCGTGTCCTTACCATTGAGCTACCACCGCTCACTTTAATAAGTGCTATATGAAAATAAATTACTTCATTTTTTGAGTGATATAAACTGTAGATTATTTTCGCCTAAGAAATGTTTAACAGCAGACGATTACACAAAGATGTTTGATTAACTAATACAAGTAATTAGCATTACTTTCGTACGTACATTTATGATATGCGAGGTGTTATTAGCATTTTCTCATGGGGCCCCATCCTGATGTATCACCCGAAGTTAAGTCTCTGTATTTATATATTGACAAAATGAATATTCATTGAGGTGCTTTGAAATTACCGCGCTTAACAATGAAGTAGGTATCGATGAATCGAACGCGGCTGCATAGAGATCGACTACCTACTTAGTATAATTACTTCTGTCCCATCCCTTAAAAATGCTGGGTACGCCCTACAGGTATGTACCTTGCAATGTTGAACCTACTTGTATTGTCCGTACCAAGAATCCACCAACATCTAGTTAATCGAATTTGCATAATGGCCGGCAATTTTTCTAAAGATTTCGTTGAACACAATAGAGCAATAATGTCGTTGTTTATAAATAGCCAGGGCAAGAGTCAAATAGCGTTTATGTATGGTAATATTTATGTATGGACCGTTCTAAGAAGCAAGCGACTGTGAATATCAGCCATTGTTTACCATGTGGGACGGCATAAAACAAACTTTGAGCTCCTATGCCTCCGTTCGATACGTTTGCTGATAAAATATTCTCAATGTACTGAATTTCACACAGTATACTTGTTGACAATGCTTAGAAAGTAGCATGTAAGTGAGATATAAATGTGCACGAATTAATCTTTCATCTAAGTATACGAAAAATGCCATGAACATCATCGTACATCTAGGATATTATATAAATGAACTAGGCTCTTAATAGAAAATTGTATTGCTTATGTTTATTATTAAACGTTATTATTACACTAGTGTTAGAAACTATGTAAATCTACAACCGACGGAAAGTATTGCATAAACTTTAGATCAATCAATTTGCATGGCGAAAGCAGACTGTGACAAACATCAAATCAAATGAAATTATTATGTTTTATACGTCATTAAGTCTGCCGTACCCAGCGAAGCTGCATAACTTAAAAGAATTCCAAATTCAGTGTAGGTACCTGAATGCATCGTTTTTCTCTTAACGCGCATACTTATCAGGCCATACGCGATTCCAAGCAAGCGCCATTTATGCCAATGCGAGTGTTCCTAAAATAAGCAAATCAATCTGGATGCAGACCATAAAGGCCCTTTACAGCACCATAGTGAATTCAAAAGGCAATAGCTACATGCTCTTGCGCGTGAGTCGAATTCCGTACAACTTACAGAAAACAAACGACGGCCTCCGGCTGAATGCAACTTCAACTTTAGGTGTATAATCTTAAAGGCTATGTTTCACTGTACAGTGGCGCCAATTATGTTGAAACTTAAAGATGTACTAATCTGATTTTACCTCGCTCTTCCTATCAGCCAATCAGCGAGTGCTCGTTAATTATTCTGACCAATGACGTTTAAGGATTCCCTTTTTGAATTCTGTACGTTATTTAGAATATTAGTATTGAGACAGCTGGGCTCCATTTACTACATTCCAATATTTGCATAATGCTTAGCATTCGTAGAGTTATACAAGAATATTTATCTATTAATAACGAGAATCGCATACATATTCAAGATTTCAATGCTAGGTCCATTAATGTTTAAAGGATCGTGTTTTCGTGTGACTGCCTGATAAAATTTTACAAATTGTATTTTTCGGTCCAAAATTATTGTATGTTGTCCCCACTGTTGTATTTGTACCTTGGCTCAGAAGTTCCGGGTGGGGCTGCCCCCTTTTGCGTACGCCCATGTATACATGTATACATTATTATGTATACAATATACTTTAACTGACGCTTAAGAGTTCTTCATTTATCATGATGCCACATGCCACTTATTATTTAACAGTTCACTCCGAGTAGGAACTAACTCTCATTAATGAAAGTCGTGCCTTGCAAGTACCTTTACTTGCAGTCGACATTGGCTCACAGCCAGAAACTCAACCTTAGGTATTGAAATTCATTATCGGCGAGATTGTACGAACAACACATAAATAAACATTCAAGTTCTTATGTGAAAATACAAATAGGAATAAAGGTTAGTTAGACCTCGATGAAAAAATACTAAAAATGTATGGGACGGAAATATGTATTTATATTCTTATAATTCCAGTCATAGTTTTTGGAATTGCAATAATTACTTTATCTGTGGCTGTCAATATTTTATTTCCCTTTGATATTCTTAAAAATGTAAGTATTGTGTGTGTATATTTTTGGCTGAATGTGGTTAAGAGGGCTTGCTGCCCCTTTGACTCTGCCTACCCCTTCTGGGATTATGGGCGTGATGTTATGTATGTGTGTATTATGTGTAAGTATTGATTCTCAAATTTTTAAATGACGTTACATGTGGTCTAATTTTATCAATGTTTGCTTTGTAGTAAAATTTAATTCGAAACGACGTACAGTACTTTTTATTGTTCCAAGAAAATAGAAAAATGAATTCAATTACAAAAACGTATTATTTTAAAGCAAAGCGATTAGAATCTCTTCTGTATAGGAAGTCGGTTTAATGGACCGCATAATTGAGTAATGAGAGTCAATTTGAATAATAAACTGAGGCTTTGGAGCTTTCAAGTCGGACGTCCGGAGGTAGCGGATGTCGCGAAAGCGGCTTAAGGTCCGGTCAATGGGCCAGGCAGGGATGGCGAACCTTTTCAAACATACGTTCCAAATATCTGGATTTTCAATTTAATCGACTTTTTCAGTGCCAGGGAAGCTATTTAAGTATATAATCGTCAATCGTTGTTGAAAAAATTGTTATCTCAAAGAAAATGCGTGTCCAACTAAATAGTTAATTAGTATTACGTGCTACTTATGCCACGCGTGTTAATGGTTCGCAATCACTGAGCTAGGGCAACTGCGGTACCGCAACTTTGGCGTTGCCGCTCCTGTTACTATTAACTGTGTTAGATGACCGGATTAAAAGAAAATAAAACAACTCTGCTAGTTATCATGGCTATAATTAGAGCTTTGTATTGAAGATTATTAGACCACCATAATTCCAAATATTTATAATTTATGTACATAAGAGAAAAGGAGAACTAGTGCAAGAATATTAAAACGAGCTCACGTACAAATTAAAATGTTCCTTGATAAATATGTGTATGTAAAAAAAACGTCGCTAAAGGTAAACACATTCAAAAGAGACGTGCTTATATGATTGGATAAGTGCTAATTTTCATAGTCTGGATTTCCTTCACCCATCACCAGTTGTATAGCTGATGTATCCTCTAAAGTTAAAGGTTTAACTATCTAGTTGCTTATGCAGTCCAGTTTGCAGAACTTCTAATACCTAATTCACTTTCCCCCAATACAATAATAGGTCTCGTTTATCCAAATACTCACTCGGTATGAGCGTCCGTCTTAACACTCCTGCGTGCGCGCGAGTCGTCTCACAAGATTATAGTGCATTGCTCCTACTTCCTCGGCGCATCAATGAAAGTGTCTCTGCAATACAATGCTGGGTGTGTATGATACTACTTTACACTGCAGGAAGACGGCTCGCATTGTATGACGCAGCGGAAGCTACTTGAAAGAATAGAGGCGCAGTTTGGTTCCTCATATAAGTTTAATAGGATAATAGGTCGAAGACATGACGTTTCATTCGATAGTGCTGGACCTACCGCAAACTTATGATAGCACCGCCTTTGAAATTTTTCACTTTCCAGCTAGTCTTCTTATACATTAGGAACATTGGATCTGGCGGTGAAGTGTGTACATATATTTTTCTGGCATTTTAAATGCGTGGTGATTTCTCTTTTGCAATGCAATGAGTCTTTGTATGTTTTGTTTGGAATGAGTGGCATATCATTTAGATAATGACCTAAAGCTAGATTTTCATACAGGTTGCGAATATATTTGGGAGATGTTATCCTATTATCGTGGGACTGCAATCTATATTAGAACCATGCCTTTTACTTGTGTATCATGTCGCAATCATGTCGTTTTGAATTCAATATTCAACAGCATTTGAATGCCAGTCTTGCAAATGCAGAATATCTAGAAAAACAGAGTTTAGATTGAATTTATCTCTTGACCAAAACATCGTAATATCTAGCAACTCCGGTTATACAACGCACCAATGAGTAGCCACAACACTTTCACACGGGAAACGCGAAAACAATCTTATAGCGAATTAATTCGGCCACGACACAATAATATATAAAATGTTAATTTCGCTGAACAAAAAGCGCTCTGTGTCTGAAAATGGGCGACGCAAGATGGCGCGAGCGGTTCCCACGCATGCGCTCTGGGAACCTGCGTGCGCGCACATGTGCTGCGCGGGAAAAATGTTTTTTTTTTCGTCGCTCTTCTCGATTCAAAATTCGTGTCAAGAACAAATAAACTGTGTTATTACATGGTACATGTTTGATGCAGCATTAAATATGACGTTGGGATAATAAAGAAACCGGCGTGCCTGCTTGTATGTTTTTCTATAATTTTTTGGTGATGAGTGAAGCGAAGTCTTGCTTTTTTCAGGTACACGGGTAATGTAGTGAAATAGACGTCTTGTAATTATTTTTTATATATCGGTAACAAACAAAACTATACTGACTTTAAATTAACGTATAAATTTAAGTTACTTAAGATTCCTTCAACGTTAATTTACTAGATAGACTAGGCTTTATTAAGCTTAGTCTTTATGTTCCACTATAAATGAGACTTCTATTGGTTGTCCCTTAGCATTAGCAAGTGAGATAAAATGATTGCATATTTATTTGAAAAAGGTACTGGAATAATTATATTATTGATTTCTAAGATATTATGTAGATATGAATATACTATATTTTTTTTAGTAAAATATATTTTACTAAAAAAAAATTCAGTCGAATTGAGAACCTCCTCCTTTTTTTTGAAGTCGGTTAAAAATACATCGACAATTATTATAAATATCAGGAAAACAAATCTAATCATAAGATCACTACATCTATTCCAGCGTACATTCTGAATCCAATGGCGGAAGCCAATTCTAGATAACTACACTAAAACACATCGATATTTACATTAATGTTACGACTATCGTGAAGCAGCGCAGTATCAGTTTCACGAGAGCCGCCCGGATATCGAACCGGCACCGTTACGCCAACCTGTTCTCAGCCTCTCGGAACTAGCCAGGAACGTGTTCTGGCTTGTACGATTAATTCTGTGGCGTGTAGTAGTTTTTGTTTTGCGGCCGACGATATGAGAGCTAATAATTATAATGTTGTGTAATAAGAAAGTGCTTATTATTCATCCTTTACATTCTAATTTCGAATGATCTTTCCTTCTATGTAAATCAATCTGGTGATACGTGTGCAATAATTTATCTAATCATACTACTACCTAACTAACGAAAAGTAATGCATATTATTCTAGGTCTACGGATGTTATGTGTAAGCCTCTTAAGATATTCCTCTGATGAGTATTATGTATAAATTACGTAAAACATAACAACATAACATAACATCACGCCCGTAATCCCCGAAGGGGTAGGCAGGCATAGTCAAAGGGGCAGCATGCCCCTATAACCACATTCAGCCAAAAATAAAATGGGGTTAGATTAGATGGAAAAAATTTGAAAAATAATTATAAATAACGTATATATCCAAAAACCTCAGACAGACTAGCAAATTAGTCAATGACCTTCACTACTCTTCTTTTATTACACATGGTAATTTTACTATATTTAATTCATTACCATACTTAAAATATTGGAACTTCCTTCCCGTTGTGAAATAAGCGCTTAACGGTAATGCTCTTTGGGTTTTTATAACCTAAACTTCCTTATCATATTTAAAGGCAAAATCTAGAAGCTGTAGAACACATATACCACCCATTTATGTATTTTCAACTCCAAAAAAAAAATTTAAAATTACAATGGCAGGTGGTGAAGCGCAAGTAGAGCCTAACTAAAAAATAATTTTTTTATAATTTGTACAAAACATCAAATGACATAATCTTCATAGTTTTTGTAAGCTTATATGTTGTAGTAAAACTATAGTTGCGGAATATAACATCAGAAAAGGATGGGGAGGCCATTTAAAAATGTAAAAGAAATCTTCTCAAGTATCCAAATCTGGATTGGAGAGCTCGGATGCTTACAAAAAAAAACCCGACGTTCTCAAGAGATCTAGGAGTTAGGGAAGGCGGGTCAAAAAAAAACAAAGTTTTTGGTTTTAACACGTGGTAGCCCGCATGTTAGTCGGAGATTTAATTATCAACATCTGTGGTCGTTCGCCACAGAGAGCACACAATCATGATAAACCATGGGATGTCTTGTACTTTTTAAATATTACCACAGCTAGTGTTATAAAACAGATGTACAACATTACATTGTTATTCCTCAATCGTACCGTACCGTTATTCGGAACCTAACTATTGGTAACTTCATCAAATTCAACACTCAACAGTATATTTAAACTATCTTATCCATCTTGGAAACAGTATAAATAGATATGCAAAGCGCCAATTTACATAGTGTAGTTGTACCTGCGTATGTGGATTGGAAAAGTAGAAGTAATGTTCCGAGACAAAGAGCAAGCGCTTCCGTTTATTGACCGTGTCATTGTCACAATAACTGATCATTCATATTAATTTACTCGCAACCCAATCTCAATCAATAAAACTTCCATTGATCGAATTGGTGTTTCAAGTGATGTTTACATGGAGTATGTGAGAGTATGAAAACTGCTCGAAGTCGGTGAAGATTTTTGAGACGAAGCCTTGATTCATAAGAGCTCTGAAGAAATATCTCATTTTATGTTTGTTCTTACTCCGATTTGTACTTGATAAGGTACAATACAGTAAACGTCTTAATAAATTATCTACTGTATTCATCATACTCCATCAAGTACGTTTCTTCAGTATCGATATTAAATTGAATTTTAAATAGTATTTAATATCTACCTCTCTAAAAGAAGGTGTACCTTCTTTAGATTTCAAGGTGATTTAAGTATGTTTGTTCATTAGTGAGTACCAATTAATTAAGAAACCTATTCTCTTTTATCGAAAAATCCTATGATACAACTCTTAAGTTCCATTTCATAGTTGCCAACGGCATTCGAGGAGCGGCATTCAACCGCACTATCCGACAATATCTGGGAGAGCGCAGTGTTCAGTTCCCTTGGTCGTTACTCGAGCATCTTAAATTGACCAGGTTGCGAGCAGAGGGTCAGTACTAATTGACCCGACGCGGCAGCTGTCCCGTACAGACGGTTTTCAAGAGACTTTATATAAATAAACGTAATTTATTGTTTTGGAATGAGCCGATACGATTAGGTATACCTAACCTCAATCGTGTCCTCGTCAACTTTTAAGTAGCGTTTATTCATGTCTTTATTGATAGTAAAAAATATTGATCTTTTTTATTGTTATTTTATTGCAAACTCAAGGCACTAATCCTTTTTCCTTCCTGTTTTTAAGATATAGAAATAACTTATTATTTATAAAAGGTTGAAAGGATTTGTTATATAAGCCTAATCGGATAAATTAAATACAGCTTAAATTATTTAAGTATTTAACGTATGATTTCTAAATAGATTTATAAAAAACCGGGCAATTTTTAGGTAGATTTTTTTTTTGAAAAATTTTTATGTTCATAGGGAGCTATAGTTGCTTTGGTTAGCTTTGATGCTTTTTGTTTGTGTAAAAATTAATTAATTAAATATAATCACAATGTGTCTTAAAATATTTATTATATATTATAAATTGCCAGAATTAAACCCGACTAGCAGTCTCTTGTAAGACTGAACTTAACTTTGAATCAAATGATAATCACATCAAATTGGATCGTTCATCGTGATCATGCACGAGACACAATTTTGACGGTAGGTATTGCGTGAGGGCTAATTAAATGCGTAATTCATTTGACATTTTTAATTGAGATATTTTTTGTGTTAATTTCAGTGGTCTGTTAATTTCTTTAGAGGTTATTATGGTTCCCTGAATATGAAGAGTAGGTAAATTAATGTTGTTCCTGTGTTTCTATCGAAAATGAATTTGCTTAGGCTGTTGTTATTTTATCTAATATTATTTTTTATTTTAAACATAAAACAACAACATTCCATTATTTAAAAAAGGTGATAGAAGTGACCCGTCCAACTATAGACCTATATCTATATTGCCAGCCCTAAGCAAGATTTTTGAAAAGATTATACTTACTCAGTTACTATCTCACTTTTACTTTTAAGAAACAGTTTGGATTCACCAGGGGTAAATCTACCACTGATGCAGGAATAACGCTTGTAAAATATATTATTGAGGCATGGGAGGTCAAGCAGGATGCTGTAGGAATTTTTTGTGATCTTTCTAAGGTCTTTGATTGCGTAGATCACCAGACTCTCTTGATTAAGCTAACGCATTATGGTGATTCAATGAACTCGCTTAATCTAATAAAGTCATACCTAAATGACCGACGTCAAGTAATAAATGTGAATGGAAGTAATTCTCCTGGCACCCCGTTAGCTATGGGAGTGCCCCAGGGACCAATATTAAGGCCCCTTCTCTTCCTGATATATATAAATGACCTGCCCTACTATATGAGGGACTTATGTGATACAGTAATATTTGCTGATGATACTTCACTTATTTTTAAAATCGATAGACAGAAAGACAAGTTTGACGATGTAAATAATGCTCTCTCACAGATACTATATTGGTTTACAACCAATAATTTATGCCAAAAAAACCAAATATATTAAATTTTTAATGCCCAATGTAAGGCAAATTCACACTAATATTATTATGAATAATGAACCTATTGAAGTTGTTAATTCTACTACGTTCCTTGGAATCACAATAGATTCAAAACTTCAATGGGCTCCCCATATTGCTGCCCTGGCAGGGAGACTTAGTTCAGCTGCATATGCAGTGAGAAAAATAAGGAGTCTAACTAATATTGAAACGGCAAGGTTTGGTATATTTCAGTTACTTTCACAGTGTGATGTCATATGGTCTGCTGCTGCGGTGATCTGCGGCCGATATTCAAGCCATTTTTATATTGCAGAAAAGAGCCATCAGGGCCATATACGGCCTCAGACCACGTGATTCACTTAGAGAAATATTTAAGAAAATCAATATTATAACAATAGCCCCGTTCATTCTGGACTGTATCAAGTATGTGTACAAAAACATACACATGTTTGTTAAAAAATCAGATACACATACTTTTAACACTAGGAATAAACACAAGCTTGTTGTTCCAATTTATAGACTTAATAGGAGTGCTAATTCTTTTATTGGTCTAAGTATCAAAATGTTTAATAAGCTGCCACAAAGTCTCACTGATCTACCTAAGCATAAGTTTAAATTATATATTAAAACTTGTTTGATTAAAAAGGGCTACTATAAGGTAGAAGATTATTTAAATGATAAGAATATATGGCCAGTCGCAGAATAGGCTGTTCGTCTGCACTGGTAGATTTAAATTGACAAAAGAAATATTGTAACTACATAATAGCTATTAATACTTGGCATTTAAAAGAGTAACTATCGAGTTTCTTGCCGGTTTCTTCTCGGTAGAATCTGTTGTTTGAACCGGTTTATATTTATATTTATTTTGTTCTGACGATTTATAAGTGCTTTTTGTAAGCCTATATAAATAAAGATCATTTCATTTCATTTCATTACATATCAAAAGGCATCTAATCTAATCATGGCCATGGACTATTGGCAGGAATTAAAACTGGTAATAACCTACAGGTCTAGAAATTTCAAATTTGTTAATATGTTTTAAATAAGTTTGTTAACATAATATTAATGTACTATTCATTTATCAAAATTATGTATTTGTTATATTAATATGAACTAGAAAAATTTAGAAGACTCGTGATATCAAATTGGCGTAAGTCAACCCAATCTTTTGAGAACCCGCTCATAGTGAAAAATTTAAATATCATTTGATTAGCAAAGTTCTATACTGATAATACTTTTTTTTTTTCAAGAAGGGAATCAGAAGTAAAAGTATTTTTAATAACTTACGTAATTACGAAAAACAAAACGTATGAGGCAAAACCAAAGTTATCTGTGTAAATACGTTCCAATGTATGCAAAACCGTCATTATTGCTTTTTAGTGCGAAACGATTTTTTAATATTGTTTTTAGTAAAATAATTATAGTTAGGTATTTTCCACGGACTAGTAAAAAAAGAAGGACTCTGTGCCACTAACTAGACGTTGAAGCTCCTCAGGTGCTCCAACTTGACACGCAACTTACGTCACACATTGACATAATAAGTGCTCCAAATGACAGATATCCGATATCTGGTATCGTTACGTATGACAGTGTGGAGTCCTTCTTTTTTTACTAGTTCGCGTTATTGTTATAGTATTGTGATTCGAGAAAACAATTTACTTACATATAAATTAAGCGGAAAGATTTTCTAAAAGATTAAGACAATCGGCGACGAGCTAGCCACTTGTTACTACTTTTTCATAATTTTCCATCAAACACCATCTAACCCAGCCCAGTTTTATTTTTGGCTGAATGTGGTTAAAGGGGCTTGCTGTCCTTTTGACTCTGCCTATGCCTTCGGGGATTATGGGCGTGATGTTATGTATGTTAAATTTATTGAAAAAATCGTATGAATTGCATACTACGGGAATCGGAAAGTTTACTCATAGAGATTGACACTTCTATTCACGTCACATCAATAATCGATATGGCCGGCATCTTGTCATCCAGTTATGATATTTTACAAAAGATATTTCATAAGCGTACATTCAACCGAAAAAATGTTCCGAACCCAGTGACAACAAAGAAGTGTCCCCTAAGACACATACAAAAACAAACCATCCTTATTTGGATGATTCCGAGTCTTCCAATAGCGTGCACTTAAGACATATCTGCATATTATTTACATTCGAATACCAGTATTCATATAAAAATAAATCATAGTTTGAAGTCATTTTAATGGCTGTCATACGGATGCATAACCATTAACGTCAAATTCAAAGTGTCACGGAACTCTTCTTAAGTGAAATGGACTTTATCAGCCCGAACTTGTCGCCGATCGAGACCCTATGGTGGAAAAGAAAAAAAATGTCTTTGCAGACATCCATCAAGATCGAAAAGTCGCTTAAAGGCTAAAAACTAAACTCTTGGCTGTGTGGGAGTCAATTACGACTGACGAGTGTGCAGCGTTGGTTGTAACCGTGGTTGCAACCATGCCTCTTCTCAATAAATCTGTCATTGAAAGTAAAGGCGACACAACTAAGTGGTAGACGAACACTTTATGCGATATATTTTACAGACAATTTTTTTTATTATTTATGTTAAGTAAGGTCATGAAAAGATTTGAGATATGCTAAAAACTGTGGTTTATTTTTATTAAACTTAGTACTTTACACAAATTTACTTCATATTATTTTTTATTGTGCCTTATTCATACTAGAAGAACTATTTTGCATCGCTCGTAATAGTTACTTGTATAATTCTTTTCATATGTCTTTAATCCCAGCTATATTAGGGTAAGATCAATTAGCTTTTTTTTTCTAGTATTGCTTTGTTACACAATTATCAGTTATTAGCATTATAGAACGAGGCCCCTAAGTGTGGGACTCAAACACTATACAACACTGACATCTTTTTTAGAGATCGCAAAGATTGTAAGTCTTTTAAAAAGAAATACATACATACATACATAACATCACGCCCATAATCCCCGAAGGGGTAGGCAGAGTCGAAGAGGCAGCAAGCCCCTTCAACCACATTCAGCCAAAAATAAAGCCGGGCTGGGTTAAATGGAAAATTGTGAAAAAGCAGTGACAAGCGGCTAACCTGTCGCCTACACAATCACACACCCAAAACCCGATATACCATTAGTCGCCTTTTAGGACATGCTAGGCCAGAACCACAGTTGGCATATTTTTTTTAAGTCCCAGACCAACATGGGACAGTGAGCTGAGTTGATGATCAAGAAATATTATTAGATTTATTTAAAACTGGAGCAAGACCAGTAGAAACCATAAAAAATTTCAACTCAAGAATCGTTCACACTACAAATACCTTTGTCTGATATTCATGTCACGATACAGCAATAATAATCAATTCGAAGTTATCAATGGAGCCGAGGCGGTTCGAACCGATGCCCGCTAGATCTGATAACGAATAAGTTTGGCCATTATAGTGGTAATGCTTTTGAATCATCATAGAGTCAATTGGCAGTTCAAGACTGAGAGTGCGTCACCGGATGGTGGGTAATTAGGTGCCACCATACTATAAGAACCTCAACCTCAACACGGAAGAAATACAGTTATATTTATCCTGCAAGAGTTGTAGATGCAAGAGTTTGTGTGAATGATGATGGGTGTCTGTTAGTATTTCACGTAAAAATGTATGCTAAGTAAGCAGATCTCGTTAAACTCGATGAAAGATAAAGCTTATTATAATATTTGTATACGAAGACAAGGGGTCATGAGAAAGGGTAGTTGCACAACACTGTGAAATATTAGTCATGGTAAATACATGTGCTTGAAAGGACTTCTGAATGTCATAAATCTGTGAGTACCACGGGTATATTGAATAAAAACTGTAAGATGTAAAGTATACATTGCGAAATATAAAGTAAGTCTGAACTTTATTGAAATAAATATTGTGGGTCATTAACCTTCATTGCATGTTATTATCTTCTCATGTTCTTTGCATGCCATTTTGAAAGATAAGGGCGTATCATATATAAGAGAGTCATAGTCGTATGAGCAGCTCGTAGACATCGAAAGCCTCACTTAAAGTAGATATAAGAAACCGTTGGACACTTTTATTGTCGACTTGCATTTATTAATGCGTGGTAATAGGTGTACTAGACAGTAACAGGCCCTTGGTCGAGTGGTCAGAGATCCTGGCCACGAAACCAAGGGTCACGAGGTCGGATCCCTCTAGGGGCAAATGTTTCGGGTGGTGAACATGGACATTTGTACTCGAGTCATGGATGTTTATAAACTTATTTATGTATGTCTATCCGGTACCTAGTATCCATAGCACAAGCTTATAAGCTTCATTTGGAACTAGGGAATTGGTGTGTCAGTCTTGAGAATTTATTATTATTATTACTTGCTTCCGACAGTTTCAATGACTGAGGAATCTGAGATGTTAATAAGCATATACAATTTTTCCTAATCGTTCCAATTAATATTTACACTTGTACGAAAAATGGCGTCACATCTGCTCGTAGTATTACAGACAATAATATTATATTCGTCATTAAAATGTGCACAGGACGAGGTTTCCGTTTTCAAAATGAAGTCGTCTCTGTTGTTATTTAAAGTTCGACAGTCCTAGTAAAAATGTATTCGCTATCGTCATCCACATATCTATTATGTTTAAACACACATATTATGTGTGTCAGCACCCAGGTGCGAAAATCATTTAACGTTGCTTTATAAACAATATCAGTAATGCAAATTCGATAGATATACAATTTTTCCTAATAGTTCCAATTAATATTTACACTTGTACGAAAAATGGCGTCACATCTGCTCGTAGTATTACAGACAATAATATTATATTCGTCATAAAAATGTGCACAGGACGAGGTTTCCGTTTTCAAAATGAAGTCGTCTCTGTTGTTATTTAAAGTTCGACAGTCCTAGTAAAAATGTATTCGCTATCGTCATCCACATATTTATTATGTTTAAACACACATATTATGTGTGTCAGCACCCAGGTGCGAAAATCATTTAACGTTGCTTTATAAACAATATCAGTAATGCAAATTCGATAGATTGCAGTAAAATGCGCATTCTAAGTATCTTAGGCCTAGTCTGCAGTTTTCTACATTATTGTGTCATCGACCCGTCGCGAAATGACTCATTCATGTACTTCGTGCTTGATAGCTAATACCGTGTGTACTACCCATATAAATTTTTGCGTCTGTTTTGGTTATTGTATTTAGGATTTTAACAAATGATACCTTTATGCAGCTCTTGTCACCTATTTTTTTTTATTTTTCTGTATACCCACGACTAACGTAGACATTTGCAGCCAAGCTAAGATCGATTTTGCAATATACAGCTATATTATCGCCATAGATTTTCAAGGACACATTAAATATATGTATGTACCTATATCACGAGTAACTAAGATAGAGCAGACATGTTTTGAATTATTTCAATAGACTGAGACTTATCATGTAATAATATCTACTAATACGTGGTTCGTTATTAACTTGTCATACCGATGATAAAAGGAGACATAGTTATCTTTGTTTTCGAACGAGTAATGGAAATTTTCTTTTACAACGCATGAAATTTCCTCGCTCACGACCTGCTATCGAGAACACATCGCGAATCGCGTTGCGTTATTTCTGCTTGGACCGCGCTCGAATACGGCGCTTGGCAAAAAAATATATGAAAAATAATGGATACCAAACCGAGAGGCCTTCTTTCGGGAGCGGGCGAGCGTGACGAGGCAATTGGGCCCGCGACCCGCTGTGCGCCGCGGCCTTTACACGCTGCGACTGCGCCCACTCGCGACAGTGACGGTTGCTTTATAAGCGGCTCGGCATTAATCGACAAAATCGGCCAGTAAAATCGAATATGCAGATGAATGTTCGGGAATCACAAACATCGGTTGCCGCACATAATCACTGGAGCAGCGGGCGGAATTAATCGGTAAAACCGAGCCGCTGTGTACTGCTATATGCTTCCTCTTTGACTCTGCCTACCTCTTCGGGGATTACGGGCGTGATGTTTTGTATACATATCGTTATGCCCGTAATCCGTAGGCATATTTTATTATAATTATTGCCCTTGAAAAAGGCACTGTACCTCTATATTTCAATCCATGGGAGAGTAAGTAAACTTAAATTTACTTGTGAAACCACCTGTTATAATAATTAATAATAAACATTATACTGCAGTTATTAAATGCAGTAAAATATCATGTTTACTGTCTAGAACAGAACGAGAAAAGCAATTTTATTCTCAAAGTACTTAAATTGGAATCAAATTACATTAGGTATGCCATAGAAATAATCCTTACCAAATATTACACTAAGCAATTAAAGCTTAATAAGAATATGTAAGTATATTCAATGGATTGGTGACGATTGTACCGGCCAAAGGTATTTGTTATATGTTCACATTACTTACGCAGTACCTAATCAAGTATTTTGTCGTCGACTGTAAAGTTCGTTGAACTGATTACCAGCATGAAATACGGGTAGGCCGCGGCGAGTATTCTTTCCCGGCTATATTATCTTAATAATATTTTACGCCGTTGTTGGTTTTCATTGAGAAAAGTGAAAGCAAGTGACGTAACGGCTAGAATCGACCTTGGGAGTGGTGGAGTTTAGCGAAAATTCCAATCCATCCGCTGCTGTTCTGGACAGAGAGGACAAAGTGTTTAATTAGGGTCCGTGGGTTACGCCCCCGGGGCGTCTTGCCCCCGTGGTGGACGCTCCTGATTTTCAATTAAGTTATAATAGCTGATTTCGTCGAAATATTCATTAATTTTTTCTTTTTGTTACATTCTCATCTTAGCTTCAGTATTTTAAAGTATTACTAGGAGTGCGTTGTGCTTGCAAATTGGTTCATGGCATAAATAAAACTAAAAGTAAATGATTTTTTTTATACAGGTACGATTAAATCATCAAAGAGAACCAAGAATCGCTTTTGTGGACAGTGGAGTCGAAAGATAGAACAAACTTGTCTATGACGGGAAAGAAAGCCCCGAACGTTGAGTGTTATAGTTCTATGTATATATCCAATACCTACTGACTTAGCTGTTATTTTTAAAGTTTATATTTTTGTAATAACCGTATCATATGGCCCTCAGTTCGCTCTACCTACATTGCTAGGAAATTGGCCTTCGTTAGTTAGTTATATTTGAAGCAGACTACACGAACGAGGTGTAAGACCGCTGGTCAAAGAATAATACAAGGGATAATTAATTACACAGAAAATATTTGTAGGCAACAACAAGTGTAAATAACATACCGAACGAACTGTTTGCACCAACATTTGCTGTACGAATTGCCCTCCCGCCAAGCGCCGCTAATTATATTGTCACTTTTTTATTGTAACCCGCGCACATATTGCGTTGTGTAATTGTCGATGGTTCGTTGCGCTTAACTTATACGGCCACATGTACTATTTACAGCGATTTTACACATGACTGAAGAATCTTTTAGATAGCTAGTCAAGAAGAACGCGAAGTATACCTACACATATTAACTCTGAGAATGTTAAGAGAGATGCAAATAGTCTTGAAAAGATGCCACCCAGAAAGGATATGTCCAACCTTAGATATTATTAGAAGTAAGTACACACTTGATTTAGACTTAGATAAAAGAGTAATCGAACATTTTGAAATATCTTAACCGTTACATAAGTAAGTATATGTAAATAAAGGTCACAATATGAACGAACAACGAATTTATGAAAATTTGTTGTTTAAATCCCGCTAAGTGAAAAAGTTCGTATGATGTACATGGTTATCTGTACTCCAGTCTTATTTATAAGATACTAGCTATTGCCGCGGTGTCGTCAGCTTTTGATTGGATCTGTTTCAGAGACTCTATTTTACGCCCCCTGGGATCATATTTTGTTTGGAGATAACATTAGCGTGTATCCTTTCTAAGGGCCAAAACTAGGCGTGCCACATTTCGGTTACGTAATTAGGACGTGTACAAACCCGTAACAGACCGATAGACAGGTAGACGATGTCACATGCTGTCGTAATTGCGTCTGCAGTACAAGCCAAAGTATAATGAGCTAGAGTATTGGTGTGGGACTGACGTTTACTCGTGCAGAAACCAGAGATAATAATGAAAAGATGCTGTTTAGAAAATGTTATTTTAGCTTCAAATAATCCAATCTCTCGAATGTACTTATTACAACAACCGTAATCACATAGATCAAAATTTAAAATAAACCTTATTCAGAAAAGTTGATTTCAACCAATTTAATAATTTTATCCAGGAAAACCTCTGTTTGGTTAAACTATTCAATTGATTTCAACAGAGTCTCTTTATTTCTTTTATATACTTGCCGGTAAGCAAATTACAGGTATATTAATTCCCCTTCCATATTTGCAGTTCCATAGGCCGTAACCACTGGAAACGCCTGTTGAATTGAATGAATGAAACATAACTCAAGCAGTCGCTCATCACTAATTAATGTTTGACTGGCCAAGCAGTCTAATGACAGCGACAAGATATGGACAGGTTAAAGAACAAATAATACGCCGTTTAACGAAGTAGCCTTTTGTAGGAAATTCTAACTCTACGAATTGCCCCATAATTGTGTACGAGGTCTATAAAGTAGTCGTTATGGCAATAAATGTCATGAAACTGATTGCTACCTTCGAGGCACTGTGATAAAGTGTGGTTTGAGGACGTTCCAGCCAGGGATGTAGCTATAATGACTATATTCGGTAATGCTCGCAATAAATATGTAATTTACCGTTTTTTATATTACCTACCTACTACTAAAAAATTTTGACAGTTTTAAGTTTTTACAACTATTTGGAAGAAAAAAGCAGGATTAAAATTGTTTTACTAAAACATTAGTAATTTTATCAGTATACTTAAGTTAGAATCTCCTATAAATCTATTGGTAAACACGTCACAATTTGGGATCATTGAACTGAATCGGGAATTGCCATATCATGCATTTCGGTGTAATGCAACATAATCTATTCCTACATTTCATTTTACTTCATAGTATAGCTGATTTGGGAAAAGTAAAGTAAATGAACTTTATGGACTTTGTGTTCATTATTTCTGCTGCCGTTTTTGCTGGGCCGGCAGTTCTTGGTCAGCAGTTTTCAATGATAGTTTAACGAAATAGATTTAGAAATCTGCCGTGTAATGTTGCGGAACTATGATTTTAATTATAGGATTTTGTGCTGATTTCTATTCACAATACTTATAGTAGAAAGGGACTAATGAAGAGGTTTTTGATAGAATATGATTTAAAAAATGAACTCAAATCCAGTTTCGATTATTAATGGATTTCATATATAAATATGAAATGCGCTTAACACTGCAAACCATTATAAAATATAGCCCCAATAATTAGATTTTATAGTGATAATGCGGCTTTGTCAATCAATAGATAAATAATAACTACAATTTGTACGTAGTATATTATTACTCTGTGCTACAATTAAATTCCCGAGCTTAATTACATAGTTGATAGCAAATGGATAATTTTAACTAACTAATTATAGATTATTCTAATTAAATTGATATCTAAATATTCGAATTATTCTTATTAAATATTAAATACTGTACATTTCTATAAGACTTCAAAAAGGGGGAGTTGCCATAATTCTACTTCATGCATCTTTTTAATATTATGTTCGTCAAACTACAACCTTGAAGGGACTCATTTTCCGCTCAGGCTTCAAGGTTGCCATTTTTTTCTTCGATTGGATTGTCACAATAGTAGTAATAAAAGGCATCTTTCGTGACTAAATAATGCGTTGAAGGCACCAGGAAGTGTAATGTTGTTTTTTTTTATTTCTCCAATTTACTTACGACTTCACCTCACACCTTAAGCAAGACATTGCGAGAAAACCTTTACATTTAGATAACTTGAATGTGTAACGTGTTCCAATCTGTGTAGTTCCTCATCCTTTTATTTAAGGCTTGGTTTTACTCGCTTTTTAAGGTCACACATACATAACATCGCGCCCATAATCCCTGAAGTGGGCAGAGTCAAAGGGGCAGCAGGCCCCTTTAACCACATTTAGCCATGGGTGTTAGATGAAAAAGTGTCAAAAATTAGTGACAAGTGGCTAGCTTGTCGCCTACACAGTAAATATTAATTTTAAGGTCGCTGGTTGTTAACCAGACTAAACATGAAACTTAAAAGGGAAAAATAGAAAAAAAAAAAGTTCAAAAATGCCGGCAGCCCTACCAGGCAGCCCTGTGTCATCCTCGCCTCGCTCCACGCTTCAGTGGCCTGAAGACGGCCAGTTACGCAACAAATGTGTATTATTTTTACCTCAACGCAACACACGGAACGGACATTGTTTAAGTAGGTACCCTGTATGATTGCCCATTACCGACGCGACGCCTCAGCTATTGTCCTTGTATATTGACGTCGCTTACGAAGGGCTTGAGCCGTAAATTTTACTTGAAATACATATGTTATTTGCGAGTAAACTTGCGGGTTCTGAAAGCGTTAAATCGCTATTGTACCTTTTTCGAAAGCAAATTATTAGTTTTAGACTTGTGATTTGAATGTAATATAGGTTGGCCTCAGGGTATTTAATAATATTGATTTATGCGATGGTTATTTCTGCAATGTACATATGATGAACAAATACTGGCAGTGTGTATGTATAGAAAATATCTATCAGGGGGTGGCCGAGTTAACAATAGAAAAAAAACTTTAACTCGTTATATCTTTCAAGGGGATGATAACATGAAATCTCTTTTTCAAAAGCCCGACGATTCGAGTGTGATGTAATGCCGATGTGGTTAAAATCGCCAAATAATGTCAAACAATATACCATCTCAGAAGCTGCTTCGCCGCTATGCCACTTGTCATGATCTCGCTGGAGCTTACGCGTCTCCTTGCGCGACCATACTGGCCACTTACATGTCGCGCGCCGCGTGAAAAAAAAGATGCAGCTGTCAACGTTGTGTAAAAAAAATGACGATCTTTTTTCTTCTGCGCATACATCGTGCTACGGAAAATTTTCTTCTTAAGAAATTACTTTCCAATTATTTTAATTTAACCAAAATTATTTTAAACCATGTGTGAAATGGCGCCACAACCCCCGAAGAGTCTTCCAAAGTTCGATATTGCGTTGGAAGATTCGAAGCGGCATTGTGAAATTGCTGTAAGAGTTCGGCGGCGCTGTGGGTGACGCGACCATGAGCAGTTCGTCCGAGGTAAGTGGCTCCCTGCTTTCCGTGGTTGCATTTCAGGTTACCATCATACCTTCCTATACACTATTCCTCACAAATTGCGTTTACCATTCTAGCTGAGTTATTTTCACGTAACACCACGTATAATTCCTTGAGGTTGTGATTGTAGGTAGTTTAATGTTTAGATTTAGTATCACAATAACCGCACTGGCTGGTGTAGTATGCCCTATAATAAATAAATTAGATTACGTTTAATCGGCATGTCACATTAGAAAGAAATTGGATTTCGACAAGCCGACATAAATGCGTCCCAATATTCGGACAAAGAGTGACTTGAATAGCCCTCCGCGCTTACTTAGCTGTTATTGTTTCAGCTCTTGTGTCGTGAATGGGGTAAACATTATATGTTCTGTCAGTCGTAAAATATTAAAGAGCCAGAGCAAGCCATGTTTCAATTAAATTTAGGTACATTTATTAATGCATCTAAACTTTACTCATTCTTATTTAATTATAAAATTTAGACAGGCCCGTTGTTCGAGTGGTCAGAGACCCTGGCCACGAAAACGAGGGTCGCGGGTTCGAATCCCGCTAGGGGAAAATGTTTCGTGAGATGAACATGGACATTTGTACTCGAGTCATGGATGTTTATATACGTATTTAAGTACGTACTATCCGTTCACCTAGTATCCATAGGACAAGCTTATAGCTTAGTTTGGAACTAGAGAATGAGGGTTTTCAGGAATAAAAAATCCGCTAAGTGGCATGAGGGAGTCTGGTGGTCTTATCGCTGTCACTATTGGCTCATTGTTGACAGAATGTCAGTTTGTTCTGACAACTAACCAATCAGGAGGGTGACAAGACCGCACGTCACAGTTACGCCATCTTTTGGATGTTTTAATTCAAAAAACCCTCATTGGTGTGTCAGTCCGGAGAATTAAATTAAATTAAATTAATTCTATATTCAGCTTCTGGTGACAGAACATCAGAGCTGCTGCAACACATGTGATATATCTTCATTGGGCGAACAATACGCGATGCTAATAACCTAATAAAACCTCGCATGCATTAAAGCTTTATGTTTTACACATATTTCTGTTCAATATTTGTGTAGATAGTACAATGAGGCGAACAACAATTGGCATCAACATTATATAGGCTGCTTATCTGTATGTTGGTCATGGGCGCGTAGTGGCATGCCGCTAACGGCGCTGGAGATCCGTGGTTTATTGAACTAAACCGAATTCTCTGATTATAAAACCTTCACGTCAGAGCGGTGGTAGCTCAATGGTAAAATACCTTACATACTAGGGGTGTTGGTTGCAACACGGTTGCGTACCTTTAGATTTTTTAAATGTTAGTACCTCTGGATTTATTTTAATTTAAGGGGGGGGGGAAATTATCATCAGGAAGTTACTACTACTACTAAATTATTATAAGCAAATTATCAGAAATAAGTATCACGGGGATTTATTTACAAAAGTGAAGAATATAAACAGTAAACAAGGTTTACTTTTAAAGAAATAATAAAGTAAACTCTTTTTTACTAGTTATAGTCAGTCCATAAGGGACTTAACTTAAATTTAAAAGTATTTTTTTTTTAAATATCACAGAAGCATGTTATAAACAACCGAATCACACGGAACACAACAGCACAAGTTCGACTTACGCTTGGCCGGATTTTTTGTTCTTTAAACCATTAACCCTGTTCGCGACACGCGAGTTCTTGACTGATTTTTTCATAAGTTTCAATTGTAAAACTACTGCTTACGCCGGCGGCATCGATCGGGTTCGGCTATTTTATTAATTTAACAAGCAACTTGGAAAATAAGTTGTGGAATAAGCAACTTGGAAAATAAGTGGATAAGTTAGTGGAAAATAAGTGTGAAAATAAGCTTTACAACCGGCATTGTGTGGGGAACAGAGCATATATTGCTTGGGTCCTAGGTACTCCTGCAAGTAACAGATTTATTGTTACTTGAAAATAAAGGGATATAAGGCCTTGTAGGTGTGCAGTTTTACGAGATAAGATAAATGGAACAAGATACTGGACAAGGTTCCGAACATATGTACTTAATGGAAGCACGTTCATTGAATACGGTTACAGTTAAGAGGTCAATTGAAGCAGTTTGCATTCGAATTCAAGTATGTGTTTGGCCATAATATTATCGCAGGGGAAGATATGGCATGACGTGGTATCGAGCCTCTGATATGAGACGTAACGCTCCGCTGGCTACGTCACGGCCTGCCGAACTTCCCCCTCCGCCCATTCGGGAATCTTCGGCCGTCTTCGGAGCCCCTCGGGCATCTTCGGTTCCTAGCTCCCAATCCTTAGTTGCGCGAGCAGCGCTGACTCAACTAATTATTGAGATCTATGGATGTAATGATATCACTGGGCCGTCATTGTTTTATTTTGTTGTAATTGCCTCTTACGGCGTGACTCATGTTGATGCTGTTTAATTATCTCGATCCACAACACTTTGTAACTGCTTAAATTTTTATCTAAATCATGTTTCAGCCGAGCTGTTCAGATGCTAATGGGATTTGAATGACCCTTCAAAGTATTGCCGTAACCAGTTCTGTTATCTCTTTAAAACGGGGATAATGTAATTCAGCTTAGTGCTTTACTCATTTAGATAGACATATCTACCTATACCTGATCAAGTCATTTAAATTTAGTATGAAGTGAATAATTTGGCTGTCAATAATGTAACGTATAGCTTAATATACAGTAATAAATATTGTATTGATTTCGAACAGTTAAGTACCAAAATTTATTTCATTAAGTAAGTAAATGCAATGTAACTCCTATTCTAAGCGATGTACATACAATCAGTAGATACATATTACCAATCAATCCGTGACATGTGTGATATTTATGCAAGTACTGTCTGTTTAAATTTCATGATTATCTCGCCATTATCATGTATTTTTTCATTATCTAATCTTGGACCACGGTCCCGTATTTAGCGAGGCTGGCTATTGCATTGGAGCCGCTGCCATCTGATCTGCTCATAGTGATGTAAATAAACACTAACAGTATTTGACCAAATATCCGAGTTTCTTGCCGGTTTCTTCTCGGTAGATGCGACATTCCGAACCGGTGGTAGATTCAAATTGTTCTATTTTGTATCTATTATTTGACGATTTACAAGTGCTTTTACGGCCTACGTAAATAAAGATATTTTGAGTTTAAGAGAATCTTTCGCATGTGATGCCCGTGTCCTTAGCATTGACCGATACCGCTTTTCTAATGCCTACCTTTATAAATATTTTTTCATCATACTAAAGAAATAAGTGGAAAGAATTGGGGGAAACCTTTGCCCAGCAATGGGACACAATAGGTTCAATAAAAATAAACTTAAGTTATAAGGGATATAAAGGGTTATAATAAGGCAACATTTAAAATAAAATTATGATTTATTTCTGCAAGTAGATTTGTAACAAATTTTTTACCCTACACTAGCACCTCGACGTGAATGGCCTGATGAGAAGAGGTGCAGCAAGAATAACAGATTTTTTAAATACATGTTTTACTTATCCCTAATATGTAGTACATTAAAATATCAAGATTAAAAATTTCACTGTGCATGCGAGCAGATTATTTTGTCCAAACATTTTTATCATTTAAATAATCGTCTATTTTGTAGTAACTTTTTCATATTAAACATGATTTAATATAAGACTTAAATTTATGTGTGGTTAATTCAATAACATTTTGAGGCAGTTTATTAAATATTTTTATGCTTATACCTACAAATGGACCACTAATCCTATTAAGCCTGAGTTTTGTTTTCTCGTATTAAACTGATGAGCCTGAAAACTTTATATTAAGGTACTCTGCCTGTTACTTGCAGCAAAATTATGACACTGCTGACGCCTGTCCTCTTTTACCTACTGCTGGCGCAGTCCAATGGTAAAGTACTCTCTGCAAGCTGTTTAATGTTTAGACTCAGATGTAACTGTAGCCAACTTAGCTGTCTACTGGCTAACTCAGCTAGAATTTCAGCCCTAACATACATTCCTCTTATAGCCTACCAGACGATATAAAATAATTAAATATGCTCAATGTTGGTCTGGGCCTTACTGTGCCAACTGTGTTTCTTGCCTAGCATGTCGTAAAAGGTGACTAATGGTATCTGGGGTTTTGGGTGTGTGATTGTGTAGGCGACGAGCTAGCCACTTGGCACTACTTTTTCACAATTTTCTATCTAACTCAGCCCATTGTCCCATGTTGGTCTGGGACTTAAAAATAATGTGCCAACTGTGTTTCTTGCCTAGCATGCCGTAAAAGGTAACTAATGGTATATGGGGTTGTGGGTATGTGATTGTGTAGGTGACGAGCTAGCCACTTGTCACTACTTTTTCACAATTTTCCATCTAATCCTGGGCTGCAGTTTTGTTTTTGGCTGAATGCGGTCTGCTGCCCCTTTGATTCTGCCTACCCCTCCGGGGATTATGGGCGTGATGTTATGTCTGTTTGTTTGTTTGTTAAATATTCCCGCGCAAAGCGCCGGGCGATTACAGTCAGTTGCCATATTAAGAAAATTCAAATTCAAATACAAAATGTCTTTATTTATGTAGGCTTCAAAAAGCACTACATGAATCTACCACTGGTTCGGATTCCTATTTCTTTCGAGAAGAAACCGGCAAGAAACACGGTACTTACTTTTTTTAGCGTCAAAGTATAAATTTCATGTCATGTCATGTGTCATGTCTAGTCAACCGTGCTGGAATCTCAGTAAAGATTTGAAGAACCTGAACTAGGAATCTGTACGTCTTTACTTACCGCTTTGATTAAAATTCTCGTTCAAATGTCATTTTAATAAAGTATAGTTTTAATAAAATATTTAAATAAAACGTATTAAAATAGTACTCGTCATAAGTAGATAACATTTAGTAGTATTAATATTTGTTATATCCATACAATCGAGGTGACATTGCTATTTGTATTGATTATGTGTTTATACGTTTGCTGAGGATAATAAGCGCATTGCATAAATGCTACATAAATTTTCGTTTTGCTTACTTATTAGGCTTTTGAATTATTTGCTTAAAAAACAAACTAATTCCTAATGAGTAGATGGTAAGTTTCTTGTAATGATTATTATTTTTACACCTAATTGACACCGTTGTAAGATAACTATAGTTAATGCTTACACCGCTCTGAAAGTACATCTAATAGTCAATAAATTCAAAGCTTAGAGTAATAAAATATATTTAATTCCAGTAGTGTAATTAATGCTGTAATTACTGGTACGGATAATTAAATTACGCAGCGCAAGAGTGTGGAAACTGTGCCATCGTGCGCCGGACTAATTCGTCGACCAGTACAAATTAATAGGGGGATATTCGTCGTGGTGAATTAATATCATTGTCTGCTGTGAGGTGGTTAGCCGGTGTGTAGGAAGTATAGTGGCTGCCCGTTACTTCATCTACGTGGATCAATATGCCATGGAAATGTCAAATTGGCTGAAACTTTATGAAGGTAAGGAGTGAGTGACAAGCTCGATTACTTAGAAGTCATAGCGCTAACACAAGTCAAGCAACCCGGGTCGTGGTTCCAACTGGGATGGGTGACCACAATTGGCACAAAAACTAAATCAAGTGGCTCAGTAATAACTCTGTTTGCAGTACTGATCATCGCCAATCGCGACCTGTATAGACAGACGGTGGCTGTTACGCTTTCACGTCTTAGCTACTAAACAAATAATAATGAAATCTTGATGTCTGTTAAACATAGAAGCACATAGAAGAATCGCATCGCAATATCTTAGGAGATATCGCAGTTTTAAAATAACATCACAGCCCAAATTTATGCAACGGAACCAGTCTCTAAGTAAAATTTCTTCGCAATAACGTGATTAGTGCTACAGTTTTGACTGGTTCAGCAGTAGGGCAAACAGAGCTGATACTTCGCATTCCTATGATACCAACGGATTTGCCTTTTAACTTTAGTATTTAGTCAGGGGTCCATGGGAGACTTGACGGGGGTCTACGTCGGCGTGACAAAAAATGGGAGTTCATAATTCGTAAGCGGGGGTCTATCTGGTTTCTTTAGTGAAGAACTAAAATGTTGGCTTGACCTATAAATTTAGGCAGATAATATCTGATATCCTCTCAGGCTAACTGTTTTGACATCCACTTACCGCACAATCAATTTTATTAATTTATTAACCAAAAAATTCTTATTATTTTTTTTTAAATAATAAGAATGTTTTTCTTTTATTACTCAGTCAAATATATATTATGTTTATCGTAAGTGTGTTGTAATTTCTCGTGTTTTATAATGTTGCCATTCTAAAAAAAGGCCACGCCAGAATACCAGCGCTCCTGCGACATTAACGTTGCGCCGCAGTAGCTTAATGCTGAGGCAGGGGCCCAATTGGCGCCAATCTTTTGCTTTTTGTTTATTTTTGTTCATCTTTAAGTATTATTATAATTGTCAATTGTCAAATACTTATTTTTCTGTGTATGTATCATTGTGCGTCCAAATAAATGTTTCTTTGTTTCTTTCTTTTTTCACACTGTTAATATAGACTAGGTAAAGACTGTACCAAATGGTAAAGGCAAGAGAACGAAAGACGAGGGATGTAATGCATATAAAGTGTGTAAGGGATGAAACAGGAAAGGTGCTGACGGACGAGAATAGTATAAAAGTGCGATGGAAGAATTATTTTGAAAGACTTATGAATGAAGAGAATGAATGGAATGAAGTGTTAGAAGACCCAATGAACGTTGGAACCCAAGAATGTTGGATTGGTGAAAAATATAAGTATGAAAGAAGTGGAAATGGCTGTGAGAGGAATGTAAAGAGGGAAAGCGATAGGACCTGATGGAATACCAGTTGAAGTGTGGAAGATATTAAAAGTGGATGGATGGAAGTGGTTGGCTTTGTTCTTCAATATGTTGTTGCACGAAGAATCAATACCGGAGGAATGGTGCAACAGCCTACTGGTGCCCATATTTAAAAACAAGGGTGACGTGCAGGACTGCAACAACTATAGAGGAATAAAGCTAATCTCGCACAGTATGAAAGTTTGGGAAAAAGTGATTGAGAGACGTTTGAGAGAAGAGAGCGAAATTTCACAAAACCAATTCGGGTTTATGCCTGGTCGAGGAACAACGGACGCCATATTTGCCATTCGCCAAATTTGCGAGAAATATAGACGGGCGCATAAGAATTTGCACATGGTGTTCGTTGACCTTGAAAAGGCGTACGATCGCGTTCCCCGTAAGGTTTTGTGGTGGGCCCTTAAGACGAAAGGTGTGCCTGAGAAATACCTGCAGTTGATTCGTGCTATGTATAGCAGATGCAATACCCAAGTCCGATCAACCGCCGGCACTACGGCTAGTTTCAATGTGGCTGTGGGCTTACACCAGGGCTCAGCGCTTAGTCCGTACCTCTTCCTGATGACAATGGATGCGCTGACATCGGACATACAGGAAGAGGCTCCCTGGTGTATGCTGTTTGCCGACGACATTGTGCTAGTTGCTGAAGATGCCCTGGAGGTCCAGAACAGATTGGAGGAATGGCGGCAACGGTTGGAGAGTGTTGGCCTAAGAATCAGCAGAACCAAAACTGAGTACCTGTTCTGCGATTTTGGCGGTCTCTCCAGCCCATTTCCCATTACCCTTGCCGGAACGTTCGTACCGGTCTGTTCCGACTTTCGGTACCTCGGGTCTCTCGTGCAAGGTGACGGCGGTATTGACAGGGATGTTAGGCATCGAATCAACTCAGGTTGGATGAAATGGCGGCAGGTCACTGCAACAACATGCGATTCACGGATGTCCTTAAAGATTAAGGGCAAAATCTACAGAACGATAATACGACCTGCCCTACTGTATGGATCGGAGTGTTGGGCCGTGAAGAAGACGGATGAAAGACGAGTGCATGCAGCGGAAATGAGAATGTTAAGGTGGATGTGTGGAGTGACGCGAATGGACAAGATAAGAAATACATATATAAGAGGAAGTATGAAAGTGGCACCAGTGGTAGATAAGATGAGAGGAAACCGTTTATCTTGGTATGGGCATGTGATGAGAAGAGAGGAAGAACACGTGACAAAGAGAGTGATGAGTATGAATGTTAGTGGATGAAGAGGAAGAGGAAGGCCAAATAAGAGATGGATGGATTGTGTGAAAGATGATATGAGAGAAATGGGAGTGGATAGCTTGATGACGGCTGACCGGGACGTATGGAAAATGAAGACATGCTGCGCCGACCCCAGATGAACTGGGAGAAGGGCAAGAGGATGATAATATAGACTAGGTAGAAATATAGCTGCAGCGGCCCCACCGGGACCGGCAAATTTTTTCAAAGCGTTCAATCAGAAAAAAAAGTTTGGGTACCTCTGTCTACATCTTATAAGATTATAAGACCCAGTACTTTACCCAACGTATTAAAGTCCCACTAAGTAAACATAACTTCTTTTGCAAACGTGTGATGCTTTCTTATAAATGTGTACACACCTTGTCTATAATTGCATTTATCATTACTTTATTATACTATTCCATTTAACCTATTAAATGTTTTTTTTTTGCTAAGAGTGGTTGAAGAAGCTTAATGTTCCTAGAACTGCCACCACTTGGAAGATAGCGGACGTGTAGGTATAGCGTGTATCTCATAGTATTCCTAATTTAATCATATTCCCAATTTTGCTGCTACTGTATCTTTACACGTAGGTGTTAAACGAAGCTATGGAACGAGTACCAATGTTAATAGTTTAATTGGTCCGACCATGGGAACGGCAATATTGTACGGCTCCTAATAAAAATACCACCATGTTTACACTACAGCACTAACGTTCACAGTATTTGGAAGTGGTGACCGATAAAATACATTTTTTGAGTCTTTCAAATAGGCTTGTCGTTTATATCTGAGTACTTGATAAGTGCATGTTGAAACTGAGCCATATCATAAAAAACTAGATTCAGTTTAAAGTCAAATTGTTTTACTTATATTAATAGTGACACCATTACATTTAAACTAAGGACAACCTTTTTGAGGATAAACCACTCGTAAAACACATGGACCATGGCAATCATTACAATCATATGCTTTTATCCAATACACAATATCATTCATTTTATATAACTTGTACATGTAACTATTTATTTCTATCTTCAACAGTTCTGCAGAATGTTACCTGCAATTCACCATATTACCTATATAAAAAAATATTATAATTCGGTTTTGGTCAGGGTTTTGCTCGGATATTGAATTTTGCGAATATAATTGATACGGTGAAGCAACTAACATTTGCTCATCATCAGGTGCTGTTACCGTCAGATAGAGGAACCAGACAGATTAGTAGGTAGTTGTTTTCTTAATACTTTTGTGGAAAGAAACCAAAGCTGAACGTATTCTGGAAAAATACCTATATTTTGAAAAGAAAGCGCTTGACATTCAGCCAGTATATGCCATTATTATGATTCTTCTATGAGATAATTTTATGTTATTTTATACTTGCAATATTTAAATAACTTATTTTGAATTAGTTGATCATTCTTATTATAAATTAGCGCGAAGTATGTACATATAATATTCATAAGTACTTCACCTAGTTAGCAAAACTCGTTTTTGCCCTTGGCTTCGCCTGCTCCGTCCTATTGTTTGTGGCAATTAACAGACGACCGAAGCGATCTTATCGGTATGGGAAAACGGGCAAGAGTGTTTGTGCCACTTCGTGAAACACGCACTGTGTTCTATAGGTTAACACTATTAAAATTATATAAATAGCCTTCGAGTATAATATGTTTCCTTTTGTTCATATGTTTGCCGATTACGTCACAATAATATGTTTATTTGTAGCCCTTTATTTCAAACCATGTAGCATCTTGTTAAGTTCCTTTAAATTCGTAGTCATTATTGTTGGGTGTTTTAATAAATTAAAATGCATACAGACAGATATGAATGAAAAGTGCGCAACTTTTGACGATTATATTTTAATTAAATAAATTAAAATAACTGAGTGCTTAACACAATCTGTTCAGTTTTTATTCTACATGCACCGGGTGATATCACGAGGTTACCATAATATTATGTTATACATTTTAAAGTAGGTCGATAACCCAAAACAATTGTATTTATATGACAAACTATTTTAAAGTCAATAACATCATAAATAATAATAATAATAATAAATTCTTCAGACTGACACACCAATTCCCTAGTTCTACACTAAGCTTATGCTTGTGCTATATAAAGGTGAACGGATAGACGTACTGAAATACGTTTAAAAACATCCATGATTCGATCCATGTTCATCACACGAAATTTTTGCCCTTAGCGGGATTCGAACTCGCGACCCTTGGTTTCGTGGCCAGTGTCTCTGACTCGACCAACGGACCAGTCACCATCTATTACGACTCTTAATATCCATGTCACGATTCTACGAACATGTATACAAAGTTATAGGCAAAATTAGGCAGATATTTCAGTGACACGCGTAATAATGTGCCCACAAATTAATTAAATAGTCTGTTTTGTAACGGCCACAAACTAACATATTACTTGGCCGACCTCTTTGTCGATTGGTTAGAGACCCTAGCCACGGATCCAAAAGCCGCGGACTAAAAACTGGCTATTTCCAAATGTTTGTGAGATGAAAATGGACTGTACCTACTCGAGTTATGGATATGGCTTAGTGGCTATTTATAAAACCATAATTTAATAAACAAGACAATTTTATTGATTTTTTCCCTGAGCCATATGCAGCTTTCTCCTGAACCTGAAGTATAAAATAAAAGAAGTTCGGGGGAAAATTTCGATTATTTTGTATTGTATTATTCCATTGTTATTCCAAGTTTGTGAAATTACTTGGATCTTAAGTAGGTAGGTATAACGGTATCATTATTTCGCGGTAATACTCTTAGGTTAGTTATGATGTAAAACCATTTAATAAAACAGAATATAAAATTCAACATCAAATGATGAAGCCATTTGTTTATTGTACTTTGAGTGCATAAAGTCACTGCGTGTCTCGACAGATGCATATCTATTAGTGCCAGCCTTGCTTGGCAGTACCCGACGAACAATGTACTTATTGTTATGGTTAATACTAGTGTTAATTTGTGGATTTGTTTTAGTTTAAGAGAATTCATTTGTAAGTTATTACGAAAATGTTTTGGTAATGCAAACTCCTTTTTTTTGTCGAATTGCCAGTCAGGTCTGAGTCTGGTATTACATTGAAATTTCTTAAAGGGGAATACTGCCTACTGGTTTGGATTTGTCTGGTTCGCCTTCTTCCTGGACAAATGGACCATGGTTAACACTTAAATGTGTAGGTTTCATCATGATATATTCCCTCACCGAAGAGCGAATGGTATAAATCAGAGCTTCTTAACAACTTTTCTCGTTTATGGATTTGGAAATTCCAGGGGTACATGGCCAGGTCTGAAAGAAATAGCTAAAGCATGTGAACTGAATAATTAGAGACTGCGTGAGACCAGGGCACTGCCACCGCTTATGTTTGGAAATGTAAACAAAGCCTAATATAAACAGAGCTTTTACAAACAAATGGGTTGTCTATAATAATAAAATACATAATAAAAAGGATAACATAACAAAATTATTAATAATAACGATCGCAAATGCTATTTCGCTTTGCCAAAAACAATTGTGAAATTATCAAACAAAACATACGCAGCCAGTTAAAATAAGGCTTCATTAAAATCACAAAACATAGGTATGTTCTGTGATTTAAATTATGAATCCGAAGGTAAATTAAACACACAAGTGATTCTGCGGGTAACATGGGGTAAATTTTTTATTTCATCTACTTGTCCGAATGGTAGTTAGCTAGAATACCTAGTTCAGATGAATTAAAACGCAAAACCGTACAATTTGATTGTTGAACTCTACTTTACCATAACAAACAATACAGCGATATAGAGACAAAACTAAAAAGACCAATCCGCAAACTTAGTTGAAGAGTACCAAAATAAAGCCGCTACAATGGTGAGGTTATCGTCGGAACAATGCCGTATTTTGTCAACAGTACCAACTTTCGGGCCATTGTACGTTTACAAAGTCGTTAGTATTGCAAGGGGCTAGGACGTTTCATATGTCATTTTACCAGACTGTGTACTGGCTAAGACTAGAATGTTGGACGATTTTTTATACACTTTGTTATCTCCACAAGTTTCGGTTATTATGGTATGATCAACCACGATCATACTATAAGAGCCTCGTCTTCTATATACGAGTATATTTTAGGGCTTCAATTAATTCCATGTACACCTTCAACACAACGAACTTTTTAACTCTAAAGTGTGTTGTTTAACTCTAAAGGGTAACAGTACTCATGTAGCCAATGCCCCGGTAAAAGGCATTAGTCACTCATGAAAACACGAATGCCCTATAATTTACCTTGTACAGACAAAAATACAATGTTCTCGTCATGAATGAGTAATTACTATAGATTTATTTCAAGCCGATTGTAACTACTATAATACTCAACAGTGTTTTCCTCTTAATCTGGATCACATTCAACTGAATTCCCATAGTGGGATGACATAATCCCTCTTTGATAAGCGCCGTTACTGTACAGACTTATGAAATCATCAGTACTCCCAGAACGTCTATTAGGTATTAAAATTATCAGATGTGCCATCAGAATTGCGTCTTATCTAGACATGTCAAGGCTCAAATTTGGGTGGCAGTGCGCAGTAATTAAGACCACGAGTTATGGGAGTTACAAAGCGCTTATGCGAGCGGCAACTGCAAAAACAATTTGCGGAGTTTTTACTGCTGCGATACGAGCCGAAGGTGCGAGTATGTCGCTGTACGTTTTAAATAAAAACATAATATGTGGAAAGAACTTTTACGTGGCCTTTTGAAAGACCCTTTTTTAATCATTACCAAACAGTACCTGTAGGGAATACCCTACTGATAATAATATACAACCCATATAAATTATCGGAAACATTCGCCTGATTCGGAACCGGATACATCAAAACGGATGTTCTGTCTTTTTGAAAATACCCCATGTTCATAACATAACTAAGTGTCGCATCCCGTATCCGCTCGCGAACCAGGTTGAGATAAAAAATGGAACACTTGTGCACGAATTCAGTATGGGGTGTCCTGGGGTGAGCTTCGCTTTTTTTACAGACAACCCATCTAAGCATCCGTCTCATTAAAATACAGGAAGGCATAGCAGGGAATCCTTTTTGTTCGACCCACAAAAGGACATGTGGTGCCTTTGATAACATATCGCTGCAAGTTATCTACACTGATTGACAAATGCATCACGGATGAACAAATGCTGTGTTGTTTGTTGATTTTAATATTTTGGGGTAATTCGGCAGAGGTGGTTTTTAAAGCCCAAAAAAGATGTGTGCGTGCAATGCTTAGATCAAAACGGCAAGAAAGCTGCCGACCTTATTTTAAACAATTTAAATTATTAACTTTGTCTTCCATAAACATTTATGAAGTGGCTGTATTTGTAAAATCCAACCCTAGCTTTTTTGTAAGATAGACCGTTGTAAGCCAACATCATCAACGTGACGAACGTAAACTGAGTGTTTGTCTTTGTATAGCCAATACGACACAAAAAGTATTATTAGTATGGGTCCGCTTATATTTAAAAATCGCCAAAAGAATTAAAAAATCTTGACATCATTGAATTTAAAAATAAACTAAAAAGATTTATATATGAAAAATGTTATTACTATTTAAATGATTATTTGACTAATGCTTAAGTAATTTGATAATTTTTTAGAGAATGAATTTTAATTATGATATTTATTGTTTTGAAATTGACTGTGTAAGTTTATGTCGTTATCTTGATCGATTATTGTATAATTTAATGATTAATATTATTTAAGAATGCAGAGTTTTGTACGACACTATTGGCTTAAACATGCAAGACTTGGTCAACAATTTTTGTACAACTTTTTGTTACTTATGTTTTCACAAATAAAATATATTTATCTCTAACCTTGTTATTTGCTCTATCAACACTTAGATATATGTAAAGATTCAGCTTCATTTAAACAAACACGTAAAACAAAACATATTTGTACATCTTGTTGTTACTTTTTTTTACAAATAAAATATCTTTATCTTTAAACTTGTTATTTGCTCTATCAACACTCAGATATATGTAAAGATTTAGCTTCATTTAAACAAACACGTAATACAAAACATATACTATGAGTTTATCGTTCGATTATATTATCTTTAAAATTTCCCGGTTTGAATAGAAAATTAGGATTCGTTGTGTTCGGCATTTCTGCTGCATAGTATAATACACAACGTAGGTATCGCTCAGCATCGTGGATGTTGAGCCTTTGGATCAGGGATTCCCAAGGTGCTCGATATCAACCCCTTGGACTTGGTTTCTCTGGTGCTAACATAAGCGAAACTTCAAGACATGATATCTGGAACTTAAAAATAATGTGCCAACTGTGTTTCTTGCCTGGCATGTCGTAAAAGGTGACTAATGGTATATGGGGTTTTAGGTATGTGATTGTGTAGGCGACGAGCTAGCCACAATTTTTCTTCTAACCCAGCCCATTATAAATATAAATTAAATAAATTCTTCAGACTGGCAAACCAATTCCCTAGTCCTAAACTAAGCTTATAAGCTTGTGCTATGGATACTAGGTGAACGGATAGACATACTTAAATACGTTTATAAACACCCATGACTCGAGTACAAATATCCATGTTCATCACAAGAAATATTTGCCCCTAGCGGGATTCGAACCCGCGACCCTTGGTTTCGTGGCCAGGGTCTCTGACTACTCGACCAACGGGCCAGTCAAAGTCATTGTCCCATGTTGGTTTGGGATTTAAAAATAATGTGCCTACTGTGGTTCTTGCCTAGTATGTCGTAAAAGGCGACTAATGGTATATTGTGTTTTGGCTATGTGATTGTGCAAGCATTACTTTTACAATTTTCCATCTAACCCAGCCCAGTTTTGTTTGGCTGAATGTGGTTAAAAGGGCCTGCTGCCCCTTTGACTCTGCCTACTCCTTCGGGGATTATGGGCGTGATGTTATAATATGTTATGTTATGTAACTTTCAAGACACTGTATCAGTCGTGTCATGTATAGCAATTAGTTTAAGATTGACAATATTTTAAATTTATAAATATTTTCTATGAATAGGAACAAACTTTATAAAGTTATTTGGAGCTCTGCGGTACATATGAGTTATTTTTATTAAAATATGTAAGTGTCTTGCCCAATGTAGTATAGGAATCCCTCTTGTAGATGATTGCAGTTTCAACGTTATATCCAGTTACAATTATTGTGACATTATAACTGTTATCGAGTGCCTAGACCTTATACAATTGGCATAATCAACGGGTCGGCTCTTGCAAGCTTTGCTCCATTGACTTTTGCAGACTCCACTCTGATTTAGAATAGTTTCTCACGATACCTTGCATCATTATCGTTGGGAAGGTAAGAAACTTCACATTTTTACAATTAGGCACGACTCTATAATACTACCTTGGTTATTTAATGTATCTTGTGAACAACTTCACTTCGTGGTAAGGTATTAGATCTATGAGTTACATTTATCATCGTTCTATTATTCAGCGTACCTTTTTCTTTAATAGAACAGGGTTCATATGTTGCATTAATTAATTCGGCAATATAGTTTTTCATCTTCATTTAATTGGATTATCCCTATATATACTTTTAACTTGTTACTTAATGCTCACTAATAAGGGACCATATCGTAGATAAACACTGTCTTAGCGCTTAAGTCTTTAAATTGTAATCAACATATTAGACAGACAGGTCATATGGTCAAGTGTAGGTTCGGTTCGCATCCTGCTAGCGCCAAATTTTTGTGATGAAAAGGGACAGTTGTCCTGGCGATGGATATTTATACAGTGAAACTTGGTTAAGTGGGACCTGGATAAGTGAGAAACCTCCATAACTGGAACTCATGCTGAGGTCCCAACACTTTGGCACTGAATTACCTCTGTTAGTGGGACGAGGTAAGCCTCTATATCTGGGATTTGTTCTTTCGATTTATCATCATAGGTACCTCTATTACTGAGACAGCGAGTAAATTTTATATGCATAAACCTCTGTAACTGAGATAACATTGTTTGTTTACTCATTCTTATTCTACCCACAAATTCCACACGTAATTCCAAGTACGTAAGTACAAATTTTGAGCTTCAATTACCTTCATTTTTAGTTTCGCTTTACTATCATACAGATGTTTATTTGAAAAATGCCAAAACGAAAGCTACAATCGTTATCATTACGTGAAAAACTGAAGTTAATATCCGTTTATGAAAGTGGGAAGACACGCGAAGAAGTTTGTGCCGAATTTAATGTGCCAAAATCGACTCTTTGTAGAATAATTCAGAGTAAACATAAAATTGAATCACAATGTTCTGAAGGACAAGGGAAACTAAAACGTGTACATTTATCAGAATATCCTGAACTTGAACAGTGTTTGCTAACATGGATCAAGCAACTTCGTAACAAAAACGTTCCGGTAAGTGGACCGATGATTAAAGAAAAGGCACAAGATTTCGCGCGAAGGCTCGATATTCATAACTTTTGCAGCAGCAATGGTTGGATGGAAGGGTTTAAGAAAAGAAACGGTATAGTTTTCAAAGCAATTTGTGGAGAAAGTAACGCCGTTGATGTTAACAAATGTAGCCAATGGATTGAAGACCTACCACTTCTATTACGCAATTATTCTGCTGATGATATTTTTAACGCAGACGAAGCGGGTTTATTTTATAAGTGTCTACCCGATAAAACTTTTACCTTAAAAGGTGAGTCTTGTCATGGCGGGAAACTTAGTAAAGAGCGCATTACAATACTTCTAAGTGCTAACATGTCAGGAACTGAAAAGTTGCCTATCCTATTAATCGGAAAATCTAAGTCTCCGCGATGTTTCAAAGGTGTTAAAACTTTGCCTGTGAATTACCAAAATAATAACAAGGCATGGATGACATCCATTATTTTTTCTGATTGGTTGAAGAATTTAAACCAAGAAATGAAAGCCCAGAAGCGAAAAATTTTAATGTTTGTGGACAATTGTACTGCTCACAATAATATGCCCGAGCTAAGCCACATTAAACTCGTGTATCTGCCTGCGAATACGACAAGTAAATTGCAGCCAATGGATCAAGGCATCATCAACAATTTCAAAATTTATTACAGAAAAGAAGTTGTTCAACATGTTATTAAATCTATAGAAGACAATCAGTGCCCACAAATCGATGTTCTTCAGGCGATGAGGTTTGCTAGGAAAGCTTGGTTTTCTGTGACCAAAACTACTATAGCAAACTGCTTTAAAAAATCTGGATTTAAATCTGAAGTAACTGTAGCTGAAAGCTTACAAGAGGAGGACGAAAATTTTGAAAATGGTCCTGAAGATTGGAACTTAGCCATCAGCAACGACAATAATCAACAGCCAACATTCCAAGATTTTATAAACGTCGATGACGGTTTAATAGTTTCAGGAGAACTGAATGAAGGCGACATTGTTCAGGCCTTCTCGTCTTCTTCATTGGAAAATGAAGAAGAAGACGATGAAATGAGCGCGGAAGTAAATTTAGTAAAAATTTCTAAACGCGAAGCAGTAAAAGCACTAGAAACTTTGCACAGTTATTTTGAAATGTCCTCAATTGGTGACCAAAGCATATTTGATAGAATTTATAACATCGAAAAACATCTGATGGCTGATACTTCCAAACGACAAACTAAAATGACAGATTTTTATAATTGATACACATTCTGTTTCCATATTCGTACATATTACGTGTAAAAACGTGCTTGAATATTTTTGTTGATTACATTTGTATGATTACCTTTACAATTTTTTTTTATTAAAACTCATTTACATACATAACACGTTATTTTATTTAATGATCGCACCTGTATAACTGAAATAACCTGTATTCTCACCTCTATTAATGGAACCCTCTGTAAATGAGACAGATATTTATTTATACCTGTATATCTGAGACACTGGGTAAGTGAAATACCTCTATAAGTGAAACGACATTGCAGGTCCCTTGATGTCTCACTTAACCAGGTTTCACTGTATTTAAACGTATTTGTAGATATATCTATTTGTTACCTACCTAGTATCCGCAGCACAAGAATATATAGGTACTTCGGTCGTAGTTAACAAATTGCTTTGTAAGTTAGAGCTATTTAATAATGTATTTTATTAGAGTATCGTCTATACTCTATTAAAGTGTTCAATTACTATTCTTTGTTATAGTGTTCAATTAATACAGACACACATTCTTAATAAAGCTGTGTCAATGCACAGGACCACGTCTCCGTTAAACATTAGGTGTGGCCACTGCTTTTCGAATTATAGGGTTCTTTATGTATAATATTCTGTAAACCTGTTTGAGTACAAGTTTTTCCTAGTTTTCTCTTCCGTCGACCAATTAGCTTGCCTTGCCTGGCTAGATGTGCTGCGCGGCTTTTACCCACTCATTATGGAAGTCGTTTGAAGGGAATGCTATGAGATTTCTCCTTGGCACGTTAAAAATGCAAAGCACCGTCTAGCTGTAACCATTTAATAAATTTGTGACGCAGCTGCACGTTACAGATATCGTTTCGTACTATAACATAAACATTATTTTTCCATGTATTCTGTAACCAAACGTTACTTATTTGCGAAATAATTTTGTCAAGTGAGTCAGTGTGTAAGGGGAAAGACTAACACTTGAGAATCTTGATAATAACAATCGATAAGAAACATGTGTCGCTGTGCAATACCTATTCCTGAATTCTTTTAGTAAATGGCCATAATATATGAAATTTATTATAAATACACTTCTTGGAATCAAAATAATAAAACATGACATCAGCCTTAGCAACCTTGCATGTAGAAAATATTCCACAATTTATACTATTGTGAAGTTAGTTCTATATTAAGTTTAACCACAGTTCGCATACTTTAGGTATAATCCCTACGCTTGTGTAGTTGCTAAGTGACACTCTTTGTGAAAACGTTGTTGTTATTATTATAATAACAAAACGTGTTATCACAGCAAATAAGTAATTTATTAACTAAGGTTATGGCGTAATGAAAAGGGTTGCACAAAAAATAAACATCACTAATACAAATAATTATTATTATTTATTCAATACATCTTTGGGTCCGGCCGTTATGCCCCCATTCCGGGTTGACCCCGGCCGGTATTGAAAAATTGAAAAATTGCCCCCACATTAAAAAATTTGTTATTCCGGTTTGCCCCCGGCCACGTTGCCCCCACAGTTTATCTTTTTGTCAAGATATTCGATTTAGTACAAGATTTCAACAGTTTTTGCTCAAGAATCTTGTTAAATAGAAAATGGGGGCACTGCGGCCGGAGGCAAACCGGAATATCAATTTTTTCAATGTGGGGGCATACCGGCCGGGGCAACCCGGCATGGGGGCATAACAGCCAGACCCAAATCTTTAATTGTAAAAAAAAATTATGTTCAATCTTAGTGGGTACTAATTCGTTCATTTTATTTAAATGTTTTTATAAATCTCCCAGAATCTTAACATGATAATTATTACTACAGGAACTAACTGGCCGCAGGCGTAATAGGTAAGAAACAGGCATATGAATAAATATTAAGACTTAAATAAGAACTTTATTATAAAAAAATATTTCACGCGTAATATAATTCTGTGATTTTATTGCGAAGCTCACAAAAGAAGTATCCAATGCGACGCATTTTAATTGCTATGCATAAGTTACGTTCCATAATAATAAAATTAATTTTGACGGCCAATTAAAAGTTATTGCCTCAGTAGATAACCCTTGACGTGTGATAATCATAAGAAATGGAATTTTTGTGAATCAGTGATAATAACAGACTTTGGTAGAAAAACAAGCAACATAATAAAAATGGTTACATAAAGTACGTAACTGTTACTCCCGATTTATCGTATCCAGTACTCGCAGTCAGTGGTCATGGAAGAACGCTTTAAAAAGGCCAGTTGTTATTAATGTTATAATATGAGTCGTGTCTGTTATAGCTAGTCCAACATACTTGATTTTGTTTATTTTTGTTGATGGTAATAGCAAACATATTTTCATATTGATATTGAACTGCGGAAATTCGGTGGTGACATCGGTAGTGTAGTGACTATGTCGCTATTCGAATAAGTAAATAGTGGCATTACTGATAGGACGACATACATTTAATACCTATTGACGTTTCTTTTAGTTAAAGATTATTGTTACTGCTTGTTGTGTTTGGCACTTTATTGGGTAACCCAACTTTATTTGTTTGCTACTTTAGTTGCTTCCACGAATTCGTATTGCTCTAATAGGTTTAGTAGGTACATCAGCAAACTTTGGTGACATTGGTAAGAAATAGGGCATAATTATATAAAAATGAGGAGTTTGTTTGTTGAACGCGCTAATCTCAGGAACTACTGGTCCAAATGAGAAAAAACTTTTTGTGTTGTATAGTTAATTTTTCGAGGAAGGCTATATAAAATAACCATAAATGCCGGTGAAACCTCAGGCACTGTTAGTAATGCATATATTTCGCTAACAGTTCTAGCATATAAGGTACTATGTTCCTAAATAGTAAGGCTTGTTATTGCCTACCAAATGGCTTCTACAAGTAGCCTTTAATTAGGTACAAGGAATAATCGAGAATAAAGCCCGCGTGAACAGCGTATCTCAAGCATTAGCTTGAAGTATTACCTAGTAGTAGACAAAAGTACGGCAGCAGCCTGCGGGTCACCCAGCAATTATCTCACGAAATTACACTCGAAAAGCTGTCACCGTTGATTACTATTTATTTATCAAGCGGCAAAGTGATCAACCATAAATCCACCGTCAGCCTCAATCTTCTAGTGCCCCTCATACATTCAAACGTAACGATTGAACTTCACTACGTCCTCAATACGTCTGAGCTGTTGTTAAGAAATAGTTATTTTAGCAGCCAAACACAAAGTGGCAGACAATTTACATTCACGTGTAAAGGCAATTGTGTCGCTTGCGATATAAACAATGACTTTCGAATCGTGTTTTCTTTTGAGAATTTCCGTTTCGTGACGCTGAAATGTTCTTAAACAATTTTTGTTGTGCAGAGTTCTTACCTCTCTCCTGAAGTTCGGCGCGTGAGGCCACCGCGGCCAGTAAGATCAGGAGGGTCACGTTCCACATGGTTCACAGTCACACAATCGCACAAGGCAGCATGCTAGAGAACGTCACAGTTTGAGACACCACATTTGGCGCGATCACTTGCGCACAGCACGCGTCCGTTGTGCTCGCTAGCGCAGCCTGTATAGTTTGCCATAAGCTCGATGCGTACGCGCCGGTGCCATCAGGGCAAAGATTATGCGGACAGAGCCGAGCGCTAATGTTTACGGAGTAGTTCATTCATGCTACCGTACTGAGTAGGAAAAATTTGAATTTAATTTAATTCGTCACCTATATAACTTGATTTATTTTGCGTAAATAAACAAACACGTAATTGCCTTTGAGTTTGTGTAGAGGATAATTTGCGATTTATTCCTCTTATTTATGTTAGTAAAAAAAAAAAAATGCTTTATGACTCATCCTCACGAAGACATCCATCCATCTTTGAAAAATCATTTTTCTAACGTTTTGCCAGAATAAAATTAGTATTTTTACAAGCGCTTATTTCATGTATTAACATCAATACGCAAGAAGTGAAACACAGTGTTTAAAGTTGAAATATCTAAAATGTTTCCAAAAAAGTGGAGAATATTCTACCTACGCGTGTTAGTCGCGTCTGCGCTCAGTCTACTCCGCACACAGTAGCGGTTCTCCGAGGCTATATCGCGTCGCGGGCGCAGGTAAGCCTCCGGGGCGCATTCCGGGACGGGGGGCGGGGGGAGGGGTGCACTTGTGTCCCGGGATGAATTCTGTCAAGCCTATTCACGGCTGCTCTTTATGCATCTGTTTGGACGCAGGAGAGAGCTTTGTTGGTTGCCTCTGATGCCTCGTTGTATCTGCGGGACAAAAATATCGTGCTTCATTATGTTCGGGGAGGACGGACCTCCTTTTCGTTTTTGCTCTTTTCATTTTTTTACGGTAGAGTTATGTTTTACTTTTTAATTTTAAGTGTCATTTGGCTCGAGACTTCACTATAGACTTTTAGCTTATGTAATATTTAGCATAAGTACATACCCCCGTATAGTCTACATACCGAATGTATAATATTACAATTAAATATCAATATTATGTTCTGAAAAGAGAACCTTACTTTCCCATGCTATATTTCTAGCCCTGTTTATTGTTGTTTCCCCATAATACCGACTAAGTTAATGGTATGGTAATTGTTTTCTATAGAAACAATAATACTTAATTATTTATTATTAAGTATTATTGTTTATATCGAAAGTTTGTTTTTAAATTTTATTACATATATAATTTTTTGGTTATTATCCTTTCGCCACCTGTTCCGCTAAATGCAGGGGAAGTGACGATTGGGGACAAGCGATTGGGAATTTCCACCTCATTGTGTATAAGAAATTTGCCGAAGTAATAATATACTATTACCTTATATCTTTCTCTCTGTTTATTACAAGAGCAAAATATATGTCATTGTGATGTGACTCGTTTGAAGATGTATTAATAATGTTATACCTATTGAGAATGTTTGAATATGTTGGACCCTCGTAATTTCTTTACGCCCCCATAAGCAGGCGTGTTGTAAAGAGAAGCTTTAATGTCTATGGTTATTATTACAGTATTAACGAAAGTAAATTCTTGCATTATAATTCGCAGCGTATCCAAGGGTTGCTTCTATTAAGTATAAACTGACAAAAATCTTATTCCATGAGTTTTGCTTTACATTCATGTTGTGCTTGATTTACAGGATTTCCTGTCTATTAACAATCAGGGAGTCATATAAATGTCAGAAGGTATTAATAGGTAGTACTAATACCTCCATACCACAGATAACCTCCAATAGATACCACATTAAGAGGATCGACGTGCGCCCATGCATCTATGCTGATACATAAATAAGTAGCTTTGTCCATACACGCGCATCATCAGTGCCGACTAAGAGACAGATCTGCGCGCTAGCCTGTACGGAGACACTTTTTAACCGACTTCAAAAAAAAGGAGGAGGTTCTCAATTTTTTTTTTTTTTTTTTTGTATGTATGTTACTCGATATCTCTGAGAATTGTTAACCGATTTCCAAAATTTTTTTTTAATCGAAAGGATTTACTCCCGAGTTGGTCCCATTGCCACCAAGTCAGGATCTGATGAAGGGATCCCAAAATCGAGGGCAACCCTCAAACTTTATAGGCACGTACAATGTGTTTTAGACATTTTCTAAGATTGTTCAAGTATTTACGCATGGTACTTATCATCTTATGTTGGTGAGCTGATGATGGAAGGTACAAATCCTTAACGATTAGGAAGTACTTTATGATTCTTTAAATATTGATATCTTCGAGAATTGTAAGACGATTTTTAGAGTTCTTTTTTTATTCAAAAGGGTATATCCTGGAGTTGGTCTTATTGGTACCACATTTGGATCTGATGAAGGAATCTTAGGCAAATCGAGGGAAACCCTCAAGTATTATAGGCGCTTATAATCTATTTTAGTTATTTTCTAAAACAATTCAAGTATTTACGTCTGGTATTCATAATCTCATGTTGCTGAGCTGATGATGGAAGGTGTAACTCCTTAACGATTAGGAGTTCGTGGATAATTCTTTCAATATTATAGGGCCATATTGAGTGTTATTCTCGAGATAGTTTCAATTTCACCAAGTCTTGGTCTAGTGATGGGATTCCATGAAAACGAGGGCCACTCTTAAATTTCAACGACATGTTAAGTGTTTTATTTATTTTTTCTAAAACGATTCCAGTATTTGCGTCTCGTACTCATCATGTTATGTTGCTTAGCTGATGATGAAAGGTATAACTCTTTGAAGATTAGTAGTTTTAAGTAATTCTTTAAACATTAAAGGCTCGTTATACCTTTTCGTCTTTAGTCTCATAAGACCGGCACTGTCTCATTAAAGCAGCTCGTTTTGATTTGGTCTACCTACCTATTAATAAATTTCACTAAAAAGTAACAAAAAAGTTAAATTTCAACAAAAATAAAAACCGACTTCAAAAAATCCCGCAAAAAATGTTTATAAAAAAACACAAGTAAAAACTGCCTTAATAGCTATTTAAATGTCTAAACACTAAAAAGTATAAAATAAATTCTTTCGACTGCTTCGATAAAAATATTAATCTTTAACACGTATTTAAATATTTACAATAATCAGTTAGTTTTGGAGTATATTTATCCCGTTACCCAGATATTCTGTGTTTCAGAGTCCAGCGAAGGTGTAAATTAATTTATCTTTAATATGGTTGATGCCTCGGAAGATCGCCTTAAGTTATTTTCTCGCCATAGACCTTGCTTAAAATATGTCATACTAAAAATATTTGTTAAATGAGTTTTAAAGATCATTATTAAATAGCTGCACGGTGAGCTTTTAATAAAAAATGCTATTTTTACTATATACGACAGCCAAAACACGTGTCGATTACTTTCGTTTAAATAAGGTTTATTGTCGAAAATATGTTATAGCTGTCGTCATAACTGCAGGAACAAAGAATACTAATAAATAATATTGACTTAAATATTCCCAAAGATGACACTATTAATCTCGCTACTCATTTGATTTTGGTTGGACTAAACATAGTTCAAAATAATTTGAAATTTAGTAGACTCTGGAAATAAATTATGCATAAATCAATACTTATACTACTAATATTATAAATGCGAAAGACGTAGAATAGTTTTCATCCCAGAAATCATCATTTATGGGGGTGAAACAGGGGGTGAAAGTTTGAATGGAATTAATAACCCTCCAACCTATTTAGACGAAATTAGGTATGGATATAGTGTAATAAAGGATTAAGGATAAAGGATAAAGTTTTTACGCTCGAAATCAAACCTTAAGGGTGAAAAAGTTCAAAAGCAAAACTTTGTTTTTTTTATACTATGTAAAGATATTGGGATGTAAGGGGGCGAACCATCATCATCTCGCCCCAAGCCAACCTCTCCTGCGCGTGGAGCATCCTGCTGACTAACGAACGAGGCTCTGGCAACCGACTGATGGCGGTATAACCATTCAAACCCTTGGCGTAGCCAAATACCACATGCCGATGACGGGCAGCAGCGTCACCGGGCAAAAGCAACGCTCTGCGATCGCCAACCCGCCTGCCCAGCGTGGCGATTACGGGCAAATCCTCCAAATGGATACAGCACAAAGGCCACGGCCCCCAGTTCCCGGCAGTCTCGCTATTCCTGGTCATGGTGGCGACCACGGTAACGGCGGGGCGGGGGGTGCGAAGAATCTCCGGGCTACGGTAGGCCACCACCACAAACTGACCCTTGCTACGTACAACGGACGCACTCTACGGCTTGACTCGCATCTGGCACAACTTGAGGTGGAACTTGGGAAGATTAGGTGGCACATTCTGGGGTTAAGTGAAGTCCGAAACCACAACTGACGTTAACCAGAACCTTGAGAATGTGGTTCGGGTACTCAGGGAGGAAGGTACGAGATTTTGCAACATGCGGCGTAAAGGTAAGAAGTCAAAACTTTCCGAAGAGACCTTGAGGCTAATGAAGCAACGACGTGAAGACCCACCTACCACTTCGTTGGGCATACGGGCTCTTAACCGGGAGATCAATAAACTTGTGCGACGCGACCTTCGGCGCTCTAATACTCTGGATATCGAAAGAGCTATTGAGCAAAACCGGGAGTCTAAGGTGTTCGTTCAATCTCTCGGGAGAAGTCACCTGACGAAACTGACCACAGCAAGTGGAGAAGTTGTTGCCTCTAAACCGGCGGTCCTTTTGGAGGTAGAAAACTTCTATACCCGACTATATGCATCGCATACATCTCGACCTGTACCCGAAAATGAAGACTCTAGAGCCACATTAACACGCCATTTCACTGAAGACCTGCCGGAAGTCAGCGTTGGCGAAATCAGGATTGCTCTTGGACAGCTTAAAAATGGAAAAGCCCCTGGAGCGGACGGCGTTACAACAGAGCTATTAAAGGCTGGAGGTAAGCCCGTACTGAGGGAACTCCAAAAGCTCTTTAACGCTGTCCTGTTTGAAGGAAGAACTCCGGAAGCGTGGAGTAGGAGTGTGGTCGTCCTGTTCTTCAAAAAAGGGGACAAAACCCTATTGAAGAATGTTAGAATGTGAACGCATCCATAAATTTATAGAATGTTGGCAATACTTTTTTCTTCTTCTCTCTCGCCATTTTTCCGTGCACTGTGTCTGTCAAGTAATTAATAAATACTTTCATACTTTTTCGTGGATTAACGTGTTTCATTGATTTCCACCCGAAATATCAACATGGTAGCAGAGCGTAGTTGATATATAGTGGAAATCCAGCAAAAAGTAAAAACCACGAAAACCGGCCGACGTGTTTTTTTTTGGCGCCATACTTTTTGAGGTTGCATTACGTCGTGGAGCGGCGTGTTCAGTCATAATCGTCGAAATATTGTTGAAATTTGAAGAAGATGTCCACTGCAGGCCACAATGCATTTCACATTGACAGACTTGTCGGAAGAGACAATTACGCGAGTTGGAAATTCGCCGTGGAAGCGTACTTAAAACATGAAGATTTGTGGAGTTGCGTTGATGGCAGTAACAACGAACCTAGGAAGGAAGTTAAGGCAAAATCAAAATTGATTTTATTGCTGGACCCGATCAACTATGTACATGTACAGAGTGCGACTACATGTAAAGAAGTCTGGGACAGTTTGCAACAGGCTTTTGATGACAGCGGGTTATACAGGAAAGTTGCCTTGTTGAGAGACCTCATCACAACTACATTGGACAGTTCTAGAAACGTCGACGACTATGTAAACAAAATAATGTCAACCGCTCATAAGTTAAGGAATATAAATTTTGACATTGACGATGAATGGCTTGGAACGTTGATGTTAGCTGGCTTACCCGAAACGTATAAGCCAATGATAATGGGTTTGGAGAGCTCGGGGATCAAGATCAACGCAGACTCCATCAAAACAAAACTCCTGCAGGAAGTACAATGCTCAGAAAGTACAGCATTCTTCACGAGGAAGACAGCCGTTCACGGGAATACCAGTATAGGAAAGGCCTTCATTCACAAAGGGCCCCGATGTTATAATTGTAACAAGCAAGGACATTTTGCCAAATACTGCCGTGCTCCGAGGAAGAAGAATATGGGAAAAGTTGAAGATAGTAAGAGTTTTGTTGCAGCTTTTTCAGCATGTTCACAGACCATGAATCCAGACCTCTGGTTCATTGATAGCGGCGCGTCAATGCATATGACTAACAGAAGTGATTGGATGTATGATGTAACCAGTCCGCCAATACCAACCATAACTGTGGCCAGTAAGACACCGCTACCTGTGAAAAGTATGGGAAAGGTTAATATATTGATAAATGGTAATGAACAAAGTAAAATACAGGGGAGAGACGTTTTATACATACCTAAACTTGCTGTCAATCTCTTATCAGTAAGTGCTATGGTGAAAAGTGGCTGTAAGGTAAATTTTAGAGATAAATGTTGTGACATTTTTGATCAAAATCAGAAATTCCTCTGTTCAGCCACACTAGTAAACAATTTGTACCAATTGAACGCCCACCGAGAAGTTTTTTCGAACCTAACATGCTCAAATAACTTAAATGGTGTAGTCCTGTGGCATAGACGCATGGGACACCTGAATTTTTCAGATGTTAACAAGTTACCGGAGTGTGCAGAGGGAGTCAATCCATTTCCAGAGAGAAGTAAGGGTCCATTCACATGTACCACCTGCCTAGAAGGTAAACAAAGCAGACTACCTTTTAATAACATTGGATCCAGAGCTTCACATGCATTGCAACTTATTCATACAGACTTATGTGGAAAGATGGAGCAAGCATCACTGGGAGGTATGAAATATTTTATAACCTTTATTGATGACTTTACTAGAAAAGTTCATGTTTATTTTTTGAAAGACAAATTGAGTGTACTAGAAGTGTTCAAAGATTATAAAATCAAAGTAGAGAATGAACTCGGTACTAAAATAAAAAGTATCCGGTCTGACAATGGATTGGAGTATTGTAATAAAGAATTTTATCGTTTTCTGAGTAGTCATGGTATTGAACATCAGACAAGCACTCCGTATTCACCCCAACAGAACGGCTTAGCAGAAAGGATGAATAGGACGTTGGTAGAAAGGGCCAAGTGTATGTTGTTTGATGCTCATTTGTCAAAGAAATTTTGGGCAGAGGCGCTGGCAACAGCAGCCTATATAATAAATAGATCACCCACTAGATCACTTGATGGCAAAACCCCTATAGAGTTGTGGTCGGGCAAGAAACCTAATTTATCAAATATAAAAATTTTTGGCTCTGAAGTAATGGCTCAAATACCTAAAGAAAAACGCCAAAAATGGGATTCTAAATCTAAAAAATATTTATTTGTTGGTTACTGTGAATCTACAAAGGGATATAGGCTTCTTGATCCTAGCACTAATAAAATTATCAAGATTAGAGATGTAGTATTTTTAGAAAATGTTCAAAGATTTGATCATAATGTGTACTCACCTTGCTCATCTAATAGTGATCCTGAAATACAGTTACCTGAGGAATCCTGCAAAGAAGAATTAAAAAAAATCTCAGATCAGTCTAGTGATGATGAATATCTGTCAGGAGGTGACAATGGTGATTCATCCTACATACCAGATGAAACGATTAACCTCTCGATGCCAGTACGAAACATAAACTTACGTCCACGTAGACCACGTGTCAAGGATGCAGGAAAGGATCAGCATGATGTAAGTTACTTTTGTCCTATACTTAATTTGAGTGATCCACTCACTGTTGATGAAGCTCTTTCATCTCCGCATGCTGACCAGTGGAAGAAGGCCATGCAGGAGAAATTTGACTCCTTGATACAGAATAGAACTTGGTCACTGGTAAACTTGCCATCAGGTAAAAGAGTTTTGCCATGTAAGTGGGTATTTAAAAGTAAGACAAATGAGAAGGTTGAGATTGTTCGTTATAAAGCCAGACTAGTCATTAAGGGATGTGCCCAAAGAAAAGGTAATGACTACGATGAAGTATATGCTCCAGTGGTAAGATATACCTCAGTCCGATTCTTGCTTGCTCTAACTGCTAAGTATGACCTAGAAATGATTCAGATGGATGCTATAAGTGCATTTCTTCAGGGCGACATAGACACTGAAATTTACATGTCGCAACCTGAATGTTATGAAGAAAACAGTCAAGTATGTTACCTCCATAAATCAATCTATGGGCTTAAGCAGGCTAGCAGACAGTGGAACCTGAAATTAAATGATGTTCTACTCGAAATTTGATTGGTAAGATCAAAAATAGATCCATGCATCTATTACTATGTAAATGAGTCTAAAATGATTTTTATTGCTGTTTGGGTAGATGACTTCATGATTTTTACTAATGATAATAAAACGGCAACAGATGTAAAAGAGAAACTAAAAGAAAAATTTTGTATGAAAGATTTGGGTGATATTAAGCAGTGTATTGGTATAAATATAAGCAGAGACCGTGAGACAGGTGGTATCATGTTGGATCAAGAGAAATATATTAACCAAGTGTTAGAACGCTTTGGCATGTTTGATTGCAAACCGGTGCGCACTCCGATAGAGGTTAATACAAAATTTGATAAGAAACCTGAGAATGAAGATAGCAATTTCCCATACAGAGAAGCAGTTGGTTGTTTGATATATCTGGCACAAGTAACACGTCCTGATATCACCTATGCAGTGAATAAATTGAGTCAGTACTGTAATGATCCAGGTATTCAACACTGGCTTGGAGTAAAAAGGGTCATGCGATACCTTCAAGGGACCAAGGACCTGAAGTTATGTTACGTGAAGGAAGACTCCAAAGAAATAACTGGGTATTGTGATGCAGATTGGGCTAGTGACCCACAGGATAGAAGATCATGCACAGGTTACGCATTTATATTTCAAAATGCTTGCATATCCTGGAATTCCTGTAAACAACAGACGGTAGCGCTCTCTACAGCAGAGGCCGAATATATGGCAATGGCGTCGGCGACCCAGGAGGCCTTGTGGCTTCGGCAACTTCAAGCTGAGCTTGGCCAAGGCTTGGACAGTGTGTTAGTTATCTTTAGTGACAATCAAAGTGCAATAAAATTAGCTTCAACAGACTGCTATAAACCTAAGACTAAACACATAGATATAAGGTTGCATTTTTTAAGAGAAAACATTGTCAAATCTAAAGTTCAATTTATGTTTGTAAATGGTTGTAACATGGTTGCTGACAATTTAACTAAGGGTGTAACAATTGTAAAACATCTATACTGTATTGATAAAATGGGAATGCGTTCTAGAGGGAGTGTTAGAATGTGAACGCATCCATAAATTTATAGAATGTTGGCAATACTTTTTTCTTCTTCTCTCTCGCCATTTTTCCGTGCACTGTGTCTGTCAAGTAATTAATAAATACGTTCATACTTTTTCGTGGATTAACGTGTTTCATTGATTTCCACCCGAAATATCAACAAAGAACTATCGACCCATTTCCCTTCTAAGCCATGTCTTTAGGCTGTTTTCAAGAGTGATCACGAACCGACTTGCGCGAAGATTCGACGAGTTTCAACCGCCGGAACAGGCTGGATTTCGGAGCGGATACGGCACTATAGACCACATCCACACAGTGCGGCAGATTATACAGGAGACCGAAGAGTACAATCAGCCCCTGTGTCTAGCATTCGTGGACTATGAGAAGGCCTTTGACTCGGTTGAAATCTGGTCTGTTTTGGACTCTCTGCAGCGATGCCAAGTCGATTGGCGATACATCCAAGTGATGAGATGTCTCTACGAAGCCGCCAATATGTCCGTCCAAGTACAAAATCAGCAAACAAGGCCTATACCATTGCATCGAGGAGTGAGACAAGGGGACGTCATCTCCCCGAAATTGTTCATAAATGCAATGGAGGATATGTTCAAGACGCTGAACTGGACAGGACGTGGCATCAACATAAATGGTGAACACATCTCGCACTTGCGATTTGCAGATGACATCGTCATAATGGCAGAGACGCTGCAGGACATACAACAGATGTTGAATGACCTAGCTGACTCTTCTGTACGCATCGGCCTTCGGATGAACTTGGATAAAACCAAGGTCATGTTCAATGAACATGTTCTACCGGAACCGATTGCGGTTCACGGCACCGTCCTCGAAGTTGTTCAAAAATATGTGTACCTTGGGCACACATTGCAGTTGGGTTGAAACAACTTAGAGGACGAGGTGAATAGAAGGGTTCAGTTGGGTTGGGCAGCGTTTGGAAAACTACGTCGAGTCTTCTCATCGTCCATCCCACAGTGCCTAAAGACGAAAGTCTTCAATCAGTGCGTCCTACCTGTTATGACATACGGAACCGAGACCTGGACACTGACGGCACGACTGGTTCACAGATTTAAAGTCACTCAGCGGGCTATGGAAAGAGCTATGCTCGGCGTTTCTCTCAGGGATCGAATCCGCAATGAGGTGATCTGGCAGAGAACCAAAGTTGTCGACATAGCTCACAGGATTAGCAAGCTGAAGTGGCAGTGGGCTGGCCATATCAGCCGCAGAGCCGACAACCGTTGGGGTAAACGAGTTCTGGAGTGGAGACCGCGCCTCGGAAAACGTAGTGTAGGACGCCCTCAGGCCAGGTGGAGTGACGATTTGCGCAAGACGGCTGGCAGGAGCTGGATGAGAGTAGCCGAAAATAGATCAGAGTGGCGAACATTTGGAGAGGCCTATGTCCAGCAGTGGACTGCAACAGGCTGATGATGATGTAAAGATATTACAAAATATTATTTGTTATCTACTAACCACGCTTAAAAGTCGTGAGGACCTAAAATACATGATTTATTTTGATCTAATCGACGCAAGTATTGTGCGTCTTTTATGTGATGTTACTTTTTGTCGCTGATATTATACGATGATAAAGATGCTTCTGCCAACTATCCGATGTAGGTATATTCCTTGTGTATGAAATATTACATCAATTTTATTTTTTCGTTAGTAGCGGTAAACAACATTGCGATCTCGCGTCACGGTGTTTGTGGTCAAACTCTTTCGTAACGGCTCGGCCGATTTTAATTTTCATTTGTGTATTTGATAGTTCGTTAAGTATTTTTGCCCTCCTACCGCCACTCCCATTTTTATCTCGAGGACGGGGCAGTACGAAGTTCGTTAAAATAGCTAGTCTTAAAAAAATAAATCACCGCCGCCCACCGAGCTTATTATATAGTTACTCCTCAAGCAGTGTTTCAATCATACCATGAGCAAAAGTCCAAGAGTTACATAGGTTAACCCGCAACAACAGGTTATTATGCTGATTTTTTCATAATATGAACGTGATGTGCTTTTATAGCTAATTATGCAATCAATACATGTTTAAAGTATTCTTTTATTTAGTAGACACTTTCTACTAAATAGTAAATACATTTGTTTTTCTAGTATTCCTTTAGTGAAGTAGTTATCACATGTAAGTATATCTTAGAGTAGACGTGTGGATTGAGGGATCAGCTTTACACGACGTTATTTCAGAATTGCTCCGATGAATTTGTTCCATTTCTTTTTACAAAAGTTCTACTAAAACCTTAACTAGGTTAAAAACGGATTAATTGATTTAATAAATAAATATTTACCAAATACGTTTTTTGTTTTGTACGAACTGAGGGACCCCAAGAAATATCTTGTGGTTTATCGTATTTAGAGATTGCAACCCGGTATGTTTTTCAACCCAGCCGGGTCCGGTAATATTCGCTGCCAACCCGTGTTAGGATGAAACCTTTTAAGTATTTTATGAAAATTTGGTTTAAGTAAATAGAGGAAAAATACAATGATTAAAGGTTACGGAATAATATTTATTTCAAACCAGTAAATCAACAATAATCAGTCTTAATCAGTCTCAAAATCACGAGTTTTTAATACAGAATTAGTTAGTTTCACTTAAGAACGGAATAGTTACATTAGTGTTACTAATTAAGTTTAAGCAAGCTTAGTATTAAGTTTAGTATTCAGTAATTAAGTTTAGGATAGAAATGATCTTCTACGCGCTGATGAAATGCCTGGATATCAGATTATTGAAGAAGTCGCCCGCAATTTGTTTAATTACTTATACAATACAGGGTAAAGAGGAAGACCTGCTTGCTTAAAGTTAATTACTAATACCATAGAGTAATAATACACAACGTACAACAGAGGGTCACTGCCCATACTTGAAAAGTTACTGCTATAACTCGCGCAAGAACAGCGACAGTGGTGAGTAATTGGAACTACAGCAAAGTTTATAAGTCTGTTTTTTATTTGGTTTTATCTCTCAATCAGTCTTAGCGACATCTGTCTATGTCAAGTCTATAAGAAATCTAAAATGTATGTGACTGACCAGACATGCGAATACTAATATAACTATTTGAAAACATAGTATTAAAATAAGAATCTAATAACGCAGCCTAATGTACTACATACATACATAGGTACATAACATCACGCCCATAATCCCCGAAGAGGTAGGCAGAGTCAAAGGGGCAGCATGCCCCTTCAACTACATTCAGCCAAAAATATAGCCGGGCTGGGTTAAATGGAAAATAGTGAAAAAGCAGTGACAAGCGGCTAACCTGTCGCCTACACAATCACACACCCAAAACCCGATATACCATTAGTCGCCTTTTACGACATGTTAGGCAAGAACCACAGTTGGCATATTCTTTTTAAGTCCCAGACCAATATGGGACAGTGGGCTGGGTTGGATGGAAAGCTGTACAAAAAGGGGTGACAAGTGTGGCTCGTCGCCTACTCAGTCACATACCCCAATGCCCGTAAACCATTAGTCGCCTTTTACGACATGCTAGGCAAGAACCGCAGTTGGCACATTCTTTTTCTTAGTCCCAGATCAACATGGGCCAAATCCCAGACCAACATGGGACAAACCTAATGTCCTTTACTTGTCTTATCAAATTCGATAAATAAACTTTGGTTGCTTTAGTAAAAACAAAACAAATTCTTAAGAGCAATAACAATATTCTTTTGATAATAACAATAACTTTAGGTATTATGACTATTGAGTGTTAATATACTTAACTAAATTGAGCAAATAGCGAAATCTTATAACTACTGGCTAGGCTGCAATGTAACTGTAATTGTAAACAATCAAACTTTTATAAGACCATGTAGGTCTTGACTAACAAAATGTAATGTAAAATTGGTTATTTTATGTAGGCTTAGTAATAATATAACAAAAAGCATATTTAACTTGCATAAAGCAAAACAATTATTATTCAGTCTGAAAAAATGATCTCAAAAAACAAATTGTATTAATAGTTTTATCACCTAGCCTGGTTCGCAACTTACTGCAGATATACCCCGCCGACGAAAAAGCCCTCTCCGCTTCAACACTGGTTGGTTTTATGGACATCATGTAATCTTGAATAAGAGTTAAATACTGACCTGTCTTGTCTTCGGCTTCATACTGCCTTATCTCTTTTTTTAACATCTTTTCTAAGTCTTTGCTTTGTCCCGGCCTTATTTTATAACGCAGCGCTTGCCATGCCAATTTTCTACAAGTTGGGGCTTCCATGCCGCAGTTTTCGTACTTACCGGGCCCGGTCACCGGGACCCGCCGGGTCCGGCCCGGTCACCTCCGCTCGGTTTGGAATCTCTAATCGTATTTATCACCTTGTTGCCTAGTATTTAGTAAATAAGCTTTACAAACTATTTACAAAAAATGTGCAACAAAAACAAGTTATTTTTCAAGATCCTCTCTGAGATCTCGTTTACGGCTTATCGGAACTGAGGGACCATCCGTAAAGAGCTTTATTTTTTAAATTATTTATTTTACAAATTCCTGGTTTTAGTAGTTAGTTTCTACAATTGTTTTAAGACTAGGTACTACTAAATATTGGATAAGTTTTTTTGCGAAACCCAGGATTAGTCCCTCGGTCCACACGCACATGATTTTCTGAGAGGGGTGCTACTTACCCAAACGTGCCTGCCCAGTTTATATGCCCATTTACAAATACCTACCGAACACCAGACAAATAGAGCTACTTATATAAAACCAAGTCACTCTCATCTAGTTCTCTGTAACATGTTGTTTTGACAGGTTTTAGTGGGCCGCCGACCTTGGGGGCCCCGGGGCACTGCCCCGCCTTGCCTCTGGGTAACGACGCTACTGTGTGCAGGGCGTACCCACTGAACCCCACGGGATACACCGTTCGCGTCTTTCTGTAAGAGGTCTAAGGGATTGTTATGACTTTTCCACCTTAAACACCTGAGCTTTGGCCCAGTCTTATATCTGGTCTCCTACACCTAATATCGGCGTGTCAAGTTTCGACGATCCGAACTATTTAGCTCGAAGACACCGGCATATCTAGGTAAGCATGTCTTTATAAATTAAATGATTGTGGTCTTCGCGCTTTATAGAGCTTCATCGATCCCTTCGTTAAAGTTCATAACCACTCCGGAAAATGACGGCACTGATGGCTGAATATAAATAAACAATAGACTTTTATTTAATTTTTACATACAAAAGTATTCAGCGTAATAAAAACAGGATAGTGGATAAAAGAAACCCTTATCGTGAGACTTAGGCGTCTATATGTCTCTATATATATACGTCTGCTGTTTAGCTATTTAAATGTTATCTAGTAGCGTGTATGTATACCGTTTGGAACTTGTGGCATTTTGCCAGTCCTGTCATCTTAGTCACGCCACTGGATAAATCATTATTTCCAAGTAGGTAAAGCTTCTCCAGCAAATCGAACTTCTCTGTTCATTCCTTAGATTTATCACATATTTCTTGCTCATGCTTACAGAGGCGCAGGCGGCGTGTTAAAAAATAAGTGTTACCCTTTATGTGTTTAAAGGGGCCCACAGTCCCTTTGATTCTGCTTAACTCCTTCGGGGATTACGGGCGTGAAGTTATGTATGCAGGTATGTTACCCCTAATATAGCATCCCAAATAAGATATGTAGGTAGTGTAATAAAACAATGTCAACAAAATGTTGTTGACACTGTTTGGTCGAAGAGAAAAAGCAATGGCTTCTTAGTAAATTTTCTAGCCCGCCTGAATAAAGTCCAAAGACTGCCTGTGGCTTGATATTTTATTTGACAGGCCCGTTGGTCGAGTGGTCAGAGATCCTGGCCACGAAACCGAGAGTCGCGGGTTCGAATGAATATGGACATTTGTACTCGAGTAAGTATGTCTATCGGTTCACCTAGTATCCATAGGACAAGCTTAAAAGCTTAATTTGGAACTAGGGAATTGTTGTGTCAGCCTGGTTTTTTTTTATTTATTTGTCAAAAACTCCGGCATGACTTCGAAAAAACAAGAATGGCATGCCTTCGAACAACAAGAAACGGAGAAGTTATTGGAAATCTATTTCTCGCAATACTACTTCAAGTAGATTTTTGCCATCTAGTGCCTTCCATTGAAACTTGACCGAAATATATCCGCTGTAATTTAGCATATGATGTATAGATGGCGCTATACGGATAAAAGGTTAAATGTACCTTTAAGTATTTGGTTTTTTAATTAAGCAATATATAATTTGTTGTATGTTATATAAGTTAGAGTACCTTTACTCTATCAAAATTTCATTGTGGAAACTGCACCTTAGGACATGTAAGGGTAGACTTAGGTAGATACTCCCTTAATCTTAATAAGCGATTTGGTGACTGTACTACTTAGTATGACATAATTTTAATAGATGGCGGCACAATAATAGATTATTTTATAAGCATAAATTTTAACGTTTTTTGTTTTAAAGTATATTATTACTTTGACAAGCTCGATGGCACATTTGGTAGTGACCCTGCCCCATGCGCCAACAGTTGTGGGTTCGATTCCCACCCAGGACAAATATTTGTATGATAAATACTTGTGTTTGTTCTGTGCCTGGGTGTTAATATCCAATATTTAATTATATATTTGTAATACCACTGTTGATTCTGATATCCGTAACACAAGTGCTTAAGCTACTTACCTCGGAGTCAGATTAATGTATGTGATGTAGTGTAATATTTATTTATTTATTATTTATTATTATTTATTACTCTGTGGTTTTATTCCATTTCAATTCAATTCAATTCAATTCAAAATGTCTTTATTTAGGTAGGCCTTAAAAAAAGCACTTATAAATCGTCAATTTTACAAAATCTTTAGAGTAATGTGACTCTACCACCAGTTCGGAATGCTGATTCTACCGAGAAGAAACCGTCAAGAAACTCGGTAGTTACTGTTTTCAGCGTCAAAATATACATGAGTAATATATACTTTTTTAATGTTCTAAACCAAATCATACAATCAATTACTGTGGGAGATCACATAATATGATTACAATAAAAGTGTAAGATTAACCAGAGCAGACCAGCCCCCAAAGGTGGCACCTGTGCTTGTGGATGACGTATGTGTCAGCCATCGTGTGTCATTTCGGTTTGAAACATGTCGGTATGTAATTTAAGTAGGTAGGTACTAGATTCCTAATTAATTTCTAATGAGATTAAACAGCATACATGATGATGACGCATAAATAAATATACCTACCTACCTATTGATTGATTTTCATTAAATTAGTTTTTTTTTTATATAATATCATTAAAACAGAAGTTAAGATACCTGTCCAACAACATTTATGTATAATAATATCTACAATAATATAATTTAAAGAGAAAATATTAATTAACGATACTTCACATATGGCACGATCCGAGAAAATAATCTTTTGTTTGTAATGAATGGAAAGGCTCAAAAACATGAGTGGACCGATTAAAATATATTTCCTAGGCTTCGATTACAGAACAAAAGGCAGATAGACCCGTCAAGGGCGCGAGAGTGCGGCTGGCAAAGCAAATACAAAATCGAAAGCAAATACAAACTCGAGACAGTTCGAAACAAAGCGTTGCGTTGACAGTACGTTACATCTGTGTTTTAAATTATTTCTTAAAAATGCCGTCTTGTGTGTTTAAACATTGTAAAAATTGTTCCAAAAATTAAAACGAGAAAACGGAGTACCGTTGCATAGTTAAGTAGATAATAATTATCTAAATAATTTATATTATATTTATCTAGATAATTGTTTCTCATTACTTGGACTAGGTTACATTGAAATATTTTCCTATAAATAAAGATAATATGCTAATATTCGTAATCTACACTATTATTATAAAGATGAAAGATTATTTGTATGTATGTAACGAATAAACTACTAGGTATACCTATAGTTTATCCCCTTATTTCCACGAACGGGAACTACACGGGTGAAACCGCGGGGTGCTGCTAGTATGAGTCTCATGTATAGATGCCAAAAGGCAGTATTCAGGAAATTGGTGCAAAATAGCAGCCTTTGCTAAGATTGCATGTTTTGTATGTCAATTATAATTACGAAGATATATATTTAAAAAGATACATTTTAGATGTTTATTTTAATGTAAAATATAAATAATTAAATACATGGTACAATACCAACTAATATTATATTACTCGAGCATTAAACACACAAAACAGGGGGACTTTTTTTCACTACCCTGGCAAACTTACACGCACACTAGGATACAATGTTCCTACAGTGTGTCACGCACTCATAGCTTAATTCTTGCCTCACATCTTTGTTCCGAGCAGTCCATCTGCCTTTTATTCTGTAATCTGTGTTCCTAGGCTTTTAATTATCCAGGTGAGTTGAATGTGCTCTTGATAATATTGCATCTATTCATCCTGGGCTAAGCTCTGGAGCTGGAGCTGTTGTGGCTTTGAAGGCTGAGCCATTCCCCATAACACCTCCACTCGAGCGATGAAGGGTACCGCGGTGTTTTAGTGGGTGTACTCCGGCCAATATCATCTCGGCCGGAGCAGGGGCCTGTTACTCAAGGGCCCCGGAAGTCCCACATACCATCATGCCCCCCCGTGTAGGGTGACGGTGCGTAATGCATTTCACCGCGTAAACAAAAAAAAGGTACATGTAAGGGATTAAAGCGTGTGTACAAACAAATTTTACAACTAATTTATGAATTCCAGATTTTGCTTTTACTTGCGCTTTATATGATATAATTCTTTGTCAAACTTGATGAATCAAAATTGTGGACAGTACCTTATTAGGTTTAAATGCCCTAACAATTACTGGGATATTTGATAAAAAATAAAATTCAAATAATATTTTGCAAAATAAAACGATTTTGTATTTAAATATTTTACACTGACCCTTTTTAACATCTCTGGATATTTTACAAGAACGGTGACTCGGGCCCCGGGCCTCTGGGCGTCCAAAACATAACCACGATTTTATGAGTGTAGGTATTGAACTAATAAACGTTTAGTTAGTGGGTTAATCCCCCCACCTGAAACTTTTTAAAAAGATCTTTCTGTAGCAATAACTTTGTCCATAACTCAATAATAGCTCTAATTTCACTTGCAATAGGTGCTAGTTCCTTGGCAGATACACTTGTACATTTGTAGTTTCTATAATAAACAATCTCAAATGACTTAAAATATAAGTACATACGCAACCATTCAAAGGTTTATTTATAAAGAAAACGAAAGCACTTTCTTCGACACGTAATAACTTACGCAGTTACGTCGCCGCTATTTTTGTCCTAAAATCACCAACCTCTAATAGTAATCTATTTTTACTGCAGTTTATTGCTGTGATGTGATTCACAATTGGTATGCAATACAAATTCGGCGATGTCCTAATTTAGTACTTACTGTTGTGTATTTTGAGCTTGGAATCGAATAAACAATGCTGATGCATATAGAATATGGGTTGTTATTTGGCACTTCTGTCGTGGGAGTCATCGGCTGATGTATTAATGTGCTGTAATTAAGATTGGGAAAGGTAAAACAACACATATTCTTGTGTTAGGTATTTTTTTATTACCTAGTATTATTTTGGGTTCCTTTTCATGTGACTTTTTAATTACTAGTGATTGCCCACTGGTCGAAATTCGACAACTATTAATATTAATTGAAATATGTATTAGCTTTCTGCACAGAAAGCTTTTATTTCAATTCCTTCTCCACTATTATAACCATATAAACTTTAGCTGTGTAAAATCTCATACTCCGTCCGTCCGCGTAATTCTCATAAAAAGGGGTACTTACAAAGTTTTTGCTTCACTTATTAATATATAAATACCTTCAGAATCTTTGTAAAAATGTTTAGACATCCATTGCCAACTTTAAACCAAACGAGAGTGAGGCTTACACATTCGTCATTATTATGAGCTGCTACCACATCTGGGCAAGGGAGTAGTAATCTGCTACAGTTTCGCCTTGTATATATTTTCTTATATTAGGAGAAACCAACATTCAGTGGGCCCTTGTTGGTCTGGGACTCAAAAAGAATGTATGTATGTAATTTTTGTCTAGCTATGTCGTTAAAGGCGGTGTGTTTCAGTAGGGTTCGGCCGTTATGCCTCCATTCCGGGTTGCTCCCGGCCGGTTTGCCCCCAGCCCCCTCTGGCTTCGCCCCCTCGGGGGACAACGGTGTACTGGGTATTAGTTTGTAATTATGTACCCAACGAGTTAGCCAATTATTCCTACTTGTCACAATTTTTCATCTAACCCAATTCGATATTGGGGTAAATGTGGTGTCTGCCGTGTATGAAGCTCATTGAACTCTGCCTACCCGTTCGGGGATTGCAGGGATGATGATAAATGTAGTTTTCATAACAAAGTTAAAGGTCATGATTTACAGGTAACTTGGTTCCAATCATGTATTTGAGTTTTCCGACCTCTACCGTACTTTATCTGATAAGCAATAAAAAACTAACTACAGTAAAAAAAGCGTTATTGTAATAAATTCTTTATTTAACATAAAGGATAATTTTATTTAAGTACCTTTTTATTTAGGTGTGATGGCTATAAAGTAACCTGCACGCTGGGCAAAGTCCAGAGATGCGCTGAGAGGTACTTAAATAAAAAAAACAAAATTTCTTACAATGTTACATTAGTTCTAGCGGAAAAAAATTACGTGATATTTGGCGTGAGTCCTTAAAGTTGGGTAAGATTCGGCTGGACCCCCTTCGAATGCCATCTATTATTTCATATTCTGCTTTATCCAGTCGATGTACCTGTGAACGCGTGTGTAGACGCCAGGAAAGTTGGGAGTACCGCACTTGCGAGCGCCGTAGCTGACCACACCGGCCAACTCGAAGTATTGCTTGTCGGAGTTCACCAGCCTCATTAGAGGGCCGCCGGAGTCACCCTTACACGAGTCTTTCCCTGTTTCTCCTCCCGCGCATATATTTTCTTTACATACGCGAGCCAACCATCCATCCTGTAACTAAAGATATACCAGGTTCATATTCAATCTTGGCAAGAAAGGATCACGCGTTGAGACCTTCATAATGTTCTCCTAACCGATATCGGTTACGGCGGCCAATCTCAACGAGGATTAGCCATCTGCGCAGGAGATATTATTGTATTGTATTATACAAGTGTATGCGCGCTAACACAGGTGCACTCTTTATTCCTTCACTCTTATATTCCGGTGAGACGGCAATTCGACATGACCGAAGAGAGAGAGGTTAGGCTCAGGACCAACGGATTAAACCGCCAACTACCAGACTTCGGGCTGTTACTGAGTAATTTGGATATTGAAATACCCAGCCACAAATTTTTGGCCCGACCCGGGATTTGAACCCGGGACCTCTTGGTCCTTAGGCGGCGCATGCTACCACTAGACCAACGAGGCATCATGAGACCTTTGACTCATGTACCAATGAATGGTGGTAGTCCACCCTAAGGGGTATCTATGGCCCATATCGGGAAACGTTAATTTTGTTTCCGTTTCACTAATGTAATAAGTATAAAATATAACTTTATTTGCATTAATTTAGTATACAGTACTACTACCGTCGTGTAATGTAGTTTTGGTGTATATCCTCTTCTAAAGATATTTTCGGTAGCATCAATACGCTCAATATTGAGAGATTTGTAAATAGTGTCAAATAAGTCATACACATCTTCTTTTTATATGTATGAATATGTATTTCTAATTTCAACTGTTTTTTTGAGTAGTTATTTCTGATGTAGTAGCGATGATGATGTTAAAATAAAGAGCTTCAATGCTCTAAAGGGTAAGGTGTTCCAGTGGTTGCTGGGTCGTTGATACCCCCGAGAGTTGTGCTGGTCCCAGTTTATGATACATCGTACGGTACATGAATCAACAATGCTACCTACCTTCGGATGGAAAGTCTTAACATGCACCGCCTGCTTATATCTAGCTTGGTAGATTGTGTCGTTCATTCTTCCCCAGCCCGCTACGATGAAGTCCGTGATCCATGGGGTACGTGACGTCGGCAAGCAGATGGGGCGTACGAAATCTTAAAAAAGCAAAACGCATCCGTTAGACCAATTTGTTCCTAGTTTGTTCCTAATTTAGACGGGATCTGCTTAGAGCATAAATTCAATATTAAGCGCACTACCGACACTACCATGTAGTAGTACGAAATTACCAAAAGTGAATTTAAATTCGCACCCGTAAATTTGACGGCATCCTTTAGTTTGATAAGGGCGATGTCGTTTTGTCTGTACTTGGGGTGCACGATGATTGACTCGATCTTCCTGGACTCTGCGCCTGGGGTGCAGTCCGTGGTGTCGTCTGGCAGTGGGACGCAATCCGGCCCCTCATTCTGAATGTCAAACTCACCAACTCTGACTGCTACAACACTAAAAATGTATATTAACAAAACTAAGTAAGTCATATCTAAATAAAAAATAGATGAAATTACCAAGTCATAGGTAAAAAAGCTGACTATATATGCTTGGTCTAATAATAAAAAATTAACACACCAAAGTTCTGGAATTAGGCGCTTTAACGTCACGGTAAAGTTTAACGCGCTGTATCTCTGTAATTTTTGGATTGCTGGATAAATGAAAAAATACGTACTAAATTTTTTTTTTTAATAGTCTCTGTTAGAATAATAAAAGGTCTGTAAGACAGCGAGGAGAATGCTCTGGTGGTTCGGACATGTGGAAAGAATGGATGATGAAAGATTGACTAAACAGATATACAATGCGAAAGTTGAAGGACTTAGGAGCCGCAAAGGCCCAGGCGAGTGAGGTGTGTTAAGATCGTGCCATAATATGGCGTTCGGTTCTCTCTGCCTACCCCTCTAGGGAAGATGCCTTAAGTTTAGTTAATTAGTTAGTTGGTTAGACTAATAATTTTTTTTTAGCCAAGCTTACTTAATTATATGGTAATTTTAAGTTGTCAAAACGAAACGATAGAAATATGGTATGACGTAACTGCTTAACATACTCAGCTGGTTATTAAATATTTTCAAAATATGAAAAAAAGCATACAAAATAATTAATTGATAACACATTATTTTGTTTTAAATTGAATTTTTAAAACTGAATAAGTTATATACTTACTGTTGGATTTAAAACTTCATTAAGTACATAAGCCAAATATATAAAAAAATTAATAAATTAATTTTATTAAAATTGATTCGTAACTAAAATGGCCGAATGAATCCCTGAATGGGTTAAGTTTTATTTTTGGCTAAAATTGATTAAAGAGGCTTGCTGCCACTTTTACTCTGTCGGGGGAGACATTCAGGGATTACGGGCGTGACGATATGTATGTAGGTATCTGTTTACATAAGAAGGTCTGCGAAAAATCTTACGTAGTCTTACACAATGGGATTAAACCTCACGAAGGAATATGGGGGAGGAGGTTAACTTATCAGGTTACGACCTGTAAAGAAAGCATAGTAAGTGTAGAATAATAAATAAATAAACTTACGGTCCTTTTTTCTTTTTGCCTGATAAAATGCAGTGGGCGGCTGTGACCACGTATCTGTCACTGACCAGAGAGCCACCGCAGTTCATCTCAATTTTTCCGTCGTTATTGTACTCCAGAAGTACCGTCCAGGGAAATTCGTCTATTGATGTAGTTGTCCCACCTGTAAATAAGCCTGCAGTGTTTATATGCATTTTTTTGAAACTATTGTGTATATTACGAAGTTTAAAATAAAAATTGCTTTTTTGTTGCCGAGAATTTCGTATAAGGCGATAATTAATATAATAATGGATAAAAATAATAATGGCCTGGATTGCCAGCCCATTATTATTTTCATTCATTACCCTGTCAGGAATTGTGCTGCAGGATGGTTTGCTGAACGAAACGGATTAGAACATCGTTCGCCGTACGGAGCCATTATAAATGAGCAAATATAAATTTTGTAAGATGGAACACTCAGATTAGAGAACAAAAGGGACGAACACAAGTCACTTCAAGTCAGAATAATAACTAAATCAGAAACAGAAAATAAAAATGGCGCGGTGTCTTCTGTCGTTTACTTACTGCAAGTCGAGTTTTAATATGATTGTCACACAATCTATACTTTTTACTACTAATAGGTGCTCGTGTTCAAATGTATAGTATATTCAAATAATAACTACTAAAAATTGTTGTAAGAGTTTAAACATAACTAAAACCAACGATACAGGTCAATAAAGTAGTTTCCTAACTTCATATACAGCCAACCAGTGGATACATCAGTAACACCAGATTCAGTGCGTCATACATGTGCATTACTTTACGTATCTCCCTAACTAAGCAAGATCCTATTATGAAACTTCTAGTATATTGTCAAGATACTGTGGCACATATTTTAAAATACAACAAAAAGTATTAAAAAAGGTTGTCAACATTTTTGAAAAAATATTTTTTACTTCCGGTTTTGCACATGATTATTTTACTTTATTTTTAATTTTGATTGTTTTATTGAAAAAGAGAAGAAAAAATCTGAACAAATTGCTAACTTGTATATTTTATTCGATTTTTAATGCATTTAAAAGTTTTCATCTGAAATAATATTATTATTTTTAAGAGCCCTATAACTTGAAAAATAAATATACTGTATAAAAAATATTACGTACGTATTCATTTTCATACCTACTCGAGGTATTATAATTAGCCCAAATAAAAACAAATTGCCGTTCACATTTTTTTCCTGTCCGCTTCATATGAATTGCCCATACATAATACAATCGAAAATAAATTGTGATGCTATTGTTAAAATGTTTATCTAGCCGAAACGAGCGCCATACGATAGTATAATTTTTGGTCGATTCAAAGAGATAGCGCTGCGTACCACTTCGCAGATTGCGGGCGTGATTGTGCAAAATGGTCAAAATTGGGTTAGAGGTTGAGAAACACCCCTGCTGCCTGGGGACCCTTACCGTGGATCTTGTTGCCAATGAAGGTGTCTACGCCGCATTGCCCGCTGCCGGGCACAGGGGGTTGCGTGGGTCTGCTGGCTTGCGTCGTGTCCAGCTGCTGGAAGGGGTCGGGGCCGCAACAAACATCCAGGATGTTTTTATTTTTTATCCTAAAATTACATAAAACACTCTTAAAATTAATACGAATTACATATACAGTCAGCAAGCCCCGGAAAGCAGGTTCAGCCTTTCCAGATATTAGCCAGAACAACAAAAAGACGATATAAGTATAAAAAAAATGTTGTTGTTATTGTAATAAGTACCGTTTACTTTTAAGTAACAACATCACAATCATACAGATACTTCAATTACCTAAGCTATTAAATAAGTCATATCTTTAGCTAAATTCATTCCGTTAAATTTATTTTTTACTCACCTCGATTTCTCTATATATTTTAAACCCGCTTTTTTATTCTCTAAAAACCTCTTATACATGTGTGGACAGGCTTCTATATGTCTAATTGTACCGTATTTGCCGTCAGGAGTGATACAGTCGCTGCAGCAAAACTAAAACATAGTCAGTATTTTAGAGGGACACGCTCAGGCGAACCCATTAGATTAGTAGGTAATAATAAAAAACAAAACAGACTTCATAAACGAACTTAATAAAAGTAAAAAATAAATTTTAATTTTGCTTCGATTGGTATAGGTACAATTATCCCTCAACAGATACGTTTCTGGTGATAACTAGGTACCTACTAATATTAGCTTCCATTATTGTACCAAGTCATTGTTTGACTTAGCACCGACTTCAAAATTATAAGTTTTAAAATACGTAGATATTACTTTGGCCTAAGTAAATTTATTTTTTACTTTTATTAGCTTCGTTTTAGAAGTCGTTTTTTTTTTGTTAAAAAATATTTTATATTGCTATTTTAAGTGTTGGGTAGACCTAACCTGTACAAACTGAACATTTTGGCATATTGAACCGTATAATGTAAGTCCAACAAGAGGCAACTGCTGTAAATCTATGAGGAATTCCCTCGACTGTCTATGGTCTTCATCGTCAGACTTGTAATGGCACTTATGACCTATACGGGTGCAAAGTTCTCATCAATATAAATGAATTAAGTTCAAACACTAAGTACCTACTGTGAACCGTTAAGAAGTTCCTTTTACTGTTCTTCGTCATAATTATCAGACCCCTAATGACAGTCGCACGTCATCTAAGTGTAAAGTCCTCATCTAATCATATCATATAAATTAATCAATCTTAAACAGAAGGTAACTGCTGTAAATCGTTGAGGAGTTCCCCCGACTGTCTTTTGTACTTAATGAAAAAAATTACAAACTAGCACTAGTCGCCCTTACGATTTTCAAAGATTCCTTTCGATTTCTCAGGGCTGCTATGATCAGATCCTGGCTTCCTTAATTATATATTAATCGGTTTATAAACGACGAAGTTATGCGCGAACACAAAAAATATCCCGGTCGAATAGATAACCTCTTCCTTTTTTTGAAGTCGATTGAAAAAAAAAACTATCATCTGAAATACTCGAGCGCGTCAGATCATGATAAGAGGGTAAAATTACTAGCTAATAAGTGTTTGCTAATCTGACGATTTGAGCGTAACCTAAGAGGGTAGGAGGGTAAAACAATTGCAAAAAGAAACAATGACTTCCAAATTTTAAGCTATTAAATTTGAGCATCAATGGGTTTTACTGAACACCCCCTTTAAAATTATGACGCGCTCGAGTAATTTTTTATATTTTATATTATACATATTTAATATAAGAGACATGTTGAGCATAAAAAATATCAATACCTTACACGCTAGAACACCGCCATGTTCGCGCCATTTTATATACAATAGGGATATTGACACATGTTACCAATTCATGTAAAGTTATGTTTTATACATTAAAGACAGTACCTATTTAAAAACCTATAATAACATTTTAAGAATACATTCATCGTCATAAATTTAAGAAAATTAATTTAAATTGCGTTATTTCATACTCATTATCACTTGACTGCAAACGCGCATTAAAGCGCAATGACGTCACTGATCGATAAACAAGCTATCTTACATAACTGTCATACCCAAGTAATAACTTAATTTTTTTTTTATTAGTTCGCCAGTGTTACATATAATTTAAAAAGTATCCCCGGCGAACTAATTTCAACATTGATTTCAACGGCAGCTCAGGTTAACTTTGATAGAGCGCGAGATTATTTATCGGTCTGTGACGTAATCATAGTCACGTGACAGTTTGGAGCGTTTTGGCGGGAATTCTACAAACTAATTTTAATTAAGTATTTTTGTATGGAAACTAAAATACAGCACTTAATTCATGTAGTAAACCTGACGTTAGTAAGCATACACTAACAGATTGAGAGATATATAAACTTATATGACGGTAATTAAATCAGACATCTACCAACATTCGTCTCATACTACACTAATCCCATTCGCGGTTCCCATATTTGGTGACACCGACGAGATGGGGTAATTGAGACTCATACCAACTGTTGTCTCAATTACCCCCATTCCACTCGCGGTTATATTTGGTGACCCCGCGGTTGTATTTAGTGATCCCAACCCCGATACTGCAACAAATCGGAACTCCTTGCAAGTCGTGTGCATCACAAGAAGTCGCTGGAAACAAGGCGAGGACTACAAATTTACCATCTTCGTCTCAAAAATAAGCAAAGAAGAAATCATACTTGTCAGCGACATAATATCGAGACCTCCACCAACCGATTCGTTAGACTGGATAAAATGAGCCAGATTGCCTACAAAATATTAGATAATTCAAAAATAAACGAAGTGTCAGCAGTCGACGACAGCGCAAACAAAGGTCATGATCAACCTATGGAAGGCGTGCTTACGCAGCTGAAGCAAATATAATTGGAGTTATGTGCAGTTAAATAAGAACGCAGGAAAAGTCAACGCAGCAATTGTCGCAATTATTATTCGCCGAAGTCAAATTCAAGGCCGCATAGTCAGGAGAGAATATTTTGTCACTGTCATCGCAAATTTGGAAAATAGCAGAGCATATAGATGTGAAAATCCATGCTATTGAAAGCCAGCATATGTTCCTAAGAATAAGGAAAAAAAATTTTAGCACAGTCAACGGCGGAACCTGTTTATATTTTCAAATAACCGCCTCATTGTTACCAACTGAAAGAGTGGTATGAGGTTTTAATTAATTCATACGAAATCAGATAGTTTAAAATAAATTAGAACAATGTAAATTCCTCTAGAGCTAATTGGATCTTAGGTTATCGGGTAACGAGCCAAGAAATACGCCAGATTGAGGAGAAGTATACAAATATCAGCGAATTCCCTAAGCTATGAAAAAATAAGGAGCTAAGAAGATTTTATGATGGATCTCGAATACGATAGCGTCACTACGGAGATTTGAGAGATTTCATCCAAATTTTATTATTTTTATTAAGTATATTTGTTTTATGATTTTTTTTTAAAATAAAATACTGTGCCGCATTACCGCACGTAGTAAAATACAGCACGTACTCCACGTAGTAAACCTGACATAAGTAAGCATACACCAACAGATTGAAAGATATTTATACTGTGATATGACGGTAATTAAATCAGACATCTACCAACTTTCGTCTCATTTCAAATTCCATATAACAAATTCCAAAAATTTTTCAAAATTACTTTGAAAATCTATAGATCTACTGAAAAAAGTGAAAACATATTAGGACTATATATTTTTTCTGTCGTCTTATCTACCTATTTCCGCGACGTTCAACAAAACTCGGCCATCGCATGAAAACACGTGTAAATTAAATTATTTAGTACGATGGCCAAGTCAATATATTTATATAAAACATTAAAGATTTTTAATATTGATATGCATCACTATAATATGCTGTTTATTATTACGTAACAACTTAAAGCTTCGAGTACGGAGATTCCAGTCACAATTGATTTTCAATTGTTATGGACCACGATCGTGGTCTTAGGGACTGCACGTATTATGACAGAAAGTCACTTAAGTAGAGTCACTTAAGTACATGGATCTCACAACTTTTTACCGTAGAACAACTGAGTTGCGAGACATGGTTTTTTTGACAAGTATTGTTTTTGATGGGATCTCATTTCTTTTTGTATTTTGTAGATAGTTCTACTTTTTTCCTTTTCGGTACCTTCTTGTTATTGTATATATGTATATCTACCAGCAACGAATTTTCTTAAAGCCCTTTCTCTGATATATGAACTTTTCTTATTTTTGTAGGTAGCCTTCCGTTTTCTCTTTTCCAGTACTACCTCTTGAGCTTCAGCTACAGTTTTTCTAAGAGCCCACTGCCTGTCTCTATGCGTTTTTCTGGGAGGCTTTGATGTTAAAATTTTTGACAAATCTGGACCATAAATGCTTCTTGGTCTGTTGTATTCACAAATTGAGGATTCCTGCGCTTTAACATTTCCAAAGTCGACATTAATTAGATGTAAACCGCACAGACTTGTAACTGTAAGACTTGTAATTGCGGAATAAATTCGCATGACGGGAATACCCATTTTTTGCTCGATTTGGCAGGGGCACTACCGTGCGCCTATATTTATATGGGATTACAAAGTTATTTAAGCAGTTATGTACCTAGAAAACTGGACCGAAATTGAAAAATTTTACTCGACTTGGCGGGGGCACTACCGTGCGCCTTTATATTTTTATGGTATTACAAAGTTATTTAAGTAAGTAGTTAAATATTTATAAAACTGGACCGAAATTGAACATTTTTGCTTGACTTAGCGGTTGCACTACCGTGCCCCCAAATATTTTAGTTTTTCCTTAGTTCATACACCAAACACTACTTATATTCCAAATTTGAAACTTCTAGGTCTGCTAGAAGTGCCTTAGAATTTTGATGATCGGTCAGTCAGTCAGTCAGTCAGTCAGTCAGTGAGTGACAAAATTAAGAAACCTTGACCCATTTTAATTCTTAAACTACTGGTTCAAATTGAATGAAATAAAATTGAAATATACCGTGTCTTTACAATGCCTGCATGGTTACTGAAAACTCAGTCTTCTAGTTTTATCCACAACGAAGTTACAGGGGGTCGAAAATGGCCTGAATTGCTTCGAGAAAAGGATGGTACGGCCGTGCCGCTTTTTTGCTCGACCGCCAAGTCGAGCAAAAAAGCGGCACGCCGCGCACGGCGGCACTGCCGTGCTCCCAGAAAAATAATCATAATTACATCATACATATTCATGGTTAGTTATTTTGGATGTGCAAGTTTCCTTAAAATAAGTCTGTTCCCTTACCGGCTAGCATTTCGGATACAAGTCAGATTCGAAAATCGAATCAGCAGAGTGAGGGAATTTTAATCATGAATATTCATCCAAGGTGGTTTGAATACATGTGTAGTTTTCCTCACCAACAAGCTTGTGTTATAAATAGGTACATTGATTTGAAAATCCAAGGGTACGTGACCAGGTTCGAACCCTCGGATATTACCATTGAGTAAGTCAGTACTCAATGCTGAAAACACGCGCATTTAGGTAGGTTTTAGATAGATTTTTTATATCTTAAACAATTGTTGTTGGCGGCGGTAGCGCAGTGAACAAATGCGCGCCCCATATGCGAGGACTAGATCCGGCCACTTACCTCTAGGTTTTAATAAAAAGTCTGAATGTAAATTTATCGAAACACAATACTCGATCGGCGATGAACGTCAAGAAACTGGTAGGCAATTTATATGTTCATATAACTGTGGATATTCTTGATAGTACAATTTCCCCTGTTGCGCATATTAAATGTTTGTTGCTGCGATGTCACTGACTTGGTAGCTAAGACTCTACGAAACTTGATAGATCAAATCCAAAACAGACTTCGGACGCGATAATTATGTAAAAGATGAATTAAAAGAATACTAAGTGGAAGGGCTTCCCAACATGTGCAATACCATCAAAAGGCCTAGCTTGGACGAAGGTTGGTTAGTTGACATTTTTACCTTTCTTTCTCCGGTAATTCCGCACACTCCCTGCCGCAGTTCGGTCAGCATACTTATGCGCTCGTCACCCGTTGCGTTTTTATACATATTCCACTGTTCATATAAATATGGGCATTGCGTATAATGTTTGCAAATCCCGACTCGGTTTGGGGCACTGCATTCGGAATCTGCAAGAAATTGCAATTCGATCACTAGTATAAGAATTTTGGGTTGTGAATGTTTGTGGTCGAATTTTCTAAAAATGGATCACTAATTTTAATTTGTTTTATGCATTCAGAAAATACGTCATAAATTATTTGTCACCTTCCGAGATCTAGTCTAATTTTATAACGAGTATCTGTACGTAACTTTACTTGCTAGTAGTAGTTTACATGTGTGCCAAAATAATGTTCTGTGAGAATTCCTCTTAATCCATATTAGTCTTAACAAATATCTATTATTAATGCGAAAGTAACTCGGTATTTCTGCCTTTTACGTCTGACTGGATTCTTCTTGAAAAGCGGTAATTTTATTTAATTTCTTTGTATAATTACTATTTTTAAGTGTTTTTGAAGTCTATATAAATAAGGATATTTTGATTTTGAAAATTCGGTTCTTTCATCTGATACAGTAATATAAAACTAAACATCCATGTCTTTTTCTATTAAAACTATCATTTTAACTTTACATTTTCCAAAATAAACCAAATAAAAATTAACCCGTTAATCTGCAAAATAAATTCTCAAGTTTCAAATAAACAACAAAGTTATATTATTCCTGCGCTTGTTTTCAATCAGCGAGAATAATAGTTTTACTGCTCAATTAGTATACTTAGTTGACATGGTTATCTATTATACATAGGATGTATTTGTCCTCCAACCTTTTACCCTTATAGGCAAGTTACAAAGATCATAGAAAAGAGAAGCCTACCCTGCTAGGGAAGTGGCGTGAAGTTTAGTTAGTTAGAAAAGAGAAATCGCCTATTCCATATCTTTAATCCTTGCTTCATCATTTTGTTTGAGCATTATACTACAAAGAGTAAATCTTACCTTTTCCGTGGACATGATATGTAGTCGAAGCTATAACACAGATTAACAAAAGTATCTTCATTGTTGCTATTGTTTATAACTTTTGATTTATTAAACGTTCGCGTTAATCCAGATGTATGCGTAGTAAGGATATTATTTAAGCACTATCCTCTTTATATAGTACCGTAGAGCAATGGTTCCCAACCTTTTGCAACCGAGAACCACTTTCAATAAATTATTACTAGCGAGATTACTTTAAAAATAAACTAAGGTTATATAATATAATGAAACTTTGATTTATAAATATATTTCAAACATTCTATCTGCCGCCTCGCTAGGAAATTGGCGTGAAGATAGGTATTTAGTATTATTTACAACAAATAAATATTTTTCGGGGAACAGATGTTGCCTCTGCCTACCCCTTTTGGGGGCTATGGGCGTGATGCTTTGTATGTATGTATAGATATTAGGCCTTGCAGACCACTGATGGTCCGCGGAGTAAAGTAATCCAAAAAGGTTGGGAACCTATGGTCTAAACGGACCCCGACTGAGCCAAGGGACATATACATATAACGTTAGGTAAATGATGATATCATCAGTCTCCTGGTTTGTGAAAAAATCTTTGTTATTTTTATGTACATGTGAATACCTGATAAATTTTTAAGCACATCTTATGATATACATTATAGAGCAACACCCTTCAGTTTGACTCGGGTAGTTCCCATTCCCGCAAGGAAACAGGGAAGAAATAAAGCGTATATTACACGCTGATAATGCTGCATGCCATTGGTGAAATAATTTTAAAATTGGTTAGGCGAAAAAAGTAACGAACGGACAAACAAACAACTCACATTAGCATTTATAATATAAGCTATGATTGTTTGTAGTACCTATCTATTGTGTTTTTCGTATAGTTAAAATACAGGGAAATTCGAACTGAATATTGTATTATTTTATTTATTAGACTGATTCATGTTATGTATATGACGCTGTTTTGCTTATCATAATTACCGTCATAACTAAATATAGCACAATGGTTTCCGAAAACAAACTCCTATGACGTGGCGCTGACATGATGGTGAGGTCGGTAATACCGCTTTCCAAAGCCCATAGAAGAGCTCGATCAATGGCTTATAACCCAGCTTCAAAGACGGAGCAGTATGAGTGAAGTAAAAAATTTTGATTTATTGTCAAACCCATCGGACAGTAGGCAACGAATGCAGCATCCACTTTACCATTCCTTTCATCGGTAAATACTTGGCACATCGAAACTATGTGTTGAATGATTATGATTAAAATGATTCATTTTTTTTTACATATTATGCTTTTGCACAAACTCGCCTACGGTTTAGAAGAAATCGCTATTTTAAATCGTTGGAGAGTGTTTCCAGGTGATAAAAACTTAAGTTTGCGTTCCTAAATATCGATCGATACGTTCAGAAATCGAATATTCGTAATAGGGTGAGTGGATGTTTTTTTTTTGGCAGGACATATTTAAAATCGAATTATATATCGTTTTTACACATTCGTCGTTGTAAGATAGAAGTTGTTATAGAAAATAACAAACAACTTTCATATATATTAGCATGATTTTCTTATAAAAAAATTATATATTCGAGATGAGTAGGCATTTTAGTAATGTTTTTGAACTAAAGGACAAGGTGAAGGAATGACTTTCAAGGTAACAAAGTAGCCATATTTTTTTTTCCTTTAGAGGTAATACGTTTTCTTTTCAAATGGTAGTGGTGTAGGTAGCCAGCATTGAAATAAAAAAAGACTTATATGTAGTGTAGATGTCGCAGGCAATTTGTATAATTCCGCCGTTTACATAAGGCGTCGTCAGTTTAAAAACGCCCGCAGGTATGTATTATGCCAAAGGCTATAACTCGCTCAATTGTTATAATTTCGACGTTGGTTGTTTGTTCTTCTTCTGTTCTGGCTGTAGGGTCGCAGTTGTACCCAACCTGACCTAAACTAAATACTTGCGGCATACTATCCAATGACCGCAATTTACATTTTGCCTTCGGCATATAAAACCTAATGCGAGCGTTTTTAAACTGACGACGCCGTATGTAAACGGCGAATTCATATTTTTTCGATAAAATCATATTTTTAATTGCCTGCGACATATACATAATTAAACATATACTTAATCTATTTTAATTGCATAACTAGCTCATCCGGCAGAGGTTGTTTTGCCTTTAAAAAATACTTTACGATCTATTGTCATATCTACCAAATTTGCAAAAAAAATCCGTCGAGGCGTTTTGAAGGAGTACGGGCACAAACACTGGGACACGAGATATTTATTTATTAGAAGATTAGGTACACCAGTAAACAACCCTTTTGGTGCAATGGTTCTGATTTCGCGTCGAACGCAAGGGGCTCGAATTCGATCCATGAACCGGGACGAATATTTTTGATAATGAAACGGGTAGATATTTCTTCCGGATCTGGATGTTTGTGGAATATAATGGTTATAATTTTCATAATTTAAGTGCTTTAGTCACATACTTTTGAATGAGATTAATATACATATGTATGTGATGTTGTGCGATATTTACTCATTTACCCAATATAAAAGATTCAATGGTTACAGAGAGATGATAAGTGGTCCTAGTAGTTTTTGTGATGAGGTTCCTTGTGCCGTAGATTAAATGCATATTTGGCTAGTAGATCTTCTTCCCGGGTAAAAAAAAGAAAGACAAAATTATATTTTATTATACAATTTCTATTCGTATAATATACCTACATGGCGCCTAAATATTGAAATTACAGTGCGCAAGCAGAAAATTCATCGTCGAAAATACTCTAGTTTAAAAGTTGCTCTCTAAAATCGGCTTATCATCGAAGTTATTCTCTCACGATCGTCTATCGGAGTGGTATTGCAGGTTAGCAGGTACAATTATTATTGTTCCCTACCTACTTTTCCGGTCGGCTCGAAATAAACGTGTGGCCTTCATGAAACACGTTTAACGGCGAGTCAGGAGGAAAGATACACAATACAATCCCGCGTCACTGCCAGATATTAACCGCTCGCGATTCACTTGCCACTTCTGCGGATAATCCAGGGTTTTATCTTTTTTACAATAATGTTATAATGAAACCTTTTAGTTCCTACGCTGCAATATCATAACGTAAAGCCTACATATAACAAATTGCATTTGACCTGTTAGATTTGAAATCCTCGATGGAATTCAAATTAGATACTGAGTTTTATGTGAAGAAGACATATCGATGACTTATTTTTATACATACATACATAACATCACGCCCATAAACCCTGAAGGGGTAGGCAGAGTCAAAGGGGTCTATCACTTACATTAATAGTAAGTCAATTAAGTATTTGGTACCAGCGATGATATTTATTATGTTTATTTATATACATCTCCTATAGTCCCGTCAATATTTTAAACCGAGAATACTAATATAATTTGGTTAAATTTATACTTTCATTATAGCATATATATTACTATGGAATAATTTGTGGTTTCTTAGTAATTATACCAAACTAATACACATTCAGCAACAAATAATCAAGTTACCTGTACTCAGTTTGATTTCTTCTATTATGATGCACAACCTTATTTTTTGTACCTATTTGACTTAATCGTCAACTGGCGAGCGCGAGTTACGAAACCTGAAAACCGATTGCAACTCGATTGCAATAGTTTTTGTATTATGTTAAATTTATTTTGACCAAATAATATTTACAAAACCCTAAATAAAGTTGAAACTATATCATCATCTTCATCTTCCTAGCGTTATGTCCCGTGCTTAGACGGGGTCCGCTTAGACCATGATCCAGGATTTTGCGAGTCTAGTAATTACATTGAAGCGACTGCCGATCAGACCTTTGATCTGTCGATTTGACCTTTGGGAACCATACAAATTTTGGATCATGGTTAAAAATCCAAAGTTGTCTGAATTTGCAGGTTTCATCATGATGTTTTCCTTCACCGTCGAGCTAGTAATAATAATAATAAATAAATTCTCCAGACTGACACACCAATACCCTAGTTCCAAACTAAGCATATGCTTGAACTATGGATACTAGGCGCACGGATAGACATACTTAAATACGTTTATAAACATCCATGACTTGAGTACAAATGACCATGTTCATCACACGAAACATTTGCCCCTAGCGGGATTCAAACCCGCGACCCTTGGTTTCGTGGCCAGGGTATCTGACCACTCGACCAACGGGCCAGTTAGTGGTATAAATACGTACATAGATTTGAAAAATCCAGAGGTATGTGCCCGGGTCTGAACCCGCACTCCTCGGTTAAGAGGCGCGTGTCCTTACGATTGAGCTACCACCGCTCATATTGAGCTACCACCGCTCATATTGAGCTAACAAATCGAACCGTGTTTAGGTTTTCGTTTATGTTCAAAATAATCTTGTTGTACCAATGTATTATAGACAACTCTCAAAATTATGCCATCTCTGTATCTAACCTTTTTACCACGCTTTTATTAGCTTGGGTTGTATGTCTGTAATGAAATTTTTGAGCATAATTATCAGCAATTTCCAGAAGTTTGATTAATTTGAAACTTAACTTAACTTAGCTTTTTTGATAAACAGTAGCTGCAGTTTGAATTGCCTCAATTGGTTTAAGGAGAAAGTTTCACATTCGGAAAACACACGATGAAGATGTGAGAGTTGCGCTGATGTTTCCCAACGATCACCTTTTGTCTCCGTCACCAGTCCACGCTTATCTGTTCTATGCAAGGCCGATGTCGGCGTTACGAAATGTGCTCGGATGTGGAGCGATCTAAATATACCCGGTCTCGTGCGCCGACTAGCGTTATGCGCGCGTTCGTGCGTTCGTTTCCTATTACTCGTCGAGCCAGGCTCGGTTTCACTGATGATTTAGATTTGCAAATCACTCATCAGGCTTGTCCACTTTAACATTGATTGTCATAATCTCCTTGTTTTTTCTTTGTTTTCTTATAGCTACGACTTCAACGGATCCGCTTTGACCAATTACCATACTGAGCGAGTCTGCCTAATATATTGAAGTAACCAATGTTTAACCTTTGCAAACAGTAGTCAGATGATCTAAACAATTTGCGTGACAGTTCATTTCTTAGCGTTATGTTCCATTTTTAGTAGAAGACCGTTTGGATCATAGTATTCATAGTCATGCATTTGGCAATTCTACAAATACAATTACAAATACCTACTTTATTAAACAGTCATTTGCTACCTAATAACATATAATTTCTTAAATTAAATCTGATTATTATATTGAACCACTACATAACCTGCGTATTATAAAGATAGGGGACATACTGGTTTATGGACACACATTTATAGTTATTTGATTATGAAGGTTTCCTAAGGATGTTTCTCTGTGACCACCGAGACAGTGACATAAAAACGTAGGTAAGACCTGGAGGGTTTTATTAAAAACCCGAATATGAGGCATGTGTTTACCATCGAGTTAAAACAAGGCCGCTCAAGCTTTTTAAGAGTTAACAATAGCGATACTTCAACTGAAGTAGTGCAATTATAATAAATGCTAAAATAAATCAAGATCAGGTTTTCTACCACGCAGAAATAAATTATGTGTCGTTCCCCTAATTTTTTTCCTCCCCTAATTCAGGGTTATGATAATTTCACTTTCAATAGTTACAGCCGCGGGCAGAAGCTAGGATGGTAAAGCTGGACTGGCCCGATGGTCGAGTGGTCAGAGACCCTAGCCACGAAACCGAGGGGCGTCGGTTCTAATCCCGCTAGGGGCAAAAGTACCATGGTTTTCAGATTGCCTTTTCAAAATGTATAACTTGATAAGATGAATATATAATATATGACTTTATGAGATGAACCCATATGTTCGTAGGTATATGCAATAAAATCGATAATGTGACGCAGCATCTTTGTCTACAGATTAAAAAAATAAATTTAATGATTTCAATTTACACGATAAGCTTAAATCAGTAAAGAGACAATCAGTTAAAGCATGATCATTATAAAGAGTGTTAAAATTTGTTTTCCAGCTATTATCATTAATAACATCTCTGGCTACCATTTCCTATGACGCAGTGAGTAAATGGGCTGCGTTAATTTGAGACAAGAAGCTCGGAAGTTAGGATAGGCATAGATTAATTGCTGGCTACCTGTGGACCAGTTAAACCTGTATATTAAAGCGAAGCGCTTTATCATTTAATGGAGGCGAAATTATTTATTGCTAAGTCATACCTTTTTTATGCCAATAACAGATAGCTATGCTTCATTGCTTATACATTATTATTTTCAGTTCACTCCAGGAGTCCGCCTTTGACCATGATCCTGGATTTCGCGAGTCTGATTTTTACATTGTAGCAATCGCAACCTTGAAATTCTTAACTGTTATGAGTTAGGTGAACTAGATAAATTGATAAATATATAATCATCGGCACTAGGTAGGCGGATGGGTAGTTAAGTAGTTCATGGAATACTTAACTAAAAAAAGAAGAGAAAGAATTATAATCCGTCTAAAAGTGACTCTACTTCCATCCCCTTTTTAGAATCCGTTTAAATGTAATCTTTACTTCTCGATATAATAAGAATCAAATGACACTTCACTCGTGAAATCAGAGATTAATAAGAAAAGTTTCGTCTTCATTTAGGTACTGAGCTACTTCTGATCATGCATATCAAAACTGAAAGATGCCAAAAGTAATATAACGAGGACAAAGCGGTAGGTACCTACATCCTGGTGTCTATTTTAATTAGTTAAGAAGGGAATTTGTTAAACTGGCATTTTATTAAGGGCATAAGATCTTAGCCAATTTTGTTTACAACAATTGCAAATAACAATGAGACTACAATCTGATCAATCAAAAATGTATCGCTATGAATATGAAAGATATAATGGATGCCTTGGATGATAATACCCCCAATTATAGAAAGTTAATTTCTTCTCTATAATATCGCCTGCCCAAAATAAATATCTGTGACTGAGATTCTTATCATGATGTTTCCTCATGAGAGATTTTGTTTAATCGTTTGACAGACGCTAGCACAGCAATCCGAGTTTTCCAAATAACAGAGGTGTAGGTAATTACAACGCCCACCTTAGACTATTTCGGGCTGTGGAATGTGAACACCTTGCGCTACGAGGATTATGATTTTAATATTGGGTATAGTATACCTCGTCTAGGGCTTATTGAATTGGTTCGTACATAAATGTTAATCTTGTTTGTGGTGAAGACATCAAAATCACTTGCGTTTGTGGCTTTAGTGCCATTGCTATTTGATTGTTGGTAACTCAACAATGTGCAGCATTTACGTGTTTACATATAAATAAACATGTAATAAAAACCTCATGATTGTTAAATACTGTCGGGTTTTGGGTAAGTGATTGTGTAGGTGACAAACTAGCCACTACTTTTTCACAATTTTCCATCTAACCCAGCCCAGTTTTGTTTTTTGCTGTATGTGGTTAAAGGGGCCTGCTGTCTCTTTGACTCTGCCTACCCTTTCGGGGATTATGGGTGTGTGTGATATTCCGTTAAAGATTTAGTAGATATTTTATTCCAAAACTGTTCTTTGTTTTATTTTAATAAATGGAATTTAACCTTAGCTTAGTTGAGGAAATCTATCTTTAATATCAACTAAGAATTCCGGTCTGTTCTACGATAAAATCAGGTTCAATAGTTAATATTTCGATATTGGTCTATAACACATGCAATAATTTTATAATGGTTCATATAATGACACTTATATGGAGGAATTTTCACTCCTATAATACGTATGGGAGTGGAAACGTTCGACTTATTTTTATGACTTTGAATGTACAGCCAGCTATCCATTTGCCTACTATGTTTAGTTTTAAGGTTTAATACTTGTATCTGTTGCTGTATAATAAACTATTATTATTATTAATAAAATAGGTGTTTTTGCTATTAAAAATAAGCAAAAATGTAATTAAACTTTTTACTTTATTTACCGCATTAAAAAGAGACTGAAAAATCAAGAAAAGTTTCTTATATTAGAGGCCAGTCTCATGAACCCCATCAGATATAACTCCACTATTAACTTTCACGTGAAAGCAAAGGCACATGATCTAATTCCACGTAACGATTAATTAGCTTAAGATCCCCCATCAAGACAAGGTATCACAAATATAGTTTGGCCGTTTACTTGCAGTGATGGTGCACACATCGCCCGCCACACATCCCAGCACTCTTTATCTAGTTGGCCATAACTACAGTCTGTAAGAGAATACAGTCATGGATGCCGTTAGTTGTAGCACGCGCAGCCGAATAGGGCATTAAAAGTGATTAATAAATACCTACATATTTAACTTCTTTATTTTTTTAGTTAGAGACGCCGATTATCCCCGCGACCAGTGTAGTGGGCCCACTCTCACGGTGTGCCCTCTAAGACAGAGGGACACGCTGAGAGCGCCTCTTCAGCGGGGCCGTCTTCCACCCGGCGACCCAAATTGAGGGCGAGGCCCTGTACGCGCGAGAATACCCGCACCCACCACAACGCATTATCAGTGCGCCCCTGCTGGATGGCCTCCTCCTCTTCCTCGGCAATCCAAATCCAGCCGCAGTCGAAGTTGCGGCCGGTGCCGCGACTGGCTGGCAAAACACAAGTCACGAGCCACCTCGGGATGCCTCTTAGCTTCAGTCCTGAATGGTCTAGGTCCAAAGCTTATTAAGTTCCCCCGGTACGACAAAGCAAGGACCCCCGCGGCGGGGATATTTCACTTACTGAACCTAACTTCACGCCCGTAAAAAAAATATACAATTAGCGCGGGAGTTCCCAAATAAATATTAATTCCTGGGCGCTCTACCTAGGCCAATATACTATTGCTGTCCAAGGTCCAACATGTTCCCCTATATCTAAATAGATTCTTTCAATAGACGAATCACAAGTGTCCTAACTACTATGGTGCCTATGATTAAAATATTCAGCCCAGTTGTTCATAATAACTGGACTAAAGTGCCAACTAGATGTAAGAGTATATTTCTCAAGAATTTGTACCTTTAGCATTTGACGAGCCAAGACCTGGCGCCGATATTATTTTTACTGAACAGTCACTCGCTTCGTCATATGAAACTATTTGTGACGATTTCCACATACCTACTTGTTGCTTCAGTTTTTTTTTGTTTGGAAATGAGAGCGGCGTTAGGTCAGGCGTATCCTAAAAATGTAAAGTTAATAGTTCGTAGTTCCTACTTTTAAAGAAGCATTAAAACTATAACGAATATAAACAGTGTACTAGTATAACTTCTGCTATGATTGCTTATGATTAGTTATTTATTTTGAATACATCCAGATTTGACATCCTTAGTTGGCCTGTCTGGTATATTCTGGATAATAGCTTTTCTGTCTAAGAGTATCTTATTTAGTATGTTAAATATTTTCAAAAATGACTAACTTGGGAGATAACCTAACATGGCTTTGATAAACAGAGGAAAAAAACATTAGCCAATACAGAGCGAGAGTAAGGTGAGGTCGGAGGCGACATAACACAACAATGCTTCTGGAGAAGGTTTGGTTTGTGAAACTCTCGCAATTTTCATCTGTGGATGATAGAAATTGTCATTTGCAATATATGATCATAATACCATTGAAAGCGAAGAATTGATTTTAATGCACGCCTTTGTCACCTGGCCGCGGTCCTCGCCTACCAAAGTGTAAATGCATACCTAATATTCGACATCGCAAGATTTAACATTGTTCCGAGCACAATTTCGGAGTTTGAAATGACCCAGCCGCCCGTGAGTCACGGTGTTTATTTCTGCGTGATTCATGTTTACTAGCTTCGTTCTTAGCTTTGCGCGTATAAATACAGCTTACAGAAATATTCTGGAGCGAGCGTGAGAGTTCCAAACGATATTCGGTTAATGGGCATTTTTGTATGATTCGGATGGGTAGTTGTTGCGAGGTAATATAGTGATTGTAGAAAGAGATATTCTATAAAAATATAAAATACAATTATATTTTTTTGATGTTTACAAAATTTACAAAGGTCTTGTAAATTAGTGTCCTGATTTTTAGCTACGTTATGATATATGTTTAGCAGAATCATATCGTAATAATAATAAATCAATTGCAAACGCGCATTTTTCTTGAGAAAATACATCCCAAAATTATTCCATTAGGGAGCTACAGTCATCCAATTATATGAAGGTGTTTAAGAAAATGCTATAGTGTATTTTTTATATTGCCTTTTTTTCCTTATCTGGAAGGAGTCGAAAAAAGAAATACAATTATCAGCGGACACATGCTCCATATTACATTGGTATTATAATAAGAAGACACCCACGTCCCATACTTACTAATTATCTCTTACAGTCCAATTTCTAGCTCCATTCTGGTTCTACTATTATATTTTGGAAAGTTTGACTTACTGAAAGAAATAGTGAAAGCAATTAGTGCAACATTATTCAACCTAAATATGTTTGTACACTAATCGATACGCAATGTCGACAATAGTGTTGATTTACTGAATATAAAAATCAAAACCGTATCGTCAGATAACGACAGGTACAACGATAAACTAACCCATATTTATTGGAGTGCCAGTCATCTTGGAGTTACACGGTACCTAGTGCCAAGACTTAAAACCTATCATTTATAACGTCTTATCGTCTGAAGGAGTTCATGTCCGTTAGATTAAGCCGCTGTTAATATGTCAACATATTATTATTTCTGCATCGGGAACGGTGTATCAATTAATTTATTTTAGCAAGGAAGTGACATTTGTGAATAAAGAAGTTAAACATAATTTTTAATGCGAAAGATTGTATGTATGTATGTTTGTTACTCTTTCACAAAAAAAAACTACTGAATGGATTATAATGAAACTTTAGAATAATATAGCTCATACACCTGAATAATATATAGGCTATGTTTCTTCGATGTACCACGCGATCGAAACCGCGGGCAGAAGCTATTCGGCTATAGTTTTGTTAACAAAAGATTAAATGTTTCGTTTTCTCGTATTATCTTAATATTGAAAGGGAATCCTTGTATTTAGGTTGATAGTTTATCAACCTAAATACAAGGATCTGATGTTATCATCAATATTAATCTATCGACGGCGTCGATAGCAGGATAATCCCGAGGGAGAAGGTTCGGTACAATGAGGAGTGACGGACAGTCAATCGGGCAAGTCAGCAGCAGGAGACACTAAATGGCAAACAAAAAGTTATATCTCATGTAATATTAACATCAGTGTAATAGACAAACAGTAAGAAGTACACAATAAAGAAGCCAGGATGTTTTATGTGAAGGCATTTAAACATTATAATTTTATTTAAAGTGATTGTGCAAATCCTGTAATTTTTTAACCTTTGACAGTTAAATTATTGAATGTTTGACGTGCATTTTACATTAAACTATTCCGCCAGAAACTACAAAAATTAGTTATAGGATTTTTATGGAAAAACAGTCGTGTAAATATAAAAAAAAGAAAGCGTTTTACTAATATACATCCAGAGCTATTGCTTAGCAAAAGTGCCGTTTGCAGTTGCTAAATATAATTCAACGGAGTAACAGTCGTTAGTGCTACCAGTGTGATATATCGATGATTCGGCAAAGTCATGTAAAATGACTCAAGTAGGTAGGTACTTCTCAGAGTCACTGACGACGTCAGGACGGCTGACGAACTTGCTATACAAATTCTAGCATTTTATAGTTGTAGTTGTTACATTCGAATGCACGAAAACATTGTTAACGTTTTTGTTCATATTCATATTTAACTCGTATTCATCTAATCATCATATTATCATGTTGGTCTGGAAATAGAATGAACTAAATGCATTCCTTGCACATGTCGTAGAATACGATTAATGGTGTATTGAGTTTGAGATTATATAGGCGAAAAGTTAGTATTTTTTTACTATTCGATTTACATAACCTTTTTTTTTTACGTGAGGAATGCATTTACGCACCGTCCAAGTAAACCTAGGTTCGGCCTACGAGGGATGTACCGGACTCAGAGGTTTGGGAAAACACTCCACTACCGACTAAACCTCACGGTGGTTATTCTTCGGGCGTGGCGCAGATTCCGGGCTCCCCACTGCGAGACTCTACGCGAAATCTACGCCGATCCATGCGGCCCTCAAGGGAGAGGCAACCTCGCCCCCAGAACACCTCGCGGTGCTTACGACGGCACAGACCACAGTATCACCCCATCCTATTTAACGGACGAGGATTCACGTGTCGTCATTTTCTCTGGGGCTGCTTGAACGAAGTGAATGCAGCCACTTGGACGGTAAAATATTACGCACCTAGTGACGTCACGCGTTACTTTACCGGGCTGTATCTTCATCAGTTTTGGTTTGCTAAACAAAAGAAAAAATACCTAAGCATTTATTTTTTTATCTCATAGTGAAATATTTAAAAAAAAATTGAGTAAACTAGCCTATTCTCTATGGATATTTAATCAGAAACAGCTTCAAGTCGTCTCGTCTGTGTTAGCATGCGCAATATTGAGAATTGCGTAGATACGCAATTCCTATTTGTTTTATTAAATATCAATTCTGAAAAATAAATGTGCTGTCCCTACCCCTATTATTTCTAGTTAATAAATAATGCGATTGGTCTTTTCTATTATAATATATGTTTTATTTGCCATTCAATATTACCTTTAAGATTTTTGTTCTCCAACTTTTCGGTTGGAGAACAAAAATCTTAAAGGTCAAGACCTCAGTCAAGTGTCATAGTGTTTATGTAGAGCCTGATGAAAGAAATTTACGTGTGATTCGGCAGATGTTTAGCTTTTTGTAGAAGATAAGTGATCTTTGTAGGAATGTTAAGTATTTCAAAACTTTTTTTTAAGCTGTGTGGTATATTACTCCTGTTGATTATAGAACTATGGGAATTACGTGTACTGTTTGTGCGTAAATATTATTAACAAAATGTTTAGCTTTTTATTTTCTATTGATTGAGGACGTTTAAAAATGATTTGTACACGAATAGATGAGGATAATAATCGCCTTTTAATAAATCATGGCTTTATGTTCATAGGAATTAATTATAAAATATTGTCAAGTACGTGATGCCCCACTCCCCCCCGTTTTTACACGAGAACGGGGTATACAAATCTTGTGTCACGATTTTGACTAAGCGGATATACAATGCGAAAGTGAAACGATGTAGGAATCGCGGAAGCTCTTAAGAACTCACCTACCACCACCGCATTGGTCTCGTTAACAGAAGATGGTGTTAGAAGCCTTAGTAACTGTAGAGCTGGTATGAAAAGGATTTTGAGTCTCAAAGAAGCGACTGAGGTGTGTAAGGACCGTGCCGTATGGCGCTCGGTGCTCTCTGCTTACCTCTATAGGGAAATGGCGTAAAGCTAATTTAGTTTAGTTATTATAATAGTTGACTGGCCCGTTGGTCGAGTGGTCAGACACCAGGCCACGATACCAAGCGTCGCGGGTTCGAATCCAAATGTTTCGTGATGAACATGGACATTTGTACTCGAGTCATGGACGTTTATAAACGTATTTAAGTATGTCTATCCGTTCACCCAGTATCCATAGTACGAGCATAGCTTAGTTTGGAACTAGGGAATTGATGTGTCAGTCTGAAAACAATATTTATTTATTTATTATTCGTTTTCCTCACGCGTTCCAAATTTGGTTTAGCGACAACTTACAAAACATTGTACGTTATCCTGAATTCGTTAAAAGGGTGAATCTAGATTTTGAGGTCTTTTTTAAGACTGTTTTCACAAAATAGTTAAACTCTTACGACTTGACCTCAACGAGCTGAACGTTGGGAGAAAGTGGGTGACTACTCTTAAACAACAATTGATACCCGACATAACAGTTTCACCTGTCTTAGACGCTGTTAAACGCGGCAAGAGTCGTCGATTTCGCACTCAATAAAGATATTTCCATCTTCAATGGCGGTCGTAATGGGCGCTGCTCGGTGCCAACAAACAGAATATTTATGTATCGTGAAAATTTTACATTTCTCTTGCGGTGAAATGGTGGCTGCGACAGTGAATTATAAGTCACCGTATGACTTGTTTTCCAAATATTTATATTATTATAGCCTTTACATTCTCATTTAAAATTAAATATAGACATTATAATCTGATATTTATCCTATACCTAATTTGTTGTTGCTATTGCTTTGATAATAATAAAAAGATTATGCTGAATATACTTTAAAATTACGTACGTAATTTTAACGGACCCTAGGCGGTGGCGACGATACCTGGGTGGATAGCGTAGATTTTGTGCTTTTTCACTATTTTCCATCTAACCCAGCCCGGTTTTATTTTTGGCTGAATGTGGTTTCAGGGGCATGCTGCCCCTTTGACTCTGCCTACCCCTTCGGGGATTATGGGCGTGGTGTTATGTATGTATGTATGTATAGCGTAGATTATGGGTAAAGTATGATATATATGATACCATGAGATCATCTGGAGCGTGAACTAGTATAAATCCCTTATAACATATAAGGAGTTTGCACATGATAGGCCCAGAGTGCCAACATGCATGGGGGTCACATGTGTAGGTTGTACCCCATCTACCTGCTGTAACAACTGCAAATACCATGAAATCGTCGTCTTCATAGAGAGACGAGCATTTGTGGCGCATGATAGCCAAGTTAGTAATATCGCTGCAATATGGTCCTGAATATGGGACGCAGTTAGTGGTGACACATATCGTATCCCATATAAGGATTTCCTGGGCACTAGTGTTTCACCATTGACACAGGCATCATAGTCTGTGGTGTCCATACATATATGACGAAACTTCCCCATACATCGACTATTTATGGTCACGTTACAAATGTAGCCAATGAGTAGGCACATCCGACAACGTCACATTCCTATTATTTATTATTCATTAAGTAAAGGTGTGTAATTAATTTAGCTGTTTCGATTAGTATCTGAATCAGATAATAAAAGATAAATGAAATAAAATAGAACTAAAGAACTGCTAAATACAGCTGACAGAGGTTTAGTTATGATTCGGCTGATTGTAAAGTATATATAACATGTAATAAATTTGAAGATAGGTCTGTAAACTGTATAGTATAGTCAAATACACCAGCTTTTTATTTCTTAGTACAATTTTTTTCAAATTAAAATAAATAAATCCAAACTGACACACCAATTCCCTAATTCCTTACTAAAGCTTAGTTTGGAACTACTAACTACACCAAAACATTTTCCCCTAGCGGGATTCAAATCGGCGACCCTTGGTTTCGGCCAGAGTCTCTGACCACTCGTCCAATGAGCCTGTCAGTAGTGATGTATTCGATTTTATGTGTGTACGCAGAAAAAACACTTGGAAGTGAAGGAGAGCCGGCATATAGTTTTTACACCGTTTTATTCAACAAGTCTCAGTTTTCCTGCTTACCAAGCTTGACGGTGATCTCTCTTGGAGCTCAGCGTAGATTTTGATAAAGAAGATTTTTATATTCTGATAGAAGTTTAAGAAACAGTTGGCTCCTTTGATGACATAGGTTAACCCAAAAGTAAAGTGATATAATCGTATAGAATCAAAGAAAAGTATAGAATTCCGAAATATTAAACTAATAATATAAATGTAGTGGGATTAGAGATTAAACTCTTTAGTACCTCTTAAGCTGGCCGAAATATTTGTGATTTAAGATTTCCAAAAATGAAGAAGTAAAATAATGCATGTTTTTTAGAGTGATTAAAATAGCTCCAACTGGTGTTATTCTTCGATATTTTGAGACTTTAAACAAGAGATTTCAGCTATTGTGACATATTCTGCTGAATTGCTGACGAAACTGCAACACACTAAAAAGCACGCTAATCTGAGCTCAGTTGGCTTATTTTTGCAGCGGGTTCAGTTCCTTGTGTTATTAATATTCCATGCAGCGGAGAGCCGCCTGCACCTGTATACTTCAGTTTAAAGTGGTATTTAAAATTTATAGTAGTGATGGGCCAACTCGGTATGAATGTGACTCGTGTTAACTCGAGTTGAAATTCAAGCAACTCGAGTCAAACTCAACTCGGCAGTCGATTCAATGTAATTACCAGTCTCGCCAAATCCTGGATCATGGTCTAAGTGGACTCCGTCTAAGCGCGGGACATGACGCTAGGATGATAATGATGTTGAAAGTCACTATTCCACGCAGGCACAGCTAGTTATGAAATAAATTTAAATTATTTAATATTTTTGTGAATTCTACGAGTTTAAATGATCTTTTTAAAATACGAATACAGAGAAACCACAAAAAGGGACTCTTACAAATGCAATTCTTGTTGTCAATTCGCTGATTTATTAAGATCTTTGTGTCAATCCTTACAGTGAATCTACTTCACGACTCTGTCTCAGGCATTTTACTAATCAATGATTTTTTTTTCTGTTATCTATTTTCACTTGTTAATAGCACGGACTACGAAAAAAATATCTCTTTTTTCTAGTCTGTCCCAAATCATCGCTTGATCCGTTCATTTATCGCGTTAATCCAAACTCGAGTGACAGAGAACTCACCCCGAGTTGACTCGAGTTGACCATCACTAATTTATAGTAATTATAGGGCTGAAAATTGGCACCGACATATCGATTTAGATTTACTGGAAACGGATAGAATTAATTTTTGTAAAGTATTACCTATATGAGATAAAACTAGAGTCTATTCGACGTATTGTATCGCGATAAATATGCACAGAATATTGTAAGGTAAGTACTTTGACTTAATATATCATTTAAGTAAATGTAAAGGATATTTTTAAAATGGTACAGATCCCTTATAGACAAAGACTGGTACCAGTTTTTAGCTTTATACGAGTTACTGAAAATTTATCTACTACTGCGATTTATTGATATTCAATGAAACCGCGTGTCGTTATACTTTGTTGGATCCTCCTCAAAGTCTCATGTGTTTTCCAATCGTATGTACACAAACTCGGACCACCTTGAGATATTAATGTTCACTGCCCAGTTAACGTGGAACTAAAGATTTAAGGCAGTTATTTCGGGAATTTAGGTCTCCGCTGTTTGCGAATTTTAAGGATTGCGATTTAGCAATAGCACTTAAAACATTAACATCAAGTGGTGTTCGAAACAAACGTAGCATCCTCCAGGTTCAAAATAAAGCATATTATAAATTATAAAAACTGCCAAGGTGTGAACAGACGTATATTTACAAAGAGACTGCTAGAAAAACAATAGGTACTTTATATCAAAATAAAATAAAATAAGAATTCTAAACTTGAATACAAAAATAATAAAAGGTATAAAAAGTATGAATATACAAGTAATGAGGCCGGCATCGGCAACACATATATTGAATGTTGCTTCACTGTTGATATATATCAAGCTTCCGAACTCTTCACCTAGTTACCAAGAGATTACCAAGGAACTCCTTGTGATATTAATATTTTCTTGTCAGTATAAAGCAAGCACACACGTGCCATCTCTGTGGCGATTATAGCGCATGTGTCACCGACCCAAGTAAAATGTCAGGATGGCCACCGGTTCGAGTACCAGACTATTAACTATCTATCATATTTTAGTTCTTCAGGGTACTGTGGCTTGGAAAACTGTAATGTTGCAATTCAGAAATTCTCGCGGTTCTAGAACATGTTATGTACAATCGCGTACAAAATTAACGTGCAAATATTAACATTTTCTTTTGCAGCTACGATAAAAGTGCGGATTTAATGAAATGTATAAAAGTGGTAATACCTCCGATACAATACATCACAATGTATATATTCCAATTTGGACACGTCACTACTTTGTTGACAGTCTTATATGTAGATGCTAGGTTATATAACAATACTTAGCTCACTTTATTACCCTGTAGTTTCTTGATTTGTAACTCTTATCACTTTCCTTGAGATAGGTAAATTCCATTCGTGGTCTCCAACAATTAAACCATTTATATACGTGGTATAGTTTGTTAGGTTGATTAATAAAAATGCGTCTATATTCTGGGCATTGTCTGTAGACAATATTATCATTCTATATGTGGAATGAAAACTTTAACTTTCTAATAAGATATAATTACTCACTTAACTACACAGTTTCTTAGGTAGATCCTGTTCGTATCTACAAATCTGACACACTAATTTAGTTCATCAAGAGTCTAAAGACACTAAATACTATATGCAAGGGCCGCGATAATATTGTAATAGTATACCGTTAAAAGATAACAATGGTAGACAACTGTAATTGTCTTATTTGCCTCAAAAAATTAAGTAATTGAAATTAACCAATTTCTTAAAGAAGCTCAGATTATTGCTGCAATCATGTTATGACGTCTTTATCGTAAAATGGTTTATAAATTTAGTATCTTTGCATGATTATTCAAAGAAAATTGAGCGACTGAATTAAAACATACAATTAGACTTTATTAAGCTGATGATTGGTTTGTTTATGGCGCCATTAAACGTTCTCGGAATCATCGAGTGCGCGCGACAGTACAGTGTTCCGATTTCGGCGCAGGCGCAGGTGGGCGCATATTCGGTTATATCCGTACCTGCGCGAAGTGGGCCGAGCGCTCCCCACGTCTCCCGCTGTGACTCACGCACGGAGTCCGATGGAAATATTAACACGATATGTGACGCATTCACACTGCGGCGATAGACGGGCCTACTCAAAAACTTTGAACAAGCGAGACTTTTGTTTACGACGTTGCAAAATTTTCGTATTCATATATAATTTACAAAGAGTGCCGCAGTGAGGCGATTGATTAACATACGTCGTAAATTCAGAAAATAAAAAAATGGAAAAGCCGCATTTAACATATACAAGGGATACAGACAAAAAGAATTAAGAAATAAAAATGAAACAGAAAAAAAATGTGTGCCAAAAAGGTGCCCGCTCAGATCAAGTCGTGAGGTACCTGATGCTCTGGTAGATCACGATAGTGGATTTCAGCGGGTGCCTGATCTAATAATTTCATAAATAAGATATGGTTAGTATTAAGGAAATATGAGACTGGATTTAATCCGGTCGCTTAAAGACCAATACTCTGTACTGTACTCTGCTTCAGCTAGTGAAAATTATAAGCGCACCAATCTGTGCCCCAGCGCAAATGTGATTGCACTTTAAGCGAACAATGTATGGGATACTTATTGCTGCCTTGAATTTGTATGAGTGTTTATGTATGAACATTTTTAAATATGAATTTGATATACATATGATCAATATAAAATTGCTTAAATTATAGCTTATTCTAGAAATCTATTAGTACATTGTTTAGTATTTATAAAGATTCCTCTCAAATCACTTCTCACCATTGGAGATACACCGACATTATGAACAGAGTCATGCATATCTTGCCTTGTATGGGCGGTCAAAATAAATAATATTCCATTATTCACTGACAAAATTACAAGACTGTTTGAGTTAAATTGTTATTTCCAGATGATAGTAACTTATAAGTTATGCTACTTAGGGGACTGGAATGGCTGAACCTAATGATTACAAACTCACAAGAACATTCAAAAGCGCAAGAAAAATTACCTTCTTAGTAGACAGGTAAAAACAACAATTAAAATTACATCAAGCCCCATAGTGCTCAGTTAGTATAAGAAGAAAAAATTTTTTTTCAATATAATAATAGTGCTGTCTTATTACTGTCATGCTAATTCCGGTATTTATTTATATCTCTTATAACCCAATTATCAAACTGGTTAACGATGGGATTATGACTCTAAGTATGAGTGAGTAATCGAATGAATCATCTGGGTTTTGAATTATCTAGCTCAAACTAAATCAAGCTGAGGAGGGACGTTAATATTCAAAATGAGCGATCAAGTCATTTCCAGAAGTCGTAAATACATGTGATAACTTTACTGCATTCTTGGACTTTATTAGGATATTTGCGTTTTATAAATCGCGTAAGAAATTCATATTTTGAGTTGCATATTTTAAGATTTCTTCCTTTGATGAAACAGCAGTATGTAGAAGGTGCAATCGATATGACATGCAACAAAATGTGTGCATATATTAGGTATTTACTTTATATTCCCTTTTTAGATGAGTTTCTAGAAGTAATGTAACGATGATAATGATTCCCACTTCTAGAATCATTATTGCTAGGCGGCGAGGGAAATCATATGAAGAAACCTGTCTGAAACTCAGCTTATTCAAATAAATATGGATGTGTATCTTTACTTCATAAGTTTCCGAGAGCATTGACTTTGAAATAAATTATATTTATATCTTAAATAAAATGATAGATATAATTGAATATTCCTTCGAATCCTTCTTTATTTTTATGTTATTTTTCAGATATGGATATCAGTAGTTATATACATACACAAATTTTTGAGTAGTAGTTGAAAGGAATTTGAAAAGGTCATAAATAAAAAATAAAAAAATTTTTTTATTTCAACAACTTACAGAAATACTTTACAATGGTAGGAATCTCCTTTTAAGCAAGTAATTGCTTGTGTTAGGGGATTCCGCTCTTACATGATGACACAGTTGCTATTCGTTTATTATTTATTAACTTACACGGACAAATGTTCCATGCTACAAAAAATACTTAAAAATATAGGCACCTATTTTTATTTTTATCTGCGGAAAGTTACAAAATATGTTGGAGCATTCATTTTTGTGTGCGTGTGCATGAATGTGTGTTGTGTATGTTTAGTGTGTGTGTGTGTGTGTGTTTTATGTTAATTTATCATCTTGTTTGTATGTATGTATGTTATTTATATTATGTTATATGTTATGTTTATGTTATGTTAGCCCTACGACATAAGCCCTAATAAATAAGACTTAATATTAAAATAAAAACAATACCTAATTATATTTATTTTAATTTTTTTTTTAACAAATTAGTTTAATAATTTGCCGCTCTTATAAGTACCTACCATTGCAAGATGCAAGCGGTATGCAGAGACTAATGAATTTTAATTACAAGCCATTGAATCATGTTTAAAAACAGTAGCTTAGTGAATAATTTGCCGGAAAAATGCAGAAGATGAGATGCGAATCCCACACATACGTGAATCATTGAGAATAAAGAGCTTTAGGTTAGTCTTGCCGTTTGTTGGGTTATCGGGGTAGGGATCTTCTGGAATAAACAGAATGACTAAATGGTACTATATTTTATAGGGATATCTGTTATAGAATAAAGTAAATAAACGAATGCTGCATTTTTTTAAATTCAGGTAAGCAGTTATGTTACATTAATTATGAAGGCATCGCTATAGACTTTCAAGAGTTCTTAAGAGTGAAAGTGATTAAAGTTTTATATGAATAAAACTGTTTTAAAATATGTAGATATTATTTTAATAGTAAAGATAAAAAAATTAAGGAAACTTACAAATATGCAATAGTATGTGACGTTCTTAACGATATCGATACAAAGGGTCTACCGCTACGAATCGGCTACGAACTGCTACGATAGTTGGATTGCCGTAAGTTATGGAGTGGTTACAATAAATGCATTTTTACTACATGCACGCATATCTATGCGTAGATATCTATCTATGCATAAATTGTTGTATTACAGGGCCTACAGATGTAGGCCTTTATAGTTAATACAACAATTTATATGTGTTTCAAATATGTCTTACAATTTACAGGTTTTACAATTATATATTAAAACTGAATGAAGTTGTCATTTTCGAATGTAAATTCGTCTTCCACGACTGTCATAGCAAGACAAAATTATTTGTACTGCTCTGACATTTACGTTAACGATTTATCAAGACTTTTGGAATATTGCAAAACGCGCTAGCAAAATGGACGGATACATAAAATTAGATTTAATTAATGTTTGTAAACAGCGACCAGGATGAGCTGCTGGGGGTTAATTTAATGTGTGGAAGAAGTTCATTGTTAAGTTCAGCTGGTGGTGGCATTCAGTCGGCTCGCGGGCGCCTGCCAGGGATCGACAGGAATCCAGGAAGTGGCTGGACCCGGCTCACCGCCCACGACGAGCGCGTCGCCCTCTCACCCACTGCACCACCGGCGACTTACTTTGAACACGTAAAGGGTATCGCCAAATTTTGGTCAAAACAAATAAAAGACTACCGCGACGGCGTCAAGACGGGCGTGTCTATAAAAGGCTGAGAGGGGGGTGCGCGGGGGTGGTAACACGATCCGTGAGCTCCAGCCAGCCCGACGGCCGCCCTGGAGCGAGGCGCGGGCGGCGGGCGGCGGGCGCGGGGGGGCGGGCGGCCAGCGCGCGCGGCGCCCGCACCCGCTCTCACTAGTCGAACGGTGCCCGACCGGTAACGTAGCGCCGACTGCCGACCGAGAGACGAACCAGCGACAATGTCCGCCGTGGCGAAGACTTCCAAGTACACCTACCGCAGCAGCGGCGGCGGCACCACCGACGTCAACATCGAGTATAGCGCCGACCTGAGTGCTCTCTCCAGGCTGGAGGTACCGGCCGTACCGATTCAGTGCAGTGCTTGTGAAGTGTTTGCGGAAACAACTGAGTCTGTTGTATTTTTCAGGACAAGATTCGTCTCCTCCACGATGATCTGGAATCCGAAAGGGAGCTGCGTCAGAGGGTAAGCTTGGATCGTGCGAAATATGATATGCGCGGACGCGGCCGCCTTAGCGGGCGCGCTCGCCAGGTGTAGGCGGGGCCGCTTCTCTAACACCTCTATTAATACCGCTGCTCGGTTATCGCTTTCCTTCGCACCCTTTCAGTGGACACCGATCTAGAGATAAGGCGCTGGAGCTACGAGTACCTGTTTTGATGCTAACATTGCTAATATTTCCAGATTTCCAGAGCTAGAGAAATACTCGTTTTAAAACTGTAAAGGACTTGTAGCTGTAAAAATGTGGTAGTAGGTATGTGATTATCAACCAACTAAAAAATAGTTAGTTTAAAAAATAATTGAAACAATTTTCAGTGTCAGTTGTAAAAGTCATAATCATAACAATTTAATTTTATGACGTGTACATCAAAATTTTAGGTATTATAGTCAAATAATAAGTCAAGTCGACCATAAAGTTCAATGGCATCAAAATCATGTGTTGAACATTAGAGATTAATACAATATCTCGCATGATTGCGTGTTCTATTTCTGACCATTGCACTGATCGCGAGAGGCGCAGGCTGCGCGCAGGCGCCCGCGTAGCTCTTCGGACTCGCTCTCTGCGCTCACGCAGATTATATTTAGCCACGTAGCGAAAGCATTCTCTGAAATCTCAACTTCTCGCACTCGGGTCTCACTTTTGAAACTGGGCCAAATGATGCTCGTTCCCGTTGAGAATGCCACAATATTGAAATATAATAATAGATTGTGGTATGAGTGGCGAAAATATCCGAGTTAGTCACACACAGCCGCGAAGAGATGTGAACCGTTTCTTATTTTAGACGGGCACAATGTAGAAATATGCGAAGGACGTCGCTCCGAAACAGATATTGCATAATGTATTGAGGATGTATGATAATTTAAAGGAAATAAAATGATGGATTATGAAATTTTAGGTATTTTTTTTAGTAAAGTTTGCATACTATATGCTCTTTTAGAATTTTCTTTCGATATGTAAAAATTTTGCGAAATTAAAAAACAAGATATTTAAAAAAAAATTAACTCTAATCTAAACGCATGCATTGAATGCTTTTAAGTGTAAGTCTTATCAAGTATCAAAGCGTTTACTATAATTTACTCATATTTTAACATTTTACAATAAAGTAATGGATACATGGAAGAATATATGGAAGATAATTATACTGTGTTTACTGCATGAACTAACATTAATCCGGTCATTAGGTTAAATCCAAATGGTATTTATGCCATTTTTGGAATATTTCAGATCGAGAGGGAGAAGGCAGATTTGAGCGTGCAAGTCATTCAACTCTCTGAGAGGCTGGAGGAAGCTGAAGGTGGAGCCGAGAGTCAGGTAAATTACAAACAAATTCACTTTCTTTTCTTGTAGCCCTAGAAATAAAACCACAATTAGAAACTGAAAATGCACAAGATTTTTTTCATAGTTGTCATGAACTTAGTGAATGAAGTGAAAACAGAGATTCGAAGATTGATCATGAAGAAGCTTTAATTTAATAATAATGACAGAATAGGAAATGACGTATAATGAAGCAATATTGAAAAGGCAACTAAGATAAACTGTATAAAAGAAAAATAATGATCAAGAAAACTTACAAGAAAAAACTTTAAGAAATGAAAATTTGTACCGGTACCTGATTTTTGATAACCTATGTCTATTGCTCTGCGAAATGTAGATCACTAAGCTGTTGCGAATTTTTGCTATGCGATATTTTCTTGTATTAAAAATTACCTTTGCAGGAACCGTAAAATCTGTAACCGAAATCCGAAGAATTTAAATGTGAAGTTTAATAAAATTACGTGTAATGTTTAAAAATACAATAGAAACGTCTGGAGTTTAGTTGGAAGAAATCAAAGACATTATAGAAACAAGCAGAAAAATAAAGCATAAGTACGAGTCAGTCAACATTTAACAAAAAAGAAGAGTTATTGACTTGAACACTACAAATGTAACATTCATACAATTAATATTTCAAATGTGCACCCCAATTAAAATTTGGGGGCGTATTTTGAAATGTAATTTTACATTTTCCAGTTCGAGATCAACAGGAAACGCGACACTGAACTGACCAAGCTCCGCAAACTACTGGAAGATGTGCACCTGGAGTCTGAGGAGACAGCACACCTGCTCAAGAGGAAGCACCAGGAGATCGTCGTCGACTTCCAGGAACAAATCGACCAGCTTACCAAAAGCAAAGCCAGGTAAGAGCACTGTAATATACCGTGAAAGACCATTTAACTGTAGACTATAATTACTAACATAGACTTATGCTGTGCGAATCATCGTCTCTTGCGAGAAGCTGTGCGTCTAATAACACATTGCATATACCAAAATTCTCCATCTCTCGTCTTCTTTTTAGCCTTGTGATTGCATGATACATTTCCTTGTCATCAGATCTGAGAAGGAGAAGTCCAAGTTCCAGGCTGAAGTTTACGAGCTGTTGGCCCAAGTGGAAAATGTGACCAAGGAGAAGATTACAATCTCCAAGACCGTTGAGAGGCTTGAGATCTCCATCAGTGAACTCCACATCAAGATCGAGGAGCTGAACCGCACTATTGTGGACATCACCTCGCACAAGCAGCGCCTGTCGCAGGAGAATGTTGAGCTCATTAAGGAAGTTCAGGACCTGAAGGTAGTTTATTTTAACTTTTGCTACCTGTTCGTGCACTTTTGATGTGATTTTTTTATTCATAGTCTTAATTTCATGATGATAATCAATTTGTATTAATCAGTATATTAGTTTTATATTTAATAATATAGAATTTGAAACAAAAATATAGATATGCAATTTTCAACTAATAAATCTAATATTCTAATCCTCCGTTGTTCCTGTCCTCTATATAAGTTAAAATATTTGAAGTAAAATTACAACATGTTTTGAAATCAACTTAAGACTAAAAGAGCATTAAAATATATTTACATTTAGTTAGTAGCTCGTTTATACTTTTGATAACCGATTCACAGATTATAGAATCGTAATAAAAAAAGAGTAAACATGTCAATACTCAACAATTTATTACTTCCATAATGTTTTCAAGGTATTGGCAGTTATTAATAAACTACATGTTGTAAATAAAAAAGGGAAATAGAACGAATGTGATAAAATTAAAAAAAATCGTATTGTGGTAATCTCTTGCCGATAGACCACCAATAAACAAGGATTCACCTATGAAATAAAAACAATGAATTGAAGTATACATGCATTTTTTTAATTTTAGGTGAACATCGAGAACGTGACCTACCTGAGGAGCCAAATCGCCAGCCAACTCGAGGACTCGCGCCGCAGGCTCGAGGATGAGGAGAGGAGGCGCTCTCTGCTGGAGGCCACCCTCCACCAGGTAAGGCTTCATGGTTGGTTAAGGATGCCAGTATTAAAACTCTTTCCAAATAGTTACATGTATATTATATTATTTCAAATGAGTTATCAATTGTGGTGTCGGCATTTTAACTTAATAATAAATAACTTAAAAAAAACTGTGCGTCTGTACTTAGAAACATAGGATATCCTTAGAAAATAAAGATTTTTAATGACACATATAGGTAAATAGTGTTTTTTGCTTAGTCATTACTGCTAAAATGTCAGCTGCTATAAAATATCTTTTAATTCAGGCAGTTCACTGCATGATAAACCCCTTATTGAATTATTGAATGTTGATTGATCAGCTATAGAAAGAGCGGATCAGAAGTAGCTACACAATTACATATTAAAGTAATTTCAATCAAAATATTAATCGACAATTTAGTTGCAGTAAGGATAATGGCACAAGATACATACATACATAGAAACATAACATCACGCTCATAATCCCCGAAAGCGTAGGCAGAGTCAAAGAGGCATCAGACCCCTTTAACCACATTCAGCCAAAAATAAAACAAGATAATAGCATTCATTATTTTTATAGGTTGAAATCGACCTGGAATCCGTCCGCGTCCAGCTGGAGGAAGAGTCCGAGGCCCGTTTGGACCTGGAACGCCAGCTGGTTAAGGCCAACGGCGAGGTCCAGCACTGGAGGGTCAAGTTCGAGGCAGAGGCCGCCGCCAGGGCTGAGGAGATCGAGGAGATCCGTCGCAAGTACTCCATCCGTATCCAAGAGCAGGAGGAACAGATTGAGACCCTCATCGCCAAGATCAGCAATGTTGAGAAGCAGAAGTCCCGCTTGCAGAGTGAGGTGAGATATTCTTGCTGCTTAGACAAAATTGTTGCTTGTTGCAAAAAAAATATTGTACTATCGTTAAATAATTGTTTAAGTGACTCACAAAACAATTATATAATTGCGGATTTTTTTTTAACATCTTTCATCTTGAGATTATCATTAGATAGGAATTAAATAAAAAGACACTTCATTAACAATCAATATATTCAGTGCTAAAAGTGTTTGTCGATTCTCATAACCAGGTGGAGGTGCTTATCATCGACCTGGAGAAGGCCAACGGAACCGCTCGGGAGCTGCAGAAGAGGACTGAGCAGCTGGAGCGCGTGAACATCGAGATCAAGTCGCGGCTGGAGGAGACGGTGCAGCTGTACGAGGTGTCGCAGCGCGACCTGCGCAACAAGCAGACTGAGCTGCAGCGTGTCAGCCACGAGCTGGACAAGACCCGCGAGCAGAAGGACGCTCTTGGCCGCGAGAACAAGAAACTTGGTGGTGAGTAGTTCTTCACAAACCAGTGAAACAAGGCTTAGTTGTAAGATCGATAGTTGGAAATACAAACCAGTCTTATTTGCGAGAATGGTTATTGAGATCTAGGTGTATGGTGAATCGGTTACGTGTACATGAGTCTAAGTTGTAAGAAATGTTATTACATTTTTACCATTTTTCACAATTGTTAATACTTTGAAAGTCAGGTTTTTTTAAAGAGGAGTATAACATATGCTCTAGATTAAAACAAGAAGAATAATAATTAAAGATTATGTCACTATCGTAAATAAAACAAAAGTGGAATAAGATTGAAAATTGTAAAATAAATTTGATAATATTAAATTAATATAGAAAAATTCTAACAGTATTTTTTGTTTTTCGTTGGTTGATCTCAATTTAAAACGTAATATAAATGTATAATTAATATGTCTATGTTTTAAGCGGGTCAGCATTTAAAAAATCTCATATTAATTTGTCAAAGGATTATACTCTTAGTATGAATAGTATATAATATATTTTGATGTTACCCTATTGACCTACAAAATATTTTTAGTGCTTTTTTATAAGTTTTATAGATTTTTTCTATATACCTTATGATTGGATATTTCATAAGTATCGTATCCAAGCCTTCTTTAGAGCTAATACAGTGATTTTTATTTTCAAATCCAGTTTCTAGACGCCGAATTCTTTCCAGAATTGCATTTTGACGCGAGTTCACTTGGAAATAATTTTCTTAACTGCTCTTTTCGGGAAATGGCTTGAAGCTAGTTTTAACTGTCTCACAATTTTCAGATGAATTGCACGACGCTCGCGCTAACCTCACGGAGATGAACCGCCGTCTTCACGAGCTCGAGATCGAGCTGCGCCGTCTTGAAAACGAGCGAGAGGAACTCACCGCTGCCTACAAGGAGGCGGAGGCGGTGAGTATTCAAACGCTTTTGCTACAGCATCATAGTTTGCGGCAGTACAAGTACGCACGACACAAAGAAGTGCGGACGAAAACTTTACCGCGCCGTACATTTCACCCGCATGCGGGAATGTCCTATACTGTCTCTGGTGCAAAATCTTTAAAGCTGATTCTAAATTAATTTGGTGGCCAAGGAGCTAAAGTCTGGATTCGAATCCGATCAGGAGAAAATGCGTGATATAGATTTGTTTTCGTGTTATGGTTGACTATAAAAGTTTTAAGTACCTATGTCCGTTACCCTCTCTACAGCAAAATTATTTGTATTTATTAGTAGTTAGCTTGAAGCGAGAGAATTGGTATGCTAATGTGAAAATTCGATTTAATAAAATGAATATCAATCTAACACTTACTGACGCGTATTTATAATCTGAGTAAGAATACAATATCACCATGGAAACTTTAGCTGATTTGGCTCTCAGGCTTTGAATAGCGCTTTCTTATAACTCTATTTTTATATCAATCTAAGATACATGTATCGACAGTTAATAGTCATCAAAAATAAATTATCACCGACATCAGCACAAACGTTTCAAAAAATACGCGTCACTAATTAATTCTTGTCACTGCAATGCATTTGCTAGCAACATTTTGGCAACATTTCAGAGTCTAGACGCTCTGGGATACTCGATATACCCGGCCTGTTCCGCGCTTGAATCCAAAAATAAGCTGTGTAATAATAGAATCGAGGACACGTTCTTAAAAAATAATAGGTTTTCAATTTGTTAATACAGCGAAATCCGGTATGGGGTAGTTGTATAACATATACTCGTCGTACCAAATTTAAAACTTTTCAATTACAAAAATATCTATAACAAGTGTATAAAATTTAATAACATCGTCAATAACTTTTATGTAAATCGATTTGATACGTGTCAGAGCTATGCATTTTAGAAAAAATAACACTTATTTGCGAAACTAAGCACCTAGGGGTGTAAACATTTGTGGAATTCGCAAAGCACATAAGTGAAAAATTGCATTAGCAAGAACACATGGATTTAAATGCCTTACAAAATACACTTTCACAAAAAAACAGGATAATAAAGTAAATAGTCGATTGTACTGTGTATCACAATTGCCGATGACATCATCACTAAACCTTGCATCGTCTCCAGGGCCGCAAAGCTGAAGAGCAGCGTGCACAGAGGCTGTCTGCTGAGTTCGGCCAGTTCCGTCACGAGGCTGAGCGCCGCCTCCAGGAGAAGGAAGAGGAGATCGAAGCCATCCGGTAAGTGTCATTTACATTGACATCAAGGAACTAATCAACTTAGGATATTGACAGTAAACATTTTATAGTTACTAATAAAAATAAGCTGTAGATTGCAGCAGGGGCATTGAACGATTTATCGAAAATATGAAAGAAGCAAAATGATATAGTTCCAAGTGAAAATCATGGATAATATAAATAAATGTACATTGGTTTATACACAAGTAAATGTAAACAATACGAAGCGGTTTTGGACGCTTACGCTAGACTTACTTGCAAAATGTTTGCAACTGAAATGGTTGTCTCAGACACAATAATCACAGCAGACTGCATACACCGCACTCCCACTCGGAACTGTGTTGTAAATCTTTCAACACTGACTTTACCCCTCCCACTTACCACCGCCGAGTGATACGTGTCAACGAGAAATGTGACCGACAGGGCTCAATAATCACAACCATGACACAATTTTATCACTGGACTCTGGCCAAATTAAGATTAATACAATGCCCGTAATAAAAAATGAAAATTATTCACAACACGCGTAAGAGAAAGTGCTGAAATGCATTCAAGAACGAGCAGTTGGCAAGGCAATTGAAATGAAATTTATGTTTCCGCCGTAATGAATTTGTACTTACATATTATTCTTCTTAATATAACTCAAATAATTGGCACGATTTCCATTTATATATAACAGCTAATCTGATTGGTGAATATTACCGGTGATTATACAAAAAGATTGGCACATATAACCTGGGGAAATCTACAAAAGACGGCGACGAGTTTACCATCGCTCTAATTACGCAACTTCGGCCCCTGGCGGTGCACGTCGGGGTGACCGATATCATTTATCGAAACGAACGACTATTGACGCTGACACTAAATCTTTCAATTGCCACATCATGGCACCAATTAAAGTGCCTAACTTCAATAAGTGGAACAAACCTCCCACCGCTGTATACGAAGATAATTATGGCTACGGGATCAATTTTTACCAGCCCATGATCGACTACATAACTGCTAAGGAACACGGAGTATCTAGCAAACCTCCTCACTTGCCGTGGAATAACGAGAGAGGTTTGGACAAGTACAGGTTCGATAAACCAGTTAAAGCTTACACCGAAGAAGATGTGTCTCGGATTTCACATGACATAGCTGAGCAAGCAAAACGTGATCTTAACAAATTCGACGTCGTAAAACGTTCACCATTTTCCGTGATTGCTACTGCTGCGGCAGCTAATGTAACAAAACACGTGGGTGTGGAAAGTGTTACTGTGAAAGCAAAGAAAAAAAGAGTAGATAGAGAAAAAATCAAGGCTGAAAGACAGAAGAAAAGGATGGATGAAATTGAAAAGCAACTAGAGTTGTATGAAGCTGAAGCTAACGTGGGTGCAGAATTGAAAGGAAAAGCAATGATGTATAGAGGTAAATCTGCAAAAGCAATAGCACAAACCCTGTTGGAAGAAAGCAGGAAAAATGTGGCGCAGGGAAGAATTAGAAGAATGGACACAGAGGCGAATAAAAATGTAATAGATCGCAACTACGCTAAATTAGCAGAGAGCATAATGTCAAAAAGTATGGAGTCTAAAGTTTCTAGTATGTCACAGAGCAAAGTGTCACAAACAGAATCAGAGACTATTAGATCCGTGCGACTGACATCCCCAAAGACATGTGTTGTAAGGGTCCATCAAGAAATTCCGATCATAGACGACTCGTATTTGATTCATTTGCAAGAACTGAAGGAGACTTTAAAGCAGTTTGATCAAATTAATACTTCTTTTTTGATAGATAGAAGGTAGTTTCTTGTGTTGTGTCTATTTGGTGTTGTGGATTTTTAATGTCGTGCTGTTGATCGTTTAGTTGAATTGTTTGTTATTTATCCGCAGCAAGCAGACCAGCATTGAGATCGAGCAGCTTAACGCTCGCGTTGTCGAGGCTGAGACCAAGCTGAAGTCGGAGGTGACCCGCATCAAGAAGAAGCTCCAGATCCAGATCACCGAGCTCGAGCTGTCCCTTGACGTCGCCAACAAGACCAACATCGATCTGCAGAAGACCATCAAGAAGCAGTCCCTGCAGGTACTGTGCCGGTTTCATAAATTAATTAATAGAGGAAAGTAATTGTTTTCAACTATGTTCTCTCTTTAAAAAGGTTCTTAATACTGTATTTATATGGCGTCCAAAATATTAGACAGTCAAAGTACACACAGTACTTGTAGTATTATGTAAGACGTCTTATCAAAGTCACCACACTCGTAATTTCAACAGAGCAACTAGCATATTAAAAAAAAAACAAACGTTACCTTTTTTGGTAAAGCTTGCACTGAATAGTGTGATGAAAGCGGGAATAATTTGTATTAAAAAAAAATCAATCAGCCCTTCATGTACCATTCATAAAAAAAAACATGTAAGTACAGAGTTTTGATTTATTTGTTCCCACACAAAATTAGCGCAAAATTTATGAACTTCCTATTTTCTACATACATAACATCACGATTTCAATCCCCGAAGGGGTAGGGCAGAGTCAAAGGGGCAGCAGGCCCCTTCAAACCTCTAAAAAATCATTAAAATTAACTAGCAAAGATAAGTATTGGACAGGTTTAAAATAAAGCTTTTATTAGAATAAAAAAAAAAAAAATGTTATTCATGGAAAACTATTAAGGTTTGAAAATGCAAAGGTATTCATTCATGATTTGTTTGAGACCCTACAAGGGTCGAAAGAACGTGTATCAAATAAACAAAGACGTGTATCTTAATAATTGGAAAACCACTGCTTGTCCTTAGCGAAAAATATGATTATAATTAAAGATAATATATTGAATATACAACTAACAAATAAATAGTGCAATGGAAAGTCTCCTTACATCACAATTGAAAAATCATACCCAGATTGCTGCTTACTCTTCACCAACCGTTCACACGTGACCTCTTTCCTAGCTCACCGAGATCCAGACCCACTACGATGAGGTCCAGAGGCAGCTGCAAGTGACCCTCGACCAGTACGGTGTCGCTCAGCGCAGGATACAGTCCCTCACCGGCGAGGTCGAGGAGATCCGTGGCAATTACGAGCAGGTGTGTATTACTGATATTTTTTATGAACTCATGTTACTAAACATCCAAAACCTACTTTCTTTACAGAAAGACGAAGTTTTCTTGGTTTACGTCCGATTAGCCATAACTATAATTAAATTAAATGACACGTGTGGCTTTAAAATGTGATAGTGTGTGTTTGAGATAAGGTAATTCCAGATCAGGAATAAATTTTCTTTAAATTTTGACAAATATTAAAGCTAATAGACACGTTAAGAGCCAAACTCGTCAGTTTTCATATTTCTGACTCAAGGCATTATTGGTACAAATAATCCTTGGTTTAAGTCAGTTATGTCATGTAGGCACTAGCCTATCATAATTCTTCTGTTAAATGTGTCCAACAAATCAGATCAGTCAGGCTAAGAGGCTTCCAATCAAATTATCGTAGATCATCAAACTAACTCCACATTTCTCTAGGCCCTCCGCGCCAAGCGCACCATCGAGCAGTCGTATGAGGAGGCTACGACGCGCATCAACGAGCTGACCGTCATCAACGTGAACCTGTCCAGCAGCAAGGCCAAGATCGAACAGGAGCTGGCCGCCGTTGCCGCCGACTACGACGAGATCACCAAGGAGCTGCGCGTCGCTGACGAGAGATTCCAGCGCGTCCAGGTAAGGGACACTCGCCTTTTTTTTAACAAGGAAAATACCTTACGTACCTTCATGCTATTCGGGGGAATGGTGTAGTGTGTGGAACTCCTAGGGTCCTTCGTATTAAAGAACCCCTCTTCGGCTCTTCTCTTAAAATTAAGTGGCCGGGTTTATTTCTCGGCACTCCTGCGTCGCCCTAGGTGGTGGTGGTGGATTAATCTTACCTATTCCCATGCCACCAGCTTGCCCACTCGTTTATTATCTGCAATGAAGGAAAATATTTAGAGCTCTTTTTGCTATAAATAACATTTTTGAAACGTTTTCTACTCTACGGCTAAGATGAAGATAATATTAAAATCATTAAATGCCAAAAATGTTAATGTATCACAAACTGTTATAGATCATCGAATAGATCACAGAGGGCAATATAACGCAACATAATTATATGTTGGTTAACTTTTGAGTGACAAAAGGTTTTTTAGCTAGCCTCACTTATCCTCTTGTGTGGTCTAAATTGTAAATTTGTAATGTACGCAAAACCAACAAATATAATTACATCAAAATTAGTTTTTTTGGCAAAAATAGTTAAAGGAGCTAGCCGATTGGTCATTGCCTATGACTTTCATTATTAAATGAAAAGCGCCTACTTTTTATCACTTCGTTAAAAGTAAAAGTAAATAATATTAGTCGAGAAGTAAATCGAATGGTAATTTGAAACATGGAAACAATTCTAATGGATAAAATGCTTGTTACAGACTGAGCTGAAGCACACCGTTGAGCACTTGCACGAAGAGCAGGAGAGGATCGTCAAGATCGAAGCCGTCAAGAAGTCCCTCGAGATCGAAGTTAAGGTCAGTACTTCCAATGCACTTAAAAATAAAACAGCGTCCTTATGGACCCTACTTATGTAGGGTTTTACCTTTATTTGGCAATATTCAATTGATCAAACTATTAATTTTACATTATTTTATTGATGAATCATCTTCAATGATTGAGACTACCACAGCCCTTATTACAACATTATATATCATTGACGTTATTCGTCAGAATCTGCTTTCTTTTGATGATCTTCAATTTGATGTCATCCAAGTGATTGCGATCTGAACTTTATATCTTAATTTACAAGTCCACCATGCGTGTATGTACAAATTTCTTTACAAATGTTCTATTTTGCGCATTTCTCAGAACATCTCCATTCGCCTGGAGGAGGTCGAGGCCAACGCCATCGTAGGTGGCAAGCGCATCATCAGCAAACTGGAGGCTCGCATCAAGGATATGGAGCTTGAGCTGGACGAGGAAAAGAGGAGACACGCCGAGACCATCAAGATCCTGCGCAAAAAGGAGCGCAGCCTGAAGGAAGTCATGATCCAATGTGAAGAGGACCAAAAGAACATCGTGCTTCTCCAGGACTCGCTGGAAAAGACCTCGCAGAAGGTTAACATCTACAAGAGGCAACTTACGGAGCAGGTCAGTACTTTATGATGTTTTGTACAATTTAAGTGAAAAAAACGCGGCGATGTGGGAGTGCTTGCCGTTAGCTGTTCGCCCCGGGTTTAATTCCCGGGTCGGGCCAAAATTTGTGGCTGGGTATTTCAATATTGAAATTACTCAGTAACAGTCTGGAGTCAGGAAATTGGCGGTTTAATCACCCCCGTGCCTCAGAAAGCACGTTAAGCCGTTGGTCCTGCGCCTGATCTCTCTCCGGTCATGTCGAATGGCCGTCTCACAGGACTATGAGAGTGAAGGAATAGAAAGTGCACCTGTGTATGAGCACACACTTGTGCACTATAATATCTCCTGCGCATTTGGCTAATCCTCGTTGAGATTGGCCGCCGCGGCCGATGTCGGTTAGGAGGACATTATTATTACTATGTTAGACTTAAGGTTTAGATTATATGGGTCAATAATGTTATATAATAATTTCTTGCCTGAAATAAATGAATAAATAAATAAATTTATTTCATACTATGTAATAATAATGAAAAACATAGTATAGATGAGGCGAATCGGAATAAAAAACAAATGGTAATCCTGATTTTTCTATTTCTGTTTGTAGGAGGGTGTATCCCAGCAGTCCGTCACCAGGGTGCGACGATTCCAGCGCGAGCTCGAGGCGGCTGAGGACCGTGCTGACGTCGCCGAGAGCAACCTGTCTCTCATCCGCGCCAAGCACCGCACCTTCGTCACCACCTCCACAGTGCCCGGCTCCCAAGTGTACCTAGTGCAGGAGTCCCGCGCCCTCAGCACGGAGTGAGCAGACACCCCCCAACGCCCCGCAACACCAGCATTTCTCTTCACCAGTCGATATCGGGGCGCAATTCCGGTCGGGTATAAGCCTAGTCGTTCGTTAAGTGATGTATGATCTAGGCGGCAGGTGGCGTCGATGGGCTGCGCCCGGTGGCGCCCTCTGCTGCCACGTGATGCTCGTGGTCGGGACGGGCGCTCGGCGCGGCGGCTTGCCCTACGCCGTGTCTCACAACCCTGGCCATACGTCGACCGTTCGTCCCACTTTCATTTTTTTAATGTAACGCTAAAACAACCAAATAAAGGAACCAAAAACTCTTTTAGCTTTTTTTTCAATATTTTTCTATTATTAAGGTCACCGGCGCGCATAGATTACAATATCGTTACGCACCGGGATTTGGTGCAGTAGTTTAAAATAAATGTATTATTTTATATTATTATTTATTAATGGTGCAATATGTATTGTACGTTTGTAACTGTAACTTGTAATAATTAAAAATAAATGCTATTTATGTTAAAGAAACAAAAAAAGCAATAAAAGTTCGAAAGTAGAGTGTATTTTATTTCTTGACTTTTTATAGATACATTACATATAAGCTATAGGTTTCCAAATTTGTAAAATAATTAGCTTGCACCAGTGCTAATATTGAGTTTGTAATAATTAAATAAAATTGGTATTTTATCAGAAGTTTCTTGATATGTGCATATGAAAACATGTTTTTATTTATATTAATTTTAATTGTACTTCCCACATCTTTGTCTTGTAATGGACATAAAAACAAGTTGTATGAGGGCAAAGTTCCACTCGCTGGTAGTCGCTTGGTTTGAGCATTTCCGACCAAGTAGTTAATTTTGATCTAATTCTAAATTAACTATAGACTGTTAGTAAGATATGTCCTACCTCTCCTTGACCTGAGTCATCATTCTATGTGTTCTATATGCATTATTACACTCTCAACCATTAGGCGAATATAAACAGTAGTAAGATGATTAGCAAGCCCTCACCATTTTGATGAATGGAACATACAAATAAGAGGTGCTAAGTTACTAATTAAGTATTTTAATAGTTAAAAGTTCAGCCTGGACTTAGTTGATATATGCGGGAAATCAGAGTACCTACATACATAACATCACGCCCACGATCCCCGAAGGGGTAGGCAGAGTCGAAAGGGCAGCAAGCCCCTTCAACCACATTCAGCCAAAAATAAAGCCGGGCTGGGTCAGATGGACAATTGTGAAAAAGCAGTGACAAGCGGCTAACCTGTCGCCTACACAACACACACCCAAAACCCGATATACCATTAGTCGCCTTTTACGACATGCTAGGCAAGAACCACAGTTGGCATATTCTTTTTAAGTCCCAGACCAACATGGGACAGTAGGCTGGGTTGGATGGAAAGCTGTGAAAAAGAAGTGACAAGTGGCTAGCTCGTCGCCTACTCAGTCACATACCCAAAAGCCCGTAAACCATTAGTCGCCTCTTACGACATGCTAGGCAAGAACCACAGTTGGCACATTCTTTTTTTTTTGTCCCAGATCAACATGGGCCAAGTCCCAGACCAACATGGGACAAAGAGTACAGATCAGAGTACCTACGGGTTTTATTTGCTTGATAGTGACGGAAAATATCAATAAGAGTATCTTATACCTTCAGAGAGCTTTGAATGTGTAACAACAGTCCAGCTGGCCTTCTGTCTAAATTTAACACAGATGAGATGTAAACTGTCTACATTTAACACAGATGAGATGTAAAAGTGTTAGTAGCGACTGGAAGGCTTCCCAGGTCCTGCGGCTTACTTTAGGGGCACAAATTGGACATATACTCCATTGCCACTGTCAAGGTGAAGAGGGTCGCCCCGACATATTATAAAATTGGAGTTGCCTATGTACGACATCATAAAAATGAATAAATATGAATATGGTTCATTATCACCGCTACCAACACTGGATAACACTCAAAGTTCATCATAAGAGATAAAATTTTTTATTCTCTTAGAATCTTAGATAAATACAAAATATACATACATACATAACATCACGCCCATAATCCCCGAAGGGGTAGGCAGAGTCAAAGGGGCAGCATGCCCCTTCAACCACATTCAGCCAAAAATAAAGCCGGGGTCGGTTAGATGGAAAAATGTGAAAAAGCAGTGACAAGCGGCTAACCTGTCGCCTACACAATCACACAACCAAAAGCCCGTAAACCATTAGTCGCCTTTTATACATGCTAGGCAAGAATCACAGTTGGCACATTCTTTTTTTCTGTCCCAGATCAACATGGGCCAATTCCCAGACCAACATGGGACAACAAAATATAAGGTAAGGGTTAACATGTATAAAATTATACAAGATCCAAATCACGGTAAACTAAGCACGTCGTCGATACTAAAGTAGCAATACATACTACTTGTATAGATATTATTTTGTTTTGATACTATTTTGATACTATTTTGAGGAAAAATACCCAAAATACAAATATGACAACACTTTACCAGAGTAAAGCTCCAAATAGAGTGATGATGTTACTTAAACTAAGTAAACACGGCATGTATATTATACGTCGGTGGTACCTGAGGTCTAATACAGCATCAAAGGTAATTCAGCTTAGTAAGTCCAAAATTTAAGCGTCGATGCTACTTTAGTGTGTCAGCATTATCTTACAATTGTTCAATTGTCAATGGTCAATGGTAAGAGGACACGCGCTTTACATGCGTGAAGTGTGGGTCCATACCCGAGGAACTATCCCTGGATGTTTCAAATCTGTTCCACGTATTTATACTACTAGCTTAGCGGTAAAGGAAAACATCCTAATGAAACCTGGACATTTAAACGCCTATGGATTGGTATCCATGATCCGAAATTTTCTGGTTCCCCCGTCTAAGGATGACGATCAGTTGCAATCAATATAATTACTGAATTTAATACCTATCTATCTATAATATCTATTAGCTTCTGCCCGCGACTTCGTCCGCGTGAAATAGTTACTTTGGGCTAACGTTAACTTTAACCTGCGACTTCGTTTACGTAAAAGATGAAAATATCTGGTACCTACATCTAGCTTTTAGTAAAAGTGGGACTTAAATACGTTAGGTAAAAGTACTGGGTCTTATAATCTTATATCATGTAGATCAGAGGTTCCCAAATTTTTTAACTGATTGACCACTTTGAAAAAAATTTCAAGTGACATCGATGATGTATTACAGATAAAGTTACCTAAGTAATGTCCAAAATATAACGTCGACGTTGCTTACAATAAAGGAGGCCCTGCTGTATAGATTCTCTATTAGTTGTGTAAAGCTAATAATGACATTCATACCACTTTAGCTGCATAAGGCCCCAAAATATGTGTCAACGAAGCTTTGTTTCCACTTTGGATGATTAAGGCAAATTACAGCATCTTTAAATTCTAACCAGCACTTGAGCAATAGGTAAGCAAAAAATTGGCTACATATTTGCCTTCTTATATGCTTTGTGATGTTAACGACTTTATGCATTATTTCATTAATTTTGAATTGTATTATGTATATATTCAAAAAACTTCAAGAATCTTTTCCTAAAAAGTCAAATTATCATAGATTTAATACTAGAAATAAACACAAACTTGCTGTTCCAAATCATAGACTCCAAAAAAGTGGTAATTCATTTATGGTCTAAGTATTCAAATGTTTAATAAACTATGTACATACCACAAAGTATTATAACATTACCTGTACATGAGTTCAAATTATGCATTAAATAATTTTTAATGAGTAAGGGCTACATATTACAAGTTTGAGCATTAATATATCGTTAATTTTATAATGAAGTATTCATCTGTAGTGATATTTAGTATAAAAAGGTTATTTATATTTTGTAGGCTTTTTGTTTATCTCTGCCTACCCCGCTAGGGAAGTGGCGTGAAGTTTAGTTAGTTCGTTAGGTTATTTAAATTTGCAAAATTGTATATTTGACATTTAAAATAGTAACTATCGAGTTTCTTGCCGGCTTCTTCTCGATAGAATCTACTTTCCGAACCGGTGGTAGTATTGGTTCTTTTCTATATTGACTATTTATAAGTGCTTTCTGGAAGCCTATATAAATAAAGATATTATTAAATTTAAATTTGGAAATCAAGGTTATTTCGGAATTGGAATTGCTAAAAAAATATTATCACAACTACAGCAGTGGGATCTCAAATCCAAAGGCAGTCTTTATTACCAAGACTACTCAAAACCCTATAACGTTCACCAAGCCAACAGTAGCCACAGTACTGTGTGGAACAGACGCCAAAGCTATCTCGGCAGGTACTCTATTTGCAACAAGCCATGTCTCATTCTGGCGCAACCACGGACAAAAGGTGGGTGTTCTATAAAAAGACTGACATAGATCAGTGTTAACACACCTTAGCAATTATTCGCCACAGATTAAAAATAAGATACAATTAGACGAGAGCCAGGAACTAGACAGTTGCCTACTTTCTTAGGTTCATGAGGCCGGTCGTGTACTGTTAGGTTTGCCATGTATTTAGGAAATTTACTCGGACTGACAAAATTTAGTCTACACTATATTATAAAATCTCAATAAACTTATAAAAATGTAAGATAAAGTGCTTCGTTATTAAATGTGGTATCTGCAATGGAATATTTGGCATATTAATGAAATTATTATGCCAAATATCCGTAATAATATGCCAAATATCCATAATATATCAATCCTTCGCTAGACCTTAGCGTCAACCCTCTATCGGGCGCCCGCAGCATGGGTGGAGAGGACCGGATGCATACAGTCATCTCCCCAGTCGGGTAGGTCCGTTAAGCGCGAGTCAGAGACCCCGACCCTGACCCGCTGGACCCACCAAGGGGAAAGACGTGGTAGGACACCCGGCACGTCTCTACTCCTCCGCCCAGGAATCAGACGCCGTTCGTCGCGAACGGCGTCGTGGACCCACTCTCGCACTGTGTCCTCTGCTGAATCAGAGAGACACGTGGAAGATGTCTCGTCGGTTAGGGGGCCGGCGACCCAAATTGACGTCAGGTCAGAGTCCTGACGACGCGGAGAGAGATCTTCCCGCGACCCATCGCAACGCATCCTCGGTGCGCCCCTACCAGGTTGCCGCGGATAGGGAGGCGAGCAACGAAACACTCAGATCCTCTTCGTCGGCAATCCTCGTCCGACCGCAGACTGAGCCACGGCCGGTGCTGCGACTGGTTCGTCCTAACTCAAGTCGCGGCCTACCTCGGTATCCCTCTTGGCTTCGGCCCTGTCCCGGTAATAAGGACCTACTAAGCCCCCCCAGTACGGCAAACCGAGGACCCCGACGGAGGGGACCCATTGGGATCTAGCCAGCGTTTTTTGACCTGACCTGTACCTATCTCGGCAGCCTTGAAAGAGCCACGCTCAAACAAAACAATAAAAATAATCTTTTTTCCGTACTTATTTATGGATACCCTTTCAATGAGTCAGCGGCCGCGTCACGGGGATCGTGGCCAAGCGAATGGGGGCAAGTTGTAAATAATACCGCTGCCAAACGTTCCGCAAAAACCAGCGCTGGACGGCCGCGGTGTCGTGTTGGTAAACAAGTGGTTTGACGGGAAACGCGATCTGAAGTGGTGACGTCAGCGTTCTTAGTTGGGGTCCGATTGAGCCCCGAAAATGATAAGGATGGTTATTATATTGAACTTACCAATTTTCGAGCTACGTAACTCTTAGTCCAGAGTTTCGTGACGTCTAGTTACGAGACTCTAGTCTAAAGATGTATCATATTACATAGATAAATGGTGTTATGTTAAATTGTGATGTACAAATCCATAGATATTTGAATGTAAAAGTTTTCTCACAATTTTTTTCCTTACCGCTATTGGGCTATTGGTATACAACCGTTGCGGATGATTCGTATTTACAATAGATTAAAAATTATTAAAAACGCATATGAGCAGCATGTTCTTACTATTCAACTACAGCCCCCTGTAGCAAAACATCATTAGATATTAGAAAAGATACATTATATGTCAGAATAAGAAACCGGCTGTATCGTCAAAGTATTTTACAACTTTTAATTTATTAATATTGGATAGTGTCCAATAATAGCAAATAGAACTCACTAGACTTATAAGCTGAAGACCTAGAGATAGTAAGGAAATCTGGCTCTATTAATTTTACGGGCCACATGGTCGACCCGTCAGCGGTCTGTTACCTATATCAAGCCTACATTTATTTAATTGATGTGAAGATGTACTTATTTATTGTCTAAGTGTTACTATAAATAGGTACAGCTTTGAATTTGAAGGTGCGATATTACCTTGGCTGTTTGCATTGGAAAACATTTTCAGCAGCATGAATTACATTGTTATTAATATGCGAAATATATCATCGTCCTCGGGAAAACTTTATGATGAAAAGATCACCTCATTGTACCGCGCTGGCTTCGGTTTTGGGTCTAAGTAGTCTATCTGTACCAAAATTTACTTGTAAGAAATAGGTAAAAATAACTATTATTGATTTACCTGTTTATACCTGCCAACCCAGTAGTGACGTGAGGAAAAAAATAGACAATCCAACATTTGTTTATATTTAGGCTACTTTCGGTTGGTGTTAAATTTATTCGTTAAACTCATGAGTGCAATCTTTAATAAAAAGTCTAGCTAGCCATTCTAATTTTTTTTTTAATCATAGTCTGGCAAGGAGTTTTTTAGACAACCCACTCGAGATTTATTTTCTAATAAATAAAATTTGATATAAATTACTTTTCATCCATTAAACAGACCTATCTGTTGGTAAAGGTTGTTTCTAGTTCGGATCTTAGATAAGACTAAATGAATGCTCCATGATACTTGACCACGGAAATCTATTTTTTAGGTTATAACAGTGTCATTCGTGGTTCGTAATGCTTCGACAGGAGTATAGGATTAATTCGGCCTTATTCGAGTACATTTATTGATACACAGAGGTAGATGTAATGATTTCCATACGATGGTTTTACGGGTATGGTTGCCAAGTATTATAAGTCTGTGTGTCGTTTACTGTAAAATATAAGTTCATCGATAACGATTAGCTGTCTTAGTTCAACTAGAAGTACAGTACGCTACAACTGGAGTATGTTTGTGATATCTACGGTGCAAGGTACATTGCGTCCACAAACTCTACTCTATTTTCCCCTTATAGGCGAGTGAGGTGTGTAAGGATCGTGCCATATGGCGTTCGGTTCTCTCTGCCTACTCCGCTAGGGAAGTGGCGTGAAGTTTAGTTAGTTAGCTTCTGCCGGCGGCTTCGCTCGCGTGGTACATCGATGAATTGTATGAGCTATATTATTCTAAAGTTTCATTAAAATCCATTCAGTAGTGTTTTTATGAAAAAGTAACAAACATCCATCCAAACATACAAACTTTCGAATTTATAATATGAGTAGGATTTATGAAATACTGATTTTCTCTCTACAAGAGCAATACTACGAATACCAGTACATACATATAATCGCGCCTGCAACCCTCGAAGGGGTAGGAGCCATGGCCTCGTTGGGGCCATCTTCCTCCACCTTCAGTAAAAATAAAATTGAATTCGGTAAGATAGAACATAACATAACATTATGCCCATAATCCCCGAAGAGGTCGATAGAGTCAAAGGGAGAGCAGGCCCCTTTAACCACATTCAGCCAAAAACAAAATTGGGCTGGGTTAGATGAAAAATTGTGAAAAAGTAGTGAGTGGCTAGCCCGTCGCCTATACAATCACATACCCAAAACCCAATATACCATTAGTCGCAGGCAAGAGACACAGTTGGAACATTCTTTTTCAGTCCCCGACCAACATGGGACAACATGGGTAAGATAGAACATTGTAAAAATGTAGGGACTAATGTGTAGAGTACAGAGGCTCGTCGCTTACATAATCACGAAGACCAATACACCATTAGCCCTTTGTATTTAATAGACGTGAAAAACTGTTGGTTGGTACATTATTTCTGTGTTACCAACATGGATCTGCAGTTGTAGTAATACTATCTATATAAATAAAACAAAGTCGTGTTTGTTACACCACTTATAAGTCGAGAACGGCTGAACCGATTTACGTTGTTTTTGATTTGTTGGATTTGTCTTCGTCCAGAATAACAGAATAACTATTAAAAACATTGAAAAATTGACGATAAAACAAAATAAAAGCAAAAGTATTTTCTCATATAAAACGGTGGGATTCGTATCTGTCAATGTTAAATGTCAATCGACAAATCAATGTCAATTTTCATTTACTGGGCGATACGAAGTTCGCCGGGACAGCTAGTTTTAGAATATATCTTTAAGTTAAATGAAAACATGTCGTATAACTCTTATGTTATACATATAGTATATAACATATGACCACGCCCGTAATCCCCGAAGGGGTAGGTGTTATGTATATGTAATTGTATTTTAGATAAAAAATCCCCTTAGTGGCGTCTAGTACAAGGCCGGATGCACCTTATTGGATTTTTGTTTCTTTTTGCTGTTTACAAAACAGATTAGAGTTGATTTATATATCAATACTGAAAAGCGGAGGGTAACTGTAAGTACATTCACCATTTTATTACTTCCTCTAGCCAAATATTACTCTGTCAATTCAGTTCATAGCATGAAATATCGAAATGTACTCGTAATATCGAAATATTTATATCACTATTAATACAATGCTAATCTTTGGTTGGTTCACTTACACCACACGATTAGATGAGACAAATTAACTAGTGGACATAATATGATTAAGATTTATTTTGGATTAAAACTTAATTTATCTAATTAGATAAAAACTCCTGATTTTCAACAAAAACCAAAAAAAATATTGTCACTTATCATTAGGTTCCAATAATTTAAAAGTCTTTGTGTAATTGAGATTGGAGCTTGAATCGGTAGGATTTAAAAAACCGAAAACTTATTAAAATCATATTTTTTTTATATATCTTTCTTACAACATATTTTATATTGTATAGTAAATAGATAAATAATTTATTATATGTACCAATTTCTAAAATTTTAAAGCTGAATCTGATATTCAACCAGAAGAGGTTATATAGAAAAAAAAAGTTCTACTTAATATCGAATAAGTGCACAACACAGATCGTACTCCAGTCGAATGCGTCCCAGCCGTTTCTCGCCGCACGCCGTATAAACCGTCCTTCATCCGAGCTTAGATCGTGCGCCGGCGCGCCCGCCCAGTCGTCGGCCGCCCGCCCCGCTGCGCGCGCTCTTCCCTACGTCACACAACTCGCCAGGTCAGTCAATCACTTCACTTTTCTCACTAAAACACTCCCACCACACCACTACAACACTCAGCTCTCACTAACCACTGAATCACACAGTCAAAATAACACAATAATGTAGGTTTTATTTCCGTACTGCATAGTGGTGCATGTCTCAACTAAATGTGTAATTAACCAAAACGGTATTTGGTGTAAGCTCCTGAGGGAATTAAGTCTAACGATTCGGTTACGAAAATAATCTTATGTGCTATTTTTTTGTGATACGAGGAAGCGATTGTGGATGCATACTGCATATTTTGTTTGTGAGTAGGTATTTTCATCCAATCTCAAAAAATATATTTTCAAGTGACTGAAGTATCTGTGAGAGTGAATAAGCGTCGGTGCCGAGTTAGCGGGGATTATAAAATTTCTGTTTCAGTTTGTGTGTATCAAATATAACTGCAACTCTGCATCTTGTTATCATTTTAGGTATCTTAATATTAAGTATTTTGTTTTAAAAAGTGTTGAGAATCTTACTGACCTAATAAAATACTATCAATGCCGGTTCACCAAGGATACATATCGCATATTCTTATGATTAAAATTTGGTTTTATTTCAATAGTGAAACACATTACTTTTGTATAATCGTACGTTATTGTTTCAGTTGTACTAAAAATCACAACTTACTACATATTTGGTACAAGCTTGTTCCTCATACAATTAGCGGAGGAGTGCATCAAAAAGAGCCCCACATTTTTATGACCATATGAGTTTGAGTACTTACATGTATTTATTAATATAATGGGATACATTTTAACTTTTCGCTCTGATAATATTAAGTACAATCAAATCATTGTTAAACTTAAACAAACGGACAGATTTTTTACAGGGCCATTTTAAATCTGTACCTCCACCATTGCCGCGATGACGGATTGATTATGATAGTTATGTAGAAAGGATGTTTAAATGAAACGCTGATGGTTGATGGCACTTCAGTATTTAAAAAAAATCTAGTTAATTTTTTACTTTAGTCAACTGGTATCAGTTATCAGTGCCGTTTTATTAAATGTATTGATAACAATGCTAAGTTGTGACGTATGCTTCGCTCTCATTATTTGGTCTGATGTTGTCTATGTTTTTATTGAGTAGATTTTTACGCTCTTTCTTTATCTCCATAACAATGATCATTATTGTGAGGATATTTTGTTATTTGAATTCCTTTTTGACCTACGGTGGACTAATACCACGGTGGTCTGTGACTAGTATTTATATTATACAATCTACGGAGGGCGTTGTGTGTAGTGTATTCTCTTTTACCTTCAACAATAACAGTTTCTCGTTATTCGATAGCTTCAGTTAGATAAAAAAAATACTATTCTGCATTCATACGCTACTGAATGTGTTCTCTCGAGTTTGTGTTCGACCCATACTATTTTACAATATAACTAGCTGACCCGGCGCACTTAGTAACGCCTCGTTCTCAGATTTTCAATACCCACTTTTCTTTTAATTTACCGCGCAACTTTTTAATGTGTTTCTTTCATAACAGCCTTCACATGACAATAAAAAACACAACTAAAAAATAATCAGCGGAATCGGTAAAGCCGTTCTCAAGTTATAGCTTTGGGGTGGACCACCCATAACATTTAGGGGTATGAAAAATAGATGTTGGCCGATTCTCAGACCTACTGAATACGCATATAAAATTTGGTAAAAATCAGTAAAGCCCCTTTGGAGGAGTACGGTAACTAACATTGTGACATGGAAATTTTATATATTAGATGAGTACTGTAAATGAACTGAATAAAATACGATGACAATGTACCATTAGTGAAATGAATACAGCAGTGCAACGCTTCTGATATTAATATCAGTCTTATTACAGCGTCATTTCGCTATGTCTTTCAATCATAATTAAATGAATCTATATATTACTAATACTGGATCACAGAATTACGCAGTAAACTTTACAGCTATTAAAACAAGTAAATATGCCAGACATTACACAAAGGAAAGTAGGTTTATACCAGCACTTACTTATGAACTTATTTTAGGCAACAATAATTTTCGTCTGCTTAAATTAAATGTTTTAGTTACTTAATCAGTATGATAATTATGATATCAGCATTCTAAGATATCTATGAAGTTCTGTTTCTCTCTTTTTCTTTTTCTTCTTTATTCTCTCTATCTCTCTTTTTTCTTTACAATCTTTTAAAATTGCATCAAATAATATTTGCATTTCTAACTTGTCAATTTTCTACTTACATTCAAAAATCACCTTTATGTCATGACTTGTCGTATGTTTAAAATCGTATACTTTTATCACAGAGCAATTTGATAAAATTTAATTAAATACGATTAGTCAGTAATAAATGACTGAAGGAACATAGATTCCCACGACATATTATAAATTAATATCTATCATTTTGTAAATACATTGGATTGCTGTTATCTAATAAAAGTATCTTAGGTGAACTTGAACATAATATTGTTGAATTTTACAAATAAATTATAATGAAATATCCAATAATCATCAATCAGATGATAATTCAGATAAAAGAATAAGATGTGAAGAACACGATAGATTATAGAGAACATAGTTTTGCGTAATCTCTGTCTAAAGGCACATGTTACAGTCGGTCTCCGGCTGTCTGACAATCTATGTCAAGTTCGGTTTTATAATGGTTTTACGAGGATGCGTGCGCGGCGATCGTTATTTATTTTTGTTCCTCTTTCCTTAGCCTCTGCGCGATTTATGCGCGATGCAAATATTGCGTTCGGTTGTTTCTGAACATACCAATCAATATGCTTGTAGAATTAAAAAGTGCTTTTCTAACATGTGAATTAACTACTAATGTAGCAACAAGTAATATTATATTATCTTCTTTAATTGCCATTATTTAGCAAAGATAATTTTTATACATTCTATTATATAGTATCTACATCCTAAGCTACTAGCAATAGTAGCACTTAATTATTTGTATATTTATATAACATGTCATTTTTTTACATAGTATCTGCACTCTAGACTACTAGCATTAGAAGCAAACATGTCTATTGTTCAACGATAGACATGTTTACATTAAAATTAATTTCACAGGGTTTTTTTTCACCAATTGTTGAAAGTAACGGTGACAATTATAGGCATTATTGTGATAATATAATATGATGACATCGATACAAGTGTAACTGCAATTTATTATGTGTTATTAACGCTACTACAACCTACGTAGTCTCATCGGAGTCTGTTAATTCATATAATTCGCTTACGTAAACAAAATAAATTTACAATTTACGCCTGACCATGACGCTATATGACAATTATTTGATAGATTAAAATGTAGCGTGTGCCTGTGACATCTGATGTTTTAATAAATTAAAATTGTAAGTATGTCGTTTCGAACATCAGAGACAAGTTTGGAATTGATTTAAAAATATTGTTTTAATAAAACCATGCGTATCACTTTATAGTTTCCATTATTTATCTTTATTATCTTATTCTTAATTTAACGTCAGGCTCTTTTATCTGTTTGTTAACCTGAGTTTCTTCATCTTCAGAATATACATACCTGTGTCTATTATAATATCTATCTATAATATTTTTTTTAATTATTTTCCGTTCATAATTCGTAAGCGGACCTATAAATTTAGGCACATAACATTGATATCCTCTCAGGCTAACGTAACTTTTTTGACATCCACTATTTCCACTAATTTATTAACCAATCAATTCCAATTAATATTTTTTTTAGCTGTGTCGTGGTTGGATCCCATCCGCAACGTAAATTTTTATTGTTAGATCTAATCTTCACATTTTTTTGTTGACTTGGCACATGGTAGAAATATAGCTGCGGGGGCTTACTAGTACCAGCAAGTGGTCAGTCAGATAAAAGTTTGGGTACCACTGATCTACATGATATAAGATTTTAAGACCCAGTAATTTTACCTTACCTATTAAAAACACACTTTTATAAAAGCTAGATGTAGGTACTTAAAACAGCTCCATAATGTACGTGTCCATAAACGAAGCGGGTTTGTTAGCCCAAAGTAACTATTCCACGCGGGCGAAGTGGCGGTCAGAAGTTAGTATTAAATAAGTTCGTAGGATAAAGTAGGTGGTGTGGTACATGGATGGGGAGATCATCCGTAAGCTATTTCTTCTTTGCGGATGACCATTGCGCAAAAGGGTCTGAAAATTAAAGACCAAAGCGCAATTAAGAAAAAAAACATAGTAGAGCTTCTCGGCGAGTATTCTGAAAGTCGTTAAAAAGGCCTATGCACAATGGGATTTTGATGTTATTTTTCTTAAAGAATTTTTTTTTTATGCATTTTATACTCATTCATTATGAGATAGATAATGAGTCCCACACGCAGATTTTTGAATAGTTTTAGAAAATAATATATCACTGAAATTAGTCTTGCGTTCAAAGTTTTGGCTATAATTAGATTATACTACTTAAACCTTGACTCACATAGGGTGCATACATAATGACGGACATTATTAAAACAATTGTTGAATGTATTCATTATCAATTTAATATAGGTTGAAAGACAATCGGATTTCTCTCAAATTGATAGGTTTTTAACTTAATTGATAAAAATAAGTATTATTTATTTTAAGTGTAAAATCTAAATTCGATATGTTAGCTTTAAGAAATTTTGATTTATAAAAATACCATCAATCGTAAACAAAGTCGGAGCTGTTAGATATAGTCTTCGGAACATTCCTGATAGTCTACGTACATAGGTACATATTTAGTGGTTCAATTTATAGTTTGTTGACGTAAGTACAATTTATCGGCGCTCCTCGTAACTTTGTCGATAAGTTATGTTGTTGCCTCGGGCGTTGGTTATATCATCTACCTATTTAATTATTTATTAGTTGGCTAGCACAAATGAAGGAAGTAAACATTTAATTATTTACCATATTTTACATTTATCTAACCACTAGGTACCAAGAACATTTGGAGTAAGGTCTTCTATATTCAGCAGTTAGATTTAAGATCTTGCATTATTTAATTTAACATAAATTACTTATATGATCAACGGTATTTACTTAAATACATTATCCTAGACTTCATAAGTACTTAATAGAGTGCATATGTTTACTACTTTTGACAAAAAAAAAACATTGAAATCTACGAGAATTTCAGTTGAATTATCTCAATATCTGTGAATAACTGTTAAATAAAATCTACCGTTCATGTTGTTTCATGTTTGTTGACAGTCTTCCTTCGATGTCGAATAAACGCACATGAAATCTAATTTTACTCTATTACGCTAGGGGCAGAGACAGCGGATATAAAGACAAGCAGGGATATATAAAAATAATTTGTCAGGATGTCCCATCGCGGCGAAATGTTGCTCGTCTATTTATATGCGCACGCGCCGGTGCAGTCGCGGCGCACCTCCGCGCGCGGCATCGCCGTGTCGCCCTCGTGGGGAGCAACATCATACGCGACAGATATATAAATGCATCTCTACTAAAGTTATTTAATGCAACCACCCATACATATTTACTTTAGTATAAACAGTTATAAAGAGAATAGATCTATGTGTACCTTTTTAACAGCGTCTGCAATTTCGAGTATATTAGGTAAAAAAAAAAAATTATTAGAAAGTAAACGAAAAAGCCACCCATCATAGCGATACCCCTAAACTAGTTGATTTATTCTTAGGTCTTGTCTGTTTAACTTCCTTTTGCTTCAAAACAATAAATAGCAACATCAAACACATATTGACCTGATTCTGTACATATGGTATTTTGGGAAAACAAATATTATATCACAATTACTCGAACCCGAGACAAATATTTACTATAACTTTATCTCCGGTGCGAGCATAGATCCTGCACCCGTTGCGTTCTTCTCCAAGTCTTAAATTTATCAAGTATTCCTTAAAATTGTCAAACTAAACTAAAGTGAAAAATAACTAACAACAAGAGCAATTATGATTAAGATTAAAACAACCACATTTATCAGATTTCCATTGTTGGTTAAAATATTTAAAAAATAATGCATGTTATTTGATTAACATAAATACACTGGATACAATAATCATTCAATTTATATATTTCATATACTTTATAGTAATAAAAGCACATTCATTTTGATGTAACATCACTGTCGCACAAACAAAAATAACAAACTTTTAAAGTAGCTTTTATAAATTGTAATCGTTTTGTTTTTTCACCAAACCAATACAGTTTATTTTATCAAAAAGTGTTTCTGAGAATCTTCGCCCAATTAAAAACATATTTACGTATGGTCCGCGTGCACACCCAATGGCGTATTAAGAAAGCACTCGTAAATTTATCCCAACCAGTGATTTGGAAGTAGTATTTATTAGATCATGACGGGTTCTTGCTAAGAATCTCATTATGTCAATAAATAAGAACGTGAACTTTTTGCAAATAGTGTAAGAAGAGTTCGATGATTACTGAAAGCAGTTGATACGTAAAAAAATCTGTCGAATTGAGAACCTCCTTCTTTTTTTGAAATCGGTTAAAAATTTACATCCTCTGTCAAACTAGTTCTGTAGAGTACTATAAAAGGTAATTTTTATTATATACAAAAATCGAAACGGGTTTTCACTTATGATATCAGTATAAAAAATTGGAATAATATCTCAAAAACTCACGAAGTTACAAACTTTTTGTATATGTCTGGTTGCCCTCTCGCAGATATGTTACGCGGCGCTTGCGCTTATTAGAAATATAACTAACGGGACTAAACGACCTTGTGACATCCGATGCGCATGCGCCATACAGTTTTTATTAGGGTGTAACTATAACTAGCTAAACTTCACGCCACTTCCCTAGCGGGGTAGGCAGAGAAAACCGAACGCCATATGGCACGATCCTTACACACCTCACTCGCATCTTCAACATTCATGATCCTTTTCATACAAGCTCTACGGTTTTTATGACTTATAACATCACCTAACTCTATTTGAGTTTTTGTAAATATTAATTGGTCAAAGTATACATGGTATAAAAAATATTGCAACCGATTCTGTACAATTCTGTACAAAATTTTTTTCTTTTTTTGGATTCTGTTCTTTTTTGGATTCGTATATATTAAAAATAAGGTGATTCACATAACTTGATTGACGTTTGAACAAAAAAGTAATTTAAGAATACGACGTTAAATATCGATTGATGTGGGCATTGCACCTTTATAAACAGTAAAGTGGGCCACTTGGATAACTGGCGAAGAACTCGAATCAGTCGGTGCTTTCAACATAACCTCGAGTTGATAAATATTGTTTATGCCAGGTGATCTTCCTTAACTAAACGTTGTTACTGAGCCTACTTTTAATTACAATAAATAAGTATAGTGTTCAGCAAGACTGAGTGATTCATGGAACGATTTTTCGCCATGTATGTAACAAATCAAATATTTCAGAGAACATTCCAGAGAACTTTATTTTGTTTAAGTTGGACTTCAGTAATTATTAAGTGTTTTATTGCGAATATAAAATACTTTTCATCCATTAATCAGCTCGGTGAGGTCGTTCTATGGTGGGATTGTATAGTAGTTAGATCGTCGCCTACACAATTACATATCCAAAACCCGATATACCGTTAGTCGCCTTTTACGACATGCTAGGCAAGGAACACAATTGGCATATTATTTTTTAGTCTTAGACCAACATGGGACCATTCCACAACAAGTATGTAATCCAACACGTTAGAAAACAACATTTGTTTTTTTTATCTGTGATCATCTCGCCAGAAGCTTACCCTCTGGAGGGTTCCAATCCCCAGTATATTTAGCTTGCAACCCTGGAAGGCACAAAGAACATGAGAGTATAGTAAATGCAATCGAGATGCGTGTGCTGCGCAAAATTTGTGGTATTCGCTCATAGGCTGCGTTCGGAACGATAATATCAGGAAAAGGGTTGGTCTGAAAGACAGTGACAGTGTGTGTATGAAGACGTATGATTTATTGGTTCGGACATATAAATAAAATTGATGAATAAAATGATGAATGAGCGTGTATGAAAAGCATTTTGAATGTCAAAGAAGCGAGTGAGGTGTGTAAGGACAGTGCTTTATGGCGTTTGGTTCTCTCGGTCTACCTACAAGGGAAATGGCGTGAATATAGTATAGTATTCATAGCAGATTAGCCCAATAGCAAATAGAAGCTTGAGCATCTTTTATACCGCTACCAAAAACAACGGAAACACAACAAACCGTTAATTATCCAAAGCTCAGCCAATGGGTTAAGTGGCTGTAGGTATACGTAGGTATTGCTACTAATTATAGCATCCAGTCTCACGCTTGTACTCATGTTTTCGCGCTGTCGGGGCGTAGGTTGAAAAACAATTCGTTTTTTGATGACACTTTGAACAACTGGCACATGCTGGATTCATAGAATTCATGGAAAATTATGTAATAGTCGTTATCCCCTTACAGAAACTCCATTGGCTTAATCTGAAATTTTAACATCCTGGTTGGGCAATTTGCCATTTTTTCTCATACCTACTTTTCGTTTATTTTATCATATTGTCTCAGTTCCTGCGAATTTCCATTTTTTTAGTACATTTATCTCATCCAATAGCATGGTTATATTATATGGCGGCTGTTTGGTCGGCATGCTGTGTGATGCCATTGATGAGACCTCCCTTCGCGTGGTGGAATTTTTTATACCCTCCTCTAAGGTACTGTCCACTTATAAGTCACACGCCACGTGAAAGCGTGACTCTTTGGCATGTTACATTCCGGAAAATTATAGATCCCACAGGAAAATCTAATATTTATTTATTATGTACAAGTGCCAAGTTGACGTGATATCAATTGTCCATAACAAATGAACAGTTTGTAAAATCATTAGGTCGGGCAGGAACCAATCAACCTTAAAAGTGAAAAAAATCAATAAATTACTAATAATATTTATTAGTAAGTCGTATATCATTCTTATTCACTGAATACGATGAGCCTTATATTGTAGAATGGTTTTCGGAAGATTATTTACTCAGTAACCACCATTCACTGTTGACAAAGCACATTGAGCGATTCTAGTCCTTAAAAAGCCTAAAGCTTCCATCAGTTAAGAGGTTGCAGGTTCAGCTGGTGCGTCAAACAACCTCTTGCAATAGCAAAGTTGTTTGATTTATTTACGTCTCAGAACCACCAAAATAAATGGCCTACTCCCGGCGAAGTGTCAAAGACTCTGGCTAGGTTGTTGCCTCCGTCGAAATGGGGCCGGGCGTCTTCCGAGAGAGGTGTGGGCCAAAATGACCATTGGCCCTGCCAATTGGGCTCAGGCAATATTTTGGGGCACTTCCTTAATCATATTAGAGAGACCGTTCATTTTATTTTACATATAGGTAATATAAAAAATTCTTCAGTTGATGTCCTAGAATTTTGTATAAGTCGTGTTAGGATTTGGTGTTTTTTTGTTTTCAAGGTAACTTGCCACTTTACGGTGATGCCGTAATTCTAAGCTCTATATTACCAAAAAAATATAATATCCGTACACTCATATATCCAGAATGTATCTTTCGAAAAGTTTAATATGGTATATCCGTCCATTCCATATATGGTCATTGGTTTAGGCGTTAAGTATGAAGATAGAAAGCAAATTTTATTCATCGCCTTTACAAATCCCTGATCGAAGGAAACCGTCCATAGTTTCTAAATCTAGGGAGTAAATTGGAGCAGTCAGGCGCGTTGCATAATTGCAACATCTATTTGTCTGTATGAAACTTTAGTTTAGATATATGACGAAGTCTATAGCGAGCTATCTGTTCAAATTGGATATTTCTATTGTGTTATGGATATATAAAAATATTGAATTCGGGCGAAGCTGAATCTAATACCTTGATTTAACTGCTGGTACGTAATGCGAATGGGAATTCTAGGGATGCCACTCACTCTTGACCGTTATTGTATTTCTGTAGAACCAAGCCTATATGCCGACTTTATAAATTTGTCAGCCCTAAACAGGCCATAAAGTCCCTACACAATAGATCGTCATCCCGTTCAAGCGTTCGTTCCGAGGTGCTAATTATGCAATATTTCAACTCGAACGGGAATGCTTGCTATTCCTGTCGCTTTATTAGAGACCTGTTGTCTAGGTAAGCGGGGCCTAATGGTCGCCTATTGACGGAGCACACGTCAAACACGCATAAATATTAGTTTGTTGCTGTGTTTCCGGCAGGTGGGAATTATAGTAGTCCCATGTTGGTCTGGGACTTAAAAATAATGTACCAACTGTATTCCGAGAGTAGCGCGTCGTAAATGGCGATTAAAGGTTATACTGTTTAGTTGGTCTGTGATGATGTAGGCGCCGAGTTTGCAATTTACACTTTTTGGCAATTTGTGGTTAAAAGAGCTTGTTTTCCTTATTGAGCATTGGATTCTGCCGACTACTTCGGGGTGGTATGCATTTACATGAGAACGGTACCGCCTTACTTTACTTAGATATACATACATACATAACATCACGCCCATAATCCCCGAAGGGGTAGGCAGAGTCAAAGGGGCAGCATGCCCCTTCAACCACATTCAGCCAAAAAATAAAGCCGGGCTGGGTTAGATGGAAAATTGTGAAAAAGCAGTGACAAGCGGCTAACCTGTCGCCTACACAATCACACACCCAAAACCCGATACACCATTGGTCGCCTTTTACGACATGCTAGGCAAGAATCACAGTTGGCACATTCTTTTTAAGTCCCAGACCAACATGAGACAGTGGGCTGGGTTGGATGGAAAGCTGTGAAAAAGGAGTGACAAGTGGCTAGCTCGTCGCCCACTCAGTCACATACCCAAAAGCCCGTAAACCATTAGTCGCCTATTACGACATGCTAGGCAAGAACCACAGTTGGCACATTCTTTTTTTTTTGTCCCAGATCAACATGGGCCAAGTCCCAGACCAACATGGGGCAAATACTTAGATATCAAGGTATAAAAAGAAAGTCATCAGGTTACCAAATAGACCAGAAATCCTGTAAGTTGTAAATCTTGTAGGGGAAATAGATTTTAAAGGATACTAACAGTTCTTTGACCACTATTAGCCAAAAATAAAAATAACATTAAGTTGGATTAGATGGAGAATCATGAATGATTTGCTCGTTGCCATTACTTGACTATAGGTCGCTAGGCAAGGAACACAGCTAGTACATTATTTTTAAAGCCCAAATTGGTTTAGAACATAAGGTAAAGAAGATAAAAAAGGTATCACTTTGGTATACATACAGTCGGGTGGACGTGTATGCTTGCCCAGGTTTCAACCAATTACCCTTTGCCTATCATGCAAATGTCCTTACCATTGAGCTGCCATCCCTGGATACTGTATACTTTGATGAATGGCACTTTCTTTTTTTTTGCATTTAAATTGGCCTATTAATGTCTACTTTTTACGCATCAAATTAAGTAAAATTAAAATTTGAGTGCACTTTACGCGAATAAACCGCTAAAGAGCATGTTAGCTGCATAATGATATCGGTCAACGAAATATGCGATTTCCGAGAAACTTGCAAGTTAAGCTGTGAATTGAATGTATTATGGTAGTAAGTTGTGATTGACAGGGAAGTTGTAACATTCATATGCCAATAAAATGGCCACCTACACGATTCTACGCATGGGCCTTATACGAAATCTTAGTCGCCCAGTAGTCAAAATTAGACCATAATTCACATAATTTAAAATGTCGAAATATAGATAATAAATAATTCTGGATAGTAGGTACTTGAATATGTTTGAAATTGAAATGTACATTATAATAATATTTTCAGTCTCTGTTATTATATACCTGTTTAGAGCTAAACCGGACACAAAATAATGTACCTACTTACATATTACATATTACACGGGACGCGTAGTATGTGCTTTGTTTATTAAAAAATATATATATTTAAAATTATTTCTGATGCATAATATATAAAACAAGCTAATAAAAGCGTGGTAAAAATACCAGCCAAGTGCGAGGCGGACTCGCGCACGAAGGGTTCTGTACCAATATTTAAACAACATTAGACACTATATACAACAACAACGACGACAATATATAGGACACCTTTCTTTTTATAGGATCGATCGATCGAGTAAAAAACGTATACTGTGTGCATTTAAATTTGTAAAATATTGTACTACATTACAAGTGGCGTCGCTAGATGGCGTTGAACGCTTTTATATTGCACTAACACTGTTTTCATGGAAAGTACTAGTACCCAGACCTGAAGTGAAAGACACAAGACTGAAATAGGGTTTTGGCTTGAGGTCCTGTCCACACTCCCCTAAACAATATAATTTATTAATTGAGAAATTTTTAACGAGGTTTGCATTCTTCGCAAAGCTCTATGAACCCATAAGCACTTGCAATTGTTTTTAGAACTTACCATTTATGCGACCACTAGTTGCTTCGATTTTGATATTTTAAAGGTGAATTTCTAGTAAAAGTTTAATATCTAAACGAAAAGTTATCGAATAGAGGTCTTTAAAAAAGAAATTAAAACTGAATAATGACAGTACATTTGGAGATCATATAAAACACATTTATTAAGTTTACATCCAAAAATTAGACACACTCAACAATCTTTTTATTAAATTTACTGTACAAACATTTTTCTCTCAGGTAGTTGAAAATCACCCTAAACATGTTTAATGCTTTAATTTTTTCGTAATAGCAAAAGAAAACATCGTTATAGTAATTTATATTCAGATCTTTCTAATTCTTAGATATTTCGATTGAGAAGACAATATTGTCCCATGTGGGTCTGAGACTTACAAAGAATATACCAACTGTGTTACGGCAAGTAACACAGTTGATGCATGGTAGCATGTAGTAAATGGTATATTGTAACGGTATCCAAACTGCGGAGCAACGTATTATAAAAAATCTATTTATTTTCCAAGTTCTAATGGTATATCAGGTTTTGGGTACCTATGTGATTGTAAAGACGACAGGGTTGCCGCTTGTCAATACTATTTCACAATTTTCCATCTAACCCAGTCCACTTTTACTTTTGGCTGAATGTGATTAAAGGGGCTTGCTGTCTCCTTGACTCTGCATACGCTTTCGGGGATTACGGGCGTGATGTTACGTAGGTATTTTAATTATCTGTGCAGCCACCGTCTGTATTTGTCATTTACACTTGTACGTGGAGCGCCTGGAGCGTCAAAATCATACAAACCTCGGACTTCTGTTATAGTGGATGAAAAAAAAAATAGAAAAATGGAATGAATATGTAGCTAATAACATAAATAAAAAAGTTTACCTATTGAAAAATTGTGCTTTTGATTTTAAAATAAAAAAAAAAGAATTTTTCTAATAATTAATATATTTGGAGACATATTAGGCTGTAAAATGATTTTTTATATCAAAATTAAGTGAATATATATTTTTTAATAATTCAAGGAAAATCGAAAAAAAAAACATCGTGATAGCGGTCTATGAGTCGTTTTCTAATAGTATTTTCATCCGGAATATGCTCTGTAGTTATGACATTTTTCAACTCTTGCATGGTGAATTGGCAGTCGTCATTCTCTTCTATGTATTTATATATTTGCTCCATTGCAGTATCGATCAAAGTCAAAGTCAAAATACTCTTTATTTATATAGAAAGAATAGTAAATGCAGGGAATAGGGTGAATCGAGCGTTAGGAAAACTTTTAGGCAGTAAAGTCTTAAGCCAGAAGGCCCAGCTCGCTATACACAATGCGGTGCTGATTCGTACGCTAACATATGGAAGCGGGAGTTGGGTATGGCAGAAAGAGCATGAAAGTAGAATAAACGCGGTCGAGATGCGTGCGCTACGGAAAGTCCGCGGTATATCGCTCACAGACTGCGTTCGGATTGATGATGTAAGAAAGAGAGTCGGTCTGAACGACATCGTCGGACTTAAGGTAAGAAGAGGCATGCTCCGGGGGTTCGGACATGTGGAAATAATGGATGACAAAAGATTGTTGAAAGAATGGATGACAAAAGATTGGCTAAACAGATATACAATGCGAAAGTGGAAGGATGTAGGAGCCGCAGAAGGCCCAGGCTTACCACGTCTAGATTGGTCGTGTATTAACAGAGGGTGATGTTAGGAGTCATAAAAACCGTAGAGCTTGCATGAAAAGGATTATGAATGTTGAAGAGGCGAGTGAGGTGTGTAAGGATCGTACCATATGGCGTTCGGTTCTCTCTGCCTACCCCGCTAGGAAAGTGGCGTGAAGTTTAGTTAGTTAGTTAGTTTATATAGGTTTGAAACAAACACTTATAAATCGTCAATTCAACAGGAAATCAACTAATAATATAAATTTACCACCATCACAATTCATGGGCAAATTTTCATTTAAACGTTAATCAGGTTAATCGAATTTTAATCAAATTATAACAATCGAAATTATATTTTTCTTTAAGTGTCTGTAAATCTGTGATGCCAGCAATTCTTTTATGAACTTCGCGATAATACTCATTTTTCTGTACGGCTATAAAATTCACAAGGGAATAACTGAAAGTTGCAGTATTGATGTATGAAATTTGTCTTCGCCGATTTTATTCAATTTTGCTTCTTTTGGTTTATCAGCTTCTTGCCCACAAAAGACACAATTTTTTTTCCCAATCGAAGTTTAATAAATCAGTGCTACTTCGAAGCTTTTTTTCGGAGGTGAACATGAAGTTTCATTTTGCTACTTCTTATAAATTTCAATATATTTTTTATTAATATATTTTTGACGACAACTTGCATGGGCATAAACGAATTCAGTTTGCAGGTGAGGTAATAATCCATTCTGTCGTTTACTCGAAGCAGCTCGCAAAGTGGTTACACCTGTGCTTATTTTATAATTTCACCCAAATCTGAGTTCGTTTTGGATGATGAACCTAATTTTTCACATAGTATGCAACTATGCTCATCAGCCATGACACTGGTACATGGTTCATCCATTTTTTTAAAACCTATATTAAACAAAAGTAACAAAATTTATTGCGTTTTATTCATTTTTATAATTTTTTACTTTACTTGAATTGACCTTCAATCATCTACCAATTATTCAATTCTTTATCTACTAATTAATTGCAGTTTTTTAATCAAATTACTTGATTACCACACGAAGAAATAAAAAATCTTGAGCAGAAGTTCAACAGCAAAAAATCGTCTCCAATAAAACTTCCGTTAGTAACATAGCAAATTTTCGTAAAATCACACAATTTTCACTTTTAAATAAACAACATACACAAGACGCGTGTCATTTACAACTAAACTCTGCAGAAAACGTCCGTTTAGCTGCACGTTTCAGCTGCCGTTTCTTCAACCTTCCCTCTCTCCTTCCCGTCCACGTTTTACTACCTTTCCAAGGTCTCTACGACCCTTCATAAACACAGGTATCTCCGAAAGATGATTTTCTATATTTATTCGAGTCAAATTCGACGTATACATAAAAAAAGCTATTTGAAATTAAATTATATGCTGGAATATTATTTTTAAATCTTTTTTCAATTAAATAATGAAAAAATTTAAAGCACATAAAAATTTTTGGTAAACTTTGCTATTTATAATAGTATAAAAAAGAAAATGCCACCACAACCAAAAAAAGGCATTCACTATAACAATTTTCCGAGGTTAAAACCCCTGGGCGCTCCACTAGTAGTATATTATTACTCTGTGCTTATACGACAGACCACAAAATAATTGAGAAACTTACATAGTCATTAACACTCCTTAATTCTCGGAGCAAGGAGTACACCAAGTTAGACTTTTATTTTTTTGCATTCTTTTCGTACCTACGCTTTGACATTCAGAATTTCAGAGTAGCAAACCGCTATTTTTAGTCTATTTCTTGCCTCCATGCAAAATGTAAACGTTTTTTGATTTTTTGATTGCGTTCCCACGATGTGCTGGAGAATATATCGCTCCTAACAGGAACCCAGATGTCGGAGAAGGTTAGTCTCATTCTGGAGGTAGGTAGGCCTTCCCCTTGCCAGCATCCGTCGGCACACCAGGATTGGAAAAGAGGAAAAGCAAAACAAGTTTTATTCTACTTTGTTCACTTGGAAAAGTCGTGTTTTACCATTGATCACCTGCTGTCCTTAAATATTTTTATGGTTTTAATCTGGCTCGGACCAAAGGCTTTGGTCGCAGCCGATTAATATTAATATAGCTTAGATATTTACTATGTGCGTGCCCGGAACATGCTTTGCCGGCGAGAAATGAGTTTTATACGGGCTTTCGGCTTGATAATGCTCGTGCTCTCGGTATCCATAAATATGTATTTTGTTGCATATTTTATTAAACATTAAGAAAAGAAAACAATAAAGAATTACAATTAGACTTCGAGGTACCTACCCGAGTCAAAATCGTAATATTTTTTTTTATAACTAATGAGAGATAGAATTTAAATGAGAGGTAGATTAAATGGTATCAGTGGACACAGGTGTCCACAGGTGTCCACTGTGACCATCTTCCATTAGTCTTTTCCGTTACCCTATGCCGATGTGGTTAAGCCGAAAAGCATTACTCCATTACTATGATAAATAAAATATATAAATTAATTTGTCACTAACGTGTGGGCCATAAATGTTAATTGATGAGTAATTTTGATAGTTTCCTTGTTTCCGGAAAATCAAAGGATATAGTTTCAGTATTGAAAAGGTCACACTTGTTTGTACCAGATTTGGAGGACGATGACCTACAAAAGTACATTGCACGAGTTTATACTATACTATACTACTTATATATTTGTGTGTAATTGGCAGTATATTCTGCTCTGTACAGTCGAGTCGCATTCGTAAAATGGCCAACAATACAACGGGATTTTGCCAATTGTAACCAAATGACGATGTTATTTTCCAATCGCTTGGCTGTAGATGTTTCTTTTTTCTATTATTAAATTCAAAAAGTGAAGTGAAAAATGCCCGTTGCTTAGCCATAAATAGCCGTAAGTTTAATTGAATTTCTTAAAAGGTAGTATTTTTACACTTGATTGGTAATTTTCACCATTTCGTATTTATACAAAGATATAGAGAGATAGAGAGATAGAGAAATATATATTTATTAAGAGTAACCAATTTTAGCTGAATATTTTTGTTTCTGGAAAGACTGACTTGCTATTATTCTTAGAAGGTTCGGGTTCGTTTTATTTTTGACTGAGAATAAACTATTTAAATATATAAAAAAGAATTGCCAAAAAAAAAAGTACGCGCATAAATTCTAAACAAACGGTACAAAATTGAATAATTCTTTAGTGTGATCGCTAATGCCAAGAGATGAGGTTTGTATAGTATTTTTTTTAAAGATTCATGGGAAGGCCTAAAAATTGGGTTAGTATAAGTGTTATAAATGACGACGATTGTATAAAATGACATACCGGCGACAGCTTGTAATAAATAGCTCAATAGTTCCTAAAAATCTCCAGCTCCAAACTAAATTTGTAAAAATCCTATAGAGGATACTAGGCAGAAGATTCACATAATATGTCTATTATATCTCTGCTCGGCCTTTCATGCCTCTTTCTTGTGGGATGCGAACCTGGGACCTTTGGTTTCGTAGCCAAGTCTCTAACTACTAGGCCCAGAGGCAGGTATGTCGAATAATATTGTCAAAATAAAATACGGCAAAAATCAAAAAAGTCTTAAAGATCACGAAATTCCCGTAATAATTATGTATAACTTCACGCCTATAATCCCCGAAGGGGTAGGCAGGGTCAAAGAGGCAGCTCGTTGCCTATAATATCACACACCTAAAACCCGACATACCATTAGTCGCTTTTTACGAGAAAGAACACAGTTGGTACATTATTTTTAAGTCCCAGACCAACATGGGACAAATCATTATGATTCACTAAAAAGCATTGTTTTCCAAGTCAATAACAAAACTGTAAAAAGGCCAACAGTACATTTCTTACACTGGCCTCATTCTTACCAAATTTTTCACCAGCAAAACATTCCAAAGAAAATTCATTTTCGATCAACCCAGTACATTGAACCACAATCACTGTGATTTGCAATGAGAGTTTTTATTTCTAGTGTACAGTACAGTACAAAAGCAAGGAAATGTGCTCGATTGGAAGTGAACCTTGAGTATTCTTGCTTACGGTTCTAACTAACACATGTGTAGATAGCCGGAGAGCTGACAGCCATTTTTGAGTACATCCTTGAGGCACATTGAAAATATTATTGTTGATTAGTTGCGAATGTGTGGATGATGAAATGGCCGACCTGGCTGGGAGGTTGCGGGGCGTTAATGAGCTATGAATTTTTTAATTCGCAATTTTTCTCATGCAGAAAATGTTCTTGAGGCACTTTGAATCTTACAGCATTTTAAAGTCTGATGTTGAATTAAACGATATATCATAATGCCAGGCGATTTGGTTGGGATTTAAATGGTGACAGGCGATTTAAAGTTATATTTTTTTTTGCGCAAAAAATGTACTTGAGGCAAGCTGGGATTTATACACAATAATTGTTGTGTTGATAAGATGCCATATATCAAATGACAGGCCGTTCTGGCGGTTATTTAATCTTGCCAGGTGATATCATTTTATTATTATTTATTATAAAAAAATAAATTTTTATTCATCGATATCTGATGGAATCTCCTCGTCGCTTGTGAACTCGTCCATAGAGTTGAGTTCTATGAACTCTTCTTCATTGTCTGAAAATAAATAATTTTTTTTAACAAATGTGAAATACAATCAATAGTGCGAGTATTTAACAAATTATTATTACATACCTGTAGCATTTTTATCAGAGTGTTCAAATGTCCCAGGATCAATTGCATCGATAACTAATTGCGGCATGCAATCCCCATCAAACCAATAAAAATCCAATTTATCCTCCTTCAGCTGCCATCCATGTTCAGTGGGTTCTAGGTTACTTGGAAAACGTAAATGTGCATTTCTCCAGATACTTGTAACATATTGAGCTCTTAAAAGCTGTTGGTGCAACTCTGCTTTACATGGTGGTAACGTAGACGGATCATAGTTTTTGACAGTTTTTTTGAAAGGCTCTTCCGTGCTCTTAGCTTTAAATGTCTTGCAAAATTTTTCAAACCGTGCTATGTTTATATCTGCGATATTATTGACACCGTACATTTCACACACGAACTTCTCAAGCATGTTAAAAACCTCATTGCGTAAATCTGTCGTATGCGCACATCCTAGATCAATAAACGCTTTTTGATACAGTTTATTTTTCATTAATAGTTGGAAAGGCCTCCGCTTGCCTTTATTAAAAAATGAATGCAGATATACGCTCTCTCTCACGCTCATAACAACCCGCTATGCCGCTCACTCGCACTCACAGGCAACTATTATTATCACCTGGCAAGATTAAATAACCGCCAGAACGGCCTGTCATTTGATATATGGCATCTTATCAACACAACAATTATTGTGTATAGATCCCAGCTTGCCTCAAGTACATTTTTTGCGCAAAAAAAAATATAACTTTAAATCGCCTGTCACCATTTAAATCCCAACCAAATCGCCTGGCATTATGATATATCGTTTAATTAAACATCAGACTTTAAAATGCTGTAAGATTCAAAGTGCCTCAAGAACATTTTCTGCATGAGAAAAATTGCGAATTAAAAAATTCATAGCTCATTAACGCCCCGCAACCTCCCAGCCAGGTCGGCCATTTCATCATCCACACATTCGCAACTAATCAACAATAATATTTTCAATGTGCCTCAAGGATGTACTCAAAAATGGCTGTCAGCTCTTGGGGTAAGACGTCGCCTGCATAGGAATACACCCATCCATCTTTTGTCCATCGACGCTATATAGGTCGGTCCGGAAACTTTTATTAATTCTATTTTAGAATTTGACACGAACGAGGTATCGCCAGACATTCGATGTCGGTGCGATGTGACTTATCAATAAAAACAATCACCAGGGCGTTGAACTGTGCCACGAAAAATGCACTACGTATACTGCTACTTAAATCTAGGTAAAAGAAAAAATGGGATGTACGTGCGCACTTTAAAGGACGGACCTTAAAGGACCTTGTTTAAGTCAGTTAAAAATATGTTTGTATGTAATTAGGTATCTGTAAATTTAGCATAGAATGAGATTTTTTGTAAGAAATAGCCGATTGCTAGTAGAGCGACAACCCAGGACCGTAAGACGTTATTTCTTTTCTTAAAAAAATTATGGTATAGGGTAGTATTAGGTACTACCTACTACAAACGTACTCGCTTGGGTAGTGGGACAATTTTCAGATATCTGGTGCGAAAGGTAGGAAAAGACGTTTTTCACTTAGTTAGTTAAACTTTAAAAGGTGATTTTTATACGTGTTGTGTAGAATACTGTAAAAAGAGAAATTCGACATAGCTAGACACTTTTTGTCAACAGTAAATTCCATATATAAAGCTATATATAACAGAATAAATAACAGAAATTTGGTTATAATATGGCGCCCGATTCTATTTGCCTACTTCGCCAAGGAAATGGAAAGTTCGCTAGTTATATTTATCTATTTAAGAAATAACGCTCTTGTATATTGAAATGATGAGTTTTATATTATGGGAAAGTGAGAAAAAATATGAGAGAGTTATATGGCATGGTATGAGGTCACTTAGTCTTATTTTTCGTAACGACTGTCAAAAAATTATATACCATCCATGGTTTAAAAGTTGTCTTTTGTAGGTACTCTAAAATTAAACTATTATTCATTTCAGAATTATCCACAAGGAACACCATTGAAACACTTGGATCCATGGGAGCTAGCTGATGGTGGATAGATAAGATGTCTTTTAGAAATTACGTAAGTTATGTTTATACCTTTTCATTTGTTGTGTAGAAATTACGTAAGTTATGTTTATACCTTTTCATTTGTTGTGTAGAAATTACGTAAGTTATGTTTATACCTTTTCATTTGTTGTGTAGAAATTACGTAAGTTATGTTTATACCTTTTCATTTGTTGTGCGTTGGTAACTCAATGTCAATGACATATGCCTCGTACGCTGTGATTTGATAAAAAAAATAACATGTTTTGAAATATACTGCAAACGATTTTATTAATGATTTGTATAAAATATTGTCAGGTTTCACATATCATCATCATCATCTTCCTAGCGTTATGTCCCGTGTTTAGACGGGGTCCGCTTAGGTTTCACCTATTAAAAATTAAGTCGTATACAAAAAAACTATTTATGTGAAATTTTGTAGATATGTCGCAATTCCAGTGTCCAGACAAATTAAGATTACAATCGTGAAAAATACAACACGTTTAATAATATGTTTAAGTAGGTCCAGATTATTGGACCTTCAAACGTATAAGTCAAAATGCTGAGTCAAAACTATTATTTATGCACAAAGTCACTACGCCACGCTGTGGGATAATTAATTTATTAGTCTTGATTTTGAATGAAATTAATATATATTTGTAAATGTATATTGTATATAGTGCTCGGGATTTATGTGCTTATCCCATAATTTATCAACCTCATTTACACTTAAAGCATACCAAATAACGACGAGCTCAATAAAACCCTCAGGCAAACACATATTAACTTTTAAAAACACTCATACGTTCTTATCGTTTAAGAAATAGAGTTCAATTCTCAACATTTTGTACGCGTTCATTTTAAAGATGCGTTTGCGCATTCCCTTTGCTATTTATAAAACGGTGAAAGGTACTTCATGTGTAATAGTGTTGAATGAAGAATATGGATTTGGTGCAATAATAATAATAAATGCTGTTCAAATATACCTTCTGGTAATGAAGAACTTTAAATAAAAGCAATTGAAGCGTAGGAGTAAGCTATGGCTTTGGTGCACCTATTTTTAGAGGGAAGTAATATTAAACAATCGCAATAAAAACGACTTAACTTATTTACTTGCTATATTAAAAAGGAATAAAATCTGCAAGACCTCTCATATTATTACTGAATGAACAGTGGTGCTAGCTTAATAGTAAGAAGAAACGTCTCTCTTAAGACGAATGTAGATTCAAACCAGACGCCTTTTTATTTTTTGAACCTAAATAAATACTAACTACTTATTTGTGCTAATAACGCGGCGGTGAGGGAAGCGTAATGGAATTTTTGATGTCTTCAAATCACCTCGGAATCGAATCGAATGTTTCAACATAAGCGGAGGCCTTTGACGATTTTTTTATTCATCTTATATAAAGTATGATAGAAATTCTTAAATCAACTGACAAGTAATATATTTGTACACATTATTACATACAATCTTTCCTCACATTCATTTATTTTTTCATTGGCTAAATTTGAGTGTAGTTAGGCTTATGTGCAACTTGCTCTTCTTTCGTATACGCTCTTCCTAAAAATAAACAACATTAATAAATTCTCTACACTAAGATTTATTTGACTATGATTATTGGCATAAATACCTACTTGATGTCTTCATATTACCTCGAAATCATTTGACCCAGGTGATATCTCCCAGGTGAACCAAGTGGAATAATCCAGCGTAATGAGAAAACTTATACGTAAAAACAACTATGTATTGTAACCATGAGTAAATTACCTACTTACAATTACCATTTAAGGACATAACGCTAAGTACTCGTATATTATAAACTTAACTTGCCTACTTGTTTGATTAAATACTCACTAACTCTTTTATCTTTTATTTTCAGTATGATTCATCGGCCTACAGTCGGGGTCGAAATGCCAGTAGAGGTGCAACAAGTTCCCCGAACGACCGACCCACCGCCGTGACCGCCAAATATATCAACACAACGCCATCGTACAAGGCCTCTAACATTCCCGTCCTCAGCACCACCCCCAAAGATGAATCACCCATCTCAGCTATAGCCAGTAAATACGCAAACTACGGAAAAACGGATAAGACCACCTCCAAGTACGATTACGGCAAAACTGAGCAGACTTCCACAAAATACGACAACTACAGCAAATTAGACAAAACACCAAAGTATGATAGCTATAGCAAAGATAAATCATCATCTTCATCGAAGTACGATAGTCCTAAATACGAAAAGAAAGACTACTCTAAGCTCAGTGTACCCAGAATCACCGGAAAAAGTAGAGATGTGAGCCCCGTGTCGACAGCATCGAAGTATAGTTATAATCGACCCTCGAGGCACCTGAGCCCAGAGCGGAGAACGAAGAGTTTCAAAGATAAAAGCCGAGATCCCAGTCCAGCGGATCGCGACAAAGACATTCCAAGCAAGACTGACAAGTCTACAGGCTACAACAGCCTGTCAAGCTACAAACTGTACTCCCGAACTTCAAACTACGCTCGACCTGCTCCAAGAGCAGAGGCAAAAGCCGAAATCTCATTAAATCGATACACAATGACCAATCGCTTATCTTCAAATTATTTGCGAAGTCCTCCTACAGTAAAAAGAACCTCGGTATCGCCAGTAAATCATAGTGATTCTCCTAAAAGTGAAATGGAGAAATCTGTGTCACCAATAGTGATAATAGAAGAAGCAGATCAAGTACAAAAGGACCAAGTAAAGGAGAAACCAATAGAAAATGGAATCGATGAGAATGTTCCGCCAAGTCAAGGGCATGAAGAAACCGAAATTGAGACTGAAACCGTGATTGTTATCACTCGTCATACATCACCAACACCACCAGGTTCATCGGCATATGTACGAAGCAGAAGAGCAGATATGGCTAAGACAATAGAAAAATCTGTAACACGATCGAGGAAAAGACCGGAAATGATTGATAAAGAAATTCAATCAGATAGAATGGATGATCCTACAAGATCGAGTCGATATGCTGGAACTACTAGGGCTAGTGTAACAAATTGGTCATATTATTCACCAAATAGTTATACTGGTTATGCGGGAAGATATTCTACCCAATACTCAAATTTGAGGGAAAATTCTGCTACCAACTCTTATGAGAGATCCAGTCGAAGCAGAAGTACTGAACCTCAGCCTGTAGAAACCAGTAACAGTTCTCTATCTGAAAATAGTAACAATTTAAACAGTATTCCAATTTCAACCAATAGCATACCTGAATCAAACCAAGAAATAGCTGCTGTGTATGAGCAAAATAATAATAATGAAATGCCAGACATCATAATAAACGTAAATCTGAAACTTAAGAGAGCAACTAGTCCGACGGTAGCAGCAACTGCCGAACTTGTATCTCCCGAAGTAACCATCACTAATAGTCAATTACCACCGCAAGCGCCTAAGCCCGAAGGTGTAACTAAGCCAAAAAAACTTAAAACAAGAAAGTCTAGTACGGACTCATCTGACTCCAGTGCAAAGAAAAAAGTGGTGAAAAAAAGAAGCAAGTCAGTTAGTTCGACTGAGTCTGATCAAGGTAGTGAATCCGGTGACAAAAACAAAAGCCAGTCCGTTTCGCCTCCAAAAATAGTCAACAAAACTTCTTCAGGTAGTAACTTAACAAATGGACTTGCAAAAGCAAAACATTCCAAGTCACGGGAAAGTAACAGCCCAGAGACAAGCATTACATTATCTACACAGTCATCCATAAGTGAAGATGAACCTATGTCAAGGTCTAAAACCAATGACATATCTAGGACTTCCGCAGATGAGACGTCTTTACCAACAGATAGGTCCATGAAGCAATCTTCACCAGTCCCACCACAAAAGAATGATCCCGGTACAGAAGAAGCAAAATCATTTCTAATACGGGCACTAGCGCCTGTAACCAATCTTTTTAAAATACGGCATCAAGAGAGTAATGAAAATAGTCGATGGCCAGAAAACTCAAGCTCAGAATCAACTGGGAAAGATGTTTCCAATCTAATCACTGAAAGTGACAAATCTAGCAAAAGCAAAAATATAATCGCTTCTAATGATGATAATCTTGTTAAACTTAAAAGTATTAGGCCAATTGAATCTGGAGAGAGGGCTTGGTGGCTAGATTCTGAATCTGATAAGAAATGTAGTGAAAATCACATAGCTCCCAATACAGCTTCAGATAAAAGTGCCCCCAGAAAAATAAGACATATAGAATCAGGAGAGAGAGCATGGTGGATGGAATCTAATAGTGAAAATAAAAGTGATAATCAAATTATAAACATTAATGAGAATTCCGACTCCAGTAGACTTATGAAAAAGTGTAAATTCACGGACGAAGAGAAGCCATGGTGGTTAGATAGTAATGCAAATATACCGGAAGGCGTAGAGAGGCTAACTCCGCCTCGAAAGTCGTCTAGTGACAGTGAAAAAAGTGAAAAATATAACTTTTATAAAGTTCGTCACGTAGAATCAGGCGATAAAAAAGATTGGTGGGTTACAAGTAATGAAAATTCTTCACATACAAATAGCAAATCAGACATTCAAAACAATTTAAGCAAATCTGGTTCCGATCAAAAAAGTTTTCCGCTAAGGCGGATTCAACACGTCGAATCTGGTGAGAGACCATGGTGGCTATCTAGCGATAAGAACATTCCAGAAGGCATCGAAAAGTTACCAACGCCTCCGCCTCAACCGGAAAGTGACTCATCCGATTCAGACGAAGTTCAAGTATATGTTCCACCATCTCATATACCACCATTCCCTTTACACTTGCCCGATGACGAGCCTTTAGGGGATAGAAGAAGTCCTGAAGGACTTGAAACTCCAAAGGATAATGAGGACTACCGTGGTCGTACCTCGCCCTATGAAAACAACCGACAATATAGAAGGCGAAGCTTGTATCTGAAGGGAATGGATAGATATATATCTCGTTATACTGATATAGATGATATACTTGGTACCTCAGGGCAGATTTATAGTCCATTCATGGATTCTATTCTGGCAAGAAGAACAGGTCAGATGCCATTTGACGACGACGAGTGTGAGGAAATAGATCCTACTCAAGTGAGAATTCATGACAGTACAGCGCAGATGCCAGTCATAAAGAAAATTCGTGGCAGGTATGAGATAATATTTGGATTTTTATTTAATTATTATACGTATTTTTGCAGTATGTATATAAAACGTATTTTTTTAAATTTTTGTATGCCAATAGTATATGCTGTTATGTTGGGACCCCAAACCGATTATTTAATGATTACAAAGAAATTAAATATTCGGTGTCATAATAAACCTATTTTAAGCAAATATACACATATTTATAGACATGTTTTTACTATAAACGTTACAAATAATGCTTGTACAGTGTGAAAATAATATGTTTAAGAAATTTTCATATCCATTGACGCAAAGGAGATTTTTTAAATGTAATTTTGAATTCTGAATTATGTATCTAAACTGCGCGAATGTATTATTATCATGATTCTTTACAACTTCAGGTAATTTTCATTTAAACTAAACTATTATTTTCTTATTATACATACATGTTCTTATCAATTATATGTTTTAGTATTAAGTATAACTAGTTTTTGTTAGTGGTTCTCAACATAATGCAATAAGCAATAAATTTAACAAAATATTGGTAATATTTTTCTAACCTGACAAAGCAGTCTGTAACTCAATTTATTAATTTAATATACTCGTCCTACAGTCTCCTTCATTTTGTGTAAGTATGTATGTTTATATACTATCATTATTACGCCCGTAATCCCAGGTAGGGAGAGTCAATGTTATGTATGTTTGCTTGGGCTTATATCAGGCATAATTAAACGTTTTGATATGAATAAAACTTGTCGACTGGATTGGTTTAGGCCTCGATCTCAGCATGTCGTGAAATATGTTTTGCAGATCGGTATATTTTAAATTCTTCTATATCAAAACTAATAAGGATTCATTGCTGTTTCCAGAAACGAGGTCGCCAACTACAGGGACAAAGACCAGGTATGTGATCTTCCTTCAAATTATCTGTTACTGTAATAGTTAATCTAGTTGTAAGCATTATCGAGTGCATCTGAATTGAATAGGAACAAAGGCGGAGAGCTATTAAAATAAATTGCAATTGCATTATAACGTCAGCTGTGCGCGCAAAAAGAGGTGGATGCTGGGTTAATAAAAGAAGAGCAGGTAACGCCGAGACGGTTTTAAGATAGAGGTTCCTTTAATAATTATATGGAAATGATGTAGTATCAGCACTGTTGATACTTTTTACATAATATCCACACAAGACTTTTACATAGTTGAATTAAGAAAGAAGTACCTATGTCTCAAGAACCTCCTTGTCCTGAAAGAGGAAAAGTGAGTAGTCCCATTTCTGGGACCAACTGCTGGAGACTATTGTAACTTGTGAGCCTTTAATTGCCATATGGTGTTGCAAATGTTATTACATACGCCATATGGTGGCGCTTGCTTTGCCTAAGATGCAGAAATGTTATTTAGTATATTAATATTAATTATTCCAAGTACTGAACATAATATGTAGTGAAAATACTATCTGGTACTCACGCACGTTTATTTTAGATAATTGCTATTATAATTATGTACTCTTACGTTAATATAATCACTAAATACAAAATATTTTATATAATACTTATATTTAAATCATTTCTTTTTCATTGGGGATGCTTAAATAATCTAGTTATTCATTAATATATCAAATGGATTATCAATGCGGTAAACGGTTCTCTAAAAACGGGTCGTCAGAAGTCGGCAGCCGCACACCAGTACGTTATGTTGACTTATAAGCAGGTATTATATACTGGGACATGACATATTTATTTACTTTTACTATTTACCTAAATATACATTTATAGCTGCATCCACGGCTTTATCCGTGTCAGTTTTGGTCTGCCACTCAAATTCTTCTTCTACAAAATGAGGAACATTAAAATTATGCCCCACCCGTGTTAATGCCAGTAAGTTAAGTGACTTAGTCATAGAAACGAAATAGAGAATTTCTTTCAATTTTGCACATACCAAAACTAATAATATCAGAATCTGCAAAATATTTAATATTTTACGCACTTTTATGCGCGTAAAAGACTAATAACCATCAACGACCTTTAATGTTAATACTAAATTATATTAAGCGCTTCCGTTAATCTTTTGATTGGACCGATCGATGATTTACTCGTATAATTAATAATCTAGTTCATAGTTTAGTTGATTAGATTTAGATTAGTTACTTCACTACTTGAGATGCAAGTGACACATTGAGCTTTGGTACGTACATTTAGAGTTCAGGTGTGTCCTTATGTGATCTATTCATTTCCAATATTTTTTTTATAAATCTCTCATTTATTCGTTTATTTTCGTCTTTTAGACACCCAAGGGCGATGGTAAGTGACGTATTAATTATCACTCCATCTCATTTTCTCACCAACTATCTACTACCTAGCACGGATTGTTGTTCGTGTCGTAATCAGTGTAATTTAAAGTGTGAATAACTGAAGTTACTTGAGTTCAGTCAATATTATATTTTTTGGCTATGTGATCAATTAGTAATTTGTTAATATTGTCGTAAGGCTAAAAATTTAATAAAATTTTTAACCACAATTTAAGGTAACGAACTCTAGCAATATGTTTATTATTTATACACGACTAACAAATGGAGCAAAGACAATAAACCCAAATATCAATCGCAAAATTAATTGTTAACATTGACGAGAAAAAATCCCACAAACCGAAACCGATAACTGGATAACTCACCCGCACCAGGGCACTCGAGCACTTTACTCGCGTTTCGTATATAATTTATTTACTCTACATTCAACAGTAGCATTTTTTATTCATTCACTTTTTCTGTGTACCAACTTTTTGTGTTCTGTCTCGAAGTAAGGCTTCGGCGCAGGCGCAGGCCGGTGGTCGAGCAGTGAACCGAGATGGCGCATCCTTGACTGTCAGTCCCCTATGGGAATACGGCGCGAGAGTAGGACGGACGATGCGCGCGCGCGGACATTTCAACACGGTGACGTCATGCGCATAGAGTCACAGAATGGACTGCGTTTGTGAGCCTCGGGTGATGGGTACGATGATAAATAACAGCTGATTAGATCAAACCGCAATACGACGTCACTGAGAAGAAACCGGATTTTATTGAACAAAATCAAAACGATAACTAGCCTAAAGTAACATCTTGTTAAGTAATATTAATATTACCAAGATGACTTCTAGAGTAGACTAGTAGTAAATACTCTACCTTATGTTTTGATTATTTTTTTCGGGTTAGGTATTTTACGTTGTAACTTACTACATGAATGATTATTAATTAACTAGCTATGCCCGCTGTTTCACCCGCGTTTATGGTTATAGTTATATAGCCTATAGCCTTCCTCGTTAAATGGGCTATCTAACACTGAAGGAATTTTCAAATCGGACCAGTAGTTACTGAGATTAGCGCGTTCAAACAAACAAACAAACAAACTTTTCAGCTTTATAATATTAGTATGGATATCTTTATTTAGTAAACATAAAAATTCGACATATATTTTCTAAAATTTTTTTTATTTTAAATTAATTATTAGTCATAACCATTTTTGTCATCATATAATTTTAATACTTCTTACAAATTCTAGTCCAATGTCACCCAGTTATTAAACATCGGTGTAATCACTAAGATTATTTATGTAAATTAAATTGTCAATGTTTTGCTCATAAAGAATGTGCGCCTCTACAGTGCATACTCCTTGCTTAGGCCCAAAGTCATTCACGTTTCATCTCTTTCTACCGCTACAAGCGATGTGCTACAATGTCGCTCCGAGTCGAACCCTTCCTCGCCGAACGCACCTCAGCCAGTACCACGACTTAAGGCTGTGGTGGACACCGCGCGTGGTCGGTTAGCACGGACGTGAAAACTTTACCTGCGCCACAGCGTACGAGGTAGCAGCGAGGAAGTGGCAATAACAGATCCACATCTGCTTTCTAGACGAAGACCATTTTATTGAATTGCGTGTCTCAAAGCCTTAGCGTTTTTTATATAATAAACACTAATTGTGAAGTGTTTAGCGAAGCGTACGTTACAGGCGAAAATATCCTTGTATGATATCAATTCTGTAATTTCTGCTGGAAAATATTGTGAACTAGAAAATGTGGATTAACTTTACCATTTATATTGTTAAATTTAAAACTTTAGCAGACCCTTCTATCATTCAGGTCCGTAAAAGAAAAAAGTCCGTAAAAGATCCTTAATTACAAAATTAAAAATACCTCTGTTCATTCAAGCCAAAAAATTCAATAAGCATATCATAAATCAAATTGCATCAACATTGTAGTGTTAGCACGGTTTCAAATGATATTATATTGGTGATGCCTCCAATCCTTTAAAAGAGCGCTACACTTCAATCGCAGTTCATAAATCCGTACGGATTTCTCTCACTGGCGCCTGCTTCGCGTCGTTCCCTGTTGGTCGCCACTCGCCTCGCCGCTTCGCACGGCTTCTTTCTTCAGTGATGTCTGTGGTCTCGATGTAGCCATACCGCGAGCGCGCCGAGCGCGGACAACGCAGTGATATTGTGTTGGTGTTCCGATCTTAGATGCCGTCATGACTTCGCCCGTCCACACTTTTTCAAGTGACTTTTGAACGTGGAGCCGGTTCTACGCGTTTTATTATCCCTTTTCCACCTGACCGGTGTCTGTGGTAAAAATGTTTCGCTATTGTTTGTAATGTCCAACGGTTTTGTATGAGTTAAACTAGTCTTCTTCGACGCAAGTTCAGTTTGGCACCGTGAGGATCAACCAGTAACGCGGTAACTTGTTGATTGTTCATAGTTTGCCAGTCCAAAAATACGTCTCTGGGGTTCTTTTAAACAGTTTTTACGTTAGTGTATGCATGTAAAAAGTGAAGTCAAATGATATGTTTTAATTAAAGAGCGTATAAAAGCGTTGCTGTACAAGTTTGTCAGAAAATTCCTTGTGTAAAAAGTAGTGAAGACAAGTTTTAAGAGTATTCAGTGAAATCTTTAATTTGAAATGAAAAATAAGTATGTATTTAAAGTCGAAAGCTGCAGTCGCAGCCGCCAAATTGAGTGAAAGAGTCGGTGCTCTCGAGCACCGGTTTTTCGTATTTGCTTGGCTCTTATACTCGTAGTTAGTTCTGTTATCGACTGCTTCAGAGCCTATTACACTTATAGATCCACCAAGTTAATATGGCAAAGGAAGAACTAACTAATTTATAGCATCTACAATGTATGTAATGTATGTACTGTTCTAACCAAAAAACGTTAATGTTTTGGAATCTCACCTCTTTTTTTAGTCGATGACTTGTCATTTGTGAACCACCTGCCTCACTGTTCATAGAGTAGTAGAAGTAGAGTAGAGTACAATAGTTCCATGCACTTAAGTTTCTAGCATAGCTTAAGTACTTGCTTCTACACTTCTACAGGTATTATTAATAAATATTGTATTATAATTTTACTAAAATAAGATCAACTGTTTTTAATTCCTTTGAGACAAATAAAACTACCTATCCATACACTTGTTAGTGAAGCATCTCTTGTCGCTGGCTCGTTAAGAAGATTTAATTAAGAAACTAGAATTGATTCAACCCACTAGTTGCAGTTCAAAAACTATGCAGCTTTAGCAGAACTATCAATTAAGAAGTTAATTACATTAAAAATATTTATTTCCATGCCTTACTTGGAAGAATGTTATTTGTGCGAATACAATGAGGGGTTTACCCCGGAGCAAAGTTGTACAGCCCAATGCCATCAAGTAAAAAAACCATACCGGATATTTACAAAAGTGTTTCATTTGTTTTTTTTTAATATTATAAAATCATCAAATTATTATACATTTATTAATTTATTATATTCTCTTTTGCATTCACGGTTTGTTATTCATTGATTAGAAACCTATAATTAAGGAATAACAAACCGTGAATGCAGAAAAGAATATAATACTTACATAATTATTATTATTACGTCTATATCACAAAGACAAAAAAAGACATGTAATTGCATTGGGATTTACATAGGTTAGATTTATCTATTGGCCTAGAATAAAAATAAATTTATTTATTTCAGGCAACAAATTTGGCCCATATAATATATACCTTATGTCTAACATACATATATTATAAAAACAATAACTTTAATAAATCTAAGTAAGTAGTAATATCTTGGGGTAATAAGACTAGGATTTTTCTGTAAAATATGTTAAGTTTTTTCTGTGGAGAATAAGTCTATATTAATGACATACTTCAGCCGTTATAGTTACCATTTCAAATTTTCCAGAAATTGTATGCAAATTTTTGTCTCTCCTCTAACCAAAAATCTTTTGGAATAAGGAATCAAGTAGAACCATAACATTTTATTTCAAAAAGTAAAAAATAAAGGCACGTGACGATCACGACCCACAGAATCGAGGAATACAATTACAGAAATAACAAATATTTGTACCTAAAACTAAAAATCTAATTAAAGAAAAATAGAAGTAGGTACTAAACATTGCTGTTGCACGATTAGCTCTTTGTCTACGTATAGACATGTTGCTAAAATAAAGAAACGTCCTCCATTCATGGACATTTTCCGATCGAATCTTTTCCATATGACTTGGCTCATCATTCTAGTAAATAAAATCTCAAGGCGATCTGTTTTCACAACCGGCCTGTTTGATATCAACTCTCATAAGGTTGGTCTTGTTTCTGTCTCCCAGAAAGGTTTCACATTTAGGTTAAGCATTTAAATTTGGTATTGTCAACCGATCAGTTTTTTAAATCAGTCATAGTATGACACACCTAATGTTTAGGAGAGATGAATCTAGGTTACCTATAAGTTTTGTGCTAGACCACAATTTTAATAGTTAAATTCTGTTTTCATCTGTTATAACAAATATGAATTGAGATTGTTCCTTCGATATTTCCAACAAAGTCTCACCTGAATTGATATTTTATTCTTTCAGTGACATCGTACATCTTCATAGTCACTTATTCTCTTTAGAACAAATCATTTATGTGTTCATTACTATGCTCTCATTTATCACAATATAAATTAAAAGCTAGTTTTTAGTCTCTGCCTGCGGGAGTTTTCGTATTTAATAAGAGATGGATATCCTGTAGAATCTACGAGTATCTCTCTAGAGTATTTTCTACCGGGATACAATACTCTCTAAACAAAGTTACTTAAATACAATACTCTAGAGAATCTTCTACCATGAGAAAGTAAATAAGCTACTCTAGAGAGTCTACTGGGATACTTTAGAGAGTGTTATTTCCCGGTAGACTCTCTAGAGTAGCTTAGCTCAGGGTTCAAACCTTAGGACGAATTGACTTCGCAATCAGTTTAGTAATTTAGGTGTGGTGTAAAAGAAGGTGCATTTAGTAATGACGTGCTATTTTTAAATAGCAATTTAGTTTATCTTTTTACATTTAAATTTTAAACTTACTTATTCGTTAGCTAAAAGTAATACATTAGAATGTTTCAAAAGTATTCGTCGGGAAGAAATAGTAACGATTTTATTACTCCTAAAAATTTAGTTAACAAACATTAGACTGCAATCTAATTTCCAACTGTGATTTTAATTCCATTTATTTAACGATACAGATAAGCGAACCTTTTCTCACCTTCGAACAAAAGGTGATAAAAGCCAAAATCAACAATAGTGCATTGATATTGACAAAACAAAGAACTTTTCGAAAACGAGATGAAGTCTCGACCTTGAAATTAACACGTTTTTAATTTCTCACTTCGAAGAATTTTTTAACAAAGGTTATGTATTTTAAAACTTAAGCGTTTATTGAATTAAGATAACATAATTGTTGATATTTATAATACTGTAGGGTCGTAGTATGCTTACTTACCAAATTATACCAAAGTAGAAAACACAGGCGATATTGTTCATATTGCTGAGAAGAAAAGTAATATTTTAAAATCAAAAATAAATTATTATAGAATAACTATCATTTAGAAATCAGGGTAGGTATAAGTTTTAAAAACCTATTATGTAATTAGGTGAGCGGTGGTAGCTCAATGGCAAGGACATGCACCTCTAAAACTAGGTGTGCGGGTTCAAACCCGGGCACGTACCTCTGGATTTTTCAAACCTATGTACGTATTTATACCACTAGCTCGAATGTGAGGGAAAACATCGTGATGAAACCTGCAAATTCAAAAACAACTTTGGATTTGTAACCATGATCTAAAAATTGTCTGGTTCCCCTAACTCAGGGTTACGAATGTCAGGTCGGCAGTCACTTCAATGTGATTACCAGACTCGCTAAATCCTGGATCATGGTCTAAGCGGACCCCGTCTAGGCACGGAACATAACGCTAGGAAAATGAATGAATGTAATTAGGTCTACGGGAAAATGTCAATCGATATGTATAAATTTATTAAGTTGAATATATAGAAATCGTAGGTACTAGAAAAGGGTACGCTTCTAGCCAAAGTATGCCTATGTACTGTGTAGTAGCTGAATTCTCATTAATTGTCTATGATACTACACTTTCTACCACTATCTCTCAAATTCTGCATGTTTTCTATACTGTCTAAAATATGTCGAGTTAATTTTTCGTGTAATATAACTACCGTCCTATGCAGGTTTCGGCTGGTCTGAATACTTTGGACAGCAGTATATTTCATGTTGTACAGCTCGCCTAGTAGTTACTCATTTATGAGCAGTGTAACAGCCAATCCATCGCACACTAGCTTGCGTCCGCGTTTCATTTGTATAGGAACCACTGTCTTCTGAAGAGGTTTTGTTATGCAAATAGTTTTTTGACTAAGTGTGTATTAAGGAGCTTGGACTCTGCCTACCCATTAGGGGATTACAGGCATGATGATGTATGCTATTATAGTTCTTGATACATCAAAAGTAAGAATTTGATGTCACAGTTGTTAAAGTCTAATCTTTAGCAACGCATAAAAGTTGTTTCTTAAATTTAAAATGGAAATTAAATTAGGAATAAAAAATGCTCATTTGAAATCGAGTACAGCTAAACGCTATATTCCATATTATACCTAGGCATTTGTTGTTGTACAACAAAGGCTGTGTACGGTTAAATTCGTACAGCAACAGCCAGCTACCGATTAAAGTTTTTTAAAAGTAAAGAATATTTAAACGCGCCTGCCAATTTACAATTCCATAAATGTGGAGGGAGTTGTTTTAAATTACCGAAACGCTGTTTATACCGGAACAGGTCGCAGGACCGGCGTGTTCGTTTTTTGCGGAGACCGGTCGTAGATGCGGGCGGGTCCGGGTGACCACGTCTAACCAACGAACTGCAGCCATAAGAAATATCGGCGTGTTATTTTTTGGGCAAAAGAAAAAGTTGACCAACTGTGTAGCTTACTAAAATTACCTCAGGTGCTGTTTATTTTTTGGATGATGATATGACTGATGATCTAGCGGCTAAAGTGTACTAATTTTTTGACGTTTTCCATATAAAATCGACAACGTGATTCGAGTTTGTTTGATCTTGTTCAACCTTTTTGGCCTTGATTGCAGTGAGTTCCTTGACTTTACCTTCTTCTGTTAGGCGCTGCTACGCCACTTCAATTCCAGTTTCCAAGAGCCTCCTCTCCCCGTCCTTGTCACAGCTGGCCACATTTGTAAGACTCCCTCTTCCCTAGTGTGACATCACATGTTTTGCAATTTTACATCTAAAATTATGATTTATTAGATTTCATGTCGCGAAACTTAGGACTCGTCCTACGCCTTGTCACAAAATTTATTTGGTGGAGGGGATGACGTTCGTGGTATACGAAGATTATAGGTATTATTATAATAATTAAATGAAGAGGCAGACATTATAAGAGAAAAACATTTGCATTAACTTTAAATGATTATGGTACTAGATCGGACACCTGTCGTATTATAATGGGCAAATCCCCAGGAAGCTTACATTATACAACAAGATTATGTAAAATGAGTTCAATGATTTCCAAAGCTTGGGTTCCTGGGCTTAATAGTATTTTATTATGATTTAAAAAAAATCATATATTATTATTAAATAAATAAAACGCGTGCTTTGAACAGCAGGGAAAGCAAGCGTATGGAGACACAAAGTCTCTGCTATTGCGATATAATAACAATCAATACCTACATTTTGTAGCATCTCAATCTTTAGACACCATACGCATTACTTAAATAGCTAACACCGTAGTGTTAATTATGATTCCATTTCCTTTCCTTCGAGAAGGCGTGTGACGTCACGACCACCATTTTGCAATTACAATGCGATAGTTTTCTCGCATTAACAAAGACTCACTTTCTCAGATTGCAACAAGTACGTGTAGTAAGTCTTTGTAAACAGAAATAAAAATTAACATAACATATTTTAATCGGAAATAATGTCTTCGAGACTGACCAATATCGTATGATGTACCTATTACTTAGCTGATTACACAAACGATACTGCAGAAGGTCAATATTTGTGGAGGATAAAATTCACAAGCAGTCACAGTGCTTGAATTTTTTTCGCGGAAAAAGTCCAGTGGTTTTTAAATTCGTATGTTTTGAAAAACACTTTTGTTCTGTAAAAATCTTAGGATATCATAATAATATTTTTTAATATAAAACCGGCAAGTAATGTTTGAAATCACGTTAAGGCGAACTGAACTGTATTAGCATTAGGAATTTGTTTGTTTTAATAACAATCGTTGATCGTTGAATGAACATTCCTACATTGAAAATATAATACGTACATTATTAAACGTACCTTGTTGGTATAGTGTTAAGTTTAAAAGATCACATGCATGAGTTATTCTTCAATTTCGAGACAAGAAAAATAGTGCTGTGTGTATGTTGCTCCATAGACATCTATTGATGGTTAACAATGGTGTCATTATTGGTAGGACTTTTAACATCTTCGTTAATTAGAGTTTATTATTGGGATTTTTAGATTTAATTACTTATAAGTGACAGTACATCTCTATTCTTACCTATCTCGCCATTATTCAAAGCACTGACAATACACATTGGTGCCAATTGACAGGCCCGTTGGTCGAGTGGTCAGAGATCCTGGCCACGAAACCGAGGGTCGCGGGTTCGAATCCCGCTAGGGGCAAATGTTTCGTGTGATGAACGTGGACATTTGTACTCGAGTTATGGATGTTTATAAACATATTTAAGTATGTCTATCCGTTCACCTAGTATCCATAGCACAAGCATTAGCTTAGTTTGGAACTAGGGAATTGGTGTGCCAGTCTGGAGAATTTATTATTATTATTATTATTTATAATTGATTTTCTAGATCTATGTCTACTGTATTTACGTAAAATTAGTTAATGAATGTTGCCCAATATTTTTTAATTATTTCATTTCTTCCTATTAGTAAACGGAGTATAGGCGAAGTGCTAATCATTATTTTGAAGTATTAAAACATATTCAGTCAAAAACTACTTCACAGTTTTGGATTATTAAATATGTCCCATGTTGGTTTGGGACTTAAAAAGAATGTGCCAACTGTGTTCCTTGTCAAGCATGTCATAAAAGGCGACTAATGGTATATCGGGTTTTGGGTATGTGATTGTGTAGGCGAGCTAGCAACTTGTCACTACTTTTCACAATTTTCTATCTAACCTAGCCAAATTTTATTTTTGTCTGAATTTGGTTAAAGGGCCTTGCTGTCCCTTTGACTCTGTCTACCCATTCGGGGATTACAGGCGTGATGTTATAAACATTTAATATGACATAGTATGTCACATTAAATGTAATATCATGATTATCCGTACTTTGCTTCGTTGCTTTGCAGAGACACATGTTATTACAGTAACATTCTATGACGTACTAAGCATCTCAGTATTTCCTTTCCAATTACATTACGATCATATTTAATGTTGTGGAGGGCCTTCTAAGAATTCTAAGTACTGCAGAACTTGTATTTATTTTTAATAGCTGTTGACCCACGATTTTGACCGCGTGGTATTGTATGAAAGACTCTTAAGGAACCCTAATTCTTTTTCAAAAATCTAAATTGTTATAACAGTTATCTACTGGTGTAGGTTCATCAAAAACAGAACAGACGGACAACTTTTTATTCCATATTTTTCTGTATATATACAAATATTTTTATATGAAAAATATGGTATTTTAAAAATTGACGAGGTAACACAAACGCTTGTAGCGTTTGTGTTGCCTCGTTGGGCTCGCGCAAGTATGGTCACCGTACAGTGCAGCGCGCGCTTCGGACGACTGAGACCACGTGACAAGCGATGCGCACGCACTAGTGTACACGAGGTGTACTTTATTTAACATTTTGTAAATATTATTTGGTCAAAATATAACATGGTTTAAAAGATAATATACATATGCTTAGATGAATCTTAATACTGTGGTGGGATTACTAAGCACCTGCATTTATTTATTATTCTCAAGATGTTCATCTAAATACTGTTCTATCTGCCTGTGACTTGCAGTCACAAGTTGTATCTTACTTTCCCTTGGCACCATTTTATAATTCCTTAGCATTTAGCTTCACATGTTTTAATGTCTGAGATATTTTTCTAAGAAAATCATAATATACTCATCGTATAGTATTTTGAATTGGATGATTTGGTAACCAGATTACTTTAAATTTTAACTCGATGATACTTTATAAACATATGGTTGTATTTATATTATAATAGGTGCTCTATATATATGTGTACATTATCTTTATTATTGATTATTTAATGAAACATCAGTAAAATAAGATTGGTATTTTTTTATTTTATTTGTAAGCTTATGATTTTCTCGTTTGTATTCGAGAGGGTTCGTAAAGATAAATAAAAGAACTTTTTTATATCTGATAGTCATTTTATCCAGCTCGGGGCTAAATTCTATTTGAATACGTTCGCCATTTTGTTAATATATCTATAAACTGTTGTATCTATATTGAAGACTCCCAATATGATATACAATAAACAGTGTATCGGCACGCCCGATGTCTTGTATCCTTTCTCACGCAGAGTGCTTGCGCCGGCGCAGTGTAACAAGCAAAAACTACAGCCTCCGTCGATGTAGGTATCCGTGTTATTTATTTGTGCGTGGTCAGCGCATCGGCACAAAACTTGTGCTCCGAGAGCTGGATGCACTTGAAATGACCTTATAAAGGAGGAATTTAGTATGTACAGCGGATACTGTACTTGTAAATCTGCAATAAATTTAACTTATAATGAAACATAATTAGGAGCAACGGTATCTTTCGTATGAAGGTATTTAAACCGATATAGGTAAGGTGGTCATACAGTAGTAAACGGAGAGGCCATGTGGTATAAATAAAGCGTGACGTCACTGTTTGAGAGGAAATATTGTAGTTTCTTTTAAACGAATTTAATAAAAATAAAGACTTCTTACTTTTGTTTCGTCGATCGGTTTTTAACACACCAACACGCCCGCAATTCCAGAAGGAAGAGACAGAGCTCATGAGCAAAAACTACCTTATAAATTTTTAGCTAAAAGTGAAATTGATTTAGGTTAGATTATGAAAACGTATCGTTAAACGTTTAACCTACACAATTATAAACCTAATACCTACCCAATACACGATTGATCGCCTTTTTCATTGACACTTTCTTTTTATCGGTTCTTTGTAATAATTTATTTAACACATTATTATGTATATCTATATGTATACTAATACGGAACGAAAAACTTTGTACCCATTTTTATGAGTATTACGCAGACGGAGAGTATGAGTTTCGGCACAGTTAAAGTTTATATGGAGAAATGCAGAAAGCTAATATTACAATAGATAATGTATGAGCAATACTTTAAATAAATAAAACAAATTAAACCAATAATAATCGAAATTCGACCAGTGGGCGATTACTATTAAATTTTAAATAAATTAAAATATCCACTAGCTCTTGCACTATTGGTCATCAGCAGACGCCGGGTCACTGACCCATGTTGCCGCACCAGACATTTCGAATTGAGTCTATGACTCTAAATCAAATATTGGAGGTCAGTGGTCATTTTCAAAATCCACAAAACCCGTTAAATAATAAAGTAATACTAATTGTTATTATTAATTCAAACAATTCTTAATTTTACTTTTCTTATTTGATATGACAATAATATTATATAATTGACTACGCACTACGTACTCATTATGTTGGATCAATTAATACATCGTAGTGAGTAAATTGGATTTGGAGCGGCTGCCTATCAATGTAAGTCAATAATTATTTTTGAGTTTATTTTAAATATTCATTGTATTATATCATTGTACACATTAGTTTTGAAAATATTAATTAACGTTAAAACTTAACATTGACTTATTAAAAACGTTTTTCTAATAAGATTCATATAAACTAAAATTATCTCTTATCCACAAAGTGTGGTCGAAGCCACCACATTTTAATGACCACGCGAGATACCATTCAGCGCAAGTGTGGCCAACTTTACAAAACAGATGTTTTTGCTCGTTACCAAGCGGTTGATTGCATAAATTGTATACAAAATATCCTCTGCAAATAATAACCAACCTCCCTGCCTGGTGTATGGGAGACATACTCTTACAAAATGGTATGATTATGATCATAATTTGAATAATAACCAAACGTCAATCTAGTTTAGATTGATACTGATCTTAATATATGTATATTTACAGTAATAATAGGACTAGCCTTTCTTTCTCTAGCATGGACTCATTGTCTCGCAATAAATATTTTTTATTTTTATTATTATTTAATCTTTTTCTTATTCTATGGTAAAATCGGACTCATAAAAAAATTTAAAGCGTTTTTTTTTTCAAATTGCAGGATACCTAAGAGACATGCGAAAATGTTCAGTAATAGGAAGATAATTATCTTGTTGCCTCACTTGATACTTTAAATCTAGGCTAATGAAATAGCTGAGAAAAGTAATTTCTGCATATCAAGAGAACTTAGTGGGAGCCAATCATGGTATGTGATCTGGTTAGCCACATGTGAGTGAGGGATGTGTTGTGAAGGCAATATGCGAGTCAGGGTTGAGACAGGTGGCATTGTGCCAGTGGAGAATGCAAGAAATGTTAGTGATGCGGTGAAGCTGAGGCGTCCTTAATATCCTTACATACATACATACATAACATCACGCCCATAATCCCCGAAAGAGTAGGCAGAGTCAAAGGGACAGCAGGCCCCTTTAACCACATTCAGCCCAGAATAAAACTGGGCTGGATTAGATGGAAAATGGTGAAAAAGTAGTGACAAGTGGCTAGCTTGTCGCCTACACAATCACATACCAAAAAGCCGATATACCATGAGTCGCCTTTTACGACATGCTAGGCAAGAAACACAGTTGGTACATTCTTTTTAAGTCCCAGACCAACACGGGACAACTTAATATCCTTATTTTGTCATTCTTTTCTCATTTACCTACCCTACGCATTCTACAAGCTTATTTGTATTATGTAAAACCGAAACACAGGTCAAATATTTTTATTTAAATAATCAGTATAAAAAAATAATAATGGTATCTCTTTGTGTTGCCTCGTTATCCTCGCGCGAATATAGTAACCGTATACCGCGTGGCGCTTGCGCTTATTAGAAATAATACAAAACGGGATTAAACGACCTTGTGACTTTGTGACAAGCGATGCGCAAACGCCGTACAGTTTCTAATAAAATTTGAATAACTTAAGATTTTGTAAATATTGTTTTTTCAAATGTAACATGGTATGGTATACGAACTGTTGCAATCGATTCATATAACAATTCTGTTCAGTTTTCAGGTTTCGTTTATACTTAAAATGAGGTTATATGGTCGTTTGATAGAGAGGGCTACACTGTAAAATGCATAGCAAGATAATCTGAGCAAAGTCTTTTTATTACAGGTAATTAATTTCGCATGCGCATTGGAAAACGGTACCTTTTCTCTACCTCCTAGAATCTAATTCAGATTTCTTTGGACTATTAGAGACAATGTACTCTCATATTATTTGTAGGAAATTGTCATATTTTTATCAAAAATAGTTTTATTTTTATTTTTGTCTCGACGATATTATTCTATCATAATTATTTGTTAAAAGAGCATCAGAAAAAAAACTGTCGAAATTGAAAAATGTTCCATCAAATCATATCTTGTTGTGGTGTCTAATTCAAGTGTCTAATAAAATGCAGATATATGCAAAGAAGCAGACTGAATTCTATTAAATAACTGTCTTACTAATGTCCCGTATGCGAGTAAGCGAGTGTCAATAATCGCACACTTTATTGAATAACAGGACAGGTGAATAAAGTGTCCTAATGGACGCGTTGTTGTAGACTTTCTCTCGGTAATATGCAGAGCGAACAAATTGTTTTGTATATTATTTTATCAATAGTCAACCTGTTGGACGGGTTCTGTCGTGAAATGTGGCTAGCTCGTGTAGCCGTGGTGCCAGACAGGAACGGTTTTGACTGAAACTAAAAACGAAAAGAAAGTTTTATCTTGTTTAATACGGCTATGAACGCACGATAACTTGCAATATAATATTGCACGAAAATACTAGACTCCAATGATCCGCGTTTCCCTTAAATTGCTATTTTTATGGATCTAATGACTGTGTGATACATGTTGATTTTAAAACGTCCTTTACTATCTGTTAAAAAAAAGTGTTAAATAAAACACGTCACATGTGAAGAATACACACACAGAATAGGTACGCTCTGTTCGCCATAACACAAAATATTATTTTAAAAGACGTGTTCAGTTCAGTATCATTGTGTAACAAAAGTACGCACATAAATTGTCTATGCAGACGCTGAGTAGTAATAGGGAGGCGATTTCAAAGCAATTCAACCACCCTGTACTATAATGAATATGTAACTTAGTAGTAACTAAGTTACACATTCATCCTATATCAGCAGGGGTAGTAGGTATTAATCGACAAAACACATCAGTATGGGCGTAGTTCAGTCGTTCTTAACTTTTTTTAAGAAGAGACGAAACAAAAAATGTGTGGATGTTGTTACTAGAGTTATCTGTCTGATTAGGTACCTTCTTACTCAGCCCCCTCACAGTATATCTGATGGGCGCGAATTTGGTCATGGTCTAAGTCCTTGCCAGCTATCCTCAATCGGCCAGCCGCAGAGTGAGGATAGCTGGCTTAGACCATGATTGTGTATTTAGTACGGCTGGTTAGAAGCGACTGCTTATCAGACCTTCTTTCAAAATATGTGTTAACTTATTAGTCATTATATTGTTGTCTTCTTTTGGATGTCACGGAAATGTTTGCTTGCTTGGGGGCACAGGCCCAACATGTAGAGGCACCTTGAGACGTTTTAATACGCGTGTGTGGAGTACACCGGGCGGATCTTACTTTTGAGTATACAAACATATATATAATTATATATATTTAGTTTCCACTGGATTTTAAGGAAAGAACGGGCCTAACAAAATATAGTCCCTGAGCTACGAAAAAGATGCGTTTATTTGTTATGTAGAGTTATGCGATAAGGTGGATGTATGCGGCTCTGGAGTAGTATTTGTACGTAACTGATTATGTGTTTGGGTGCAACTGAGTGCTTGGAGCTCTGTGAGGTTATCTGTATGTGAGGAATTGTTTGATTGTGTGAAACTAGATGCGTTTGACTCGTGGACGGTGATTGTATGCTAGTGATTTTGTGTCTGGATGAAATTGCGTGCATGAATATTATTATTATAATCTTTAAGGGACAACATCTTTATATAATGGGATAAATTGAATCATGATGTTTTCCCGCACCCACAAACAAGTAGTATAAATCTGTATATCGATATCAAAGATCCACAGGTTTGCATCAGCAGCCATCGCTTGTGAGGCCTTAATATTGAGCTCCCTTTCTACATTTTACGTTATTAGCATTTGAAATTCATTGTGATTGGTGTCAACACCCCTATTGACCTGTTACAGAATACAAATTTTGGATTATTAATGATATTTCGATTGCAGTTCTGACCCGATGGCCTACTAATAAGAATCGATAGCATACGAAGTACCGCTACAACCCGCGCCGTATGTTTTAACAAGAATCAATTTACTTTAATTATTCAAAGATTTACCGGCTGTTAAAAAACTTTCCAGCCGCTTTGTTGTGCTTGAACAAATTGCAAATCATTAGGACTATTAGGACTAGGGCTGCAGTCATCCATCCTTACATATCATAACATGTAGTAAATTTTACTTCATTAAAAACACATCTAAATAAATGACTTCGATAGAAATTGACATTTTTAGCGTAAGGCTCGATCAAAGAGATTAATAGGAAAAAACCAGTAGAATAAGTACGATATAACGCTGTAATAACATTCGTAATTATGTTATCGTCTTACAATAATAAAGAATAACAATTAACTAACAGACAGTTAAATTAGTCATTATATAGTGCTATAGTTTTGTGGTTAAACCAACATTCCGATCGATATTTAATTCACTTAGATGTTTTATAGTGTAGAAAATATCAAATAATAAGTTATTCTCAAGTGTTGCTTTGGAAAGTTGCTTATTAGTATTGTAGAGACTCTCATTTCCCCGAAATTTCATACATTCCCTAAAATTATATCCAAATAATGACATACGAAACATGTAGTAGTAATAAAATAAACCAGAAATGCATAAAATAAAACTTATTTAAACAATAAAATCGTGTTACGTTGTTAAAACTGTAATAAAACTCGTTGGACGTTGTGAGCTTCTAAATGACATATTCAGTTAAAACCTAGACACGAGAGAATGAAGGTATTAGGTGACTTTAAAAGCGTATTCACACGGACTTAAGAATCCACACGTGAGTGCGTATTGACACACAGTAAGCCCGAGTGCGAACGCAAACGTGTAAATAAATTGATTTTTAGTTTGATGTAGCGTATTAATTTGTACTACTTTTTGAAGTTCCAATGGAAAGGATAGACAAAGCACGAACTGTGTATATTTTAGAAGCTGACCCTTTTAGTTGCGTTTTATAACATCATTTCCAAAACAAGGCTACCGAGGTTATTAGAAAAAGTCTTAAATTATCTATGACATTCGGTAGTGATCTACGGCAGTACCTTTCCGGTAATAAGGAGTTGACGGTTTATCACCCCCGTGCTCCTATAACATGTTAAGCCGTTGGTCTTGCGCCTGACCTCTCGCCGGTCTTGCCGTCTCACTGAATTATGAGAGTGAAAGAACAGATATTGTACCTTTGTTTGCGCAGATATTTAGTTGGCTAACCCTCGTTGCGGTTATATTGGCCGTGGCGGTTAGGAGGATAATATTATTACTTGAAATGGTTTATTCGCGTTATGCGTGCACGCATACTTACCAGGACTAAAATAAATACAAAACGCTCACTGTTTATACCTCAGCCTTGTCCATGAGGTAATACTTAGTACTTCGCCGCGGTACCGCCCCTTTCTTTGAAGTAACAACGATCGGAATTGACACTCATTAGTTATAGTACTTCCTGATCGTGGGAATGCAGCCCTGTGTGGGCGTTGCCTGCTACCGATGGTCACAAAAGCCTTGCAAGTCTAGTCTATTAGCGTACAACGTGTTAACTTGGAAAAGTGTGTTTAACCGAAACTTATTCGTGTAAAAATCCATGTTTAGCCTTTACAAACCTAACTTTTTCTGTGACTATTGAAAAATGAGCTGTATGTTTAGTAATTGACATTTAATTAGTTATCACATTAAATTAAGTACTTACTTACTTTATAATCTTTATACATGATGAATCATAGATTTAGAATTTTTCGACTACGCTAAAGATACACAAAGCGTGGGAGCGAGAAATCCTGCTGTAATTCAAACCGCCCGAGAGAAAAAGAGACAGCGAATGAAGTACCTATATGTCAATGTTTTTTCGAGTAAGAGGCCATAGCGTCCCGGTCTATTCTACGTCGCAGTGAAATTTGTGAATTTATGTATTAAACCTTGGATTATAATCGAGAATATTAAATGTGCAATTGAGGTGACTTGTTCTGTACGTGATTGTGAGGTTACATGACGGAATAATCCGAATAAATACGCTTTTTACAGGTAAATACGATTTTAACATTAGATTTTTTCAAACCATATTTTGTCAAATTCTTGCTAGTAATCGGTTTAGAAAAATATGTTTACAATAGTATATTGATTATAATTGATCTTTCTTAGTATACATCGTGATTATAAACAGAATTGGGGCAAATATTGTGTAAAATAGTAAATAGTTCGGTTACGCTAGTGCTTGACAAAGCGGTGACGTCACGAGTATCGATAAAAACTTAATCATCTTTTAGCGACATCATGACATGAATACAAAGTTATTTAGCTAAGTTATGTTGAAATATAATTATATTCACATTGGGAACTCATTATCTCCGTATATTTGTTAGTTAACTAACTGATATTTTTTCTAGGTTTCCAAGCAACCCAGCATTGTGTAAAAAGTCGATGCGGACTATAGGCTGACCAGATTGGACTCCCAGTAAGAACTCCACTATCTGCAGCAAACATTTCGATGGCAAATGAGGGCAACAAAAAATTTGTTGCACTACATATTATTTTTAAATAACTAAATGTCACCAAATTAAAAGTTGCTAATATATTATTTGTTTCATTTCATTCCATCAGTCAAAGCAAAAGTCATGTATTTTTGTCTTATAGGTATAAATCAAAGAACATATTTCAATTTTTTTTTCATTTTTTACACGCTGAATATACAAGGAATACATTTTACCATCTCATTGTTTATAGATCTGCTTAAAATGCGATTTCTTACCGACTAATTCCGATTTACCTAATATAAACAACTGCTGATTTCATCAATGCCATAAATAATTAATCAAAAGTATAAAAAAGTGTTTTAAATACCTATAAGTATTATTAGTATACAACTGAATCAGTCGATAATGTGAAAGTGCGTCTTTGACAACACTATTTTTAACTCACACATAGACGTCAACCAACACATGTTTAAATTTATTTTGGTCATGTCTCCGAGCCGTCATTGTGTATCTTGTACATCCTAAATCTATGTGATGAATTATTAAAATGTTATTCGAAACTACAATATTATGCTTAGGATGACCAAGTTATGACAGTTGGATTTTTGGAAAAAGATATAATAGATCACCAATTTACTATGTACAAATAAACATTATGTTCATAGTTAGGTATCTTACTTGGAAATTAAGTGTTGTTCTTAATATAAAATGTCCGAGGTAATTCCAAGTTTAATTGTTAGTATAGATAATGGCATCATGTGACAATGCAACAAGCTTATCTATATCAAAGGAAAACAATGGAGGGAGTCAACCCTGGACTGGTACAAATGACAGGTGAACTGTGATGGCGGATGGCTTGCTGACGTTCACACGGCTCATATAGTTTATGTTGCATACGTATAAACTGTAATTGGACCAATTTGATTCGTTGGCTCTGTACTAACTATGTATGTTAGTTCACAACGCGCCTTGTTTTGTTGTTTTACGTAATGGAAAATGAAGATAATTTGGCCATAAAAATATTTGCATACATATCATTACGCCCTTAATCCCTGATGGCAGAGTACATAGAGCTATAAGCACCCGAATCCCCAGTCAGCTAAAAATTATATAACTACAAATCTAACAACAACTACACCATGTTTGTTTCGATACCCAGATCAAACGTAATTCATACTAGAAAAGTTTACCGGAAAAAACTTTTCTAGTATGAATTACGTTGATGTTGCATTATTGTGTTAGACATAACTAAAACGTTATAGGCTGTGGCCATAAGCAGGGTGGGCAAAAAGAGACTTGCGAGGCGCGCGACGAGGGACGCTGCTAGCGGTTAATAGTCCGACCAGCGAGTAATTATTGAGCAAACCAAAATTGATAAAGATACAGCGCGTTAAAATACCTCGTGACGTCACTAGGTGCGTAAAATTTTACCGTCCAAGTGACGTAAAGTGCCCCATTTCAGATCTTTAAAGCGTTGTGTCTTTGTAATTTTATAGTATTAGATAAAGTAAAAAATATTAGATAAATTAAAATATAATACGTATTCAATATTTTTTAATGATGTAACTTGCGGACTATAATTTTTTTTAAACTAGCTTATTATATTATATGTCCATGTAAAACGAAATTTGTTTTTGCACTCGCATCCGTGTATGGCTTACGAAAACTCGTCAGGCGTTGGCATAACATGCGGGTACCGTGGCGAATGAAGTATACTTACATGCATTTTTGATTAAACTAATGAAATAAAAAAATCTGCCAGATGTTTTTTTACAACTGTAATTTTCCACTTCTCGATACATTTAAGAACGTTAATTTTGCATGATTTAACCCATTTTTTTAAGGTAGGTCCTACACAACTTGTGTAAATTTATTGTAATATTATTTGTGTTAGCTTATTGTGAAAATAGCAACTCATCGAAATTACATTAAATAAAGTTCTCTGAGTACATAACTTACTTACTTTTGTTTGCACATTACGGATATTGACTTTTGACTTACTTTATGTGTATTACTGAATCACTAATATGGCTACTTACTTTGATTTATAGGCTGTAGTAGGTTTCATGTTATTAGACTTAAAGATATAGAAGCTTTTTTTCGTTTTCTTAGGCAATTCCGATATTCTAATTGCGTTAACCACTAACGGGTCTTGGCAAGAGGCAAGCTAGCATTTAAACCTTAACTCAATGTTTTATTTGTGGCTGTGTTGGCTTCTCAAGGTATCATGACAAAAATATTTGACTTTCCACCCAACATCTATGAATGATGATGCTTCTATCAAGATGCCAATCCAAACGTATATATATTGTTAATAAGCTATTCATGTACACGACTAAACTAGCTAAATTAATATTGATTAATTTCAAGGTGCCATAGTCCTGATTACCGAATTCGTTACGCTTATCTTAACTATCAGCTAAAATTGTCTGTCTGACCCTATAATAGTTTCGACCTTGTTTTAATTGTTGCAATAACGGTCTTGATACTTACTCTTCCTTGTTGTGATATGACAGTGACATATCGCATGTGTGTAAATAGGTCAATAAGTACTGTATTGTTTACATAGATACATGAATATAATATTAAATGCTTGATATGTAACTAAATGCGTGTTCTTCCTTAGATATCGCATAGGTACCTACACTATTGCTTTCATATTATCAGTATTTTAGCATAATAAACGTAATGGCGTATTGGATAAGAGTATTAATTGGTATGTTTTTAGTATGATAGTAGCTGTTGCCCGCGACTTAGTCCAGTGTAGTCCAATTAAAAAAAAAATCACAAATATAATTACATTTTCGAAAATGAAAGATTTTATTAAGTTCATTCAAACTCTTTCCCTCTATAAAGTATGTTTATTGACTTTATAATAGCAAAACTTGTATGTATTTCCATTTGTTTTATTGTTAACATTAAAAGAGACCGTTTACATTTTTAAGACGCATCAGTATTCAAAATCTCACTATTAAACGTAATGTTCCATTTGGATGCGTTGTTTACACTTATAAATTTAAAAGGGATTCTCCGCCTCGCACGGTAGTCCCAATACGCCCTATGGTTGTATAATTTTTAACTCGAATTAAAAAAAAAACTATTTGTCAAACGATTTTCAACCGTGACTTCGTCGTTTTAGAGCACGAACAAAAAGTGTCGGGAATGTTATTGTTACTACGGGCCGTCGAGGATTCCATGTAATTATTATCTCCCGCATTCTAAAGGCAGTCGTCCATTTCTTTTTTTAAACGATACTAGTCGAAGTCGGTCACGGGAAATGCGCACGGACCCTGAATGGGCCATAGGCGTTGCCGGTTAGATGCATTATGAGGTTTTGTACATAAAATTAAGTGTTACGTGCCAGTTCGTCTGCTATTCGGCTAAAATATGTATAAAAAAAATGATGGTACCAAATGCAGTAACTTATTTCCAGAAAATATTTATAAGTAACCTATAAAAAATAAATATACGTATTGGTAAGTAACTAGCAATAACGCCTTCTTCATGTTCTATGGCGTTAGTTATTTCTGTAGTGCGCCCATAAAATACCACTATTTGCACATAAATGCTAGACATTATTTCAAAGACATGTTACGAGATAGTTGTCACTTGCAGGATGCAAGCGGCGTAGACCGTCCATTTTGTAGACTGTTTGCCGTAGGCTGCTTGTATCGAGGAACCAGCTCTGGCTTGAAGTTTCCTGACTGATAGGAAGAAGAACTTGGAACTTGCATTTTATTTATAACTTCCGAAACAAGATGCTCTTGTTGCACATAACCTGTTCATCTTTGGATTGTATTATGTATTTATTAAAAAAATATGGAATCATTCCCTAAAAAGTCAAATTTTCATAGTTTTAATTCGAGAAATAAATACAAACTTGCTGTTCCAAATCTTCTCCAAAAAAGTGGTTATTCATATTTATTGGTCTGAGCATTAAAATATTTAATAAAATATCTACATAAGTTCATATTATGCATTAAATATTTTTTTATGAGTAAGGGCTAATATAAGATTGAAGAATTCCTCAATGACAAGGATTTATGGTTAACTTCATAATTAAGTGTTCACCTGCAGTGATATTTAGTCTAAGTGTAGATAATTAAGTTTACAAAATTGTATAATTGGCATTTAAAAGAGTAACTATCGAGTTTTCTGCGGTTTCTTCCCGATAGAATCGACCTTCCGAAATGTAAGTATTATTTGTTCTTTTTGTTTTCATATATTGACTATTTTAAGTGCTTTCTTGAAGCCTATATAAATAAATCTATTTTGAATTTTAATTTTAATCTACCCGATTCACGCCGGGTCGTGGGGTAAGACATTCATTTTTAGTTAAGCATTAATTAAATTATTATTACCGAATCGTTAATTAATCGACCCACGCTCATTCTTTGCACAACGAGGGGCGTCAACGTTATGTAATATTCTTAGAGCAAGTAATAACGTAATAAATCAAATTGTAATTTGCTCTATATAGGTACAGTCACGTACAGTGTATGTGTGGAATAGCAAATATTTTGACGTATATTCATATTTAAGGTTCCGTACCTAAAGGGTAAAAACGGGTCTGTCTGTCCGTCTGTCTGTCACCAGGCTATATCTCATGTACCGTGATACACTTGAAATTTTCACAAATAATGTACTTCTGTTGCCGCTATGACTACAAATACTAGAAAGAGAATAAAATCAATATATAAAGGCACTCCCATATAACGAACATGTATGGGAGTGCCGTTTTTTGTTCGATATTAATAACGGCAACAGGAAGACACTTGAAATATTCATAGAATATTTAGTGTAAAGATAATGGTACGGAGCTCTTCGTGCGCGAGTACGACTCGCACTTGGCCGGTTTTAACTTTTAAAATGTGTTTATTTATATGTAATGAACCAAAATCAAATAACAAATGGAAGTAACATCATCTGTAAAAATGACATAATCCTACCGCTTTACCGAGCGATGGTACGCTCACAAAAATTCGTGCAATACTCGGTAACGCCGGTGCAAACATTATTACTTATTAAATGTGCGTTTGCGCCATTACCCACGTATCGCCAGCTTGCCCCAATCGTTCGCAGTCTAATAATAATGCAGATAACGCTTGCATACGAGATGCTTATCAGTTTTGTTTCAGCGGTTTCGTTTGTGCAACTAAAAGTTTACGCCACTTCCGTTTAAATTTAAAATTACGAATTGATAAAGATTAATAATTCGCAAAGTTAGTAAAGAGTGTAACGTAGTGGACGTTAAGAATATTTCTGTTATTTCGTTGAAGCTGCCACAATTTTTTTTTTAAACCTGATATGCTCACGTGTCATTTTTATGAAAATCTGAGTCGATACTATATGCTTCCAGAACCTTCATGTATACCTTTTTTATTAACAACTTTTTACCTGTGCGGGGTTCGAACCTGCGCCCCTTGCTTTTGACCCGAAGTCTGAACTGTTGTACTGGCACTGTCACATAAGTTTGTTAGAAGAATTAGGGAATTTATTTATGATAATTATGAGAACCGGTTACAAGTTCCAGTAAACATGACAGTGGAAGTGGCACTTTTCGGTTAAATCTGGCGCTTGGTATCCAAATGTCTAGACTGCTCATCAATTTTGATACTGGCCGACAACCAACCTAGAAAGGCTAAGACAAAGTTCCTGCGTTATTTCAACATTTAAGTAGGGACAAGTTATTTAGTTTTTTTTTTTGAGTTTTTGATGAGTACGTGTCATTGTTGTAGAAAAACCGCTAAGTCACAGAATTGACAAGCGAAGTCTTAAACGAAGTGCCACAGTCTTGCGATATTTAAAATGACCTTGCGATATTTGAATGACCAAACACCTGTTTCCGAACAAAGCAATTATGTTTGGCTATGGGTCCTATGTAACGAATAGATTTATTAAAAATATATATTTACATGGAAGACTTGAGTGAAATCACCATGGTAATAGTATATATAGTTTAGTATTTAGTATGAATCCCTATTCACATGTTTTGGTTTCCTGAAACCTTCAAGTTTTCTCTCCTCAGAAACCTGTCCACCCCTTCGGGGATTTAGGGATGATATTATGTAAGAATCCTAAAATCTGTCTCAAGTCGCAAGTGTGTGGCGAGACCCTTGGCTTCATCATTCCCATGATTTTCCGTCTAATGCAGTGGGTACGGAACGTTCCGAGAAATGAGGAGTAACCCATGGGTCGTGTAAAACGTGTCACGCTACGGGACCGCGGCTGACGATGCAGACGTAGCATCTCATTTACATCTGTCGATAAATCGCACGTAGCTTCTTTGTGAGTCTCGATGTATGTTCAAATTAAGTTTCCAAATGTCTATATGTAGGTATGTAATCTTCAAAGTTTATCAAGTCTACAAAAATCTTTAAAGTAATTCCAATCTACCAGTGGTTTGGAATGTTGATTCTACCGGGAAGTAAACGGCAAGAAACTCTATAGTAGTTCTTTTCAGTCTCAAAATATATAGGTAAAGGTTAATTATGAATTTGTTTTTGTTCTTGGCTGAATGTGATTAAGGGGCCTGCTGCCCCTTTGACTCTGCCTACCCCTTCGGGGATTATGGGCGTGATGCTATGTACCTATGTATATATATATATATATATATATATATATAAATTGAATTTTTTTATGAAGTTTTAAAACCAAATCCTACTAAAATTAATAACTGTCGGAGATGAAATAATATGAATGCGGTCAAAGTTGTAAGATCAATTGGTGCAGAAGTTAACCTTAAAGTTGTTTCAAGGCACATACATGATAACACGCGAAAAATTAAGTTGAGTTTCAGGGTCAGATGGGAAATTGTGGAAAAGTAGTTACAAGTAGCTAACTCGTCTCCTGTACTATATATAACAAACATCCTTCATCGCCTTTTTAGATATGCCGGGTAAAAAGGAAAGTTTGTAATTTGTTGATATCCCAGATGAACATATTCAACATATTTTTAAGAAATTTTGAGTAAGTATATAATAAAAAAATTACCGAATCTCTTCCAATCCTTTCCAATTCCTTTTGATTTATATTACAAAATTAGGCATATTATAAAACTTTGAAAAATAGGCATGTCTTTGTTATTGCTAAAAAGTAAATTCGCGATAGAATCTATCGGCACGACTTTGAATAAAATGTTTTACCTATCTAAATATTTATGAACGAAGGTGGAAGAAATAGCCAGTTGAGTATAAATAACCGTGTTTATTTTAATACGCTGGCGTAAACACGTAGGCCTGTATCGTTTTTAAACCAGCGCAGTACAACAAGCGGAGTCGGCTTAACCGATGACCCGCGACCTTGCTCGCGCAACTCCGAGGCACAAGAGAGAGCGGATTTAAAATCCACCATATATATATATGATCTTAATATATATACATATATATAAGATCACAATTTGTAATAGGTAAACATTTTTATATATATGTTTAAACATTCCTATTAAAAATTAAAAATTTCATTCACTATAACTGAAATCCGAGGTTTTCATGTTTTGAGCGCCCTGGGCGCTAGACTAATAACAAGCGAGGAAAGGAACTCAACGTATGTTTAAGTCACCTATCAATTGTTAATACTATTGGATGTCAATCTATCTCGCGAGATTATAATCTACATCGGAATACTGCGACAGTCGTTCTCACTTAAGGTGTAGATACCAACAACCTTAGTTAGTTAACCCATTTTTGTTTATTTTTTAATCATTTCAAGTATTCATCATCATGTAGGTACATTGGAGTTGGGTAGGTACTCATTGTGACGTCACAATATTAAAAAGTTGAAACAAAGACAATAAGTTTAAAACTTTAATATGAAATCAGAATTGAGAAAATAATATATTCTGAACCGGCTATTAAATGTTATACTTTAAAAACAATTGTATGATGTGACGATGTCCATATTAAATTATGTTAATATGATATTTAGGTAGTATTTTATTCGACTTCAGATCTGTTTGATTCTACTATTGCCATTAACTATTTCTCATTCTATTTGTATTAATTAATTAAAAATAAGCTATGCACGATTACTATCTATGAATTATACATTTACCAGGAACTGATGTTCACGAGTTTTGCTATACAAGAAAAAAAGTCTTGTTTTGTCGAATTATCCGTCTGGCTTCATGGCTTGTTTAGCCATCTTCAGCCAATCTTCACCAGACATGCACGAATCGAAAATTTTGGCTATTAGCTCGCTAATGTTGGTTTTTGGTGGCTTCTACTAAACATTGTCCAATACATGAATTTGTTCGTGACTCGCGCCGCGGTCTCTGTATTGTCACGGCCAATCTCGTTACTTCGCATTCCCGCCGCCACAATACACGTGGCCTGTGACGCGAATCCTCTTTGTGGTGTTTCTTTTTGCTGCGCGCTCAAGTCATTGGAATAGGTACACTGTTGGTTTTGATCCTTACTTTGGTAAAACTGCGAACTCTCCAATTAAACTGAACGCCCCCAACAAAATGATGTTTATTTTTTTTTTTCTATATCCAGAATGTGCTCCATTTTGAATATAGAATTTGTTAGCTAATGGTACAATGTTATATAGGCATACAATTTTAAATTGCACCTAAAAGATTTAACTAAAAAAGCAAAATACTAGAACTTAGTTGGAACTATAATTTCTTACAAAGGTTTTAATGATATACCTTTAAAAAGGAGTTACCCATTTACAGAAACTTTATGTTCATGGACTAGATCAGAGTATAAAAATCGAGGATTATGGACACTTTACGGTGGTTCATACTTCCGCGATTATATTTTTCTTAACGGCTTGTAGCCTCTTTTGCATTGAATGATCCCTTTTAAGCCGGCAGTAGAATTACATATGGTTAACATAGTAGATATATTCTGTACGATGATGCACACTCATCTATTAAAATATGATAAGGCATACAAATAAATAACGTATCGAAGAAGTATAAATTGCGTTCGACATTAACCAATGCATATTGGTTACCGAACCCAGTTACCAGGCCATATTTGTTACTGGAACAACGTTAAACCCTTGAACGCCGAGCCAATTCCATAAATCTGAACTGAGCCATTGACAATAAACGATTGTAAACTGATACAGATTTCTATAGGGCCACAGCACCGCAAGCCTCGTTTGTTATGTACCCGTGTACCTTTGCGGGTATCACAGTACTATTTAGCGATTGCATCTCGGCTTTCAATGCATCTCTGAATAAGTAGAGATGGGTGGTTGTTCGAAACAGAATCAAGTTAATCGATTTGCAGTCGTCGATTACGATACTAGGATTAGTTAGATTAGATAAGAATTCTAGCAATAGAGTTAGGGTCCAACTATTTATTTTTTCTTTCATACTGTACTTTCAGAGTAAGATTAACCTGACCACGCAGGACAGTGATAAAAAAGATAATAAATCACCTCTCAGTTTTATTGAATCAAATTAAAAGAAGTCAATACTGAATGTCAAAACGCCAATCAATCATTCCAACCTGTGATTTCAACACACAGTTTTATGATCAACAGCCGGTGTATGTAATATTTGTTGCATTTAAACATGATTTATTACCAAGGAATCGGTTGGGTGAATTTTGCTTTAGATAAGGTTCACTTTTTAAGATAGTTAAATTGCCTTTTTTGATGATCATTCAATTGAGAGGATTGAGTGGTGCGTTCATTTCATACCTAGCCTACGATCTTATTTATTCGACTATCATATTATACACCTCTATCTCGATAGGATTAGAAGGTGAATTCGATTCATTGATCATTGAATAAACATGCTTGAACATGTTGTTATTCGAATAACTATTCGAGTGAATGATTAGCATTCCCACAGCTCTATTAAGCAGTTTTATCCTGCGCTACATTGTGCGTTTATCGTGTCCCATGGAGGCTGCCATCGATGGGACTTTGCAGTTCAAATAAACAAATCCAAATGGTGACTTGACACGCAACTTTTTGCTGATAGTTTTAGCGCATACTTAACAGCGAAATGGTTACTACTTTATTTGTTAGCTAGTTTGAGCTAGGCTTCTCATGTAGAATTCTTAATGTGAACAAAATGCTATATGGATGTCTTTAAGAACTGTCCATATTCAAAATCATAAAACGTCAGATCCTATTCCCCGGGGCCCGGCCCGATTCTGGATAGGCCATGGTTTTGGATGTGTTAAATCTTTTATTGTTATTATTAAATGCTCGAGTTGTCTTAATTAAAATAAAAGGTCAGAATAATATACTTAATTAAATAAGGCCTCGGCGATTATTGTACACAGCATCCAATTTGATTATGTCATACTATTAAATATTATTAAGCTAAATTGTGAAAAATCTTCCTTTTATATAAATTTAGTCAAGCGTAATATTTCTTTATATAAAATAGATATGTAGTAAGTACCAGTATTATTTTTGGCTGAATGTGGTTAAAGGGGCCTGCTGCCCCTTTGACTCTGCCTACCCCTTCGGGGATTATGGGCGTGATGTTATGTTATGTTTGTTACCATAAATTCTATAAACTAAAAAACCGGATAAGCAGTATTCACACTCAATTCCAAAAACGGTTCCCCGTAAATTGAACTTCAATCAACAACTACATGACAGTTCGCAAATAGAATTGTTATGTTATACCTATTTATATCTTAATATGATATCAGATGTTTCCCGCCTACCCAGATGTGTCTGGTTTCCAATACAATGCTATCACATTCGATTGTGTGAAATTACGTCATGAACGGAAGTCCTATGTTCGAAGCCGAACATGCGACACATGATAACGACGAATTAGTAAATCATCTTGGAACAAAGCTAGCCTAGGTGGTCAATGACCCTTAGGACGATCATTAAAAGGCACTAGTAATAAACTTAATACAGTTATTGTTGCTTCCCATTACGTCCTATTGGAGGGCAAAGGACTTCCGCCGTAGAGGATTTTGTGATAAAATTGTATTATATAGCGTACATGTGTAGTTTTTCACTCCTGAAATGACATCATGATCTTTTATCGAACTTACTAAACTTCACACCAATTCCCTAGCGGGGTAGGCAGAGAGAACCGAACGCCATATAGCACGATCCTTACACACCTCACTTCAACATTCATGATCCTTCATCGAAATTTGTACTAACTAACAAATGAATTAACTTCATTTCTTAATATGGTTGTCAACTCCGTGATAATATCACCCATAAGAAGCAATCCTACAATTTCATTTCTAGAATGTTACTTTTGTCATATATATATATATATATATATATATATATATATATATATATATATATATATATATATATATATATATATATATATATATATATGGGGTCGAATTGAGAACCTCCTCTTTTTTTGGAGTCCCGAATCCCAACCTGACGTGTCTTAAGGGTTTTTTAAGGCTATTTGTAAGCCCTCTTGTTACAAATAATTCCACAATATTCAATGTGTCGTGTTCGAAATTTCGTATTTCGTAACTGGCAGTGGGACGCCGGCGGAATATCGATCGACTATCGGAATGTGCGGCCGCACTTTCGATAGCGACTTGCGATCGCGAATATTATAATGACGATTAATAAAATAAAGTTCTACACCATGGTAAATGGAAGGATGTAATCTCAATTTGTTAAATTAAAATAATATATGAAAAGCGTGAGGTTATATAAATTCGCAAAAGTATTTACATTACCCATGTATAATATTTCACGTAATAACGAGTCGACCGGTATTGTATAATTTAATTTAAAAAATAAAACACCATATATTGAAATCCGTATAAAGGTATATACAGTTAACTATGACTGACTGTCCGATGTATCAATACATCCGTAGAAAGAATTCGGTAAAAAACACACAGAAGATAAATATTAATGTAAGCTTAGCATTTTAAGCATTATATTAGTAAATTTAGAACTTATATTTTACAATTTATTTAAGAGAACACATGATATTAAAAAATTTACAGACAATTAGTTCTGGCCAGCTATGTATACAAATTTAAAACTTTATTAAAACGATATTGTTGGTTATCAAGGTGTGGTCGTTTCTAATAGTAAAATTGTAAGGGAATGCATAATATTCCTCTTTTTAGCGATGCTTAAGTTAATACCACTCTTGACAGTGCATAAGATAAGACTGGTTTAATGAGATCCTACGATAATTAGAGTATTTAATTAAAATTTGTAACAATAATACTATTTTCATTATCATGTGAATTAGTTATAACATAATTTTTCGGTTTTGTCTTAGGAAATCGTAATAACCTCAAATATATTTTGTTGTTCATTAGGAATAGATCAATAACAACATTTACAGCGTTTGTAAAATGTTTTATACAGAAAAAGGACACAAGAGGATTAAAGCGTCTCGCTAAAGATAAAGCATTATCTAGGCTGTGTGTCAGCGGCCAACAACGCATACTTTAGTCAACAAATTAAAAGTTCAAAGTCCTTGGTACTTGTCTTTATATTTACGTACTAACCTGAGGAACCTATTATCTTACTGATTGTATACTCGCTTACAAAGGATGACCGTGACACGGTACATACCTAAATGTTTACCTGAATTTTGTCTTCATAATCATACTTATTAGGTATTAACTACGTCATTGAATTAAAGAAGTAAAATAATCACTTTTATTACTACTTTTGAATTATTGGTCTATAAATAAATGAATATCGTTTTGATATAATATAATTTAAAAGTTCCACGTGATGAATTTAAATAAGTGTACATATTCGACACAAAAATAATATATAGATGATAAGGATTTCTGATGAGGTATCATCATAAATCCTTATCATTTCTATTTAAATTTGTAAGAAATTTCTGCCTAAACATTCTAGTTGAAGTAAACCTGGCTAAAAGGATTTACATATTGTCATATTTTGATGAGTAGACACCAATTATATAGCATAGCACGCAGTCCCTTTAATTGACTCATGAAAAATATATGATGATTACAGTTTTTCTTTTTAAAGATTAAAGAACTAACTTTACGCCACTTCCCTAGCGGAGTAGGCAGAGATAGTACATATATATATATAAATAAATATAAATATTCAACGACATCACATACATTGATCTGACTCCGAAGTAAGTAGCTTAAGCACTTGTGTTACGGATATCAGAAACAACAGTGGTATTACAAATATATACTTAAATATTGGATATTAACACCCAGACACAGAACAAACACAAGTATTCATCACACGAATGTTTGTCCTGGGTGGGGATCGAACCCACAACTCTTGGCGCATGGGGCAGGGTCACTACCGAATGCGCCATCGAGCTTGTCAAATGATTCATAACTTTGTATAGTTAAACGCTAGGAATGATTTCATCAATAATAACCACACGTCATGAGAATTGGAAGTCCATGTAACATATATTTTACTGAATGTATGTCATCGTCTTCTTATCAGAAAAGGTATTATCGTTTCCTAACCTTAAAGCCACCGTTATGTTCAAGACTGCCGTGCGGCAAATAAACGTCAGATGAATCATCTTCTTACTTATACAGATTCCAGCAACAAGAAGGGTCATTTACTCACTTGAAAAATTACACAATGATTAGACGGTTTGTCCCTGTCTAATGAGATTTTAAATGAATCACTGCGTTTACTTTAGTTTAAAACACTTTCGCGCTCGCCAGTACTGCAAAGATAACGAATTGTATGTACTACAATATATTAAGTGTTCAATTTGTTGATACATAAAATTAAGTATTAAATATCAGTCAGTTTTGCTTTGACGGGTCCATCTAGACTGCTTACTTAAGTTGACCAGTGCAAGGACAATAGGTAAGAACTTTTCTTAAATTTTGTTGTTACAAACTGGCCGCGAAGCTAGTTTAACCTCTTTCATATTTATACTTTTTTACTTTTTATAATTGTCATATTTTAATCTGGCATTTATTCCTCTTTCTTTTGCCTTTTTGCACGTTTGTTTATATGTTGTACTAATGTTTTAATTTTATTATTTCTGAGCCCTATTTCACATTACAGCTCCGTCCTTAATTTATTAAGTCCTTAAGTTTGATATGATTGCTACTTTTATGGTTCAGGTACATCCTGCTCTACATATCTCATAGCTGCAGTATTTCCTATACTGGTATACTCATACGCTAATTCAATTACGGGTGCCATTTATATACACTATTATGAGGAATCCAAGAGCTGTAACTTGTGACTTTTAGTATGGATATTATTCAATCATGAAAAATACATAATTTCAAATGATCTAATTTGCTATTTAACCTATCAATGAAACTTACGACGTTATTAAACTTCAAACTGATTTCATCATCTTGTTAAGCCATTTTATTGCCATTTAATGGTTCTTGTAAAGGATGGAGATTTTTCCAATATATATCCGATTAAGCTATTTTCATTCCGTCCATCCATTAGGGGTTGCTTTAATTTTTGAAGCAAAATTTAAGCAAGTTAATTCATTACCTGCTTCCCAGTGGCCTCTCTGCTATTCTGTGGTGGCTACGTATTCGCATATTGCACAACTGTACCCAGATCGGCCGGCCCACGCGCTCGTTACGTAACTCATTTAAAATTAGAATTGAATGCCGCTAATGACGGTACTGCTGTCAAAGTAGCTGTCAAACTGGCGCAACTGTCAAACGGGTGCGAAACGTCATACTGATGTGTCCATTTGCGAGTGAGAGAGCGACTAGTTGCAGTTTTTAGGGTTCCGAAGTCAACAAGGAACTTTTGTAGTTTGGTTATTCTGTTTTCATCAGTCAGCCTGTACATGTCTCATTGTTTGCAAGTTATCTCAGAGACTTATAGTACTAGAAAGCTCTAATTTAGATAAGTATATACTTAATTTATCGTGTCGTAAAAATGGATTCTTGTAACGAAAATCTTAAAATTTTGCGTAGGAAGGTATCGTATGTAAGGTAAGGATAACTCTTTTTCTTCTTCTCGTCTATCAGATGTTGTGGGACCCGTTAACTCAATTAATATATTTTCCATTTGCGCAGTGTACCAAGGGAACCCAACACTGCGCTGCCTGACACGCAGTTAGCCAGTTTTTGTTTCGTTTCTTTTGATTAATTAGATAATATACTCGTACATAGTTAGCGAACTAGTTATTAGTTTAACATAACTTAAGCGGATCAATGAAAATACTTTCTGTTTGAATTACTGTATCTAATCATTAACCGTTTATGCAATTTCCAGATTAATTTAATATGCTTTGGAGTTCGTGTGTGTATTCATTTGGAATTCCTATAGGTACAGTTAATAAACCTTAATTTGACAGTTATATTCGTGAAATGTAATACCATGTGGAAACTAAACATCACTCACATCAACACATTAGACATCACGTCCATAATCCCCGAAGAGGTAGGCAGAGTCAAAGGGACAGTTGGCCCCTTTAACCATACATGAAACTGGGTTGGGTTAGATGGAAAATTGTGGAAAAGTAGTAACAAGTGGCTAGTTTGTCGCCTACACAATCACATACCCAAAACCCGATATGCCATTAGTCGCCTTTTACGACATGCTAGATATGAAAACTCCAACACGGGACCAACTATATTTCGTTGTAGAACTGGAATTAATGGGCTATGCTTAAGCTTTGCTTTGATTTATTAAGCAAAGTACATAGCAGAGTAAATATTTTTTTTCTTAAGTGTATACACGTTAGCACTTTGCTCCGCACATTTATTATTTTGTTATTTCCGGTCTCAAGGTTGACAGCAGATCAAACATAAGACTGTTAGATCTGTTAGAATTATATGTTTAAGTGATGATCAGTTCCACTTACCCTTGTTGTAGTTTCACCTATTACATCATTGTATTGTTGAAGAGATAAGTTTCCCATAGACCTTCAATGACAAATTATAACAAATGCAGTGACATCATTTTTCTGATTGATTCTCTCAACCTACAAGGAAAACTTAAGGTTTTGTTATGACTTCTGACGCAACAAATATAAACAAAACACCGTTCAGGGAACATTTGAACACATTTCACATTCATTTAGAATAAAATATTAACAAAATAATTAAAAATATATGCGTAAAATCCAGCAGCTTTCGTCCTGTTGTCGATGTGGTGAAGAACTAACCGCAAATAATCGTCAAATGTTACTTTCATGAATGCACTGCCATCTGCTTTACTAGGTTGCTTAAAATGATATTATTGACTTTTATTTCTAAATATGGCTCGACCAACTTTGCTCATTCTGAGTCTTATTTATGCTCTGTCACATTCTACAACATTATGTTCCTTTATAACCTTAATTTTGATTGTGGATCATTTCGTTTGCTACACAAATTTTCCCAATTTCTTTTATCCTAGAAAGTACGGCGATAAGTAGAAAGGACAGACTGCCACGCAGGCATTTCAACTGTACCAAAGGGGAGTTGCAGTTGAGCGACAGTATCAGATCGCCCGCGACGACTGTGGGTTACCGTTGCCTATATTTGGGGATTGGCGGAGTCTTGTGAATGACGTCGCAGATTGTCACTGATGGCCACAGATCATCGTCAGTCCCTTACGCGTTGCCATGGATAGCGGTCCACGGCAACGCGAAATGACCACTGATAGTCGCTGACAATCGTCAGCGCCCTGCGACACTCCCTTTACTACGCGTTACCAATTACATTGTAATTTAATAGCATATATTTCATATTTAAATCTTAGACATTGAACATGTCTTGGATAGATGGATCTATCGGGCCTGTCAAAGTTTCAAGACACTGACTGTATGGCGTACGATGATGCGTCAGAAACAACAACTATGATCAGCTGCGAATAGTCGACTCTCAGCCACTGGCGCCTGCTTTGTCGCAGATGTAGTTTTATGTCGCTCGTCTGTAAGATCTCTATGCCGTCGTGCCGTGTGAGCACGATTGGCCCGCGGTTCAGCCGGGTCGCTAGCGATCACGACCCGTGGTCACTGCACGTGGTCTACTCCTTCATTACACCTCTAAGGTTCCGTAGATAAAGTGATGTCGCCTCGCCTATCAAGGATTCAATACATTCGTCTTACTAAGAGACTCAGATTTAGCTGGTGGTGATGCGCTAAATAATGTCAGTTTTTAATAATCTGACATTATTTAGCACATTTTAATACATTGGAGAGGGTAGAGTGGTGATAGCCCAGTGGTCACACGCGCTTCAAACAATTGAAAACAAGCCGCAAATTCAAAAAGGATTGGTTAGCACCCATTAATGACTGAAATGAAAAAATACTGGTTTAAGAATTCTGACAGCCACATAGCTAACTATTTCTTTTTCTTTTAGCTAAATTCTTCGTTACGGTGTTTCAAAAGAATTTTAGGCTTTTTTATAACAAATAGGGCAGGTGCCACGTCCAGCAATTAACTAACAATAGCCATCCCTGTCAATGGTTCTTTTTTAATTTTTTTTTTCACTTGTTTTTTTTCCTTTCCTCCGCGTCCTCAATCAAGGCGTGATGAATCGTCGAAACTACGGTGCGCGTGCGCAGGGGTCATTGGCCCTGGGAAACCACTTCCCGGCCACAAAATGGGAAGACGCTAGACAATGTGGATCGTCGTTTGAAAGGTCTCCGAGTTTTAAGTTTGGAGGACAATTATTTTAAACAAGCCAGGCATTTAGAAGGGATTATCGTTGCTTGACCGAATTTTCATAGTTAAAATAACATCCTATATATTGTTTGGTAAATGATAGACTTGTATAAATTTATTGGATGAAAATAGTATTTGGTAAATTTTGAACATTACGAATTATATTTGTATAAGTTTTCTTTGCTTGTGACTAAAATGTATTTGAATAGCTTACAATGGCTTAATGTTTAATCTGGATACCTACCAGATTTACAAGACCATTTTACTTGCTTATCCAATTTCAACTCAGTCGCGTTGACCGAACGTAATTTCCTAAAGTCCACTCGTAGGTATATACGAAGTGTATAATTGTTTATTTAATACATCGGATCACAGATTGGAATAGAATTCACAGAATGGAATTTAGGGTTATTTTATAAAGGTTATAAGGTAATAATACTGTGAAACAACAGTCTTACAAAAAAAAAACAACTTTAAAAACGAACCTAATAAAAGTAAAAAATTAATTTGCTTAGGCCAAAGTAATACGTAATGTAATACTTATAAATTTGAAGTCGGTGCCAAGTAAATGCTTAAATTGGTATAGGTACAATTATCACTCAACAGATACATTTTCGGTTATAATATTAGCTTTATTGTACTAAGTCATTGTTTAACTTGGCACCGACTTCAAATTTATAATTATTATCATGGGACCACCTCGGAAGTGAACTCTTTCCAACAAAAAAAAAATTTAAATCCGTCTATAATTGACGGAAATATCGGTGAACATACATAAAAAAAAATATTATACATACAGACGAATTGAGAACCTCCTCATTTTTTGAATTAAGTATGTTAGGTTAAAAAATATATATTTATATTATACATACAGACGAATTGAAAACCTCCTCCTTTTTTGAAGTCGGTTAAAAAAGGATAGAAGGCATTTCAAACTGACTTTAACAATTATCTAGCTTCTTAAAAAGTTTATTCTTATGTATTTTCAACCGACTTCAAAAAAAGAAGGAGGAGGTTCTCAATTCGACCGTATAATTTTTTTTACGCTTAAGTATCATACCACCTACTTACATATCAAAATAATAAATATTGCCGTAAGGTACAACTTTTAGTCTGACTGCAAATTTATTGCTACGTTTAGCATTTGTGAAAAACAGGTAGGTACTTGTCTTCATGAATATAAAACATTATATAAATAAAACCAAGTCAAACCAACCGATAATTTCAACTCCGTTCCGAATTTGAACCACGCCATAAATTAATCACGTAACGAAACAAAAGGTATCGTTAAAAACACATCGCGCAAAATTCAAATTAACCTCACCGTGTGAATCGTTTACATTCAATTTCCCAACCGCATCCTTTCGGACGCAGTAAAAATCTAATCATAACATCTTGGGCGCTTATCGCGAACGAAAATCTGACGAAGCGATGACCACGTGCGTTCCGAGCTCAGACATGACTCGCCGACGACTCAGTCGAAGCGCGGTCGCTTTCTGCACTATACTGGCCGTCAACAAAACACCGCGAGCCGTCGAGGAAAAGGGAAAACTTGATTCCGATATACGAAATCGCATTTAAGTTTATCGAGGGAAAAACAAATGCCGGCTCCATAGTTCAAAAACAGAATTTACGAATCGAAATTCATGTTTCAAATATGTTCTCAGATTCTGAATGTGATATTAAGATAAATAAATGAAGGTGTATTCCGCTGTGATCGTAGTGATATATTAAAAATGATTGAGTTGGTGAAAGTGACTGAGAAAAGGGTGAACGGCACAATGAGGGACATTGGGGCGGATTCGTTCGTGTGCCGCGTGCAGTACTTGAACGATTTAGACCCTTTCTCGGAGTACAACGTGAGAGAGCCGTCGAGACCGCTCTACCACACATTCAACACGACCATACCGCTGTCTTACCAAATAGCGGCCGTGCATCGGTTGTTGCAAGCACCTCATAGGGTAAGTTAATCGATTCGTTTACTGTACTATGAATTACTTCTTCATCCAGCAAACAGCAGATACACGCATACTACTAACGAGCTCTATTAGATGCTTAGACCACTATGAATAGATTTTAAATGACTCAAAGGATTCTTGACCAGTCTTATATATCTACCAGAGTTTTGGGCTCATAGTAAACAGTAAGTGGAACAATAGTAAGTAATGATAGATACATGCTCACTTTAAGGCCAGGATGATTCATTTATTGTATATATATCTACGCTTACGTCTCGCATTGGTTTCGCACGGTTTGCTACCACTGAGTGTAAATGATTAAGTGGTATTAAGTAAGTACGTATTAATGATACATATCCGTACTATTCCTAAAAAAACTTAATTGTATATTTAAAAAAAAAATCGAACGATTTTTGTTAGATTTTTATGCAGTAGTTTGTTTGTTGTATTTAGCCTGAACAAACACATATTGAGTACCAGGGAAAAGCGGAAAATGTACTTTCCTATTCTACTTCTTAATCACAAAAAGAAATAGAAACATTATATGATATTAACTATATTACTAGGGTTTCATATAAAAATAAAACAGAGATATCCGTGTGGTCAGACTTCGCAGTCCATGACTTAAATTTTGTCTAAATATAGCTTCGAGTCACTAATTACATTTTTACAGGTTAGTGGCGAATTAATTGCTAATTTCAATATAACACTTGCAACACAAATTCTCGAGGGTTGCGTTATTTATGTTGACATACGTTTACTAGTGGGTACTTTTCCATTAAATTCGGAGTGTATTCTGGAGATAGCATTTGGTATAAGAAGAGTACTAAACGTAAATGTATATCTAAGAGCACAAACATCTTTATTTTCGTTAACTATTTATTTGTACCACTAATGAGATGATCAAGATCATTAAATCTGGGATCATGGACTTTCGGTGTGCCTGATGTTGCTTTTGCTAGCAAGCTAAATCAAGATTTTGATATCTACCACTTACTATATTTTGTAATATTCGAACACGATAGCTACATATTTCATAAATTGAAGCCAAAGTTAACTCTTGCAAATCCAAGAGCAAAAGTTGATTAGAAACCAAAAATAGTTTGCTCTTAAGACGGTTTAATCTTAGTTTAGCTCAAACTGAACAGGCAGTTACTACGAGACGCATAGAAAATCAAATTTCCTGCCCACAAACAGGAAGACAGTAAAATAATAAAATTATAGAATTAAATTATGCAACCCAAGACTCTATAACCCACTTCCTAAGAACCTAACGGGCTTTAATCTTATCTATTATCGTCACATTAATACTTAGAATGTTACAATGTTTAGAACTGAAGCAATCAACTTATCTACAACTAAATAATTTACCCTCATGTGATGCAAACCATATTTCGGGTTCCGGGTTTTAAGCAAATCTTGCTGATAAATATTTCACGGCAACTATGATTGTATTTGATTAAGCACACCTAGCCTAGCTTTGCTTTACTTACTAGCAACGGACTGTGGTAGAAGCCCCTATGATTTCAGCATCTGTGCGTTGATTCCGCGCAGCATTGTATTAATAGTGTACCCATTTTTCCAATATTTAAACCAGGATGGCGCCCAGTTTTTTCTGCCCACCCCACCAGGGTAAAGGCATGAATGGAATGGCTGGTTTAGTGTAGTTTTTAACTTGTAACTTAAGAAAATCTGTGATGACTAACACTACATATATCTACTGCGTATATGTACATATTTAATTTAATATATTTATAATAAGGTGTAGTAGGATCTCTTAATGTATAAACTTGTTTAGACAATTCTGGTTACATCAAGGTCAAGTTTATCTGCTGTATATTTAGCTCACCATATTATTTACTTCATATGTTACGAATTGTAATGCGCATACATAGTAAATGCCAAGTCCGAATGTCTTCTTTAGTGAGTTTAAAGATGGGTTAATTCCATTAGGTTTTTGAGAGCATTTACGCACTAAGGACACTCCTTAGGCTAGTTTTGTAACTACAGCGCCCCTATGTACCTGTGGCTAACAGCAGAAGTGTGAACGTCCGCCGCAGATAGATGTCGTCTGATAGCAGTTGTAGAGTGCCACAACTTGCAGTGGTATACAATGCAAGTTTCGCAATGTCGTTTTGTGGAAGGCTGCCGCAGGTACATGCTGACCGCTTGCAGTAGCAGTGTACCGCAATGTAGTTTTGTCGACGGATGCCGCAGACAGATGCCCATCGCTTGCAGTGGTAGCGTGCCACAATGTAGTTTTGCCGACGGCTGCCGCAGACAAATGTAGCCGCTTGCAGTGTATGCCGCAATGTACGAGTAGTTTTGTCGAGGTCTATCTGCCGGCATGGCGGTGGCTGCAAGTGCTTAATTGCCGATAAAATGTTGTTCACGCTTTCAAGTTCGTATTTTCCACCCACCTATTATCGGAAGTTTTGATTCTATTTATTATAATCTGATCAAAAATTTTGAAACATTTTATACATTGTAAGTACATTCCAAATCTGTTGCTGAGAGCCGAATTGCACCGAACAAACGCTAGATATTTGCGTTCATTTGCAGTTATGTATGCAGGTTACTCACGCGGTATTTGGCTAAAATTAAACGTTCTAAATATCATAGCCCACACTCAGGTGTGTCATGACATAATATTCTATCTGCTTCGTATTATTACCCGGTGGCGCAATAATCGTAACATTTGTTCACTATCCTTCCGCGTAGATTTAATTTAAAATGATCTTATTTAGTTTTTGTATAAGGCAAATTATAGAAAATTATGGCGTTCTTTGTAATTACTAATAATTAGTAATTAAGAATTATTTGTAGATGTTGACTTGTATAATAAATATACCGATATTTGTGTAACTGTAGGATAAGATTCCGGGTATTCGAAAATTGCTGCAACAACCACTGCTTAAGATTTCCTGATAATATAGCAAGAAATTTTTAAAGAAATGCACAAATATTTAAAAGAAACGGTATATATATACAACATTCTGCCATTTAAACAAGAAGTCTAGTAGTAGTGCGAGGTGAGCTATGGACAATAGCAACTGGTTTAGCGCCCAACACGTCAGCGGGCTAGCAGATGAAGAATGCATTACCATAATTAATTTGATTCGTTTTACCGACTTGATCATAAGCCTAATTAAATAATATAACCTAGCCCAGTTTTATTTTTAGCTAAATGTGGTTAAAGCATCTCACTACCCCTTATACTCTGCCTATTCCTTCGGGAATTACGGAGATAATGTTATGTATGTATATTATTTCTGTTCCTGCTCAAAACTAGACGGATTCGTACAGATGACGTTCATAGTAGTTGTTTTTACATACTACATTTAATCACGTACAAAAGTCGACTAGTATTTGTTTTGGCTCAGTCTGATTAAATATGAAATTGGCATTCGGTATCTAATTAGATTTTTAAGATGTAACTTTGACTGAAATAACATTCAATATTGGGAAATTGCATGTTATTTAATTATAATGTCTACATTATAATTAAATGTAGTTACGCGGTATTGCACTATTTGTGCATAGGAATGCATATTATACCTCAGATAGACTTGCGAATATGTTTATAAACATGCATAATTTGATTACTAATATTGCACCTAGCGACGTTTTCAATCCACTGGATCAAGAGGCTCATCTTCGGAAAAGTTTCACACCCATATCTAAGTATTTTTTTTACATCTAGGTAGTTACGTTCACGCAAACGACGTAACAAAATGAGTCTAATTAATAAACTTGTTAATCTCGCCTACGAATTGTGTCACCAGGAAGACTGCTAAGAACATTATGACATCAGACTCGAACCTGCCAGTGTGACATCACACCCACTTAGCATGTTGGGATGTCTTGTTGAACGGTAATGACAAAATAAATATAAACTCGACCGATTGAAATACAGTGTCATCGACTAGTATAAAAAGTAAACATGTATTTTTGCTATCGATGTCCGTAGTAGTTTTGTGTTTGTGCTACGAAATTACTCGATGTTTACAAAGAAGTAGGTATTATTGTGTTTCTAAATTGTTACTGATTCGGTCAACATTTTTTTAGTTATATTTTGTTAATACATAAAAATTTTAGAAAATCCTACTAATAAGTATAATACTTAGTTCCTGAAAAATTAAGGCAAATTATTGTTAGATAATTTTAGCAAGACGTTGTATGTCTTCAAATTGTTTTATATGTTTTGTAAATTATATTATTATCTTCTTGCAAAAGTCTGTATAATAAGGATGAGTGTTTTACCTTTATTTTGATTCACAGCTGTGCACAAGGAGTAACGTAATTGTGGATGAGAATTGAGCAAAACAATATACTTAGAAATTTTAGTAATTATTCCAGGCCACAGATAACCCTGTATTCCAGGCTTATCATTAGGTAAATAATATTTAATAACGGTACGTATTTCGGAATACTACTCATACAAACTATCAATCGAAGCGTGTCAAATTATAAAACTAATTTACAAAATTTTACTTTTTTTTTATTGCCGAAACGATTCATTACTTTTTTTACTATTCAGTGCCAGCATAATAAAATGCAGTTATCAAAATTGTTCCATAAAAACAAAAGTACAAACATTTGAAAATTTGCTTTTTTAACGATTTTCCTGATTTATTTTAACAGTTTAAAAATGATTTATACATAAACTTAATACATCTATTTGATAGTTAGTATGCGTAACATATCAATACACATAAAATCAAAATTGTACTATCCTTCATTGCAAAGATTTTGCTAGTAAAATTTTTCCATAACCTCTTTTTTTACCATATTAAACAAATATGGAAAGATTGATAATTTAACAGTCAGTGACACATAAATATATTCACACACAACTTAATATATTTTGTTCGTTTTAGTTGTACATGTGTCGTAAATCTTCAATGGGTAATCACACGTCTTTTTTGTTTTGTAATATCAATTATCACAATAGAGACTCGGTTCTGAGTCATGTTCTCTGCCATCACGTCTCAGAGGTTGTAGAGTGGAATGGAGCCAACGGTAACTTTGGAAACTGCAAAGTAGACTCATTCATTCTGGCTAAAATTAAATCGCACGTGTAGGTATAGTATAATGTTCAAACACCTGATGTGTTTACGTGTAATTATTCACGGTCGAAAATAATGTTGACTCGGTTTCTATGAAACTGTGATGCGTGTGCCTTGGGCTTCGAGTGACGTCACACACTTCACAGACCTATTTGACAACGACTACAACAAGTAAACACTAGACCTGTTTCATCCAAAACTATTGTTTTTATATAATACACTAAAACTTTTAAACTAAATTACATAGATAATGAACGGAATATGCCATTATTGTAAGTACAGAATAACTCTTACTAAGTATGTTGATTAGAATATTTATTTATATTTATATTTATTAATGTAAGCTTTGATGCTCAAACTTAATACAATACTGTGTACTTAATAAAATAATATCCTGAATTGGTCTCCTGCTCAATGGAGGATAATATTATCTCATTTTATTATTAACATTTTTTGAGCTAGAAAAACTAAGTCTTCGAACTAAAAATAAGCTGGGTTTGTATAGAAACATGCAAAATTAACGTTTTTATTACTTCAGTTCGTTGAGATTTGCATTTTAATCGTTTTTGACTAACTGATATAATAGTTGAAGCACGATTTTCCGGATTTGTGCAGAAAAACCTTTATTAAAATCATATCAAGGCCCCGATTAGTTTCACACGCGCAAATGAATGAGTCCGTGCAAAATTACACTACCTAGGAAAAAAAATATCTATTTGGGGTGGTTAATTGAAAACTATTTAATATTAACCTGGTCTGTCCTATTTTATTCACACATATAGATATATTATAATTTATATGGATATACATATATATAAGAAATTGTTATTATAAAAACCTGGTGTATTAGAATTCATATTTGCTTGGTCTTGGCAAGTCCAATCCATAGAAAGTCTAGGGGACCTATTTGCTTTTTCCACTATGTAGTAGAATATTATAACATATTTTTACAGACAAAGGCTAACCAATAAGGATTAATAAGATCTGTTCGCGTTTTATATGACAGATAATGACAAATAGCAATTGAATCTTTTATTTTATTTGTATAATTTCTAAGAATCGCATATTTTTTATGTCGGTGCAGGTCTCGAAAGGAATGTATCAAGTGCGTTTCTTTCCTACCATATCGTCAAAGGGACTAATAGTATATTATTTAGTTAGTAATCGCGGTCCCAGTTAGGTAGCAGTCCCAGTCACCTGAAACCTTTTTTCAATTTTCCAATATCCCCGGGATTGCAGACACCACGCCTGCAATTCTTTCTATCAGTTTTTGTATGTATATATTTTTCGGGATTTGTACCAATGCTTACACAATGAATACTCTTTTCCCCACAGTACCTACGTAAATCACGTGGCCGGTTGTTTTGCACGTCAGTGTATTTTAATTTCATCGAGTCTAAGCATATTCATAAGCTAGGCATTATGAAATATAGTTTCGTCACGCGGGATGTTCATCAAGAATAATCAAGATGCGATTTGTGGAACGAAAATAAATTAGTTTCGCAACTTTATATTGTCCGTGTTCTTTCGCCGTGCAGTCTGGTTTAGATTTTCATATAAATAACTTTGAGGATTGCAATAAGTTACCTATGTAGAGTGCATAATTTCGTAATCTAGTTCTAATACAGTTGTCTCGTATTAAGATTTATTGTTATTTCATATTTTTAATATACATAAATATAAATAAATAGGTATCAGAAAACATTAGCTTACATTGACCTAATTTTTTTTAATTGCTCTAACGTAAGTCGTTTAAGCACTTATTTCGGTAATGCAAATCAACGAACGTACCAGATATATCCAGGTCCAGGAACAAATACCTTTATGGAATACCTATTGGTGGAAAAGGTTTTATCATGGTTTTTTGACAGGTTTATGACTGAAGCATTAGTTTTATGAAACAAGTGCCTAACTAGTTTACTTTAAGACTTGCCATCAATAAAAATATGTTGATACTTGTCCATCAATCGTTTTATACTGCTGAATGAAGTGATTTTGACACATTAAAAAACACAAAGTACCTATTATCCTTAGCACAAAATTTATTTTTGTTAAATTTGTCATAAAATTTGACACATTTATCGAAACCACTGAAAAATAATAGCAAATTAAAATTGTGTCGTTTTATAAATAGGTGTCAAACGCGACCGAAACCAGGGCGCATCGGTAGTGGACGCAACTGCATCCACAGATCTGTCGGTTGGCCGGCCGCCAGTTGCCGTGGAAACTGGAGCACTACTTGAAATAGTCCCGGCCCAGTGTGATTCTTTAATATTCTCCAGAATCCAGCGGTCGCAGTTCAGTTCCGGTTTTTAAACGAGGAATTCCTATACAGCGGCGTGACGTTGGTTATGTCGCCCAGCGTGGCGGAATGGCCCAAAGAAATAAATACTCTTTTTTCTTGCAGCCTAAAATACCTGAGCAATTTTTCTTGGGCCGTTGGTCTAGAAGTTACAGACACTAGTTTAATGACGGACGCTTAGACAAGTAGTCAGAGACTTTGATTCAAAATGGCCCGCTTGTGCAGTGGTTTCTTACTTCTATAGTTTGGTACCACTTCTTTTCCATTTTTTTTGAATCGGTAAAATGCGTTACCCACCGTCACCCTACCCGGAGGGGCAGGGTGGTGTGAGGGACTCCCGGGGCCCTTGAGTAGGGGGCCCCCGCTCCGGCCAAGATGGTAGTGCCGGGGTATACCTACTAAAACACCGCGGTACCCTTCATCGCCGTATTGGAGGTGCTATGGGTACCTAATGGCATAGCTTTACAGCCATGTTACCACCGGAGTTAGGTACCACTGCCCAAGACCTAACCAAGGACTGCCAGACCTGCTACGAAACTAAAAGCTGTTGTTCCTTTTGTCCAATTTTAGTATTCAGTGACGTCGATTTTCCTTTTATTTAAGTATCTAATTATATATCGGTAGGCAATTTTTATGTGTGACATTTATGTTGACCATATTTTTACGAATGTTAACTTACGCTGGTTTGGGGCCCCAGTGACATATTACAAAGGCTGAGACTGTATAAGTAATTAGACTTACATTATGAACTATTTACTTCGCTAAACAATTTGCGTATTGATCTGTGTCTATCTATTATGTAAAGTAGCATCGTTAAAGTGATGTAGGTACGTAACGGAATGTTTTATTTACTCGGTATAAATATAAATTATAAGAACAATTTCCTGTATGAAAAAGATTCAGATATTTTAGTTCCTATTAATCTACAAATAATAATAAATAATAGATAAATATCCGACTACATCACATACATTGATCTGACTCCGAGGTAAGTAGCTTAAGCACTTGTGTTACGGATATCAGAATCAACAGTGGTATTACAAATATATACTTAAATATTGGATATTTACACCCAGACACAAAACAAACACAAGTATTCATCGTACGAATGTTTGTCCTGGGTGGGAATAGAACCCACAACTCTTGGCGCACGGGGCAGGGTCACTACCGAATGCGCCGTCGAGTCAGTCTCTAATAAATGTACTACAACAATAAAATTATCCCAACTGGTTGATATTGCACTTTTCAGGTCTAGGTAATAATAATACGTGACTATGCCATCTATCCGTTAGACAAGAAAACAAATGGTTGACCCACCTACTTTGACTCCAAGCAAACCATACAGCATGTAATACGCAGTTACTTACAGAGATGGCGCTACTAATATCAAGATTTGCACGCGCGAATTTTATTTCGAAAGTCGAACATAATATTAACATTCTGGTTTATTTGTGACGAGCTTCTGCCCGCGACTTCGTCCGCGTAAAATAGTTACTTTGGGCTAACTTTAACCAGCAATTTAAATTAAATTTTGTTATGTAAAAGGTGAAAATATTTTTAAATAATACGTACGTTAAGAAGCTGTTTTAGGTACCTACATCTAGCTTTTAGTAAAACTGGGACTTTAATATGTTTAATATTCTCAAAAAAACAAAATTTATGTTATTTCGTAAAGTACTACGTTTTATACACAGAAGTAACACTATAATTCCACCATGATATTAGTTTTATTTTCTTCTGGCAGTAGTAGATATAAATTTTCACCAGATCCAGATCTCGATAGGGCAACAGTAGATTCTCGTGCAAAAAACATTATTGGCGTAAATATATTCCTACGCGCTTAAATGTTTGCCCCTGGGCCTTAAAAATTGTTCCCGAATACCATATGTACCTTCATCGGAAATTCAATTATTTTAAAGTTTAAAAAAGGCAAATCCGTTGGTATCAGGGATGCGAGATAACACCTCTGTTTGCCCTGCTGCTGGACCAGTCGAAACTGTAGCACCAATCACGTTATTGCGAAGAAATATTACTTAGAGTCTGGTTCCGTTGCATAAATTTGGGCTGTGATGTTATTTTAAAACTGCGATATCTCCTAAGATATTGCGATGCGATTCTCCTATGTCCTTCTATGTATATCAGACATAAAAATTTCATTATTATTTGTTTAGTAGCTAAGGCGTGAAAGCGTAACAACCACCGTATATACAGGTCGCGCTTGGCGATGATCAATTCTGGAAACACAGTTATTACTGAGCCACTTAATATATTTTTTGGTGTCAATTGTGATCACCCATCCCAGTTGGAACCACGACCGGGGTTGCTTAACTTGCGTTAGCGCTACGACTTCTAAGTAATCGAGCTTGTCACTCACTCCTTACCTTCATAAAGTTTGACCCAATTCAATTGATCGATTATTTTATAACATTTTATATGAGATTCTTTAGATTGATATAAGTAACTTTTTTATTTATGAACCGATTGAAATGAAACAAACACTAAATGTTAAGTGGGGTAAACCGCAACGCTTTTGTGAAAACCAAATTTTAATACGTTAAGCCGTTTCTGAGATTAGCGTGAACAAACATACAGACAAACAGACAAAATTTCTAAAAATCATTGTTCGGGTCCTATTGCGTTCATAAAGCTCGCCTATAATAGTTTTTGTTATTTATCTCTCATGTACAGATAGCGAACAGTTACAATTTTGTTATATGTATAGATATGAAATGGAATGGTCAAAAATTTTTTCTTTCTTGTTTCAGTTGGACGATGCGACGTTGCAGGTCTTCAAAGATGGGGACTACGGGCCATATTTGGACCTTGACTCAACTCTTGGGGAGCAGGACGAAGAGCTTGAAGGTTTACAAGATAAGTAAGTATTTATTTATTGCACTAATGAATCGATATTTTCTGCAAACTATTAATCAATGCACAATATTTTATAGGACGAAGTCTTTCTTCGTTAACCAATTAGGATATTTTCTGATAAGGAACTACAAGCGTGAAGATTAGCCTTTTAACTAGATCTATAAAGATATAAGTTAGTCCAGATAATTTTTGGCTGAATGTGGTTAAAATCCTTAGAGGATGTTATGTGTGTATGAAGATATAATCTTCTTACATACATAGCATTGCGCCCGTAACTACATACTAGTTATTACTATCCACAAAATATTTATAAATACCAACTAGGTATCGCCTTTACGTCGTATCCATAGCACAATACTGAATGCTTAGTTTGGATCTAGGGAATAGAAGTCTTCGTCTGAAGAACTTCCTTTTAGTTACCCTAATTTAAAGTTACAGGTTATTTAAAATCACGAAACATTTTCATAACTCAATTGCATGTGAATGTAACATGAACACAAGGGCAGTGCCGATTTTGGAGATATTAAAATAAACCTATTTATATAACCGTTATTGGAACCAAATTTATCCAAATTGTAGGTAAATAATAAATTAAACTGCTATTCACACTGAATTATCACGCAAAAATTTATGAATATATGAAAACATAGAGCGGGAATAATAGTGACCCACGAAGCGGGAATATGATTTTCATGGATTAAATATTATGACGAAGGGATGAATAAGTATAATTTATTATTGTTATTCAAATAGTTTTCCCGACTGTTTATATATTTTGCTGAGTAGAGTGAAACAAAACAAGACTGTCAATTATAAGGCACATATTTTATTATTTATGAATAAAATGGGTGTGGATAGCTTAATGAAAGGTGACTGGGACGTATGGAAGAAGAAAACATGCTGCGCCGACCACATATCTTGAAAGAAGGACAAGAGGATGATGACATTTCATTATTGTATTATACAAATCATTTGGTAAGCAGGGCTTAGCTCATAACACTGGTGCCTCTTGGTTGAAGCTAAAACTTAATTCTAAAATTAATTAGCACTAGCAGCGCCCCGCGGTTTCATCCGCGTAGTTCTGTTCCCGTGGGAATATGGGGATAAAAATAATATAATCTATGTTACTCGCTGATAACATAGCTTTTCATTGGTAAAAGAATTTTTCAAACCGGTCTAGTAGTTTCGGAGCCTATTTAATTCAAACAAAAAATCGAATCTTACTTCTTTATAATATTAGTATGATTAATTAAATAGTAAGCTCAACACGCCAGCAATACTAAACAGGACCGTATTAATAACCGACGTATTCGTCTGGCGTGTTAAGAAGTATTTCTAATATTAATCAAGAAACAAGCTATAAAAATTTTTAGAGTGCCTAAAGCATGTTTTTTTAGTTATTTTTTTTGCGAATATCATGTACCTACTGCGTAGTAGCAAAATAAATGCAAGCGAATAACCAGACAATGTGGGAATCGAGAATGGATTCTCGATTCCAATTTTTCTTTTTTCATATAGTAATATAAACTAGGCTAAAACATATTCCCTAAATTTGTCATCAGCTCTCCGGCTATAGGTAGAGTTCAAGGAGTAATAAGCTCAAGGCTACATTTAACCAACATTAAAATTGAGCTAGATGAAAAATTGTTCAAAAGTTGAAACACGCGGCTAGCTCGACGCCTACATAATCACGAAATTCAATTTCAAACCTCAAATTTCGCGTAGCAATATCATGTTAGGGTGGTGTCACACCGCTGATAGTGTTTATTTTCCAAGGTCAGTTCACAAATTGCGTAGCCAGTAAATCAGATGTCCCCTCCCTCGCTTCCTCTGCACGGAACTCGTTTGATTAACTGACGCGGAAGTGGGATGCATCACACACGGACTGGTTCAGCTAACACTTTTATTGGTACTAATGCAATCTGTACCAATCTGTTATTCGATCAATAGGACTTTTTAGATTAACAAGTCAAGTAGACACTTACAATTTAATTTACAATTATATAGTATCAAGTGTGTTTTATTTTTATACCAGATCTTAAGAGAGCTATACGATTTCCTTTACGAAATTTTCCTGATGCTAACATATAATCAGTTACCTTTTATTTATTGGAGGAATGATCTGTAACCGAAGTATTATGTTTTTTTTATTAGAGGCTGATGGCTATTCGCTGTCTATTATATAGATGATGCTTGCCCATTCAATTCCACTATATCATAATTTGTGTATACCTACATAATGTAGAGCCGTTTAAAATAAACAAGCTGATCAAAAAAAATATCTACAACAACTCAAAATCCCAAAAAGATAAATCTGGCCACTCCTAGACTTTCTTGACTTCGTCTTATCATTCGACACTGCTAAGCCAACAAATTCATGAAATACATGTCGGTGACGAATCTACACAAAAATTTACAACATGGACGTAAAATTGGGACACGCATTCTCATCTGTATTAAAAATTGGCAAGTTGAGGATTATCCAATAGAATAGGGATGTCCGTTATCCAAGGGAATAACGAGCGCAAAACTCCTTTACGTGGGCATACACTGCGAGGAAATTGGCCTTAAATCTAATTAAAGTTGGTTTCCCTGTCAAACGGTAGATAGGGGATGCCGCTTTAACGTTATTACTAGTCATGCTAAATATACATTCAGGATGTATATTTAGTCACTAGAGGACTCACAGAAGTATATTTACGCGATACTTGCCGATATTGCAACATAAAACATATTACAAGAGTAGGTATATTTTATATTAGTTTTAACCCTTTTAACAAAAAAAAAAACATTTACATAATTAACTTTCTGCAATAAAACTAGTTATTGATAAAAATATGTTATATACGGCTGAGTTTTCAACAGTCAGATAAAAGATACCTGACAGTCGAATAAATCACAATCCATATGATTGTAAAATGACATTGCCGGTTTCCTAAGTAAAATACCGTATGAAATCCGCAAATTGGTGGTTTTATGATCAGTTAATTATTTTCTAATTATTAAAAAATCGGTCCTTATTTTTATTTTTTTTTGAGTATGAAGGAGTAATTTATTGCATTCATTTTCTATGTAATGGGACTTACTGCATGTGATGTCGTGTCACACGACGAAAAGCTTTGCTGCACTGATGCCCTGAATAGTATACACAAAATTATATGTAAATACTTATTTATCTATATCAAAGCGTCAAAAATGGTACATTATAATTCCTTAAAAATATACAACGGCGCATAGGACCAGATGTTGATATATCTAATAACTTAATACCTTGGTCATGAAATTTGTTTCCTCTGCTCCATGTTGGTCTGAAAGTAAAAAGGATGGATCAACTAAGTTCCAAGTCTAGCTTGTCGTGAAAAAAAGCTACACTAAATTTCTAATAGGGCATTGGAAGTTTGGGATTCTGTCGTAATTGTGTAGCCATTTGTGTCTACATTTTACAATTTTCTGCATTTTTTTCTTTCTATTGAGGAAACTCCCACAATCCGTCACTCTCTGCTCGGCGAAACAGAGGGTGGTGTGTCGGACTCGAACTGACTAAAACCCTAATGCGACTAAGCAGGAGCTCCTCCAGTCAATTTTATGCCTAACCCAAATAAAGTATTTTTGGTTTAAAGTGATTAAGGGAGCTTGGACTCTACCTTCTCTAATGGGAGTTGAAAATATGTATATGGTCAGTTATTATTGTTTAGTTTGTTGTTGTTGTTGCCATCTCTTCTGTTTGAGAACATAATATTTTCTCGTGTTATTTTATTGTTATAAATGACATAGTCAACCCTGCCATTGATGGCGGACACCATATGAATGTCTTTCTCCATCGTGTTGATCAAGCGGTCAGGTCGATGTACTGCATCCAAGAATAGCCACGGTCCAAATTCGACACATGTAGATTTATTTGGGTTACCTCTAGCTTTAACCGGGTAAGATAAGACAGATTCAATGTGGTTTGTTCGCGAAATATTTACGAAATTCGCGTGAAATTTCGAGTACACTTGTTTGGCTGTGCGTAGGTTAGCGCCACCGGACTTCACTAAGAGTGAAATAAATTGTAACTATTGCCGTGCAAAAAGGGTGATTGTGATGATGACTATTGGTTACTGACACGCATCGCACTATAAAAACCAGAAGGGTTTGTCTTTTTCAGAAGCTGATAACAAACGTCTGTAACTATTACAAAATTATCCCTTCACCTTAAATGTATATATATATTTGAACATGCAGGCAAAATCTGGATTATATTGAAACACATAGATATTGAATCAACAGATAATGCAAACACTAGGGAAATAGCTTGTGATTAAATGCCTTACGTTCTTAAATAAACAATACTGATCTCCGACTATTAGCTTCTGACTCTCAATAAAATGATTTAAAATTATATTGGAATAATTATATGTGAATAATGATATCTATAACTAAAATCAGTCTAAAATATATATACGCATGTATGTGTATAATACACACAGTCATAGATCATAAGAAAAATCAAATGTAAAACATTGTAAGTATAGATAACATCTGAAAACCAAAATTTTGTGATATTTAGATTTAAGATTCTATTAGATATCTATTAATCAGTTTTGACAGAATTGATACGTAGGTAGGTACTACATTATGATTATTTGACAATTTTGCATCGTTATCAAACCAATTAATACAAATCTGTTCAAATCGATATAGAAAGCCTAGAAAACTCATTTAGAAGGCGAAACCGTGAGTGTTTCGCTCGACGAATGTTTTTTGAGGCGCGTTTCAATCGCGATGAGGTAGAATCTGTACAAAAACTTGGGCTTCATTGAACAATGAACTTACGCTTCGCTTGATACACAGGCGGCTTTATTTCTATGGACCATACTTAATAAGTATTTCCTTTACTTATATATTTACTTTCATACTATATTCTGTATTTTTATGTATTTATTTACACACAAAATTATGCATGCGGGTCTTATTGTATAGAGAGTATTTTGTGAAATCTATTATTACCAATCTAGTATATGACATGACATTTATGCAACTGAATCTTTTTTCAGTATGACTCTTTGATGTGACTCATTAAAATTTCTAATGCATGTTGATTTTAAAATGAATCAAGCATTATTGTATAAAATATAACCTGGTATAAAAATTATTATTATTACTATTTTCTATATCTACTATTTTCTATTAAGTATATAAACTTCCATTAATATCTCGTAATTTAATAACTGAGATGAACACATCCTAAAATATTTTAAATCTGTTTTTTTTACTTTGCATAAATAAACATAACTAAAATACATTTAATCTGTATCAACTCTTTTGGAATAGAATTAAATACCTTGGTAATGTTCTCTGATAGTGTCCGTTGCCTGACCCTCCTATATTATTCTGAGGAGCTATTATGGTCTACATGGCTGACTCGTGTATTTAATAAATATGAATTGAATATTAAAACTAAATTACAGTTCATTTATAAATTGAAATGAATCCCTATTTCTCTTGGTGACGGCATCAAACGTGAGCGGCTTTTATTATTGTCAGAAAAAGATTCTGAAAAAAAAAATAAGAAGCTGCTTAAGCAATTGGCAGAAACTTCATCATAATTAAAGTCCAACCCCTTAAAATATATTAATCACAGGTAACACAGGACTTCTATTCTTAACACACAAAAGCATTACACAACAAAAAACAGTAGCTACATAAAAAAGACGACAAGTATTCGTTGCATTTGTTTATTTTATGATTGCACTAAAGCGGAACTTGGTATCATTTGTCTATTAAGCCTCTCAGCGCGAATTGAGACTAGGGTTCGGCGTAGTGAATGAGTGAACGGACCCTGATCAACACACATAAATGAGTCACATTGCTGCATTATATGTCCCATGTTGGTCTGGAATTTAAAATAATGTAACAACTGTGTTGCTTGGCTAGCATGTCGTAAATGGCGACTAATGGTATATCGGGTTTTGGGTGTGTTATTGTGTAGGCGACGCGCTAACCACTTGTCTACTTTTCACATTTTCCATCTAACCCAGCCCAGTTTTATTTTTTGGCTGTATGTGGCTGATTCTGATAACCGTGCCACATGTGCTTAAGCGACTAACGTCGACGTCAGAACAATGTATGTGATGTCGTCAGATATTTATTTATTTAGTCAGGAGTTTAAACGAATATTAGTCATTATCACAGAGTATGCCGTAGTTTTCACATCTTAAACAAACTTTCTTTATGCCGAATCCATGATGTTACGTCAAATGTTTATACTGTTTGGTTTAAAGGCCTTTAATTAAATGTCTCATAAGGCCAGATTGTCGTCCTATCAGGAGTGCTCATGACAGGTCTTTAAGCTGGAGGTTGCGAGGTAGACAATACACTGAAGTGGTTATTGCGTGATTCTATAAATTGAAAGCGTATATTGAATATCTTGAAGTTTCTGGAGTACTCATAATTTATCGCCATAAGGATATAACATTGAGAACATTTTAAAATGTTATTATTTATTATTGTAATGTAACTTTGAGATATAATCAACAAAATTTTCTCTTATCAGATATTGGTTGTATGATGTTATCATACCTAAGTTAAATAAATAATAAATTCTCCGAACTGACACACCAATTCTCTAGTTCCAAACTAAGCTATAAGCTTGTCCTATGGTTACTAGGTGAACGGCTAGACATACTTTAATACGTTTATAAACATCCATGACTTGATACAAATATTCATGTTCATCACACGAAACATTTACCCCAAGGGGGTTTCGAATCTGCGACTCTTGGTTTCGTGGCCAGGGTCTCTGACTACTCGACCAACGGGCCTGTCATTAATAAAATATTCGACATTTCCGTAATTTGAATATATTAGGGTCCATTGTTGGATTTTGGGATCAACAAGTGGTTTTATGGATATATAACAAATTACGTTAAATTATTTACTTTGTTTAACTTGTTTTACATACCTGATGTTTTCTTTTGGTAACCCTTATATAAGGTCAGTCCCATTTGAGCTAAAGTGAGGCACTTCAATGTCCATGTCCAATCTTCCACTAACAGCCAACTCTTTCGCGCATACATAAAAGCTTATCTGAAATAATACAAGTCTTTAAAGCAATCAGCATCTGTTTACAGAGCTTTAAGAAACATATGTTTAATTGCCCAGACGTTTATCATTTTATTTACAATTTTTATGCCAATGTATTTATTAAGTGACTATTTACATGACATTTCCAATAATCCGTCTAGTACGGCAATTTTTTTTTAAAGTTTATTTTATTTTAACCCCGTGAAAGCATAAAGGATAATATTCTTGCCGGGAGATAGGTAGCTTCTCGGAAAAGGAAATTGTTCAGACGATACTGAAAAATGACTGTTTCAAATACCGTAATTAAAATGTTATAGTAAAATCTTTTTACAATACATGTAATGTATATGTAGCTTGTAGCGTGCAATTAAATTATATTTGAGGAACATGTTTTTAATAAAAATTACAACCTTATTTTTGTTATAATCGAAACCTGAAAACTGTCTGTAGGTACAGAATTGATTGTAATATTTTTATACCATGTTATATTTTAACCAAAAATTTAAACAAGGTTATTTTTATAAATATGTATATGAAAACCGAAACACGGGTGTCATTGGTAAAAGTTTAGACTTGTTGAAATTCGACCATAAGTTCTTTTTTTTATTAATTTAATGTATTCCTGATGCATTATTATAAAGTATTAGCTTTTTGCACTGCATCTCCATATAAACTTTGAGTGTGTCAAATCTCATCCTCCTCCGTCTGCGTAATTTTTGTAAAAAGAGGTACAAAGTTTTCTTTCACGAATTAATATATAGATTTTAAATTATAAAATACTGGTTATCTACGAATAAGACATAAAAAAATGGTTATGTTTGACAATGAATATATCTTCTCAGTTTTACTACAGATTTATACCACGGAACGGAGTACAATATTTCAGACAGGTGTGAGTGTGCGTGTGTTATACGCGCGGCAATTATAACTTAATTTAATTTCGATGTATATTTTAGAAAAAGTTAGAAAATTGCATTCTTTTTCCACATACCTACTATATAAACATGCCAAATCCTACACTACTTTTTCTTTTTATTAGAATTTTTTTCCAATGTATTTCTTTAACATTGTGGCACCCAAAGAACATTTTCAACTTTGAAACTAACAGGAATCACCTATTTACGTAAGGATCAATATGCAAGAGAAGGTACATAAACATATTTTTGTGTGTATTACCTATGTGCGTTATCACGGCCCTGAGCATGGCTCGAGCTGCATTCCCAGTTGGCGCGCAGCGCTAGCAGGGAGCACTCGGCCGTATGGGACGTCGAAACCCATAACGCTCGCCTTTCGAAATTAGCAAAACGCGCGAAAGAAAATTTAATGTGTCTGAAGAAAGTTTAAAAGTGTTCATGCTGAGAAACTAACATAACGGTAAGTGAACTAGAATTTTCTTGCGAGATGTTCATTTTAAAATTCATAAAATAAGTAAATTAAGGTACGGCTAATTGATTTTTGAACATTAACAATATCGCTTGTTAGCGATAGGGTAATTTGTCTGTTATTTTTTTGTTAAAATTAAAAATTATTGATGAATGTTACCTTGACCTGTAATTCACATGTCCGTGCCTTCCGTTCCTCGAAATTGACGATAATTCAAAGGCGCGACTAAAATATTATATGAACCTTAACAGTATTTACCTATATTTTCAGGGAACCATTATGTTACTAATTGGCACGGAAAATCATGTTAATTATGTTTTAAAAAAGTTCATTAAAGTTAATCCACTTTGCATTATCTACATTGACGAAATCGATAAATTGCAACTGCGCAATCAGATAAACGTTTCCAACGCTCAAGTTTGATGATAAAATAAAAATATTTAATAATGAAAATCATAAATGATTTAATCCATTTTGATCCATAAATAGAGTCTCAAAATAGTTAAAAAGTCGAATTACGAAAACAAATCTAACACACGGTTTTCGTTGTCCGTCATTTATTTTGTTTGCAATCATTACGCGTAGAAATGGTTATGAATTAAATTCAAACGTGGAACAGGCTGTATAGTCGCATTGTTAATGGCAGGGCGAAATGGCAGCAAACAGCAGCTTCACACGGTCCTCGCCGCTCAACGCGTGCAACCGACTCTCCTTCGACTCAGGCATCGCTGAAGACGACAGTCTTCCCCATCACTACGACAATCACATGGTGAAGACCAGCGTGGAATTCACCGACGATGAAGACACCGAGGATATGTCAGACGTGGAAGAACTCGCAGACTTGTGAGTTGATTCGGTTCCTCATTTATGTTGACGAATGAAGTGAAAGTGAAAATGAGTTCGTTCTTATAAGGGTTGAGATTCATACGGAATCAACGTTCTCTCGTGTTAGTCTCAGCGGATTGACTCTATGTTATAACTTTTGAAGTACAATTATTTCGACCTAAATTAGTTTATTTTTCTTATTCATTTAATGTATTTCTCCACTCTTTCTTCTTAAAAACATTAGATAACTGTGCTATTAAGCATACTCTACTGTCTGCGTAATTTTCGTAAAAAGTGGAACAACGTATTAGACTTTAGGTATTCATATATAGATGGGTGAACAATTCATTCTATTGGTATACTAAGCGGCTTGTACTTTGCTTAAAATGTTTACTTGGAATATCACAAAATAATACATTTTTAATTAAATAGAACTAAAACTATATCTCAAAGGACATGTAGGTACACGCTGAGCTATATTCATAAACCTTCTTTTGTTACATCCTAGTTTAGTAGAAGTGAAACAACTTTGCTTTTGTGTATGTTGTTTACTTTGCAAATTGAAGTTTAAATTAAAAAAGTTACAACTAATGGAGAGGAAAGCGTTGATCTGTGTAAAAGACAGATCCGGTATTATTTGTGCGGAATGGGGTCCAGTGACCTGAAATACATGTTATTTGTGCCAAAGGTGTAAACAAAAGGGAATATATGACTATATGTTCGGGAGACATACATAGACATACCAGAAGCAACTATTATCCGCCATATTTATGGATTGGCCACGACCTAATCTTCTAAGTCATTGAGTGTACCACAAAAAGATTATTGGCCTGTGTTGTCAGGATACCATATTAAGTGACAGTGGTCACTTTCGATAAGATTCCAACTTAACTCGCGTATCAAACGTTTGAGTTAACCCATCATGAGTGTTTAGTGGTTGTTAATCATATTTGAAATAAATAAATTATCTAGACTGACAGACCAATTCCCTAATTCCAAACTAAGCATGTATGCATGTGCTACAGATACTAGGTAACGGATGGTAATACTTAAATACGTTTACAAACATCCATGATTCGAATGCAAAATCCCATGTTCATCACACGAAACATTTGCTCCGAGCGGAATTCAAACCTAGGCCAGGGTCCAACGGGTAACCAACGGGCCTGTCTATTTTTCAATCCAATACACTCAATCGTCCTTAGACTTCAAAACAGAGTCACTTTAAACATGCGTCACGAAATTGAAATTGTATGCTTTATTAAATATATGCATCTTGAGAATCTCTCTCATTTCAATATTATAAAATGTTAGTTTTGGTGAATAAAAAACAAATCGTATAATTTAATACTCTCAAGTGCATTATTTTTCAATATCTCCCGGGAAATACATAGGTAATTTTTTTTGAATCCAAGAGGAACGGAGCTGCCGTAAAGTGAATAAAGTACATTTTAAACCATAAAACAACATAAAGTTTTCGTTTATTATAAAATAGCTGGCTGGGGTGTTATTTACTTCTTTGTCTTCTCTGAGTATAGAAAGCGAAAAAAATTGTTAGCTATAAAAGTATGACGTTAACATTATAGTTATAAATAAATATTTCAAATTAAAAGACAATAAAACACAATGTTGGTCGAAGTTTATTGATTTTGGATAGAATGTCTAAGGTGGAAGAAATAAAAGTTAGTTTATAAAAATTCATAGGAAAACAGAAACGTCTTATTAACATGTTATATGTGTCTGACTTTATTATTTCCTTTGAAACTAAACTTGCAACTAAGCATTACAAATTAACTGCCTCTGAAATAATAATGTGGTTTATTAATCGAGCATCATGATCATAACTAAATAAATCGTAATATTGCAGACGACACTGGTGACATTGATGGTTATGATTAACGATTAAACGTTTCGTAGACACGAAAAGTTCAAAATATTCAATTAAATAGGTTAAAAAAAAAACCTTATTAGTTTCGCTAAGACGCTCAAAAAATTTGAGATAAACATCATAATAAACAAGAATCTACAAAATAAACACGTGTTATTTATCTAGTATGCGATGCCCAATGTAAGAATAAATATTATTCATAGATACTAAAAACTAAAAGCCCTTCCACATTCGCGTAATTTGGCCGTGGCCTGTGCGTTATCCTCTTTCATGGCCGTCATGGAATTTAAACACTTTCCCGCGTCACAAAAATTTACTGTTTTAGCCACAACATAAGCCTGCAAGCTTGTGCACGCTCTTCATGCTATTACGTTTAATGCTTTCTGTTCAATTATCCAATCATTCATTTCGAAATAAATTAGTTGGTATTATTCTTGCAGATTATTTAAACGTTGTGATTTTTTGATCTGTTGTTTTATTAATATAGGTAAAGAAAATAAACTTAAAAAATAGGTTGCTGAAATTGAAAACAATAAAAAAGTTTCAAGTAGGATGGATTTCAATTTAACTGTAACAAACATAAATCAAATATACTTAACTTTTGTACTATGGCATTGGAGCAAAAAAGATAGGCATCTAAAGGAAATTTATTTTAATAACTGACATTGAAGTTGTATTATTATTCATATTCATACCTTTTAATAACGTTTATGAAATTAGTCGGAGGCTCGCTCATATTTACGGTGGCCGCATTGCAAAGATATTGTCGTGATATCTTTGAATAGTATGCGTTTTGACATGTAGTGGTTTGTGATGAAGAGATGAAGATGGAAGTGTTGTGCTGTGATGATGCGAAGCAAATGACGTGTGGCCCTGCAGTCGCAAGGGTGCAAACTATACGTCCCTTGTCTAGGTCGCCTCCGATTGTTCCCGAACCGATTCGATACGTCAGGTACACAAGCGTGTTTGTATCGTTACATTACATATACGTTGTGTTGGAATTAAACAACAATCATCGAGTCAACTATACTTGTTTTTCAACGAATAAAATAATACGAATACATACTGTGGTTCTCCGAATGTATCTATCGTGTTACTTACGTAAAGTTTAGATAAATGTGATGTGAGATGATATTAGTGGCTGATGATGCGTCGTGGCGCCCTGTGTCACGATGCTGAGCGGCGACCCATTTGGTACTTTATCGTTTTATTCTTGTATGTTTAATTGTAACATTATTGTATTTTAGTGCCAAATAAATGTTTGTTCATTCATCCATTAGGCATTTGTACGTATAATATTTTCAGGGTTGTAATATGAAAAATAACTTTTATCGTATAACATAAACGTTTAAAAAAGTGTTATGCTATTATTTTGATTTTTTTTGAGTTTTTATGGAAACCGAACGAGATAATTTTATTTATCTAAAATGTTTTATGACTATAGATAATAAATACTTCCTAAAGATTTTAACGTAGCGATGAACAAACTTTTAGAATAAATCAATAATTACCCTAATACGCCATATACACAAAAAAAAAACAAAACAACTCATAGAGGATATCTGAACTGGTTTGTTTAGTCAATTGTTTATTAGCAGCTAAACTTTCGTTAATGTAGTTAAACTGAAACAGCTAACTATAAACTAACATCTCTATATACAAAATCTGGTGTAAGGACTATGCGGCAGTCGATTCTGTGCCCTATTTTATGTTGTTAGCAACTAAATTTGTGTCACGCTTCTTCTGTGGGAAACACAACTATTTTGATTGATCTTTTTACGCCCTAAATAAGACGGTTAGGCAGGATCGATGACGTCACACCAAAGTTTGGGTATTTAGTACTATTTATTGAATATCATTTCTAAACAATATGTATATGCATACATATATATAACATCACGGCTGCAATAGGCTATTTTCCTCAAAAATTGTTGTTAGTCCACTATTGTGATACCAAAAAATATTACTTACGTTTTTTTTCTTTTGTTTAACAAACTAAAAATGATAGAAGAATAAAGACACAGCGGGATAAAGTACCCCGTGACGTCATTAGGTGTGTAAAATTTTCCCGTCCAAGTTACATAAATCGCTAAATTTCAGATCTTTGAAGTGCTGTATCTTTCGAGTATGTATTTTTCGAGTACCATATAAAGCAAAAAATACGTAATTAATATTTTTTGATAATCTATCCTACGGACTAAAAAATTTTTTTGCGGATAATACCTAATTCTTGAAGGAATAGGCTAAGGAGCAATGAGCTCTTTAAAATATTAAATAAATGCCATATTGAATTTATATCAGTTAATCATCACGCTTGTAGGATAATGTGTTATTTTGTGTCTTATAATTTAAGGCAGAAAAGCGAGAGGTGTTACGACTGGTGCTGCAGTCTTCTGAGGGAACCTAATAGAATGATTTTTCTTTATAATTTTTTTTTTCTCTGAGATAAACGTATTTTTTTCATATTTTTTTCAGCCGTAAAAATGCCCTCGTCCTGCGCACACAGCTGCCCGTACGCGTACACGCCATTATTGGTGAGTATTCCCCGTAACGCCATATTTCTTGGAAATCCGTCCAGCACATCAATTGGCAAAAAGCAGTAAAAATTGTTGTGACATAAAAACATGTAACTCCATATAATTCGCGACTTTGGCCCTGTAGAATATAAAAGATGAAATATTTTTATTGGTGGGCAAAATTATCTTTTTGAAATTTTGTAACACCAGCAATTGTCAGCGAAGGTCTCGTTAAAATTGCATTAGCCGTTTCGGATATTAGCCCTTGAAAACGGACGACCAAAAACTCATTTCATATATTATTCATTTCATATAGAACATTTTCATAAACATATATTTTCATGGTATACTTGCATTGACCATTAACTAGTCCTTCAAAGAAAGCTCTTTACAGAACGATTGAAAATTGCAAAAGTAGGTGTAATTCGCGAAGCCGGAACTAAATTGAAAGATCAATATCTGTGCTCCATATCTTGTCAAAAACTACGAACATAAAATAGTCATTCGACCCTACTTACATTTCTAAATTAAGAAAAAAATTCAAAAATCTACTTTTAAACTCCGTTATATCGGTATTCCATTAGTTATTATTAAAAAAGAACCCCGAACGGTTCCTGAACGCGTCCAGCACTGAGTGAAACGGCGCGTGGTACCTCTATTTATTTTTTCATAGCCATTAACGAAATTTATTAGACTACTTTTGTTAGTTTTAATTATTTCTTATTATGTACATCGTGTAATTTTGTTGTGCTGTTGAATGGGTATTTTTTTTTTTTTTAGGAATTAGTACATTCATTTTATTGGATTAGATATTATTAGATATCATTTATATTATAAAAGCAAAATTTGTATTACGTAGTTCAAGGGGCCCGCGCCTTAAATACAAGTGATTGTTCTTCGAATCGCACTTTTAGATTTAAAAATCTAAGTATTCCTCGAGGAAAGCGAAGCTTCAATGTTATACCACACGTAACCCATTATTCTTGACTAGGAGTACAAAGTCAGGAATAATGGGTCACCACTGTCTTAATAGAATGAAGCCCTACTGGGCTCAATGATAAATGTATTCATTCATTCATCTTTAATTTCTAGAAAAACTGCTTCATAGCCAGGGCAGGGAGCTGCGCCGCGCGCTTTTCTCGCTCAAACAAATATTACAGTCTGATAAAGACCTGGTACATGATTTTGTGGCAAACAAGGGTCTTGATTGCTTAATGCAAGTTGGCAATATGGAAAATCAGAATTACATAGATTATATTCTACGGGCTCTTGGACAAGTAAGTTTTTAAAGAATTTTTGGCTTTGTACCGTAAAATTTTATCAAAGATGTGTGGGCTATATGTGCAAAACTACCTAAAAGGAATGAGTACGCTCCACGCGCTGGTATTATGTGATAATATTCAGAGTGTTACCACCTTCACATCACAGACATCCTTCATAGGCAGCTACACAGAAATATTTTGCACATATTGCTTAATTGATTTGTTTGCTATATGTTTTTACTAAATCCTCCGTACGCTCCTTCCTTATTTTGTTAGTAGCTCTCGCTCATCTTAAGCCTATCTTTCCAGAAATGTCCTTAGTAAGATTTGTACAATAAATATCATATTCTTATATTTGGATTGAATAAAATCGCCATCTTTTTTGGTAATATCAAACTTAATTTCATTTACATAGACTAGTTGATATATAATGAAAATTTACACTTTTCAGATACTGTTATATGTCGACGGTATGCACGGCGTGATGGGCCACAAACGGTGTGTCCAGTGGCTGTACTCTTTGATCTCAAGCAAATTTCGCTATGTCGTCAAAACTGCACTCAAACTTCTAGTCGTGTTCGTTGAGTACACTGAGAAAAACTCTCTTCTCCTCATTGACGCCATTCAAGTCGTTGATAGTACCAGTGGCAGGCCACCATGGTACAATGTCATGAAAATTCTACAAGACATTGATGCGTCTGACACCGAACTTCTTATATACGCTACTACACTCATCAACATTTGTTTGAACAATGTTTTAGATAGGGACATGTACTATGATCAAGTAGATGCCCTTCAAGACCAGGGCATGGACGAAATTATCCAACTTTATATGACTAAACAAGGGACTGATCTAGATCTCCTGAGGCAACTCCAAATATTTGAGGCCGTTTTATTACTCGAAGACGGGGATGATACTGGAACAGCGTTAAAGTAAGTGTACTTTTAATTAAAAATCATTTATGTTTGATTAAAAAGAAATAGATTTTTTTATACGAAAATTTAATTTTAGGCAATTAGATGAGTCAATTATAAATTCTGTCAAACGACGAAGTCTTAATTTGAACTCACCTGAAAAAAGGAGGTCCAAAAAACACCAAATGAAGGAAAAAGGTAAGCAGTTTTATATTTTTTAGATTTCAAATGGCTTTGATTGTTTTTTCAGTTTCTTGATAAACTAAGAAAGCATGTTTATATAGCATGGTGACTGTAAAGTGTGGTCTCATAGTCTATATGCATGACGCCCTTCTCAAATTATAGTGGATACTTCATGATAATAGTATAGCAATAATTATACATTTGACTTATGATATTTGTCATAAGTAAATTTAAATTATGGACTATACATTAAAACTAAAGTTTACAATTTTACCTAGAGTATACTTTTATTCTAATTTGATTGGGGCTGTACATTCCTAAATATTCTCAATGTTTTAATGTAATGAACCAATAAATAAGTTACATAAAAACAACAAAAATAAAAAATATATGCATCAGCCGTCAAAAAAATAATACTAATATTAAAAATGTATTGAATTAGTTAGAAATTGCGATTTACCAAAAAAATTAACGTCCTATGGCATTTTACTAACAATCAACAGTGAAATCAACAGTCATCGACCATTCAGAACCCAAGCCAAAAGTAACTATTAATAACCATCGTTCACAATTCTTACCATCGATAAGAGATAATAACAACGACAAGAAAGAATTAAGCACTGCCTTAAAAAGAAGATACCGATACGCAAGACAAGCACACCATATCATACAACAGGAGGAGCTACTCAACAACTCAAATGGATCTTTTAATGGACTCTTTAACATTAACGGATCATATACGAATACTAATGGTAATATATCGACAACTACTAACTATGCAAATGGATCGTATATCAACAACAAACCCTTTCCAATCATAAATGGGGGCAGTACAAATCATTACATCAGCAATGGCGTCAACAATCATGAAGAGGATGATGCTTACATTAATAGGGCAGTCAAGAATTTAAACTTATCAGAAGTTTTGAAAAACGGTTTGTTCATTATCTAACACACTGATATCATTTGCCTTTTCCACACCCGCCTTTTGTTTGGCTTTGTGTTTTTTTTTTTTTATTTGCTTTGAAAATTTATTTACATTTTTGTAGACCTATTCGTTTTAGTTGATAGTCGTTTGCAGGCAACCAAAGATACACAGCAGGTTTAAAGCAGCGAATCCAAAATGGCACTTTAGGACACAGCGTTACAGCTGTAGATGCAATTGCCGTGATTCGGCAAAAACAATTAGACGGAACACCTGAAGTAAAGGATGATCGAGGAATTATACTAAACAGAGAACACAGCATCAAAGATTTAGCTCAGAGGTTGACGAGTCCTGTGAGTCCTACGACTGAAGAAAAACCACTGAGAGTAGCGGAAATGACTGGAATAGTATCAAAAGCCAAAGAAGAATTAGCTAAATCACAGTCTAAGGGTAAGCAAACCTAAAAAAAAACACAATATTTCAAAATAACACAATATATCAAAAAAATTAAAATATTTAACCTATTTCAAAACATTTATTTTAATTTTATGTTAATTGTTTCTTTTTGTGACTTTATTTTACGTCCTGATATTTATTAAATCAAAAATGCAAAGTAAAAAAAAATACCTTAAAATTTAATGGCTGCCAATCACTCGAAAATAAATAACTGCAACAATAAAGAACTGTTACAGGTATGCTGGTAAAACTGATTTTATTTTAAATGTTGTATTAATGTCGTTACAAAATTTTACTAATAATTTTTGTACGATTAACACATTTTTTTACTGGTTTACAGAAGTGATTAAAAGTCCAAGTATAGAAAAATCTCCCAAAATTCACGAGATAAAGGTATCCGAAAACGAGTTGCACTGGGAGGAGTTAAGGCAAGGTTGCTTGAATAGGGAGTTCCACCTTTGCGACCTTGACTTTTCGGATTTGCGACAAGATTCGGATGATGATATGATGTCACCCGTTGTCAATGCATCCAATGGGCCTCCTCCGCCCCCTCCTGGAATGTTTTTGCCTCCAGTCTGTAATCCTCCTCCTTTGCCTGGTGGAATATTCCCCATGCCAGTTAGAAATAATGTTCCTGCTCCACCACCAAAACCTTCAAATTCTTCAGAGCTATCAAATGATTCGGATAGCTCAACCATAAAAAAGAATAAAAAGACAGTAAAGTTGTTCTGGCGGGAGGTACAAGAGAATCCTGCCCCAACCATAATAAGGTCCAAGATCGGAGGTTTCATCTGGGATGATTTACCTGATGTTCCGCTTGACACCAAAACGTTGGAGCATTTATTTGAATCTAGAACCAACGATTTGATCATTAAGGTTTGTAAAAGTTTAAATTTATGAGCAGTTTACATTTATTGATTAATGATAATGATCTCTACTAATCTTGATTTTTTTCATTTCATGTGCTGATTTTCTACTTTGAATTGAAATAACAGGAAGTAAGTAACTAAAAAATAAATTTATATATTTTTTTAAATTTCACATATTCCTATTATTAATGTATGTATGTTTTTAGAAATTAATGGAGCCCAAGCGAAACTTGATATTGGATACGAAACGGTCCAATGCCATAAACATTGCAATGAAGAAACTTCCTACACCTCAAACTATAAAAGCAGCAATTATGAAAATGGATGCCACAGTAGTTGGTAGAGAAGGGATAGAAAAACTTTTAACTATGCTTCCAACCGAAGAAGAAAAAATTAAAATTCAAGAGGCACAGGTAACCAGCACACTCTAAATGACTATAAATGTATATACATATTCAAGGTTTTATCCCGGAAGTATATAGTGTCATTTGTTATTTTTTTTGGTTCCAGTATGCTAACCCAGACTTGCCACTTGGAAGTGCTGAACAGTTTCTACTTACACTGGCATCCATTAATGAATTGTCCTCAAGGTTAAAATTATGGGTGTTCAAATTAGACTTCGATAATTCAGAAGTAAGTTTGGAAATAAAAAAGCATAGACTGCATTTGTACTTATTAGTTGTTATTATAATTTATAATCAAAGTGTAAAAGAAAGACAGTACTTGTGGGTAAGGTACCCATTATGCTATCCTTACCCTATAAAGATCGATTGATATCCTCAATGCAAGAGAGGTTAATTCTCAAGCACATAGTTTCAAAAATAAAAAAAATGCAACGGATTTATATTAGTAAGCTGACGGAAATATTGTTGCAAACGGAATCGTCCTCATTCAAACAACTGGGATGTGTAAACATGACAAATTTCAAACTGTCGCAAAGTATTAGTTAGATTTTCTAAACTTAGGAATATTTCCGAATCGACTTCGTATAAAACTGTAGGAAGATGATATTGACAGTTCATATTTTTCCCGATTTGCAGAAAGAAATTGCAGAGCCTCTTATGGATCTAAAGCAAGGAATCGAACTTTTGAAAGTTAACAGAACTTTCAAAGTTATTCTGGCCACTTTGCGCTCGGTTGGGAGTTTCCTCAACGGCAGCCAGGTCAAGGGATTCCGTCTTGAGTACTTGTCTAAAGTTATGGAAGTAAAGGACACGGTGCATAAGCATCCGCTCTTGCATCACATTTGCGAAATGATAATAGAAAAATTCCCGGACACAACTGATTTCTTTAGTGAGGTAAGTATGCAATGCATTCTTTCTCACATACTCGCACTTATTTCTTTAAACACATTTCAATATTGTTTCTCTTTAGTTAATTAATGAAAGTAGCTTTAATGAGTTAAAATTTATACTTATAATTTATAGTAGGTATAACTCCGATCAGCTTATATTAGCTACCCAAGTTTTATGAAATTGGTTCATTGTTTTTATACGAGTATTGAAATATTGTTATAAATGTTTTTTAACAAGGTGGGTCCAGTAATACGCGCTTCGAAGGTGGACTTCGACATTCTTGGCACTAACCTTCAAAAACTAGAGTCCGACTGTAAAGCATCCTGGGATCACATGAAGAGGATCGCTAAACACGACGGTTCTCAAATATTCAAGACCAAAATTAATGAATTCCTCACAGACGCAGCAGAGAGAATCATATTGTTAACCGTGATTCGAAAGAGAGTTATGACCAGGTAATATTAATTTCCAAGCGTTATCGAAGCGAATTTTTTCTTAAAAGTTATAGTCAAATAATGCGAATTTGCCTTGCGAAAGTGTTATTTTTGTGCTAAATAGTTTTAAAAGTCTGCAAATGCGAAAGACGTGCTTCACGTAACCCGCAAAAAGGAAAACAAAGATTTTTCTCGTTGTTTTAGGTACAGTAAGTTCCTGCTGTATCTCGGCGTGCCGCCCTGTGATATTGGGAAGACCAAGCCCTCGGATTTCCTGAAGGTCATTGCGGAGTTTGCTCTGGAATATCGCACTACCAGAGAACGAGTGCTACAGCAGCTTGAGAAGAGAGCAAACCATCGCGAAAGGAATAAGACTAGGGGAAAAATGATTATAGATGTAAGCATCCTTTCAACTAATAAGCTTTCATTGTTCTAGAAAATCATCATCAAACTGTGAATAATCTTTAGCACGCAGATGGTTGCTAGGGATTGCAATGCTGGATGCAGCAATCAAGCTGGGCCCAGCACAATTTTAGCTGCCCTGGATCCAGCGACTTGTGTGGGTGCAATACCGCTGGATTTTAATTCCTACTAGAGATTGGAATGCTGGGTTAAGCAGTCTTGCTGGGTCTATTACCATTTTATTTCTGCTGGATTGAGCTAAAAATGTTGCTGGATTGCAATCCCTAATGGGTACCAATACTAAATAAACTCTGAATTTATTTAATGAAATAATTTAGTCAATACAAAATATAAAAAGTATACAACTTTTCTTGCTTTTATTGTTATTCTAGATTTTACTCGTTTTTTATCACATAAACGAAATGGTTTTGATGTTTCCTTCAGATTGGGAATTACACAAACAAAATAGACGACCACTCGGCAGATAACGCTCTGAAGGAGTTGCTTAAGACCGACCCGGACACAGACAGCCTGACCGAAGGGAGACGCAAGTCAGCTCAAAGCAGAAGAATTTGCGTCAAGTAAGAATTCTGATACTTCCACTTACCTACTCACTACCTGATAGCTTGTTTTGTATTGATTTAACAACCTTTATTTAAGTCTTTGACTTAATAACGTTTCCGAGTGTAAATATGTTATAATAAAATGTAAGGAAGATTTAAGGATTTAGATACCTAACCCTTTTAAATTAATTTTATTGGACTGAGTGATCTTGTAATTAGGACCATGAATTAGACATCAAAGTCTGCGGATTTGAGTCCCGTTAGAGCTGTGTGCTTATGATGTGCTGATGATGGTGTGCTTTGTGTGATGAACGCCGTTATTTGTAGATCGATCCTTGATGTCTTTTTAATAATCCTTTTTAAAATATCCAGAATGTAATTGGTATACAATTTATATATCTTTTCAATAAAATACATGTCTTGTATTATTTCAATTTCAGTGGCGAGTTGACAGCGGATGATGAAATCATAGAAAGCCTTGTGAGGTCTGCTACATCGAAGAGGAAACCAGTAACTCGTGAGCGCAGAAGAAACCGACTAAGTGATAGAAAAAATTGTAAGTTCTTTATACTTTATTAGCACTGAAGGACATAAATCGCATAATTGCTCTAAAAAAATACCACTACTAGTAATAAAAATACTTAGTAGGTCAAACAGGGGTTCCTAAATTGCTAGTAAATAGCGAGGTTGTTAAAAAAGTAAGTCGATTAAAATATTTAAAATTCCTATGATTGAATCTCATCATCAAGATTCAATCATAGGATTATCTTTGACATGTTGTAAGTTGACCAACTATGCATTTCTTTAGATAACTAGGTATTAGAAATGAGATCAGAACACCAATGTTCGAACTTGAGTTTGGTATTTCAAATTCCAATCGGTCTTTAATATTTGTGTCCCATAACTGTAAACGCTGAGGTAATACTGTAGTAATTACTTCGCCGAAAATTTAGCAAAATAACTACTCATTCGCCTAATTCTTCTCGAGGTTATTTAAGCATAAAGCGTAGGCTAGTTTTGATATATTGGGCTTTTTTTTTTTAGGAACCCAAACGTTTTCGGCTGCAATGTTATAATGATGGAAAATTTATCGCCTTCAGTCTAAGCATTAGCGAATTCAACATAAATAATGCGCTGGCATATTGTGTAAATAATTTTAAGAGTTATGTATATAACTGTGACATTTTTTTAATTACACATACATTATTTAACACACACATACAATTTTAAAATTAATATTTGTTGCAAACGGTATTCTATAATTAGCTTTAATATTATGTGCTTGTTTATTATCATTAAGAGGTTGCGATCGGTGTGAATAGCGGGAGAGAAATAGACGTACTTAATCCACTTAGAGCATCCGCCCGAATAGCACCTGCACGAACAGCACCTATCGATATTATTGGCAGGTGCTGTTACACAAGGGGCTCGATGAATAAAACAGGATTAATACGCTTGTAGTACTTGCACGTTATATGTAAATGTGATGACAATTTATGATAGTAAATAGAAGGTTTATATTATACACCAGTGAATGGTAAATGATAATACGTTGCTTTCTTTTTTATGTATTAATATTTGTAAATATAAGTACATATCGTATCTACATGTAACCCATCTAAGCAAAATGCCCATGTGTAAGTGACCGCCCGCTAAAATGGCTTAATTGCCGACCGTCACAAACGGTTGCCAATTAGTTTTGGCTCCCAAGTGTCGGCCATAATCCTTGACTATTGTCGTGAGCGGTCAGTCATAGTGTCTATCATCTGTAAGTTTTAAAAGTTCCAGCGTCCTGTAGAATCATTAATTCCTCATAACTAAATATAGAGAGAGCCCTCGATGTACAACAAAATAATGTTAATACCCTCTCTATATGAAGGAACTAAAGAAGCATAGGCTTGATATCATTATTTGAACTTTTATACAGTAAATTTGAAGTGAAGTTTGTAAGAGCCCATATAATGCCATCAAGGCTATGCTTAGAGTAGTTAATTAGTATAGAAACCTTCAAGAAACAATAATGTTTTATTTCTCTTATTCCACTCCTGTCTGTAAGTGGTTGTTTTTCCATCGCTTATTGTCTCATATGTGGGGGGAAACTTATTTTTTCCTACGTATCGCTATATTTATAAATCTTTTTGTGATTATATTTGCAGTTAACAGGACCCTGGACGGTCATCAGGCATGGCCCGTCACTGAAAATAGTAACGGGTAAGATATATAACCTAAAAGTATAATAAGCATGTTCTAAAATTTTCAGAAATCAAACTTACTTGAGCACTTTTTGCAATCAACTATAAGTAGGTATGTCAGGGACTTCGGCCATAACCAAAGACTGCTGACTGTCGCGAGCTTCAAAATGGCTGGCCAATAGTTGGATTTAACTTGAAATTGGTGATAAATTTTCCAACAGCTTTTAACCTACGTATCGTTGAATTGGTTACCATCAATAACCATTAACAACCGTGACTTTGCGATAGCCGGCTCTCGGATCCTGACACCGTTTGACTAGACCAGCCATTCGCTCACGGGTAGTTGCTGTGTCATACTATCAGCGGATACTATGTCGCTCTTGCTGTGGTAGAATAATATGGTATTTAACCGATGCAACGGTCTTTTATGCCTTTTTATATATCATATCGTCATATGTATTTCATATCTGGTCGCATGGTGAAATACATATATATGTGAATTACTTTTCTCATACTACCTTCATAACGTTTCAAAATATTTATAAGACACAATGGAAAGAAAGACATTGTTTCTATATGTTTCAACACTAAGTAATGCCGTCCGATTTTAGTAAACAGTCAACAAGTAACGTATAATAACTAAACATATTTTAACATATAATAAAATCTATTTATATAATATTTCCAAATACAACTCTACCAACCGGTTCGAAATGTCGCTTTTACCGAGAAGACAATGGCAAGAAACTTGGTAGTTACTTGGTATTTCAAAGCCAGATTGTACAAAGACATGTAATGTCCAAATTATAATAATATTTATACCAAGTCATACAGTTAATGATCGTCTGAGATCTAGGAGAGTATTCTTACAAGTAAAAGGTAAACCAAAGTCAGAAAATAAAAGGTCAAAATATAGCTACATGTGGATAGACCGTAGTAATTGGATGCTCCTACTTTGTTATATAAAAGAGATCCAATAAGTGTATCACAATTAAATCTTTATATTTTCAGAACCAGTGGAACTCAGCTCCGGTAATCAGGGAAAACATGTGACAAGAGCGAGTCGAGTCTCACACAGTTGGTGTACCGTACCCTATTGGTTAATTTCTCATTATAAATCATAGTTATTATTCACACTTAAACCAACGGTAGATTTTTTAAATCTCAACAATTATTTTAATGTGTTTTAATGCACTTACGAATATAGTTTCTCACAATTATGTCATAGGGATAAACTGAGGTTTCGAGGTTGTTTTTTAGGATAATCTGATAAGTCAAATCCTAAAGGGTACGGCACATTAAATAATAAAAGGCTAGAAATTCATACCCAATGATATTGTATTTATTTATAATTCTTGCATCTCACATCATTATAGTTTTATCTAAATGTTAATAATTATGTTCTATATGCAAGCAAACTAGAATGTTGCTGAGGACATAGATCACCAAGAAATAGTTCTCGTGTATTTGGCTTTCGTTAAAGTCATTTATGACGATATCATTGTCATATATTAATATTAGCGATATTATTAAATTTCACATTTGGGTTAACATTTCCCTGACATTCTCATTGTATAATTTTTTTTTTGTAATTTGTCTTTTTAATATTGTAATTAATTAAACATCTTAGGTAAACGATTTATGTTGTGAATGTAGAAAAAACGCAGCTGGACTGTAAGCGTCTATTCTACTATTAGATACAATGTTATGATATTATTTTTTCTACCATTCCTATCATATTGGGTTACGGAAAATAACTTGTCTAGCCCAAAATTTGCTTTAGTAAGATTTTTGTGTGAAAGAGAAGTAATAAATACCTAGGTTGACGCTGTAACTAAAGTACCTACTAATAAAAGAAGCTGTTTTTGAGGTTAATTCGCCGTGTGTATTTACCCAATTATCTACTATATTACGAGTAAATTACGGATTTACCCAATTATCTACTATATTACGAGTAAATTACGGATACTGTGTATGAAAATGGATAATAAATGATTCATTCATTCAATGGATAATAAAGTTCATAGATCTTAACCACACAATACCCAATTTGAAAGTTATCTGTAGGAAGTAGGACATAACACATTTACGTGGATTATCTAGATACTCGGAATTGGGATATCTGATATTGATGTTTTAGTGAAATATGATTATTTATGTTAAACGTAGATTGTTTTAGAATTTTTTCGCTCAAAAATGTATGGATGCACGTTTATCTATCCTCTTGAAATTATTTAGCCGCCTATCATTTCAAATGTTAGCCACAACCATTGCTTTATTACCTACCTACATACCTACTTTTAAAGCCGCTATTAGGTTCCACCTATTAAATGGCTTTTTATTGTTCCTAGGGATATATTCAGCTAAATTTAAAATTCCTAAATACAGATTATACCAACTTGTCATTAGACTATACAAATGTACGTCCAACCGAAAATATTAAGTTCACGAGCCCAATTTTAAGGACTATTTTCTAGTAGGAAACTTAATATATTTAAGTTCTAAAGTAAAAAGCATTCAATGGTTATTTTCCAATATCTGCATTTTTATAATTAATGTTTAATTCGCATATCCATTGGGTTTAGAAACTATTTTTACATTTAAAAATGAATGACTAACGTTTTTAAAATATTTGCAGGATAAATCAATAGACAGGTTCCTAAGCTGCTTTTTGGTCGACAAGTTTTGCAACAAAATCTACGTTTTATTATGTGACTGGTAACTTGGCTCATATAATATCTTATCCAGTTTAGAATAGTTAATTTCATGTCATTTACTTTATAGCCTCTTTAAAGATTTAAGCCAAACCAGTTAGACTGTATATTTAGAATAGAAAATCGTTTAAGCAGTGGATTACAAACATATTCAACAACTTTGTTCTCTTTTAATTAACATAAATGATGTGTTAACAAATAAGTTAACAACCACAATCACAATTTTCTTTTTAAAATGACTTCATGAAGTTTATTTAATTTGTGACAAACAATTATAATTTACGTGGCACACCTATCCACGTCACAGATGCAATCTCTTTCATGTCATATATAGATAATAATTTTTAATATTAACTACCCAAACATTCAGAAAACTGTGAAAATTTTGTTTTATTTAAAAACATTATTAGAGGTATGGGTTAAATCGAGCAGATGTATTTTTATTAAGCTAATGATCTAGAATCTCAGTTGTAATTTAACGAAAAAACACCTCATAAGCTTTTGCTCGGTATAATGGGGTGACATCTATGACATAGATAGAGAGTTGCACGTCTTAATTCAATGTTTTAATTTTTGTGTAAATATATACCTATGTACATAAACTTTGAAGTGAAGAATACATGTTGTTTGATTTTACCTACCACTGTGTCGAGTCGAAAATATTGAATACTCTGAGCCTAGCATTATGTTAAAAGAATTCTAACAATGTTCAAATCAAACAATCAACAAGGAGATTAAGATAATTCGAATAAAAATTAAGTTATGTACTTAAGTGTAAAATACCTGCTGTACCATAGGATGCTACTCATTCGCTGGCACACATGTTAGGCGGGACATACCATATCGAGGGTGACGAAACAACGTGGTAGCTTGATTCTCCATACCTATATGTGGAAAGAAATAACCCTGTCCTAATAGCCTACTCCTCAGGCCTAAAAAAACACCACAACAGGGTGATGCCAGATGATTGATTGATCTTCGTAAGCATTTGGTTTCTTGGTCCGTCCAATATAGCAGTACGCAAAACTGATGGTTAAAGACTCGGGACAAACACTAATTTGAAAAGGCCATCAGCAGAACTTCCTTTTCAAATTAACAAAAATAAAAACCGACTTCAAAAAAACCCCGCAAAAAAAATTTATGAAACACAAGTAAGAACCTGCCTTAATAGCTATTTAAATGTCTAAACACTAAAAAGTATAAAATAAATGCTTTCGACTGCTTCGATGAAAGTATTAATCCTTAACACGTATTTAATTATTTACAATAATCAATTAGTTTTGGAGTCGGTGTCAGCCCGCGTAATTATATACGGTCGTCATCAATTCGGAATTTTGCAATTTGTAGTTTCTTAGTGATGGGTGGTAAAATAGGTTTTGAAGATACAGAATCAATAGTAAGTTAATAGATACTCATATTTTAACTAATTTGTTTCAAATTGTTATTAGTAAGGTAATTTGTTATTAAGTGTCTACTTTTTTTTTAGTTTGGGGGGCACCGACTCCAAAACTAATTGATTATTGTAAATATTTAAATAGGTTCGTGTTAAAGATTAATACTTTCATCTAAACAGTCGGAAGAATTTATTTTATACTTTTTAGTGTTTAGACATTTAAATAGCTATTAAGGCAGGTTCTTACTTGTGTTTTACAAACTTTTTTTGCGGGGTTTTTTGAAGTCGGTTTTTATTTTTGTTAAAATTTAACATATTTGTTACTTTTTAGTGAAATTTATTAATAGGTAGGTAGAACATCAAAACGAGCTGCTTTAATGAGACAGTGCCGGTGTAATGAGACTAAAGACGAAAATGTATAATGAGCCTTTAATATTTAAAGAATTACTGAAAACTACTAATCTTCAAGGAGGTATACTTTTCATCATCAGCTAAGCAACATAAGATGATGAGTACAAGACGCAAATACTGGAATCGTTTTAGAAAAATAAATAAAACACTTAACATTCCGTTAAAATTTAAGGGTGCCCTCGTTTTCATGGAATCCCATCACTAGACCAAGACTTGATGAAATTGAGACTATCACGAGAATAACACTCGACATGACCCTATAATATTGAAAGAATTATCCACAAACTCCTAATCGTCAAGGAGTTATACCTTCCATCATCAGCTCAGCAACATGAGATTATGAATACCAGACGTAAATACTTAAATTGTTTTAGAAAATAACTAATATAGATTGTACGCGTCTATAATACTTGAGGGTTTCCCTCGAATTGCCTAAGATTCCTTCATATATGGACAATGTGCCAATAGTGCCAATAGTGCCAAATGTGCCAATAGGACCAATTCAAGGATATATCCTTTTGAATAAAAAAAGAACTCTAAAAATCGTCATACAATCTCGAAGATATCAATATTTAAAGAATCATAAACTAATTCATAATCGTTAAGGAGTTGTACCTTCCATCATCAGCTCACCAATATAAGATGATAAGTACCATGCGTAAATACTTGAACAATCTTAGAAAATGTCTAAAACACATTGTACGTGCCTATAAAATTTTAGGGTTTCCCTTGATTTTCCTGGGATCCCTTCATCGGATCCTGACTTGATGGCAATGGGACCATCTCGAGAGTAAGCCCTTTCGAATAAAAAAAATTTGGAAATCGGTTAACAATTCTCAGAGATATCGAGTAACATACATACAAAAAAAAAAAATCAGTCGAATTGAGATCCTCCTTTTTTTTTGAAGTCGATTAAAAAGGATGCCGTTTGTTGGTAATGTAGAAGACCTTACTAAAGCTGAATTAATCAGTTTTACCAACACTTCCAAAATTGAGCCATTCAATGTAAATATAAAACAGTGATTCATTTACTTTGAGTATAAGAGCGGTGGCTGCTTTCTTGTACAAGCGCCTCATATCAGAAAAAGCAGTTTTAAACTCGGGCGTGTACCTCGGGATTTTTCAAATCTAAAAAAATCTAAACTGAAACAAAGTCCATGTATGTCCATTACACCATCAGGTCGGCGGTGAGGGACAACATCGTGAAGTAACCTGCACATCTTAATAACTATGGCTGTTTTACTATGATCAAATTTATATTATGGTTTGGTATTGAAAGTCAAATGCAATAACCAGATTTGCTGATACTAGTATCATTATCAAAGCAGACTCCGACTTAGAACGAGTCAAAAGGCTAGTGATATCAACTTTAAGGCCGCGTCCTGGACGCCAGCGGGCAGAGCGGCCTTTTCAGATTAGTGTTTATCCCGAGTCTTTAACCATCAGTTTTGCGTACTGCTATATTGGACGGACTAAAAAACCAAATGCTTACGAAGATCAATCAATCACCTGGCATCACCCTGATGTGGTGTTTTTTTAGGCCTGAGGAGTAGTAGGCTATTAGGTCAGGGTTATTCCTTTCCACATATAGGTATGGAGAATCAAGCAAAATTCATAAATTTGTGTAAAGCTGTTCTCAACGACAGCGATGCGGGCGGTGCGGTGCGGGCGGCGGAGCACGAGCATCGAACTGTATGCGTACCGCCTGCACCGCCCGCTGGCGTCCAGGACGCGGCCTTAGTATAGTATGTATGTACGTATGTATTTTACCTATGCTCGGCAAAATGTAAACTACAAATACGAGGCATGTGAGGGATTTTGGTTGAATGAAACACGTCTGATACTACACTCAACACCATTTATTTATATATTTACTGACAGATTATCATAGAAAGAAGGCGTGGTACGTAAAACTACTCGCAGCATAGCTACGAAATTTATTAAAATTATATTACAATATAAATTTTCGATTGCATCACTTTGAATAAACCCTGAGATTTTACTTTCATTCGCCAATATAGGTGTATATATTTTACTTACTTAATATAATTATATGCCTGTTGATATACAACATCAACCGCTTTTGGCTTAGGTCAACAAGTTTGTTTTTATAATACTTAGCGGGACGTGTGATTAGTAAATCTAGATGGGATAACTTTCTGAAATTGTTCATCCTTTTGATCAGATGCCACACGCCTGATTTTAATATATGATGATAATAATAAGAACTTAATCAGAACATTTCACATTGTTACGTTTACGGCCTATTTACAACTCTTAGATTTTCACTCTTCCCAATAAATGCTTATTATTTCCTTAGATAGAATACGATTGGGCAATTTCTTATCACTAAAGCTCACGATGATTCCAGGGTTTAGTCAAATGGTGTCGCAGACAGAATCGGAAAGTGTAGCTGACAAAATGTCACACAAAGGTCATCAGTGATTGTACATACCTCCACTTCAGAAATTGCTTTTAAAGCCAATTTCTTTCATGTAAATTCAATGAACACTTACCAATTCCATCCATTTAGTGCCGTTAGGAAAGATAAAGTGTACCTATTTTAACCCAACGACTTATTAAAATTAAAACTACCGCCATTGTTTAACAGCGGTTATTACAAGTATTATTAGGTACATATAGATCCGTATAACTGGCAGCAAAAATAGCTTAATACTTGTTAGTCTGTCGGCTTTCAAGCAGAACTCCCTAGTCATACAAATAGGCTGGTCTGAAAATACGTGACCCGCCATAGTAGATCGTGGTCAAATTTTACTAGTGGTGAGTGAGATTCCAGGGCCGCCAGACGTCACTTATTTTCTCAGAAAAGTATAGTCAAGGGTAGTATTTATACCTACTATAAATGTACGGGTACTAGCTAGTTTGGGTAGTAGGCCAATTTGCAGGAATCCGGTGCGAAAGTTAGTAAAAGATATTACTCACTTAAATTAAATTCTGATGGCTGATTTTTATGTATGTTGTGTAGAATACTATTATACATTAATATTCAATATAGCCAAACACTTTCCGTTAGTAGTAAATTCTAACAGACACTTTAAGTCTCTCGAAAAAAATCCGAACATTAAATAATATCCCGAATTTATGTATAAAATGTAATTTAAATTACTATATCTGGAATTTTTCCAAGCAGGTCGACTAATGGCATGGGCCTCACAACTCCCAGACAGCATAAAAAATGTTCTGTGAGTATCAGCTCGAAAAGTAACATGAAATAGCTTTATTTAAATTTAACTCATCAAAATAGGTTTTTTATGGTGTGTGAAATTATAAGCACATTTCCGATAGTTTTTTGGGCGCTTTAAAGCATCTGGTGTAAAATTATTACTAAAGGAAAGTGTCTCGCAATGTTGAATATTGATGTACAATAGTATTTTACACAAAGTACATAAAAATCAGCAATCAGAATTTAAGTGAAGTAAGAAATATCTTATCCTAACTTTCGCACCTGATACTTGAAAAATGGCCCACTACCCAAAATAGCTAGTACCCGTACGTTTATGGTAGGTATAAATACTACCCTTTGCCACACATTTCATTCATCAGAAAATAAGTGACGTCTGGCGGCCCTGGGATCTTGGACTAATAGTATTGAGCCATTTTTACTATCATATCACATCACAAAACCTACTTACAGAAAAAACTTTTTGTAACTTCCTGAGTCTTATCTGAATAGCATTTCAAAGAGGTTCTTTTATTTAGATCTGTTCACCAATAACAGTATAATAAAAGTAACAGGAGTTTTGTTACTTTTTGGTAAGCAGTAGAGGTCCTATATTGTAATATTATCAAAAAGTTTTCCCTATTAGAGTTGTTTGTGTTTTAACCCGTTTTAGGCCATTAGTACGTAAATAAAATATAACTTAATTTAATTACGTAAAAATGTAAAAGCATGACCAGCTTTACTAACTAAACAATCACACAAAATATAAATTCAATATTGAATATTCACGACGCATACAGGAATCACAAAAATTCACAATAGACAAACCGAACATGGAATTGGTCAGATTACATTTAATTATTTCTAAAAGTATTAAATACAAAGAAACTATAATATAAATATTGTTACTTAATATTTTTTAATAAATCAGTCGTAATAAGCGATTGATCGAATAGACGCATACCACGAAAACACGCCAGGGCCCATCTTGTTGTCCACAATTATTATAGTATGATCAGATCTCGACTTGATTAGGATAAGATTCATCTGTTAAATGCATTAATGACAGACAACATCAGACGCATGAATGGTGTTTAGATGGGCGCTTAGTCAAGTCCACTGATCGAAACTATGCCTACCTATCTCTGTAGGTGGAATTACTCGCCTAGCGATAAGTTAGATCGTATGTGACCGAAATCACCAATTTAGCTTTATTTCAGAGATAAGTTTGTGTTCGTGGTGCAAGTCACTTAAGTGCCGATATAATAAGCGAATTTTGTGCACTACCAGGTCTTTGCCCATTATGATTTTACCATATTTCAATACCTTTAAAAGCTTACAAAGATATTTTTAAAACGCTTTCTCCTTAAATTCGAGTTTTTAATAAACATTATACAAAATTCATCGTCAATGCTAGCCCAAAATACCTAATCACGTGTCAAATGGGCTTAGACCTATACAATAGAAGCACCACTGAAAAAGCGTTGAAAGTCTTAGATTTATATTCGACAAAACTAGATATAATTTCAAGATCGATGTGAATAGTGGAACTTATTATAATCGACGTCAGAATTATCAAAGTAGGGTACCACGCTAGATCAGTTGGTAGAAAGTTGGAAACTTATTCGAGAGAACACATAAAAAGTCAATATTATCTACGGTAGGTATATAAGACGTAACTATGTCTTAAATTGTAACACTGAAGTACGCTTTCATCACTCGTGTCATAGCAGAAATACCAATATCTGATTTGGTTCTGCTGCTACATCGCCCAGCTTGTATTTGTTCTACTTAGTGACACTTTAATGTTCTATTAAAAGAAGTACATAGGTATCCATTGCATTACACATAGTCAACGTACAATTGCACAAATAGGTAATAAGAAAAAAACGGACTTTCCAAAAATGCGTAATGGTGCAACCTTATAAGATGTTCGTTTATGAGCCATATCTACTTATTATATTAAGTTCAGATTTCCGTTGATGTAAAGATGTAAATAGAGTAAAGTACGCCGGGATAAATGATGAGCAATAATTTCGATGACAGTACAGAGGCAAGGCAAAAAAATAACCCTCAACAAATTGATCAATCAACAATTTTATAGAAAGTTATCTTTATCGGGTTATCATTCTATAAATTTGAAAATTATATATGTTTAATAGAGATAGTGTGGTGGTAGCTCAATGGTAAGGATATGCACCTCATAACTGAGGGGTGCAGGTTCAAACCCGGACACGTACCTCTGGATTGTTCAAATCTATGTACGTTTTTATATCACTAGCTCGGCGGTGAGGAAAAAAGTCGTGATGAAACATGCAAATTCGAACAATTTTGGATTTGTAACCATGATCCAAAATTGTCTGGTTCCTCTATCTTAGGGTTACGAAGGTCAGATAGGCAGTCGCTTTAATGTAATAACCAGACTCGCTAAATCCTGGATCATGGTCTAAGCGGATTCCGTCTAAGCACGGTACACAATGCTAGGAAGATGATGTCTAATAGAGATATTGATTATTCTCGCTCATGATACGAGTGATAAAAACATACGGATTTTAGCGGACAAGGTAACATCAATTACAAATGCAGATGACATTAATATTTACGGTAAACATTGTAATATTAACTGTTATTATGAATATTTTATATGCGTAGATATTACTATTTTGCATCGTGATGACTTGTTACCATCCGCGATCTCAATCGATGTTTAATTTTTAGCCCAAATGGAATCCAATTGTACTTAAAATGATCTCTCATTTGTTTCACCCAAATAGTCTCGCTCAAATTGATATATGTATTGATTATGATCGTATTAACCAATCAGAACTGTCCATCACATCAGAACAGGTAATGTTATGGGTAAATTCAGATGATGCATACATTGTATGATCTTGCTTAGTTGTTTGATTTGAGATAACAAGTGCATCACAATTCAACTATTTAAGTAGAGTAAATTTTCAATGAAAAACATCGTGTATACATGCATATTACGTATTACATTATATATTATTAGTAAATATTAGCATGAATAACTGCTAAACATTGTGGTTTATTTGAAAAAAGCTTGTTAATCGTCATACTATTTTCTAAATAAATAGAGAAAATAATATAAGATTACGGTGATCCAATATTGAACGATACTTACAAACTCTATGAGTTAAAACATTTAGCTACATTATTTTTAATAATTTAGACAATAATTACTATCTACACTTACAGAATGTTTTAGTACAAGTTACATTATAAAATACCAAAATTTTTTAAATAACTCTATTTTGCAATTGCAGGATCCAATAAATTGGGGCGTGAAATTTAATTGGTCAAAAAATACATGTTCCTTTTATTTTAAATTTTAAATATCATAGATATCGAGATAGGCATTTCATCCTCAATTTGCGTCATCTTAAATCAGTCTACCTAGCTGATTTAATATAAAAAAAATGGATTTTTTTTTTGCTAGTTTGTTTCATACAAGCAAACAATATTTAAAATATTGCGCAGTAATACTGATTTGTAGGTTTAATTTTCGTATAATTGGCACAATCATCTAACAATACTATAAATATTAGATATGTAAGAACATCGAAAAATACTTAGCATTTGCCTACGTGGGTTAAAAATATCAAAGAGAATTCGTAAATTTTGAGTTACGGCCCAAAATCCTACATCACATATTTCCTATATAGTCGAACTGTAGTCAACTGTCGATACCTACAAACTAATAATATATTAAACAAATATGTAGTTCAATACGGTGTCGTTATCATATCAACAGAAAAATAGCAAACTATAATAAAAAGAAGACAAACTGTAAATCATCTTCAATTATCAGAACATCACAGATTAAAATAATGGTAATTTGTTTTTTGTTCAAATGAAGCAATAAGTATTTACTTACTCACTACAAACTATTAATATGTTGTACATATTAATAAAAATCTTGAAACATGCATGTAATATTGAATATATTTAGATACTCGTTTAAAGTGTAAGTGATCATAAAACAAATCTTGTAAATTGTAAATAGTTGGTTGGACCCGGGGGTTTGGTCAATTTTTTTGATTATCAATTGAAAATAAAAAATAATAACATTTAAAATTATATAACAATGTCCTGCCGATAGTGTGATTCTCTTAGCAAACATCAAAGGAAATAAATACGTTGAAATATCATTGCACATTTTAATATTAAACGAAGAACCAAAATTGATGTGATTTTGCAGTATTTTTATGGTATTGTTTATAAATATATGTTATTACTTTACTCGTATACGTGAGGTTTTAATATGATATAGGATATTGTTTATTACAGCTAGTACGTTTGAAGATTTACCCGTAAACTCATTGTAACTACTGATGCTTACGTAGTCTATTGATACGCTGCATTTACAATTTATAATATTGCGGGAAACGATTTAAGTATTATACATTGCATGCAACGTACAGACCACTAGCCGCCACTTAAGATGGGCTGCAACATCGATATTATAATCCGTCGCTATCAAGTCTTAATCAATTTGTAGGTCATTTGATCAACTCTTTGATCAATTATTCTAAGTGTGATGCGCAGTTCATTATATAACGATAATTTTTATCCTTTCCAAAAATTTTCTGCTTTGATCAAATCGAATACTTACCTACTTTATATGAAATGGTCAATGGAATTATCAACAATTCTCTTTGGAAAACCTTTCGTGTATCCACCTGCGCGATAGTTAATATCATGTTATCTAATGAAATATTTATACTTATATACATATATATACAGTTAAATAGTAATATACGAAATTCTTACCTAACACTGAGATTGTATCTATCCATCGCGGGAATCACGCCTATATAAGTATATCAAGTACAAAGCATTCAATATCTTTTTCAGATACGTTTGTTAACTAACTGTGAGTATGACCAAGATCATTCCCTGAGTATGGACAATACTGTCCAATTTATGTACATAATAAGTCTAAGGTTGACTCGACTGTGGCTCTATTTAGTGTGCTTTCATTAAGTAGAGAGTTAAGGTGATCATTAATAAGCATGTGTGTGACGTACTAAATATACCTATTCATTTTCTATAAATTCATTGACTATAAACGTTGTAAGGGATTTCTGTCGAGTCAACTTACACGTAACGTCAATTATTCTAACAAGCAACAGCAATTAAATTAAATTAACTTGAAATAAAATAAACGATTACAAACTGAGTTAAATAATTCAGCAGATAACTATTCAACCTTCCTGATATCAATCATAATTATATTAATAATAATTATAAAAAGCTAATTTATCACTAATTAAAATGATAATTTCAAAGGATATAAACAAATACTTGTACTTCACATTAAATCAGGCGGTCTATTCAATTTTAGTATGGCTACTTTTTTGGTTTTTATTTGATTTTTGACATCTTATTTACAGACATAAATTCATTATTAATATTTCTATAGAATTGCAGTAACATTGTCTTGGTCGGCTCGAAACTGTTTTACAATTTTTGATTAAATTTAGTCATACCTACAAATGATCATTCCAAAACTGTTGTTGAATTCGTGAGAATACAAACGTGTTACGTTAAATAAAACTTATTGAATCTTGAAACAAAAATGTAAATGGACTTAATGGAAAATCAGATACCTACTTATTAGAATTTTAAAAACATTGACGTATTTTGCTTTGCCGGCGCGCTTTGAAGGGCATCTAGATCTCAGCGTTGCGCAGCACTGCCGAAAGGGCTGTTGGCCTGCGCGCATGCGCCTATGATATGCGAGTTGTTTACACAGCGCACGCGCCACCGATGCGGATGTTGGCCTGCGCGCATGTGCTCTTGATATGCGAGTTGTTTACGTAGCCATCTAAAACGGCGCTAATTATGCTTGCGTGTTGCTTTCTCCCGCCAATGTGAGCAACTAATTGAGGGATCGACTCTCAATTTGTTAACTAGGTGAAATCCCTGAATATAGAACTGCATGTAGATGACAAATAGCGCGAGCAAGTATTGTCAGCGGTCGACACGAGGGACACAAGCAGGGCGATTTCGCCAAATCTGGACGCTCTCTCATGCTATCCCTATTTCGACCGAAGAGCAAGCCCCTGTCGTACGGAAACAGACATAACGCATATTTTGGAATAGCCGAAACGTTTCGTTTCATCTACATAGAACCGAGGAAAAAATAATGAGTTAAAAATAATAAATTATAACAAAAATTAATAACTTGGATTTGTTAAATATAGCGCAGGTTCTAATCTTTAGAATCTCACATATTTGGGAAATTATACATTTTGTACAATGCCCAATGTAGTGAAGATATCCGCGTATGTCGTGGCAATGCGTTTTTATCTTAAAAAGCCACTATTAGCCATTGGGCTGTGATATCTCCACAGTTTGTCCAGATTTTCTTGCCCCTCAGAAACAGTATGGTAATGCGAATATGGCTTATATTAATATATCTACTTACTAAAATATCCAAAGAACAATGAGATAGTTATAAACATTGTGTCAAGCAATATCTCATTGCTTATGTAGGTATAGGTATACAATAATCTTAATCGACTGTTGTACTGTTATACATATATCGACACAAAAATTTACTTTTATTTTACTAAATTTTATTTGAAATATATTTACAAACCTTAAGTGTTATGGAAGCAGCTTACAGCGCAAACAATAAACAATAAAATGAAAAAGACGAAAATTTATCTATCTAAGGATCTACCACTTTTGGGATCGTAATTGTATATTTCGAACTAGTAACTGGAATTTGTCACTGTAACCGTGGATGATGCTGATAAAACGGGTCTGTCTCCTCTCCTCGCTACGCTAACAAATAGTGTAAACTAAACTAATAAATCAGTGTGTGTTAAAGTAAGCCTGCCAATGATATCAATCAAGTAGCTAAACGCACGCGTGTCCTCGTCTTAGTAAATACAATCTCACTTACCTTACCTACGCCAGCTTCCCTTTGCTCGCGTCAACGACCATAATTCGAACTAACCCAATTGACAACATCGACGGAATTATATCATTCCGCGGTATCACAACCATTCCTAAATCCTCAATATTCATAACTTTACCATTAATATCAATAAATTCGTCAGTAAAATCCGGGTAATACAGTTGTCTTTTTGGCAATGTTGCTTGCGACATGTTTGGTATTTTTTAATTAATTTTTCAATAGAATGGTGGACAGACCGGTTCATTAATAGATCTTAGCGTTACCCGATAGACGCGATCGCCGAGTTTCACGGATTTTACTAATCCACTATTCTTGAGAACTATATGCTATATATATAAATATATAGCTATATAAGAGATGATATGCTCTCTGTGCCTGTAAAATAAAACTGGTGCACCTTTACCCCACAACCGGGAAACAGCAAAGCTAGATCGCATCGGTTGAATGGTTAAGGTGGTGGTACTTATCCAGGCGGACCTGGCACACGGTCCTAGGAGGACCACTTGTCCATCTGAGTATACTCTGTGATTAACATTATAAGCAGAAGGAAATATCAACGTCTTTAATATAATGCTCCAAATATCCTGAAAGAATGACCTTTCAAAATGCAATCCATACTAAAGTGTTAGCAGCGTTAGACGGCGGCATCTACGCGGCAATCCTTTATTCAGTCATCTTATCGTTAATCTTTAATCTTGTATAAAAGTGAAAAAGAACACTCACTGAAATAACGAACCGCGTAGATACGCCTTCCATTGATGACGACATTTTAATTCTGGCTAGAATTTCCATAGCCGGGATTGAATCTTTAACTAAATATTTACAACAGAGATGCCATTCCGATGCGTAATAACGTGGGTAGAGTTTAAGTCGTGAAAGCCTCGTCAGTGTCGTTAGTGTCGTCGATCACCACGTTCATCGGATTGGCGATGATGTTGACGGCTGCGACGTTGAGCCGCGGCTGTTTCCTCCTGAACAGGAAGTCAGCGAGACTGGCGGCGCGGCGCGGCGCGCGCCCCTCCAGGAGCGCCTCAATCTCGCCGCTGCTGCGCGACTCGACCACGGTCTTCTTGACGTCGCTCAGCGAGAAGTTTTTCTTATCGTCGTAATCAAAGTCCGTGGAGTAGGCGCGGGAGTTGATCATGGAGATGAGGCCCGGCAGGCTGGGCTCGTCGGCAAGGGACTGCGGCCGCTCGAGGCGGCGCAGCACGCGCGCGCGTACCGCGCTCGCGAGGCTCTCTCGCGACGACGACCCGCCGTTCTGGAGATTCGGGCTCATCGAGTCGTTTTGGTTCTCTGAGGATTACAAAAATAGGCTATCATTATTAACGACTCATATCAGAATAGTGTATGACACGTTCGTCTCATTAAAATCACTCATGTTATAATCACCATGGTGCGAGAACAATGGCTGTAATATTTTTTTACCTCTGGGGATGGATGCTCTCGGTGACGGTCCGGCGTCTTCATCGGTGTAGCCCTCCGACAGAGTCTCGAGCGGGTGGTGGTCTGGCCGACCGGTGGCGTCACTGTGTGACATCACGGCGCTGCTGCTCGCCCCCTCCGCCGATGTTGACGGTGTCGGGTTCTGTCGAATGTTCAAATAAAAGGTAAATAAAATGAAGAATAATAACTAATTCCATGAAAATAAAATATGTAAAAAGCAAACTAACAGCTGTATAAAGTCTCAGTCTTCGATAGTTCTCGATTACTGAAATGTAACCCATTATTTAAATTAATACAAAGCATCCGTATAGCCTAATGGTAAATATTTACAGGCCAGTTAGGGGTGTAAATATAGTCTGAAGAATTTAAGTATTGACTATTATTTATTAACATGAATTAAACAAGAAAATTTTAACATCTTTAAATTTATCGCTTTGCAACGTTGTCAGTAAAGTGAACCTACGTTTGCATTATTTTATATTGAGTTATTGAATATATTTTTAAGATCAGCTTGTGCAAAAGATACGTAAATGAAATTAGTTGAATCTAAAATATGCTTACGCTGTAGATGTCTAAACAGCCCGGAGCAGTCGTCTCTCCAAATCCCTCAAGGAAGAACGTCACCATATTGCCCTTGCCCTTAACGTCAACTGTTCCTCGGCATTGCAGCTTGTACCCACGGGTCGACAGGATATCATACACCTCCTCGGTAACCTAAACACATCGCTTTGCAATGTAAACACATCCTATATCTACACATCCAGTCAGATTCGGATATTGAAATTTTGAAACTCGCTTTGCTGAAGCGTTTTATATTAAAAAAAACTTTATCGTCTAGTTATCGTGGTACCACAATCGCGCAGCACTACTCTCGACAACTGTTATCTAGTAATCCAGTTTCGTGTAAATACTAAACAAGAGAAGTGACAAAAAAAACTCAATTCAAATTTAAGGCCCGGATTACTAGATTGGAGATGTTATTTTTTATAATTACCTGGATGTGGTCCAAAAGACCAGTGGAGTCCATTCGCGAGGCAACGTTGACGGCGTTGCCCCAGATGTCGTACTGCGGCTTGCGAGCGCCGATCACGCCGGCGACCACCGGGCCGATGTTAATGCCTGCTCAAACGTTATACATATCCAGCATATATTGACGACATAGCAATATTCACTTCTTAAAAAAAAAAATTTCTCCAGTTCGCTTCGCCAGCTTTATGTAAGAGTCGCTATGCTTTGAAATTAGGAACGATTCGTAATGGAAAATGTACGGATGCAATATTTTATATAGCTGCGTGGTATCGATGAAGTATATGGCTATGAATGATAAACCACCATGATTTAAAGTATGTCTCGGTTATTTATTAGTCATTGCAGATTATTGAAACGGTTTCTTATATTAAAGGGCCAACCTCAAAAAAATTACTAAATAACCGATACGTTTACTCTCAACCACCGCGGTCTTTGGATGTGTGAACGGTGTTTGGATAAGCCTATCCAAAAGCTAATACAGATAAATAGGAAGAGTTCACACCCTTTGCTGATAGTCAGCCTCTGTAAGTTTTGCTCACCGATGCGGATGCGGAAGCTGTTGAAGGAGTGCTCGTTGACGTACTGCAGTTGCTCGCGCAGGCGCAGCGCATAGTCCGCCATCGCCGTGACGTGGCGGTAGCCGCGGAGGTCGCGAGTCGCAGCCGTCAAGCCTAGAGAAAACAATAACATAAATAAAGATAACGAAAGAAAGGGACATTTTTTAGTCACACAAATAAGCTAGTTGAGTAGAAGTTAATTAGCAAGAAAATATTACAACGCAGACAATCGACAGGTTGAGCCAACCAGGTCCCAGTCTCAACTTTAGATGACCAAACTTTGTTGCATATTGTGACAGGATTTCTTAAAATAAAAGTATTAAATGATATAAGTGGGATGCTTAATTATATGAATCATTTAAAAATGCTAATTTTAAAGCTACTTTTTTCTACTTTGGTATAGGTAGGTACTGAATGAAATCAAAATTCAGAACACGTTTTCAAACTAGCTTAAAAGTTCGATATTTAAGACTCAAAAATGGTGGCTTTAATAATTCGGGGCAACAATTGTGGTCGGAAAAATTAAATACAGTAAAAGTTGTACAAACCTGAAGCAGCCATGTAAGTGGCGCCGGTGCTCTTGATCTTCTCGATGTACTTGAACTGCTCCTCCGCGAGGATCTCGTCGAAGTCGGCGATGATCTCGTTGAGAAGGCGGAGGCACTCGACGCCCTCGTTGTTGCCCTCCAGCTCGACGTAGAACTCCGAGAAGTTGGGGATCGAGGCGAACATCACGCAAACAGACTCGCATTGCTCGTGATACAGCTCCTGCTTATGTAATAACATTAATACGGCTAACACAACACTAGAACGAGCAGACTAACACAATAGGGATGTGAAATTTAGGATACATTTACTGAAAAGGACTTAGTTTGTTCTCAATACGATTGAATATGAATTATTGTGTCTTGATACAATATATTCGTGCGATTAATGAAGTACCTACGTTCCGTTTGATTTTTCAAATGCAAGATAGAAAAAGCCAATATTTAAACAGCAAGTCAATCTTAGAATAATTTTTAGGACTATTTAAAAATTAAGGCTGATTTTGGGTTAACATTTAAAAGAATTGAAATCCCGTAAAAGAAATACCTACAGAGAAGACTAGCACATACTAAGCATCAACAAAAAGAAGGCGTATAAGGAGCAAAGCAGACAACTTACATCGATGTTCTTGTCGCTGCAGAGGAAGTGCTGTGCCACGTGCTCGGGCAGGATGTTCGCAAGCAGCTTGCGGTTGTACGCCTCCAGGTGTTCCATCTCCTCCTTCTCATCTGAAAGTATGAGTTGGCACATAATACACCAGGCAGAAAAATATAGATGCAGTATTTAATAAATGAATGTAGAAGCTGCAAAAAGTATGTAACATTGGAATTTCAGGATTAAAAAAAATCTATTCGAGAAAAAATTTCAAAGATACGCCATCATTCTTAGAGAAGATACTGTGAGTACTATTTTAAAAAGCATAATATAAGTGCTGGTTTCAGAGTCACGCTTAGCACCCATTCGGGTGGCAAGCGCGTCTCGTAAGCTGTTTGTATTGTAATCAGTGCGAGTAGTAAGCGTGGGGAGTTTTTTATTATCAAACCATACAAGGCAACACCTAGCTCGTGGCCCGCATCGCTTACCATCTGTGTCGGCGTAAACGTGACCACCTTAGTAACTTTTTTGATACGTATGTATGTATGTATCATATGACGATGAATAACAAATCACGGTAATCAAATAGACGAAGTATATGATAGAGAATTTACCGTTAGCCTGCAATTTCCAGATGAAGTCCAATCGGTACGTGCTCTCAGTCTGCTGGGAGTGGAGCATCAGGGCAACGGTGGCGCCGATCGCAATGACGATGTTCGTCCATTGCTGATTCCAGTCCAGTCCGCACTGGTGCCTGTGAAAACGTTAAAATTATTTAGTCTCCTTCTCTTTCTCTCTGACTAGCTTAGTCTTAGTATTTCACTACAAAGAAGCACTAATGATTTCAATATGTCTTTGTTTATTATATGATAAATTAATAATAATAAACATTTACATTCCCCTTATTACGACCTGTAATAAGAGTATATACTTCAATATTATGTCTAAGTAATGATTATTAGCAAGATGACATGTTTAAATTAGTTTAGGTCTAGCACTGATTGTATTGCTGTAGATCTCTTATGGCTGTAGATCTCTAGTTTATGTACAAACCCAGGTTGCTAACATAGCTGATCCAAACCCAAGCCCTATAGACTATAGATAATGTAGAAAGCACACCAGACGTAACTACTTAATACGCGTTGCCCAAGTGACGTCGTGTGCGTCTAAACCGAGACAAGTTTGCATGATATCGAAGGATTACGAAACACTTTATTAGGCGTGTAGACGCGCGAGCTTTTAGAGATTAAGCCATTTTGCATCGTTTACAGCTCGCTACACGAAATAGACATTTAATGAACAAAAGCATGTTTGCTGAACATGCGAAGTGAAAACAAAAACGCACTTAAATCCCACGCACACAATAGTAAAACTATACCTGTACCTATGTATCATGAAAAAACAAACAATATTGTAAGTCCTTAATCTTTATCTCAAATAATATTTAGATCGTGTTGGAAGATATCAGAGCACGATTTATAAAAATAAGAAAAAATTTCTAGCGTTTATTTGCCCTTTCTAAATATACACTTTCAGGCAATTCAGACTAGTTCAAATAAATATTATTTTTAAGCCCGAAATTATTATTTGAATAATATCGAAGCCTAGTAAATGCCATACTAGTGTATTTGCTTTATTTTTGAAAAAAAAAATACAATGTCTAAATACAAGACGAATTAATATTCTTGTATTTTTATTTTGTCTGACATTGTCAGGGAATAATTCGATAATACATGCTAAAAACCTTTGTTTTATTTGTCTAATGCCACCCAGCCCGCCTTGGACTGAAAAGTATATAAACCACCCATGGGCTCCAGTTGTTTTATGCCCCAGGACTCTGTGTCAACTAGCTACGCCACTGGTGTTGGGCTCACACCATCTGTCGTTTTCTGCATTCTCAGATATGTGTAGGTACGTACAAGGTATTATAAGTTAGTCCACTGTTTGCTCCCCCTAGATTAATTTTGGTTGGAACTCAATTATAAATAATTAACTGGCTCGATGGCGCATTTGGTAGTGATCCTACCCTATGCGCTAAGAGTTGTGGGTTCGATCCCCACCCAGGACAAACATTCGTGTGATGAATACTTGTGTTTGTTATGTGTCTGGGTGTCAATATCCAAGTTATGTTTAAGTATTATTTGTAATACGACTGTTGTTTTGGATATCCGTAACACAAGTGCTTAAGCTACTTACCTTAGAGTCAGATCAATGTATGTGATGTAGTCTGATGTTACTATTATTTAAATAGCTAAATAATATAGCGGCCGAACGTCGTTCTACAAACTTCCACTTCGATTTTGTATCGGTTTTTCCGAAACCAAATCGAAGTGGAAGTTTTAAAAGCTACTATATAATTTCTTAATTAAGACTAACATCTCGACATTTAGGCAAGTTTCATTGCTTAAACTTCTTCTAAATGCATATTATGTAACTTGAAGAACGAGCCCCATATTGGTCTGGGACTTAAAAAGAATCTGTCAACTGTGTTCCCTTCGCTAGCATGCAGTCAAAGGGGACTAATGGTATAGACAAATATCGGGTTTTGGGTATGTGATTGTGTAGACGACAAGCTAGCGACTTGTCATTAATTTTCACAATTTTCTATATGTCCCAGCCCGGTTTTGTTTTTTGGCTAAATGTGGTTGGAGAGCTGACTGCTCCTTTGACTCTGTCTACCCCTTTGGGGATTGCGGGCGTGGTGATATGTGTGTGTGTGTGTTTCAACGAGAGTTTCACTTACTGGAACTCGAAGAAGTAGTTGGTAAGGTACAGATGCTCCTGTGTGGTAATCGCCACGTACGTGATCGAGATAATAAGCAGCAGCAACGTCTTCATCATCGTGATCAGGATCTGGTGCGCGGCGCACAGAAACATCGCCATCAGCGTCAGTTGTAGGTAATGCTGGCAAGAAATTAAATAATTAGCAGTCACAATTAATAATACCCATTCAAAATTGATGAGCCATTGATTGGTCAACGGGTAAGAGTAAATGAGCAGAAAAAGAAAGGTTGGCTTAATAACTGAAATAGTTAATTACGGGACTAAGACTGCGCATACAAAATGATATAATACGTATTTCTTATTTGACCGTTTCTTTTAAAGCTGATAAGGTAATTCGACTAGAACAACATATAGTTGACAATTTCACTCACCTCGTTCATGTCGTATGGGCAGAAGTCGCTGTTGGTAGACAGTTGGTCCAGCTGAATCTTTGAGTCTACCCTTGAGCCGGTGTATATCCCCAGGATCTTGATAAAAGAATCACAATATTAATTCAAGTACAATAACTGGCAGTATTCAATGTTGGTCTGAGACATAAATGGAATTCATCTACTGCATTACTTGGCTAGTATGAGGTAAAACGCGACAAATTTTGTATTGTGTGTTGAGTTTGTGATTGTGTGGGCGATGGGCAAGCTACCTGTTACTACTTTATCACTATTCTCCATCTAACATAACGCAATTTTATTTTTGATTAAAATTATTCTTTCATTTCATTTCATTTCAGACTAATTACCATAATGATCTGGATCTGCAGGATCAAGGCTATGGTGACGATGAACGACATAACTTGCGCCAGCATCCTGTTGTTGTGGATGCGGACAGCTACGCGCTTCAGCCGAGGCGGGGTGTGCTGCACAGGAAATCATCGTCATATTAACTAATAACTCCATAAAAATTTAGATAGAAAACTATTTGCTAAGTATCTTTGAATTGAATTAATGGCTGTTAAACTTTACAGCCTAAAGATTTTACATACTGGAAGTACAGCTTGTAACTTACCTTGAAATCGACGCAGAGAATGACGTAGGTGGTAGCCGCTGTGAGTAAACCGCAAACTGCCATAGTAATGATGCCAGCAAGGGTTCTAAAATGAAAAATAACAATGAAGATCATAAGAAAGACGTTTCACTTAACGTGGCATTTGTCTCAGCGAACCCTCAGAAGAGTGCTTTAAAGTGTGTGTAAAAAAGTTTTTAAACATATTTGTTTAGTATGTTCAGTGTTACAGTGATTAAAATAGGTACCTATTACGGTACAAAATTATCTGCAAGAACTAAGTTATTATAATTGCAAGAATATAATATTGTAATTGTGTAAGTCAGTGCGACACCTTCAGGATGGTCTGTCTTCATACTTACACCTTAAAAGCGAAGAGCTGTACCATTAGCACGGCGACATACACCACCAGCGAGCAGATGAAGTAGACCTTCAGCATCCTGTCTCGCTCGGCAGTGTACTGTAAAAGATTGCTTGTTGAATAATTTGGAATCATCTGGAAGGATTTGACTGGCCCGTTGGTCGAGTGGTCAGAGACCCTGGCCACGAAACCAAGGGTCGCGGGTCCGAATCCCGCTAGGGGCAAAGTTTCGTGTGATGAACATGGACATTTGTACTCGAGTCATGGATGTTTATAAACGTATTTAAGTATGTCTATCCGTTCTCCTAGTATCCATAGTACAAGCTTAAACTTAGTTTGGAACTAGGGAATTGGTGTGTCAGTCTGGAGAACTTATTATTATATTTATTATTTATTTTCTTATGACAATTGAAGTATTTTAGTGGGTATTTGGATAAATAATTTTTGTAGTTTCTTCCTACGCTGGTTTATTTTCGACAAATACAGTGCCATTGAAACGAAACTGATATATCAAATCTGTAATTACTTCCTTATCCTTGCCACTTACATATCTACAGAATATAGAAGAGAGGTTAGAAGGGCAATCTCGCATTATTAGCCTCGAGACCGCTGTCGCCGTTTATCCCACAATTTTTCTGCGCCACCACTTAAATAATACGCACAAGCTCATGCGCTATTTGCGCGCGCTATCTGGAACGGAACAATATTGAGTCAAAGAGTTACGCACAAAAACGCACATTACGTTGCCTGTGTAGTGTGCAAAAGCCATTTATTTTACATTTATGCAGGATTAGCTACTTCCCGCGGCTTTGCTCCCGTGGCACGTAGATAATAAGAAACTCCTCCTTTGGCTACACTTGATCTGACTTCTTGCTCTGTATGTTGTAATAGCATAAGACGGCGTATTTGATCGTTTTTTGCACAGCTATTAACAATACTCACTGCGATAAATTCAACGAGCGACTAAACTGTATGATCGCGTTTTTTGTGAAGTATGAGCGTTTGCTCATAGTTGAAGCGTACCTGCCCCACCTACAACGCCCTTCTTACCTCTTTTCTATGTTATGTGTACATACCCTTATATAAAGTCCAGCAATTATCAGTCTACGTCTTAATTAGTGATGTCATTGTACTTATTAGCTTTGACACTCGGAGATAGATGAAAATCAAATATTTAGCACCCGCGTGCCAATTGATGTCCGCAATCTAATTCATGATTGTACAGGGTGTAGTATAAAGAGTCCAGACGACTTTTCCTCTCTAAAACTCTTACATATTATAAAAATATCAAAGCATTGCTTAGTTAGAACATAAAGGCGTTTATAGAATCTCGATTGTATCTATACTTAAAATAAAATTTTAACTGGTCGCTGTCTGTACATGGGAGATATATAAGAAAAACTATTATATGCTTATGAATAAGCTTTATGAACGCAATAGGACCCGAAAAAAAATAATTTTAGAATTTTCGTCTGTTTGTCTGTTTATCTGTACGTTTGTTCACGCTAATCTCAGAAAAGGATTAACCGATTTAGATTCGGTTTTCAAATCGTTGCGGTTTACTCCAATTAAGATTTAGTGTTTGTTTCTTTTCAAACAGTTCATAAACAAAAAAGTTATACCAATCTAAAGAATCACATATAAAATGTTATAAAATAATTGATCAGTTTAATTGGGTGAAACTTTATGAAGGTAAAGAGTGAGTGACAAGCTCGATTACTTAGAGGTCGTAGCGCTATTGAAAGTTAAGCAACTCGGTCATGGTTCCAACTAGGATAGGTGACCACAATTGGCACAAAAATTATATCAAGTGGCTCAGTAATAACTCTATTTGCATAATTAATCATCGCCAAGCGCGACCTGTATAGACCAAAAAAACAATAATAAAATTTTGATGTCTTATATATGTCACCGTAAAATTGTAAATAACGTTAGGTTATAATCTATCTAGTGAGATTGTGAACTGTCGAAAGATTATGAATCGTAACATATTGCTTACAATTTAACGCATTATTTTTCGGTAGATTATAATTTATCGACGTGAAACCGTCAAATTGTGAAACGAAACGCACCTCGCGCGCTGATTGGTTGAACGGCATATGCCCCGCGCCGCCATGTTAGTTTCATAATTCGTTTGTTGTCGAATGTAAACAAACAGTGTTTTGGTGATTATAAATTGATTTCGTGCCGAAAATAACTCACAGATTTAGAATTATTTAGAATTTACTGTGATTAACAAAATAAGTGAAGTTTGAATGATAAATAAGTTAGTGTTAGTCACCGAACATAGTCTAAATTACATATATTTTACGTGTTTTAATATTTTTTTATGCGTGTGAACCAATGCAATCTTATTTGATAACATTTATAATGTCGCATATTGAGCCTGTCCATCAACAAAGCTCAGAAATACCAGCTATTGTTAATCAGGATGAATTTACCATAGAGTTATTTACTTTATTTTCAATTTACTTTTATTTTCTAATAGACAATTTTGTTACGTTTTCAAAACGTTAATTCATGTATTAGAATTGTTTTTTTAAATTTTGATACAATTTTTTCTTACCATGTTATGTCACAATTATTGATTAACTACTAAATAATAAATTAATACTTACTTGATGTCACAATTCTTGAAGTGCATTTATTTTATTTGACTGACACCTGTGTTTTATTTCTAACTCAATGGACACAGAACGGTCTACTGTAAGGCCGACCAATCAGGGACAGCCTTCGGACATTTGACAATTTGACAATTGTAAGATTGTGATTTAACAGTTTCACTTCGATAGATTATAATCTGACGAATAATTATACGTTAAATTGTAAGCAGTACGTTACGGTTCACAATATTTCGACAGTTCACAATCTCGCGAGATAGATTATAACCTAACGTTATTTACAATTTTACGGTGACATATACATAGAAGCACATAGGAGAATCGCATCGCAATATGATTATCTTAGGAGATATGCAACGGAATCAGACTCTAAGTAACATTTCTTCGCAATAACGTGATTGGTGCAACAGTTTTGACTGGTCCAGCAGTAGGGCAAACAGAGCTGATAATGTTTTTCGCACGGGCAACTAATGTTGCCCTATCGCGATCTGGTTCTGGAAAATTAATATCTACTTCTGCCAGAAGAAAATAAAACAATATTATGGTGTAATTATAGTGTTACTTCGGCGTAGTACCTATAACGTACGCAGTAAATAACATAAGTTTTGAATAAAGAAAAAATTACCTATAATCTACATTATTGATTACCAAAGACTAAAGTGGTTCAGGTGGACTCTCAGGGGTCCAAGGGAGACTCGACGAGGGTCTACGTTGGCGTGACAAAAAAAAATGGGGTTCATAATTCGTGAGCCACTATAGCCACTATTTTACTATAGAAACCAGATGGACCCCCATCTGGTTTCTATAGTAAAAAACTAAAATGTTGACTTGACCTATCATTTTAGGCAGATAATATCTGATATCCTTTCAGGCTAACTGTACTTTTTTGACATCCACTTACAGCACAATCAATTAATTTATTAACCAATCAATTCTATTCTATTTTTTTTAACTGTTCAATCGTGGTTGGAACTCAGCCGCAACGCAAATTTCCATTGTTAGATCTAATTTTCACAATTTTGTCGACTGCGCACATCATAGAAATATAGCTGCAGGGGGTCCACCGAGACCAGCAATTTTTTAAAAGTGGTAAGCAAAAAAAGGTTTGGGACCCCTCTGATCTATACGATATAAAATTATAAGACCCAGTACTTTTACCTAACGTATTAAAGTCCCACTGACTGATAAAAGGTAGATGGAGGTACCTACCTAAAACAGCTCTATAAAAAACGTATTATTTAAAAATACTTTCACCTTCTACGTAAACGAAGTCGCGGGTTAAGGTTAGCGTTAGCCCAAAATATCTGTTCCACGCGGACTAAGTCGCGGGCAGAAGTTAGTTTAATAATAAATATTATCTACATCTACGAATTTCCCTAGAGAGATAGGCAAAGAAAAGTCTTCTGCCTGTTCTGCTAGGGAATTGGTGTGAATTTATATATATATATATATATATATATATATATATATATATATATATATATATATATATATATATATATATATGTAATACCACTGTTGATTCTAATATCCGTAACACACTCGGTACTTACCTCGGAATCAGATCAATGTATGTTATGTAGTCGGATATATACTTAGATCTAAGCTAGGCTTGAATTAAGTTCAAACACATGGTCTGTCTAGGGTGTAGGTGGATACTTTTTACCGGATCATATGTATATACATAAATAAATAAATAAAACAAAGTTGCGTTAGTTAGACCGTTTCTAACTCAAGAACCGACGAAGTTCGCCAGGACAGCCATCAATTATTCAAAAAAGGAGGTATTATGAAAAGTTAATGGCTCTTATTGTTCGGTTGGCTTATCTATTGCGTCGGTATTTGAACAATATTCCGCACGCCTTAACGAACACAGCCTGTACATCACGTCTACGGTGGCCAAATCCGTAGCTCATCAATTATCCATGCGCAGGCAATTAGAGGTGGCACTGTTACAGAAAGCATGTTTGCCCGTCCCGGGTACATCCCTGGGGAGGGCTGAGTCAGTTTTAAATTAGTGTTCGATTGAACTTTCGGCTTTGGTTTCGGCTTCGGACAAACTGGGCCAAGTCTTGATCGACTACGGAAGTTTATAGCAAGCACCGCAAATCAACGAACTACTGCGAATACGCGTGATGAAGAATAGTTGACCCTGGATGCAATAATTTTAGACTACCTCGTTGGTCTAGTAGTAGCTCGCGCTGCCTAAAGACCAAGGGACAAAAAATTCTAGCTGAGTATTTCAATACCTATTGAAATTACTCAGTAACAGTCCGTGGTCAGGTAGTTGGCGGTTCCGTGTCTCGAAAAGCACGTTTAGCCGTTGGTCCTGCGCCTGACCTCTCTCCGGTCATGTCGGATTGCCGTTTCACCGGACTATGAGAGTGAAGGAATAAAGAGTGCACCTGTGTTTGCGCACACACTTGTGCACGATAATATCTCCTGCGCAGATGGCTAATCCTCATTGAGATTAGCCGCCGCGACCGGTATCAGTAAGGAGGACATTATTATTTAATCTTAAATCAAACAATCCAATCGTGAACCAATTTTTTTTGTGGCTGCCTTCGCTTCAACTTAGAATACTACGCCAATTTGAATAAGCCACTATTTGCCGGTAAACTAAAGAAAATACGTTTACATTGAAATAAAAATGTGATCCTGAATCTATTATATTATTGGAACGTAGTTTTATTTGTCCGGATAAATAATGGTATTTTTTTTTGAACAACTAGCTTTTTCCTAATTGCTAATTAATTGTGCTAATTAGCAATTTGGGTACATAACTCAACTCATTTTTTATGGCAATAAAATTATTGTATTGTAGCCTATGTTGGTCTGGGACTAAAAATTATTTTCCAGCTGTGTTTCTTGCCTAGCACGTCGTAAAAGGCGACTAATGGTACATACGGGGTTTTGGGTATGTGATTGTGTGGGCGATGAGCTAGCCACTTGTCACTGCTTTTTCACAGTTATACATCTAACCCAGCCAAGTTTTGTTTTTTGCTGAATGTGGTTAAAGGGGCCTGTTTTCTTTTGACTCAGCCTATCCCTTTGAGGATTACAGGCGTGAAATTATGATATGTATCAAGACATGATTTCGACGTTTTTGGTCATAGACACAAGTCTTTCATTAGTTTTGTGTTTATACCTATAAAGACGTGACTTTTTGCAATATATAAAAATATATAAAGGAAGTAATTGTTTTTTTTTAATTATTTTGTTAATACGTTCAATAAAAAGCCTAGGCTTCAATACATTAACGTCCCTTTTTCTACAGCTTATTCCAATTCCCGGCGTGTCAAAGCATCGGCCCCATCTATTTGTCTCCATCAACTCAATGTGATCTTTATAAAAGCATTCAAAAAGGTTCATGAAAAGAATCGTCCGCGTTTCAATTAGTTCAGCAAATTTAGTAATTTAGCAGGTCCCTTAAGAGTTGATTGATTTGCGAAGTTAGAGGACCCGACCAGGTTAATTCGAGCTCCTATTAAAACTTAATTTTCTCATTGCTCAAACCGAGTTGATAAAAAACTCGAATAGATATTTTAATCCAAAGATTTAGAGTATTTTTTTGCTTGTATTAAATCGTAACCAGTATAGACAATTAGGCCTGCGAGTCTTTTGAATCCCCAACTCAAACCAAATTTGAAGTTAAGTCTACGAGATTTGCAGTTAAATGCAAAGTTCTATCATAATAATGACCATGTATATTTAATGTCACTTAATAATTTACATGGTAAATATGGTCTTAGTCCGATAAAAGGGCATAAATTATATTTGATAAGTTAAAAATACCGTAAAATGAAAAAAAATAACAACTAAGTCATTTTAATTTTACTATTCTACATAAACCATATCACATAAACAAATTAATAAATTGTTTTAAATATAACATATACTCATGAACAGTCCTGAGCGATAAATTATGGACGTAAATACAGGCTGTTTGGCGCATGGACTGACACATTTTTTTGGGACACTGGTGGGGTCATTTGTTGCCTTTACATCCTTGGACCTTGTATATAAATTTGTTACATTTCTAAATTCTAATAATACAAGATGAGAAATGAGCTTGGTTTCTCTGCTAATCTATAAGGCGGTTAAGATCAGTTAAATTAAATAAAAAATATCCTAGAAGTTAGTTTATCAAAAAATATTGAACACGTATTTTTCCTTTATCTTACTCTCGAAATTGATAAAAATACGCTTCTCTGATATAAAATGGGGCGCTTTAAGTTACTTGGACAGTAAAATATTGAGGACGTCACGCGGTACTTTACAGCGCCGTTAACGTGTTTCTTGATCATTTTTGTTTTACTGAACAAAAGAAAAAAATACGTAAGTTACTTTTATTTTTTAATGTCAATAATAGACTTTATACATTTTTGAGTAAACTAGCCTATTAGCACGATAATAACCTCACTTAAATAGTTCAGAAACTTCATAGTCGACTTGTTACGCACTATTAGGAACAAATGTTTGTTAAATAAAATTGCTTTCCCAATTAATGGTTTACAATATTAAGAAGGAAATAAGTACTTAGTAGCTATGGCGTTCGGTTCTCTCTGTCTACCCCACTATAGAAGTGGAGTGAAGTGTAGTTAGTAGCTATTTGCACTACGTTTGGTACCAAGTAAAACAAATTTTAAAATACGCTCCACAAAAATCAAGCCATAAAATGTACGCTTTAATTTTAAAAAGCTGTTTTCCTTTCAGCCCTCCAAATGAATAAATCCAATATTACTTATCATCTCGAATTCAAAATGAATTGTAATTGAGTATAGAGTAATGAGAAGATAGTGGAAACAATATTTTTATATAATAATGGGAGACCTTTTATAACAAATCATCACTGGCTTTGACTGATTTAAAATAGATTATATACTTTAGAGTCAAAATATTTTTGAATTTGGTATAACGATGACGCGATACATTTTGGAATGTACTATTATTATTAATCTTTCTGTCCGTTTTATCTTCAAAATTAAGCAATAAGTAATCAATGTTTGACAATCTTACTACATTTCCGCTCGACTGTCATTCCGAACACACGGGCCAAGAGATATAGAGCAAACTGTACATAACACAAAAATAATTTAAAAAAAAAATTAATAATAGTCCAGGATTTTTTACCCTACCCATTTTTTATATATTTTTTAATGTACTAAATTCATTAAAAAATATGTTTCATTCTATTATAAGCTCGGTGAAGATCAACTTAGGTCGGATCTTCTCCTAATGTGAAGTAATAAACGGATCCCTGCGGACAAGCTGAAACTAAAATAAATGTACTTTACGTGAAACGGAATAAATAACTTTTATGTATTTGCGCATAAGAAACACTACTGCACAGTAGGGTGGAGTGAATTTTTTTAATTTTTAATTTTAAGATTCCTGTATTATCATTCGATGATCCGTAATACCAGAATTATTTGGGAGAAATTACAGCTAAATAGGTCAATATCTTGAGGTGGCGCATTAGGTTTGAATTTTAGAAAATACAAAATTTTTAGGCTCACTAACAGAACTTTGTTATTGACTATTATGACAATTTTTATTATAATATTAATGTTAAAAATTACAAAAGCAATGAAATACTATGTGAAATATGCATAAAACACCACAAAACTAACTTTTTGTTGTTAAGAATCGGACGTCTCATCACTGAATTTTTTACTATACATATATTGAGATTTCGTATCGAAAACTAATATATCTTGTCTGGCTTTTATCCTCGTAGGGCTGAAACTATCTATTGCTTCTGGACCGCAAATAGATAATGAATCCTCTGTTATGAGCTTCACCCACCTCTACGGCCTGAGTGTGCAAGAATATTTTTCTATTTTATTTAAGTAGATATTACCTCTTGAAATTTTTTTTAAAATTTCCGTCTCAAAGTATTTCATTGTTATTGGGGGTTCAGTTATCTTTTCTTTTGTCCAATCTATTAAATCATAACAGCATGACGCATCAACTGTTGAAAAATCAGCCCTTAGTTTTGATATCAAACTAGGTTGGTGCGTAAACTGTCATGATAAAGATGGTTAATTCCTTTAAGTTTTTTGTTGGTTTAGCTGTTTAAAGTCAACTACCGAGAATGTACCATCTTCCTGAGTTCTTGGCAGCCAAGTTTGATAAGACCATACCAGCGGAAATCGCAGAGTACATCTAGTACAGATATTTTTGATCAGTGCTAAACAAATCAGTGTCGAGCTCAGGCAATTGTATGGGGATGGGTTTGAAAAGCTTCTACTTTCAAGTCGAGACATTTGTCGAGTTTCCCTATGCTGCCAGAAAAAAATTTAGGGCTTATTGTAGTACCATTGGGACAAGACTACAAAGGCGAAAAGATAGGTCAAGCATGTCGTTTCTAAGCCACAAATAATATTTTATTATATCACAATATGTCGGTTATATAACATATTATCAATTAGTTGTAGTTAATCACCGAATATAGGGCACCGCTAATATTTCCGTGTTTTAGGCATTTTTTAACCAACTAGTGGAATTATCTATCAGACGCCAGTTATTACGCAAAAAATAGCATGTACGAGTATGTATTTTCAGCGCGAATTATTGATATTTTACTACAAAATAATACTTTTATATACGAGACAAGCTTCATACAATGTAAAACCAATATGCTTATGACAAAACTTTACGAAATTATTAAAATTTTACGGAGATACCATATATAGAAAATTTTAAGTTTTGATTAAACTACCTTCGGGATGCGCCACCTGGAGATAAAGTCATAGAATTTTTATTTTTTGCACAAATGAAGCATTTATATAGGGTCACTGATTAATGACACAGGAGATCAAAAAATAAAAATATTTTTTTTTTTAGTTACACTCCACCCTACTGCACAGCACATTTATATAGTATTTGAAACTATTTTTAAACAGGCCTAAATCAGTTCAAATATGTGACGAATAAATGGAGTATTGGAGAGTAATTTAAAAAACTCGTTTCTTAAATGACTCTCCAAAACGTACGTATTGGCGTAACTGGTTTTACAGCTATATATTTTAATGTAAAATAAATTTCCCAAAGACAACATAGATAAACACAAATTTTACTTTGTATAATTTTTTCATCTTTATTATATTTTATTAATTGTAAATAAATTAATTATATAGGTGTATTAATAAGTTGAAACAAATGTATAAATTTTATCAGTTATAAGATCGTTTTAAATTAAAAAAAAAAGAAATACCTAATAGATTTCTTTGTTAAAGTGACCTAATTATTGCTTTTTTTTATGTTCAAAGAACTTTGCCTCACTTTACCCCATATGTAGTATCCACTCATATTTCGTCGTACTGGGCCCTATAACGGATAACGGTGTTCGAAATCCATGATCTAGATGACATATTATTAAAATATAAGAACCAATAAAACCTCAATAATTTATAGTTATAATCCCACCAATAACTATTCTTATATGAGCAACAGAAGAATAAGCAATTAAAGATTTTTGTTTATTCAGGAGAACAAGGACAACGTTTCCATCTTCATTGATAATAATAGATAACGATCACCTATAAATGAAGATGGAAATGTTCTCCTTGTTCTTTTCAATAATAATATGGAGGCAATATTGTTATTCTTGCGGTATTATCAGAACTAAAGAATATTTTTTGTTAAGTATGATAACTCACAAAAAAGGATTTATTATCTTAACTACAACAAAAGCAAACTCTTTAAGGAACTTTTTTCCTTTATTTTCAAATTAAATATATTATTATATAAATAAATATCCAACGACTTCACATACGTTGATCTGACTCCAAGGTAAATAGCTAAAGCACTTGTGTTACAGATATCAGTATCAGCAGTGGTGTTTAATACAAATATATACTTAATATACTACCTAACTAACTACTAATTAATATCACTACCGAATGCGACATCGGCACGATGTCGCATTCAAAGTCAAAGTCAAAAAATAACTTTAAAAGACTAATTTTTTTTGGAGCTGTGAATCAAAGTTAATAGAATACATGTGTATAAACTATTCTACTTGCGGAAATGTATTACTACATAATTTTGATTGAAAACGGCTAATAGGATATATGTTACTGTAAGAGCCCGTATTTTGGTAAATCTTAGGTTTTACCAGTAAACCTTAGGATTTACCGACATGAGTTGGTTAGCTTAGGAGCTTAGAATAGGTTACCATTGCGGTGCCATCGAGGACTGTGCCCAGCACACGCTGGAGGTGTGTCCGGCTTTTGCCGGCGAGCGCGCAGCGCTCTCCGCCGCCGTTGGGCAGGACCTCTCGCTGCCATCCGTGGTGTCAGCCATGGTGGCGAGCGAGAGCTCCTGGGAGGCGGTGCTCTCCTTCTGCGGCATCGTTATGTCGCAGAAGGAGAGCGCCGAACGTCAGCGCGAGCTCGACAATCCCGCCCGACGCAGAAGGCGAGGCCGCCGTGGCGATGGTGTCTAGCCCGGCGGCGCCCTACAGGGGGGGCTCCGAATACTCCTGTGGTATCCCTGCCTGTCGTAGGAGGCGACTAAAAGGGCCTTTGGGGCTGTGGAGTGTTTGCGGGGGGGCCTGCATTCACTTCGTTAAGCAGCCCCAGAGAAGATGACGACACGTGGATCCTCGTCCGTTAAATAGGATGGGGTGACACTGTGGTCTGTGCCGTCATAAGCACCGCGAGGTGTTCTGGGGGCGAGGTTGCCTCTCCCTCGAGATGGGCCGCATGGATCGGCAGCGGCGTAGACGTAGATTTCGCGTAGAGTCCCGAGTGGGGAGCCCGGAATCTGCGCCAACGCCCGAAGAATGACCACCGTGAGGTTTAGTCGGTAGTAGAGTGCTTTCCCGGCCTCTGAGCCCGACACATCCCTCGTAGGCCGAACCTAGGTTTACTTGGACGGTGCGTAAATGCATTCCTCACGTTAAAAAAATAAAAAAAAAAAAAAAAAAAAGGAGCTTAGAATAGGTTAGCTTAGGTTAATTAAAAAAAAAGGTTAAAAAGCCTAACCTTATCTATAAACCTATAAATTACCTCGCTGTATTATATGTAAGTTACCTCTACGTCTCTCAAGGGCATTTCACGTGAAACGGGCAGCGAAAAAAATGTCAGGTTTCTGATTTTGTTTATAATTGGGTTAATTGGTCTTGTATATAACTTGAATAAAACCACATAGCTACTTTTTTTTTTGCTTAGTTATAGATTTACGCGGCTTCAAAGAATTGGAAAAAAAATAGCAATGGATTTTTCTATAGCTCTTTATGCAGTCAATCAAATGGATAAAATAATAACTAAGTAGTGTTTTTTGGAGACAAATAATTGTTCTTCTTTAGTAATTATAAAATTTTAAAATTAGATTTTTTATTCACATAGTAAACCGGAAGTTAATTTTTAAAATATTTTTTTTCTAATACTGGCATTTTTTTTTTTACTTAAAAATATAGCTAATATTATGGACATATTATGTAAAAAATAAAATTGATGGTGTCTCTGATTGTTTCGAAGATACATCAACTAAAGTACGACGGTGCGGTACGACGCGCGCTGTACTGAGCGGTTTCTTAGTGAGGTTATCTTACTCCGCAACGAAAGAAAATGAGGCAAATAGATTTTAAACTAAGTGCTTACTAATCTTAACCGTAACGCTCGCTACTTTTTGCGTCGTGGTATACGGGTAAATAAAAAAAAAACCTTTAAACTGTCTAACCCTAATCTTGTATTTGTATTAATAACCCAACATTTAAGGTCTACGTGCATTCGTCATTCCGATCGTGACTTGTAGCGCCATCTCTTACGTACCTTAAGTACTACTTACTCGCCATCGAAACTCGACGTTAAATGCTAGAAAGAGATAGATAGTGACGCTTCACTAAATTTGTCTGTTGTATAAATAGTTGTCCTTTTGGCCGCTTTGCGTTTGCAGCATCGTATTATTTTAAATTGTAACATAATCGTAATACTATGAATTACCGCGGTGATCGATGTTATAATCCTTTCAAATTGCCGTTTCATTAAAAACCTAAGAGGGTTAGAAAAATTTCTACTGTATTAGCTGAGAAGTGGGGAGTTTCAACTGCTGCTAACGTGTGCACGACCTGTAGGTTAAGACTTTCGAAAGAAACATCTCCGGAAAATAATGTCGACCCTGTTCACTTGGAAAGCAGCCAATCATCTAGTGAATATTCACAAAATACTCATCATGAATCGTTTGTACCTGAAGATGATAAATATAAAAGTACCTCGACCCAGACAGACGCCGCAGTAACAGATCAAGAGATTCTACGCCAGTTAAAGGAGAAGTATGATGAGCCGTCCACGTCTACTTCTATGAAAACATTAATTCTAACCGTTGCACCTAAGTGTTGGAGTAAAAATAAACTCGCAGAAGAATTTGGGACATCGCGACGACAAGCGAAAAAGGCGAAAGAACTGGTGGACCTGTTCAGCATTTTATCATCACCTAATCCTCGTAGCGGCCGTAAACTACCAATGGAAACCGAAAATTTAGTCAGAGCATTTTATCTTCGAGAAGACATTAGTCGCATTATGTCTGGTAAAAAGATTTTATTTCTATGAAATTAGACGATGGCAAACGAAAACACATCCAAAAACAACTCTTATTATGCAATATTGATGAATTGTATCAAAAATTCAAAATCGAATACCCTAATATTAAAGTAGGTTTAACCAAGTTTTTTTCATTGCGGCCTAAGCAATGTATCCTTGCTGGAGATTCTGGAACACACGTTGTGTGTGTGTGTACTTATCACCAGAATATCAAATTGATGTTAACGGGAGGAAACATCAATTATCTTACTGCAGCAACTAACATGCACCTGTCAACATATAAGGAGTGCCTGCAAATGATGTTGTGCCCCAATCCCACACCAGCTTGTCATTTGATGACATCAAAATCATCTACAAGTGAACGCTGTTTATCCTGTCCTGGATCAGATGAAATTCGTGATCATCTAAAAATGGTTTTTGACGACAATCAAATCACCAGTGTGCAATTCGAGCAGTGGGTATGTACAGATCGCTTTTTTTTGCTTACTACAGTGCTTCCCGCAGAAGATTTTGTTGACAGCTTTTGTAACGCTTTGGATGTATTGAAACCACATGATTATATCGCTAAGCAACAAGCACTGAGCACTGTTCTTTAAAGAGCTAAAAGAGACAATCGCTGAAGGTGAAATCTTAATTCAGTGTGATTACGCGGAAAACTATCGTTTTGTTGTTCAAGATTCTGCACAATCTTTTCATTGGAACAATGAACAAGCTACGTTATTGACGTCGGTATTTTACTACAACGATGGAAGTCAATTACGACATAGGCTTCCATGTCGTAATTGACTTCCAGTCATGATATTAGATGACTTAAAACACGATACAGCTTCGTTTTACACTTTTCAGAAACTATTACACAAACATCTATCAGATAAAGGCGTTGCGGTTGCAAAAATAATATAAAGTACAGATGGAGCTTCACAACATTTTAAAAATAGGTATAATTTCATTAATTTATATTATTACAAAGAAGATTTTAGCACTGAAGCCGAAATTCATTTCCATGCGACATCACATGGAAAGGGGCCATGTGATGGTCTTGGTGGGAACCTCAAAAGACTGGCAACTCGTGCAAGCCTCCAATTGCCTACAAATAGAGCAATAACAACCACAGAGCGGCCATATAATTGGGCAAAAACAGCTTTGACAGAAACTGCCGTTCATTATTGTCAAAGGGAAGAGATAGAGGAACAGAGACTTCTTTTGCAAAATCGATTTCAGAAGGCGGTCACCATTTCTGGAACCAAATCATTCCACGCTTTTCTACCAACGTCGGAGGGTATAATTGTTAAAACGACTAGTTACTCAACAAACTGTAAACTAATTAAAATTACTAAAAAAATTATAATATACTTTTCTATTTAATTTTTTATTTGACCTGTCGAATTGATAATGCTAATAGTTATATATAAAGTATTTTTTTAGTATTTACAAAATTCTAAACGCGCCATAAAGTTTTAATAGGATGTAACTTTTTGAGTTTTTGAAAATAACTATTACAATCGATTCTGTATAGTTTGCAGTATATACCAAAACTAAGGTTGTATATTCAATGTTGAGAAATTACAAAAAAAAAAATTATTAGTTATTTAACCTTTACTTATGAGCTACATAACTTATTTACTATAAAATCATCAACCCCCTAGCGTTATGTTCCTTGCTTGATCAGGGTCCGCTTAGACCATGATCCAGGAATGAGAAAACCTTGTATTTAGATTGAAGCGACTGCCGAACTGATCTTCGTAACCCTTAGATAGTGGAACCAGACAATTTGGATCAAGGTTACGCATCATTCGCCGTTGGAATATGCAGGTTTCATCACGATGAGGTTTGAACCCGCACCCCTCGGTTAAGAGGCGCGTGTCTTTACCATTTATCTACCACCGTTCTCTTCACTATAGGTACATCTTTACTAACTAAGTTAATTACCAAAAACGCGAATAAAACCGCGGGCACAGCTATCAGTTATAATAATAAACCGTTAGTAGCAAGTTACACCGCCTCACTAAGAAACCGCTCAGTACAGCGCGCGTCGTACCGCACCGTCGTACTTTAGTTGATGTAACTTCGAAACAATCAGAGACACCATCAATTTTATTTTTTACATAATATGTCCATAATATTAGCTATATTTTTAAGTAAAAAAAAAAAAAAATGCCAGTAGTAGAAAAAAAAATATTTTAAAAATGAACTTCCGGTTTACTATGTGAATAAAAAATCAAATTTTATAATAACTAAAAAATAACAATTATTTGTCTCCAATAAACACTACTTAGTTATTATTTTATCCATTTGATTGACTGCATAAAAAGCTATCGAAAAATCCATTGCTAATTTTTTTCCAATTCTTTGAAGCCGCGTAAGTCTGGTTTTATTCAAGTCATATACAAGACCAATTAACCCAATTATAAACAAAATCAGAAACCTGACATTTTTTCCGCTGCCCGTTTCACGTGAAATGCCCCTAGGCATAGTCAAATAAGAGAGGTATGTAAATTACCTTGACTCTGCCTACCCCGAAGGGATATATATTTATCGAATAATATTGTAAGCTTGTTAATTAACAAATTCATTGCTGTTAAGCAAAGATAACAGTAATAAATTACTTATTAAATGGGGCCTAACACAACAATAGCAAGTTGTTCGGGTTTTGGTAATTAGTCTTGTAAGAGCCTAGTTCGTCTTGGATTGTTTGAGGGTTGAAAGTCAATTTCAATGGTTTTGATATTGTTTTCTGGAAAAACGTAACTTGCAGTAGATACGTTTTCATTGTGCTTTAAGATAATAATTTGATATTGGCGTTTATATAAATCAAGTTGCTTTTTTTGTAGATGTAGTAAGAAAGCGTTGGATCTAAGAGTCAAGCATGTATTCATTCAATATTATCAGAAAAATTAAACTCTATAGATGAATTATTTATAATTAGCACGTGTCTTAAGACGGTATCGTCGAATGCACAAATATGTACCTACGTATACACACTCCTTAATAATGGACATTATTACAAAGTAATTGAAAATACACCTGGTAAATGAATTGCATTCTCGTGTTTGTGCGCATAAGAGCGACCTGCTCTAGAAGTTTCGACATAGTTTTGCCTGAATAACTGTGGAGTACAACACTTGCCATAAAGAGCAATTTGCCTCGAGCGCATGTAGCACGTCGGGGTCACCAAAACTTGTGGAGTGTAAAAGAGCGTCTCCATGTGAAGCCAATACTACTTAACTTGCACTTCAGATTCCGGTGGTAGTGTTCGGAGTGCAGCCGGTAAAGGCATCGCGGCTTTCGTCAGATGCTTGTCGTATTCGAATTAAGTACCTACAACCATTCACTTCGCACACCAACTTTTGGGTTTAGACCGTGTGCTTTAAGGGGTGGGCAGTGGCGGATTTACCCCAAGGCCCAGTAGGCCCGGGCCTAGTGCAGCCAGATATTAGAGGCGGCCAATCGTGATAAAAATTAAGTGATGACGCTTTACTACTGAGAATTATGGCCTGGGGCCTAGGGCGGCCAAGACTGTAAATCCGCCACTGAGGGTGGGAGTGCTTGGCCTGCCTGCATTATACACCTATTCTAATTCTCGTACGCAACAAGTCGAGCTCCTTATATGATAAGTTAAATATGATGTACACCTTTGTAAAACCAGTAGTTAAAAATAGCAACTAGGTATAGGGTTTCTTGACGGTTTCACATCGGTAGAAACAACGTACCGCACCGGTAGAATTATATTGCCGTTTGATATTCTGACTGATGATTTATAAATATTTGTTTCAAACCTGTATAAAAAAAGAATATTTTGACTTGTGACTATGAAACCACTACTCACTTTTCGCTCTAACTTCTGATCACGAAACGTGAGCGTGAAGGGACGGCAGTGTTCGGCGCGGAGTCGGTCGATCGAGCGAGCATCGATGGCCTTCATCAGGTACTCGTTGACCTCGTCTTCGGGCTTCTTGTTCTCGCTTGCTGAGTCCACGCCAATCCTGCTGCGATAGGAAAAAAAAGTTAATAATATGACTTGAGTAGAAATATTACTACATAAACGTTTAAAGTATTAATCAATGCTTTTGCTTTTTTAAATGTTGGATACAGTTTTAAATAAAAAAAAAAACTTTGTTCAGAATAAAAAGATACTGATTTGACAAATACTTTATTAGTAAGGTATACTCTTAGATTGAATAAAAATAGCGGAAGATACGGCACGTCCTTATAATCGTCAACTGAAAACGGGCATGATGCACAACTTCATGTACGCACACTCAAACCGCTGTGATTCTATAAAACGTTGTACGGTATTGAAAGACTACACTAAGTCTCTATATAAGCAAACATAATTATATGATTTCCTACTACATAATAATGTATATAACAGAATTTAATAACTTAAGAATTCTCCTAAAAACAGATTGTAAAAATACGTTTTTAAGTTAATCATCAATTGAGTGTGTATCTAAAGCTGAACTCTCTGTGCCTGAGCACAGTTGGTACCGCCGACATTACGTCTCTAGTGACAACACTGACGCACACACTCAAAACATGGAAACTTAAGACTAATCTATATTCAAAACGCAAATTCAGAACCAGCTAATTCCATATTCAGAACCCGTAACTATTCCAAATCACGTGTGAGTGATTTAGATTAACGCAGCGAACGAAGGTGCAGATCGCGCTGGTAGGTATGCCAGGGGATAATCAACTTGTGCCCGCAACGAATTGATAGGGTAGTTAAACGCGGGCAAATGAATCCGTTTCAAAAGTGTAAACTAATTAGTATTTTGATACTAAACTCAATTTCGTATAAATATCTTGTTTCGAGTTTTATTTTGCAAGGAATGGAAACTTATTATGTTACATTTTTATCACGTCCGCAAGATCCGAAGGGGTAGACTGTCCAAAAAATAGGAAGAGGCTTTAACCAAATTTTCACGCAAAAAAATAATTATGGTACATTAAATATAAATTCATAAAAAAATAAATGTATAAACTTGAAATACGTTTAGGTCCGAGTTGTATCATGAATATATATTAAGATATAGTGTTATTGAGAGCAAACACCAAAATAATAATTAGCTTTAGTATTTTAAATAAATTAATGTCGTATTGTTTAATATTCACGTTTCATCCGTTGCCTCACATTTCTGCCTTAGCTCCAAAATAAGCGCTCAGTTAATAGCCTGTCAGAAACTTGAGTGGCTTGCACATAGCACATCGCCTCACAACACCCTCCCCTCACAAAGTTGTCTTGCTCGTGACGTTTCGGTTCTCCACAACTCTAACGCTTTCCCAATGTACACTCACTATTAAAAACATTTATACTCGTCAGCAACATCCGACGTAATGTAACTTGACACTATGTGTTAACCCGTTTAAGAAATGTCACCTTATCGCCCGCGTCGCCCCGGCGCCCCGGGCTACGTGGCTGCGGTTAATTAAATTGGAAAATTGTGGGCGTGCGACCGTTTGACTTGAATTCGTTTCGCTACTTCCTACTTTTAATTGAAAGTTAGTTGATAATCAAACGTCCAATTTAGGCATTTGTTATTTTTTAAAGAAATAACCATTATTAGGTTTTCAGATCAAATCAAAATCTTCTTAAACTAACACGACCATTGCTGTGGTAGAATCCTACGCGTAATTATAAAAGTGTAGGCGATATATTGATTAAAATTTAACAGTTAAATACTCTGAATATTCTACTTCCTATAACGTATAGGTTATGTATATTATATACTATCAAAAAGTATAATTTTATACTATCAATACAATATTATATTATATGTAAAATATATGTTATATTAATATTGTTAATGTGTAAATTTTTTTGTTAGTATGTCATTTGTTTGTATTAATTTTGAAACTGCACTCTACTTATAATTATTTATTTTATTTGCACACGAGGCCCCACCTCTCATTTATACGGTGGCACTGAAAATCAGCGTCATGTCGCCCCGTCGTCATGGCAAATGCTACTCGTAAGTGGCAACCATTTTGACTGCACATCTTACCTAATAATTTGTATTAAATAGAATTACTATAAAATTTTGTTATACTAGGTTAAGTGTCGCACCTAATTATTTTTTTATTTCTTTCTTTCTTTGTTTCAAAGAATAGAACACAATAACAGGTTGTAAAATTTATAGATCATGCGAATGTCTCATTGTATCGCATATGGGGTTGAGTAAAAGTTATATTTACATTTTATTTACAATAATTACGTTTGTCAAGTGTAGCTGTGGCACTGATCAAAACTTCCTTCGTCAGTGTGACGCAACTTACTTGGAGGAGAGCTTGCCATGCTGTGAGCCGTGGCCCATCACCCTCATCTCCTTAGACACGTTGCCGTTGATCGAGAACGAGTGCTGTGGTTTCTTGTCCTGTTACCAAGAAGAAGCATAAATTACTTTAACAATTTAAATTTTGACTGGCCCGTTGGAGCCAAGGGCCAACAGGAGACCAAGGGTCGCAGGTTCGAATCCGCTAGGACCAAATGTTTTGTGCGATAAACGTGAACATGTGTACTCGAGTTATAGATGTTTATAAACGTATCGCAGCATATCTATCCGTTTACCTAGTATCCATTGCACAAGTATAAGCGTTTCGAACTAGGGAATTTATTTATTTAGTTTTCGCGTCCCCGTGAGATATCCTCGATTTATAAATTAATCATCACCCCATTTAGTCCCCATTTGCGTAGATCCGTTTTAGGTGTAACTCTCCTGTACCGAGGTTGTGTAAATTATTGTTGAATCATATACATTGAAAGGGTATTGAGACCTGTCACGGGAATCATCATGAGTGAAACAGACTATAATACCAATTTTTATGTTTGAATGCAGCCTGGTATAATATTTCAAATTAAAACGATATCCGTATTTAATTATATAATATCGGTGCTAACAAATACAAATAGCAACACTGACCACTCGGCTGGTGTCGTCGGGGACAATGAGGTAGGTCTCGATGTTGTGGTCCTTCAGGTAAGTGTTGCGCTGGCCCCCATAACCCGGCTCCACCTTGTAGTCGTCGCCCAGGCATCGCAGTGTCTCCTTCGTGATGTGAACACGACTGGAAAAAACAGTGTCCTAAAACTTCACCATCTAGATCGCAGCTATGATTAGAAAGTAGAGCACTCAGCATACTCGCTTGTTTTGTGTCTATTTATAATGTAATAAAAATATGCTGAATTATTATATTATATTATATTATATTATACTGCTTAAAAACATAGATTTAGAATTTTTTGACTACGCAAAAGATACATAAAGCGTGGGAGCGAGAAATCCTGCTGAAATACAAACCACCCGAGAGAAAAAGAGACAGTGAATGAAGTACCTATATGTCAATGTTTTTGCGAGTAAGAGGCCTTAGCGTCCCGGTCTATTCTACGTCGCAGTGAAATTTGTGCATTTATGTATTAAACCTTAGATTATAATCGAGAATATTAAATGTGCTATTATGGTGACTTGTTATGTACGTGATTGTGAGGTTACACGATGGAAGATTCCGAATAAATAGACTTTTCACAGGTAAATACGATTTTATCATTAGATTTTTTTAAACTATATTTTGTCAAATTGGTGCTAGTAATCGGTTTAGAAAAATATGTTTACAATAGTATATTGATTATAATTGATCTTTCTAAGTATACATCGTGATTATAAACAGAATTGGGGAAAATATTGTGTAAAAAAGTAAATCGTTTGGTTACGCTAGTGCTTGACAAAGCGGTGACGTCACAAGTATCGATAAAAACTTAATCATCTTTTAGCGACATCATGACATGAATACAAAGTTATTTAGCCAAGTTATGTTGAAATATAATTATATTCACATTGGGAACTCATTATCTCCCTAAATTTGTTAGTTAAGTAACTGATAATTTTTCTAGGTTTCCAAGCAACCCAGCATTGTGTAAAAAGTGGATGCGGACTATAGACAGACCAGATTGGACTCCCAGTAAGAACTCCACTATCTGCAGCAAACATTTTGACGGCAAATGACGGCAACAAAAAATTTGTTGCACTACATATTATTTTTAAATAACTAAATGTCACCAAATTAAAACTTGCTAATGAAATAATAATAAAATGAAACAAATAATATATTATTTGTTTCATTTTATTCCATCAGTCATAGCAAAAGTCATGTCTTTCTGTCTTATAGGTATAAATCATAGAACATATTTCTATTTTTATCATTTTTTACACGCGGAATATACGAGGAATACATTTTACCATCTCATTGTTTATAGAACTGCTTGGAATGATATTTTTTACCGACTAATTTCGATTTACCTAATATATACAACTGCTGATTTCAATCAATGCCATAAATAATTAATCAATAGTATAAAAAAAGCGTTTTAAATACCTATACTATTAGTATACAACTGAATCAGTTGATAATGTAAAAGAGCGTCTTTGACAACACTATTTTTAACTCACACATAGACGTCAACCAACACATGTTAAAATTTATTTTGTTCATGTCTCCGAGCCGTCATTGTGTATCTTGTACATCCTAAATCTATGGTTTAAAATTACTTAAAACGGGAAGTAACGTCCATTTCTCCCAAAAAGGAACAATCCTTAATGCCCATTCCCGCTGTCATTGACCCTCATCAGAAAAATGTTTCTGGTTAATAATAATAATAAAGTAGACCGTTCAATAACATTATAACATTGTAAGTAACTTTGCCTTCCGATAGCCAAGTAGGCCGTGGGAGGCTATATAGATAATTTTTGGTCAATATTTAAGTAGTTAATGTAGCCAAGTCCATGTCAGGTGCTTTTTTTCTTTTAGCCTATTAATAACAAGTATATACCTACATATATACCTGTTTATGTAGTCGGTAAAGAATATAAACTACACATTTAGTACAATAGAACCAAGTTTGTAGTACCAAGTAGCAATTCGTTCACACGATTTACCGCCGATTAATTGCTTTAGTTCAGACTAGATCGCTTGACCTAATTGTCGTTTTCAATTACACCAAGCATCGTAGATTGCCTATCTTAGTGTTCATTATGTAATTCAATCAATCACAACCTAATTGTTATTATTAAAATAAAATTTTATAGTTTATTATTAACGTTTTTCGTAATAAAATATCTGAAAAATTGGACATGATGGGATTTTTTACGATTCAATTATATTTTGCGGTTAATAATCAGTCCAAAAAAATATTATATTACAAAGACATGTTTATGTTTTATGTCGGCAAGTGAATGAGTAAAAAGCGCAAGAGTTGCGCGAGGGTAATTTTCAGGCTCCCTAACGAATATATTGTCATGTGTACACATGATATACCTAAATTTCATAATATATCTAAGTCAGCATTACTGCAACAGTTACCCAGCAACACCACCGCTTTCCATGTAGTTAGCGAGCGTGACGTCATTGGACCAAACATCGAACTGCCACTTGCGCAGGCCCAGCACGACGCAGTGCACGCGGCCAGTGTGAATGCCCACGCGCATGTTCACGTTCACCGCCATCACCTCGCGGACGAGCCTGCGCGAGACAAATTGTGTCAGTAAACATTGCCCTTGGTATACATACATACATACATGACATCACGCCCGTAATCTCCGAAGGGGTAGGCAGAGTCAAAGAAAAATAAAACTAGGCTGGGTTAGACGGAAAAAGTAGTATCCTTGGTATCTGATCTTAAATAAGTAGGTATATAGATTTTGGTTAAATATTTTTTAAAATAATCAATTATCGATATCTCTTGAAAACTTTTGCTCTCCGATAATCGGATTAAAAACTCTTTCCAGTCCAAAGGAATGTTATAATATTAGGGAAAAGGTTAGATAGTGAATTTTTTAGAGATTACAATAATAATTTCACCAAGGCATGTAGGTACTTATTGTACATGATGTATTTCTTTGAACTTTGACTTACTTATTCTGAGAGTTGTAAATTTTCCATAGTAATTTTTAGACGTGTACATCCATATTACCTTACTTTTTTAGTTAATAAGTAACTCACGCAATAGCATCGATCATGTCGAGTCCCATCTCGACGCAGCACTTGGCGTGGTCGTCGCGCGCCTCCGGCAGTCCGGACACGCAATAGTAGCAGTCGCCCAGCAGCTTGATGCGCAGGCAGTGGTGCTCCGCCGCCAAGCGGTCGAATCTATAGAACAAGTTAAATTTAAGTCGAGAAAATATAGCCTGCTGGAAAAATCTTTTGATAACCCATTTCAAATTAATCATGTACTTAGATCAATGGACATAATTTCTGAAGGGATAGGCAGAGTCAAAGCGGCAGCGAGCACCTTTAACCACATTCAGCCAAAAAAACTGGTCCGGCGAGGAGCCTTATGTATGCTTTATTCCATAGGACTGGGCCCAGTATGGATCCTTGCGGAACACCACACAGAATCCGTTTCCTTAGGAGCCCCTCTTGCCCGTAGTAGAGCACATCTCGGTCGGAAAGATAACGCTCCACTAGTCGTCGTAGGTACAGCGGCACTCCGTGGTATCGAAGCGCTTCTGCTATAACTTCAAAAGGCACACTATTGAAGGCATTGGCGATATCCAAAGATACTGCCAACACCATCTCTCCACATGCCACTGCCTCTCGTGTCAATCGTTTTAGTTCGATGACGGCATCTACAGTACAGCGTCCAGCTTGAAATCTATATTGATGGTCTGACAAATTAGGACCGACTGAAGTGAGATGGGCAACAATGCGAGCAGTGAGGATACGCTCGAATAGCTTAGCCGCTTCGTTGATTATTTTTAAGTCCTAAACCAATATGGGATTGAATAAATTGATTGAATCGCACATTTTTATTTCGACACTTTTCTTTTAATTACAGTTTTATTACTCTGATTGTGTACATTGAGTTTGTTTTATTCAACGAAGGCAAAATAATATTTTAATTACTTGCCTCGATTTCTTCATTTTAAGTTGCGTTTCTTTATAATTAGAATCTCTTCTAATGAATTTATAATAGTTAACTAGGTGCAAGCAACTACTCGGACCGTCAGTTAACTGCAACTTTTACAAACAAGAAACTTACCTATCCCCAACTTCATTACAGATTCACAACATAAATAAAAAAACTATTTCAATTCTCAAGTCGACTTCAAGTTGAAGAAGTTGTAAACAAAATACTCAAAGAAGTATCAGTGCAATCGCCAAGTTAATTGTGTTGTCTACTGTTGGATAATATTGAGGTTTCAACCGCGATATTAGGTCTATCGTCGACGATACATTACTTCTGAGCTCTGGATTGATAAGGCTTTATAGTTCAATCAAAATTAAGCAACATCATCATTTGTGTTTATACAATATCAGATATTAATTATTGCGAGAGATGTCATCAAGATTTGAGAAAAAATATGCTGGCATATATTTTATGCTGGTAGCGGAAGCCAGTGAAGAAAACATTTTTGTATAACTAAACAGCCCGAATTAGCGCTTATTTCGTATTTAGCTGAACTGTTTCAAGCAAACGTTCCCATTATAAAAAAACATTGGTTGTTTGAGGTTCGAAGAAATGAATAAATTGTCAACTCAGTGGACAAGGCTATTCGGTTTCTGGTAACCAGATCCAACGTTGCATTGAAAAGTCGAGGTTTAATATTGTATTTAGGCCTAAGGGCTTAAGCGATATCGACGAAACTTTCCGCTTTTTGTTACTGATAGTTAAGGAAAATGATTACCGTGTATCGACATTGACGAAACCTTTTGAATGTAAAATAATCAGTAATACTTAGAAAGGTAGGGTTTCGTAATGTTGTTTAAAGAGATGAGCGAAGGTGTCCGATGGCTTGCTATTTGCGGATTGTTCAATATTATTATTTGGTAATAATATCAGATTAGCTATCGTCCGTTGCTTTAATCACGTGGAACTAAAAAACACTTGCGAATCCTCATATTACTTTTTTTATTTTAAAACTAGTATTTTTTGGAAGAAATAGATTTTTGTTATAAGTAAGTACCTCCTGCCTTAAATATTTTCAGAATCATTTAGAAATAAAAAATGTATCGATAAATGCTACAACCACATACATTATAAATTAATTATGAAATATTCTATTTGTGTTCTAAATTAGATTATTGGAGTCTTTGTTTCCAATTGACAGACCGCCTATCTGGAAATGGGAACATTAGTTTCAATAATCGGAGCATTCTGTAATTATATATAATACAATTAATATTGCAGTTGGTGAACAATATTATGTAATAAGTTATCTATTAATACTAACAACCTTTAATACCACATTAATTGATATAATATCAGCACGGTACCGGCATTCTGTTTGTAGAATTTATTTTATTCTACATATTATACGTATGATTCACATGATAATGTAGGTATATTAATAGCTCGTTTTAAAAATCATGAATCGGAAGTAGTGTTTTACGAAAAATAAAGATATTTATTATTACTAACTAAACTTCATGCCACTTTCCTATAGGTTTTGAGCATGAGAATGAGAAGGTATTCATTCTATTTTCAAAAACCGTAGTTTGACTTGACGATAAGGGAAAAAGGTAATTTCCTTTACATATTTATTATTACATTGTCTCCATTTAGATATCACGGGAAATGTTATCTTCCTAGTCCTTTGAAGGGATTGTATGGGGGCACAGGCCCAACATGTAGACGTAACCTTGAGACGTTCTAATCTAATTTAATTAATTGATTTCATCCAATTAATTGTGCCATATTAAATAAAATTTATTGAAATCATTTAAAAAACATACATAAATTTGCGAAATCTTGCAGCTGAGACCTAGGCTAGTACCTATACAATACATTTCGTTAAAAAACATACGCTTCAACGCTAATACCTATGTAGGAACTATTTGAAAAGCGTGACAATGGCTTATGGAGGAAAATATGTTAACCTCAAGTTGTTACAATATACGGCCTGCTTCGTTCGACCCCTTTACCCTTCGGATAAGCAGGTCACGTCCCAACGCCCCATCTCCGAGGCTCACTACTCCGCGAGACACGTCCATTCAACACCTGCCCTGCCGCCAGTGCAGGGGACTTCATTACGCTAACGCTTAGCTGAAGAGCTAGATGACAATGCGTTTCCAAAGAGATTTTGAGCATATGAAATAATATTTCAATTCAGCATGAGAAACTTGTTCATTCTATTTTCAAAAACCAAAGAATTTCTTTTTGGCAGTTCATATAGAACGTATCAGTTTCAGATGACGAAAAATTTATTTCAATATGCGTATTATTAGATATAGAAATATATATATATATATATATACTCTTTAATCTGATTCAATTAGAGATAAAAAAGAACGTAAAAGCTATAGTTTTTACATGATAACTAATAATCGTATTGCATTTATTAAAAAAAATCGTTAGATTCAGAATTTTTGTTACAGTTAAATTTAACAACCGCGAATTCAGACAGGGCACGAAGTTTATTACCAATAACATAAAAAGTAAGCATTTGTAATTTTTAAAATTTATTTCACTATCTTTAATAATACTAATAGTAAAATTTATGGAGTAATGAACATAAAAAAAATACAGCCGAATTGATAACCTCCTCCTTTTATTGTATATAGTCTGCAAAAATGGTTGCAATAGTTTTATTTATCACATAAATATTCTGGAATTATATTTTTATCTGAACCCGAGCCCTTTTTTTATATTTTTTCGCGGGGAATGCATTTGCGCACCTTCACGCCATCCAGTGTGGAACCCGCCCTGTACAGGGTCGGGAATACCCGCCAAAACCCGCGGCGGTCCTTTGTATTGTATCTTCGCTAATGTTTGTTTGACAAATAAATAAAAAAATACGTGTTCAATATTTTTTTATAATCTAACTGACGGACTAAACAGTATTTTTCAGCCCCTATTAGGTACACATTAACGCGCAACCACTCCTAACGAGACGGAGTAGGCTGTCATCGCGCTTGGTGTACGAGATTTTGTACGGAGTCTTTTATCTGTTACGTAGTAACTATTCAGTAATCTGTGGCCACGGCTTCGTAGTCGTTAGCAAACCAGGAAAGTGAACGTGAAAGTTAATGTAGAGGTGTAATGAAGGAAATAAATCTGCATTACGTATTCCAGGCTAAGGAGCTGCCACAAATCACCACAACAAACTGACATCAATTTCACCTGCATCTCCGAGACTATCGCCCCACGTTGCATCGTAAAAACGCGCAATAAGTGTACTGAAAAATTTACGATCCTAGAAACGTTGCCGTAATGAGATTCGCACGTACCTTCCCAGTAGGTACCATTGGAACCGGATTTACACATCACTTTAAAGCTTGTCCTTTTATTTCGTTTAAAGAGACGTCCACGTCGTTCGGTCTCATTAGGGACTTCGTCTGTATTTTTTCTCTTTTACCGGTTGATTAGAGCCGAGGGCACATCACCCGCGTCGGGTCGTTAGGGCGGCCCCCGTCCGATATCGTAAAGGTGTTATGATGGATGGCCCAATCGTCCCAGCTCTACTTTATCATCTACGAAAATGATAAATACCCTTGTTTAGAATGTGCGATTCTCGTGTGTGTTTGCAGGTTTGATACAGAGCGTGCGGCGTCTCACTTTCCGATGTGATTGAATATGTGAGACTCGAGCATTTTTAAAATTCTTTGAGATTTAAATTCTTTTACAACCAACTTTTAAGCCAAATTATGGTAACATAATAATGGTAACGAGCCCTAAATATGGTGCTACGATTGCGTCGAAACTGCAGTTTAGTGTTTTCGCCAAAACAATATTACCCCAAGCATTGGAATCTAAACCGATACTTAAGGATTTGTTTCACTTAGTTTTTAAAGGTTCCCATGGGATGCTATATCTAGTCTACGCCTTATCAATTACTCTGATGATTAACTCAAAAGTTTTCAACTCACTGCTGCTCATGCAACAAATTTCGTACTTTTATTTTATAAACAGACGACCTGATAGTATAAATATAACCATAATTATGTATTAGATTGTATTTTTATTTTAAATGACATCGAATTGTCTATATCATATTGGTTATTTAATTCACAAGTTAATAGGCAAGACAGGCGGCTGATGTAAGTATAACTAAAAAAAACTGTTATATTGTTGATGGCTCATTTTGCATTGCAAAGCATGTATAATGAACAGCTCTGAACCCATAACTTTATTCGCCAGCAAATCTTATAGCAATGCTGTAAGAACTTAATGTAAATATCTCTATGTTGTCGACTCTTATATAACCATTTGTAAAGAGGTAAATATCATTAAGAAATAAGTCATTGAGTCAGTAAATATTGAATGAATACGTGTCATTTCGTACAAAAAGTCACGTAGGATCCCCAATTTCCTCATTAGCCGGCATCAACGAGGATCAAATTGTTTGTGTACGAAATTGTGTTATTGTATTATTTATTGTTTATGGGGCCGCTTCGTATTCCGACCGGGCCTTGGTCATTATCTTGATACGGTGTATCCTAATCCAGGCGCTTAACACATTTCGATTCAAAACGTGGTGTAACAAGTTTGTTTTGTGTCAGTTACAAAGCATGGAGTATGAAAATGTGCGAATTTAAGCTTTAAAAAGATATTCATGAGTTGAATATTAATGTGAAAAAACGTGTCGAATTTAGTACCTCGACATTTTTAAACGAGGAGTCGTTATGTAGGGCGTAGCTAATATATAAAAAAAATCAGATTGTTTAAATATATGTAACATGACAAAGTAGAACCGTAATGAGAATGTGGCTTTATTATAGGCTATATATATATAAACTCAACAAATATTTATTTATTCTACAATAGCTGCTAGGGAAGTGGTGTGAAGTTTAGTTAGCTGCTAGTCCATTTCTATTCCATTTAATATAACTTGAAAGATAGATATAGCAAGTTAATTGATGTAACTACTAAAAGCGTTAAGTACAAAGAATTTTGATGGTCTTATTATGTAAGTACCATGTAAAATTCAACAATGAGACAACGGACCTAATCGACAAACGAATTGACTAACGGGACTAGAACGTTGATACAAAAATCCCTGCACATCCTACTCGTACATAAATGATAAACTTAAAATTGTCACTAAATAAACTAGATCAGCTACAGTTACGGCGCAATCATAAATATAAACATTAATTAGGAAAAACCAAACCAATCGGTTTGCAAAAATACAGTATTGTACGGATAGTACTTGGAAGTGGAATTCTCAAACGTGTTGTGTATATAGAATATTATTTCGTTTGAGAATTCCACTTCCAAGTCTATATGACTAAATCATACTGAATAGAAATAATGCATGATTTTGATTTTACTCTTCCTCAATTGACGTTATATCGCCTATCCCGTGTGCAAGTATGTATTACAATACAAACCTTGCGAAGAGCTCGTTCAAGAGCCGGACCAGTTCTTCGGCTGTGCATTGGTCCGACAGGGACGTGAAGCCACAGATGTCCGCAAACAAGATGCTGCAAACAAAAAAAAAATATATATTTACGTTGTTTTTACAAATGTAAATGTGCTACCAGACTATTTTGAAATTTACAAAAGCGGAACTTACAAATAAGTAATCCGGTTGGCTTTATAATACAAAAGAACTTTATAATCGAATCCGTCCATTTCCAAGCAATAATTTTAAAAATCGAACTGTACCTATTCGAATGCGGAATTGCAATAATAATAAATGCACCGAAAAGTATATGTACGTAAACAATTTTGAATTAAATAAATGATTGTTTATTAATGAAGGTACCGTATCTACAAATTGCAACCAGGTAGCTTGTTCCCATAACACCCAAATGAGAGTTAGTAAACATAGCTAGATCTTAGGCCAACTCCATATTGTGGTAGAAATTGATTAGTGTAAAAAAGATACATTCAAAATTAAAATTTAATTTAAATTTAAATTTTGAATTTAAATGAAAGAGCGATAGAATACGTCCAACCCAAAAAAGACCAACACATTTAGTTGCTCAAGCAGTGTTTTAATAACATCAGTTCAACAGTTCAATCCTCAACACCAGGCTTACGAATGGAAGTTACACCTAGTTTAATAAAAAATATATTGCTAGGAAAACTTGGTTAAATTGTTTTTTGTCAAATTTTAATAATATGATTGTATAATTTTTGAGATCAGATAGTTAGTATGTGATAATACCGGAAGTTGTCTTGCGGAAAATTGAAAATTATACTTAATTAATGTTTATCAAGCAGTAAGCGCGTTATCTATTTTCCGTATCTGAGTCGGTCATTAGTTGTTAAAATTATAATACAAATTAGGTACATTTGGAACAAATGACAATTGGCTTGACCGATATTGGTTAGGAGGACATTTATCCTCCTAACCAATATCGGTCACGGCAGCCAATCTCAACGAGGACTAGCCATCTGCGCAGATATTATAGTGCACAAGTGTGTGCGCAAACACTAGTGCACTCTCTATTCTTTCACTCTAATAGTCCGATGAGACGGCAATTCGACATGACCGGAGATAGGTCAGGCGCAGGACCAACGGCTCAACGTGCTTTCCTGAGCACGGGGGTGATTATACCGCCAACTTCTTGACTCCGGACTGTTGCTGAGTAATTTCAATATTGAAATAACCAGCCACAATTCTTGGCCCGACCCGGGATTTGAACCCGGGACCTCTTGGTCCTTAAGCGGCGCATGCTACCACAATACCATTAAAGGCAGTCATAAAAATATTGGGAGACCTATACACGTACGTACACGTAATCATATCATTTCATAAACTTATTGTAAAACTATCCACTTATTTTAATGTTATTTTCATGAAGAGTAATATAAGTCATAAATTTATAGTTTATAGCGAATATTTCGAGCTGAAAATTTGCATTCAATAACCTAACAGGTCCTTTAAAATTATACATTTAAGCCGTTAAGTAATGATTTGATCAACATCAAAGAGACTTTAAAATTTAAATATGCAGTCACGACAATTATATTATCTACTATTTGTTGCCGTAAAATCATGGTTTGGCAATTATTATAAAAAAAATCCTCTGTACTTAGAGCATATATTAATACGATATATGATTTTTTTTTATGTAATTTTAATACGCAACTGATCTAAATACATATTAAATTATCCCCACCATTATGAACCTCACAGGCCCAATATCATAGTATCTCCATATAATCTACATATTTGCAAATGCTTTAAAGTAGATAATACGAATACCAAATTAATGGATCCTTAACGATGTTCCTTATTCATTTACTGCTTTTACAAATCATTTAATACGCTTATTTTACTGGATTTTAGGTGCCCCTCGTTGAGATCTTTACATAATTTGAAATTTTACAGGATACGTACATACGAACGGCCTATGCAAATATTTGTGTTCACAAACATCTCATATCTGCTTTGGAAAGTAAACGAATGAAAGGCTTATTAATAATATTATGTGTACCCGTCTATCAGGGATAAATTTTACAAGTTTTAGAACATAAACAAATATATTATTTAGATTAAAATTATTAGAGGGAATGCTTCTGAGGATGTTCAATGTTCATGCTCTAATTAGGATGAATGAGTATAGTTTGATAAAATAGGAACAAACGAAAATGATCTCTAACAGAGTAGTATTTTTTGTGCTCATCGCTGAAAAATATAAAACATGCCTTGAAAAGTAAATTCATCGTACTTGAGACTATTCTACCTCCAAATATGTTTTATCCAGATGAAATTAATGTACAGTTATTAAAGATACTGAAAGCTTTTTAGCGAGCATAACAGAAAACAAGTATTTGTAGATGACAAGTAAAAACAAGACCTGCTCTACATATACAATGAATTTTCCGTTATTCCAACAACAACCCTGTTGCACATCCCCTAGTTTATTTTATCTATCGTGGTAGCTGACCGCGGTACTGACAGCTCGCTGTCAACCCGATGGTCCTGGGTGTTTTGCAAGAATGCAGCCGTAAAAAATAAGCTGTGCCAGACGTCTGAATGTCGACTTTAATACCCAGTTAGCTCAACCGGGTACAGGAGGCTAAAACCATTCAGAAAAGAAATAGGCTTAGAATGGACATTGAAATAAAGGAACAAGCATGAGGTTCTCAACATACAAAGCGATATTTTTCACGAAATTACTGTTTTCGAGTAAACATGTTAACCACGAACATATCTGTATGTTTTATTTTCTATCTTTATACAAAAAATATTCTCTTTACTTTAAATAAAAGATTTTTGATCGCGCAAGTAACAAAACACACCTTGTGATTTTTTTTGTTGGAAAAAAGAATGAGGACAAAGCGGTATACCTTTACCGCTTCTGTCTGCTGCTACAATTGAATAGACTTTGGTATCAGGAATGAATATGCGATGTAAGTTTTCGTGTGTTTTTGTAAAGTCAAGATTATCATTTCAGCTAATGTCAGAAGACTAGAATAGTAGGATTAACAAAAATAGAACGATCTAAATTGGGGATATTGGAATGTGCGAAGAGACAATATAAGAAAGCGTCAGTTTTCCGAGCCAAATTGTAATTCGCACAGCATATCAAGTGACCCCAAGAGTAAAATGTTCAAGTAACAAAATAGGCAATAATCGGCCAGCTCCGGCCAAATCACTTCTCCATTTGTCCGACGGCCTCAAAATTACCGCCATTACTTTTTTAACTGCGGCCCTACCCCGCCCAAGGATCAGGTTAGCAATAACGGAAAATATTACTGCTCTTATTACACCTTTGCGGTGTTATTTCCTTTGCAATTATAAAGGTGTTAAAATTTTATGTCTACTGCCTTTTTCACTTTATGTGTTTGCTTTGTTTTATTTCGTAATTTATTTATAAGTTTTGCCCCTTCTGTGTTATCATTGGTGACGTCGGTCATATCAAATCTTAATTGTAGAGTTTTTTCGTATGTTTAACAAAATGAAAATACAAAATACGAGGCAAAACCAGATATTTTATTTTTCTTAACTTTGCAAGTTTATTTCTTGTTTCATATATAATTTATTTATCCTTTGTTTAACGCAAACTTTATTATCATAACACTGTATTATGGCTATTTATTTTTATTCTCTTTTATAAACTTATTGGTATATCGGGTTTTGAGTGTAGGCAACTTGCCCCTTGTCACTACTTTCTTACAGGTTTCCATCTAAGTTCAGCCCAGTTTTATTTTTTGGCTAAATGTGGTTAAGGGACCTAGCTGCCCCTTTGAATCTGCCTACCCCTTCGGGTATTACGGGCGTGGCGATATGTATGTATGCGAATTTAGAATTGAATTCATCCAAACGGAGGAAATTCCTGGGCGTATCACATTCTCGCCTAGTCTAGATTGAACTGATCTTTTTTCAATTCACGTAAAATAAGAGTCTTAATCTTGGCTAAAACCTATCACATGTTTTATTAAATGACTTATATTTTTTATTTCTGAATATAACGCACCAATAACTTTCCTTACCACGTGAAATAAATTACCTACCATCCTAAAGACTTTCAAATCAAATCAAATTTAAATTTTGCCCTGAAAATAATATTACAAATATGTATACAACACTCGATCTAAAGTTACATATCTTAGGAAATCAGAAGAATAAGGAACACGTTTCTCTTACAATATACAACTCTATAATTATTGGATTCCAAAGTGCTTGTAGCACACGGTAAAATAAAAAACTTTTAAGCCGCTGCAGTCCATGCAAAATTACACTTTGGCGTTTAGATTAATTTAGACGGAATCAACTTAACACAATAGAAAACTGTCATCAATTCACACTTTGTCAATTTAAAAGAATGCTGCTTAATTTAATCAGATACATTTTTTTCCATGGAATGTTTTGCTTGCTTTTCTCGCTTTTAAGGAGCGATGGTAGCTCAATGGTAAGGACACGCGCCTCTTAACCGAGGAGTGCGAGTTCAAACTCGGGCATGTACCTCTAGATTTTTCAAACCTATTTACATATTTATACCACTAGCTCGACGGGAAGGGAAAACATCGTGATGAAACCTGCAAATTCAAACAACTTTGAATTTGTAACCATGTTCCAAGAATTGTCTGGTTCCCCTATCTTAGGGTTACGAAGGTCAGATCGGCAGTCGCTTCAATTCAACCAAACTCGCTAAATCCTGGATCATGGTCTAAGTGGACCCCGTCTAAGCACGGGACACAACGCTAGGAAGATGATGATGTTTTTCTCGCTTTATGCTGTACCTGCCGAACGTGCTGTCAAACAACTGAATTAAAATTGACGCCGCAGCGGCAAATGCTAAGTCGCGGACCTAATTGGCTCTACATTATTCTTGTTGTTCTTTTTTATCACGAAATTTTTTTTTTCTTTTTCTCTTAAGTGAAATATTAATGTTTATTATTAATGCCGTGTATGTTTGTTTTTATTGGTGTTGTGAAGTCAATAAAATATTTTTCTTTGTTCTTTCTTTCAATCAAAGCTTTTCAAAGGCTTTCGCATATTTCCAGGGACAGTTTGATAATGCGAATGCGATATCGTACGATAGTCATTAATATTTTAGATTTTTTTTTACCTTGTTGGGTTGGTTATTAGTATTATAATTAACTAATAAACGATTATATTATAGGATCGATAGTCCTTATCGCACAAAGGCCAGCACAGAATTTGGAATTTTATGAGAAATACAATTCTATTTCATTAGGGCTTATTGCAAACCCATCTATTATAGTAAGCTTTTAGTTAGAGAAAGATAATCTCTTTGACAAAAGGGTAAGTAGGTATAACAAAACTTACCCCGCTAAGGAAATAAATAAAGATAAACATATCTTACCCTAATTCGATACAATGAAAGGGGACCAAATGTAATACATCTTTCTGATATGTGAATATTATTTTATTGCATCAGATTTTCAAAGTGTAAAAACGATATAAAATTCTTGTGACTTTTTTATCAAACTGTCCCTGGAAATATGCGAAAGCCTTTGAAAAGCTTTGATTGAAAGAAAGAACAAAGAAAAATACTTTATTGACTTCACAACACTAATAAATACAAACATACACAGCATTAATGATAAACATTAATATTTCACTTAAGAGAAAAAGAAAAAAAAAATTTCGTGATAAAAAAGAACAACAAGAATAATGTAGAGCCAATTAGGTCCGCGACTTAGCATTTGCCGCTGCGGCGTCAAGTTTAATTCAGTTGTTTGACAGCACGTTCGGCAGGTACAGCATAAAGCGAGAAAAACATCATCATCTTCCTAGCGTTGTGTCCCGTGCTTAGACGGGGTCCACTTAGACCATGATCCAGGATTTAGCGAGTCTGGTTGAATTGAAGCGACTGCCGATCTGACCTTCGTAACCCTAAGATAGGGGAACCAGACAATTCTTGGAACATGGTTACAAATTCAAAGTTGTTTGAATTTGCAGGTTTCATCACGACGTTTTCCCTCCCCGTCGAGCGATTAAAATAAAAATAAAATAGTCATGAAATAAACATTTAAAATATAAAAATTGCCCAATGTCAACGTAGTACCTATTCAGTAATCTGTGCCAATGTGTCGAAATTTTTTAGTGGCATCGGTATGCCACTAAATAATTTCGACACATTGGCAGTTAGAACATGCTAGTTATATTTTAAACGCGATGTTCTCGTTAAATATATGTATATTTACTTAAATTTGAATTGAAGTTCATTATGATTTTTACTTGATCTTTTACGGTCGATGGATTTATATTATAGCCTATACGTATGCATATGAAAATATAAAAAATGGAATATATTAAAATTCAGTGAATTGACTTCTTAAAAGAAGTCCTTCCGTAAAATAGATGAATTGCTTAATTTTGATTGCTATTGTGATGTTTAGCTTACAATGTGCAGTGTAATTATTTTGCTAATGAAGAGCAGTGGCAGCTTAATATAGGAAAGTCCCACGTTGCCTTCCTTCACTACACGCTTAGAGCATGCTTAACTTAATCCAATAATAAAATAATTTTTAACAAAACAGAAAACCGACTTCAAAAACGAACCTAATAAAAGTAAAAAATAAATTTACTTAGGCCAAAGTAATACGTATTTCAATACTTATACATTTGAAGTCGGTTCACCTCAAAAGTGAACTCTATTAAACAAAGAAAAAAAAAATTGAAATCCGTCTATAATTGACGGAAATATCGGTGAACATACATAAAAAATATATATATAATTATACATAAAGACGAATTGCGAACCTCCTCCTTTTTTGAAGTCGGTCAAAAATAATCCTGCACAATCACAGATCCAGATTGAGTAGAGCCAGGCAGAAGCCACATGCGAGTCGAATGCACTCTCCTGTGTATAAACGTGCGACCTTCTTCACCGACCCTCGCTCTCATTCACTCGAACAAACGTTTGGGAGAAACGGAGTTTGCAATGGGGAAATTAAAAAGAAAATTATGGTCCCGATTGTTTGATAGCCTTACGCAATTGGAGAGGAAAATAATGATTCCATTTATAGATCGAAATACGATATTACTGCTTTTATTTAAGAATAATGGTGATTAAAATAAATTTGAGATTTCTGAGAATTTTACTTTAGTCACTAACATTAACTTAATTATGTATTATTTACATAAATCATCCATCATATAAGTGGTTTCAGCGATACATTGCTACAGAACAGACGAAATACGGCTTATTTAAAGAAAATATACTGAAATACATAATAAACTATGCCTATAGTTGGTGCTGTACTGTCCTGCACGACTACAGTAAAAGAGTACTTTAATGTACTTTTGAATTAAAAAAATTGTACCCTTACAGCTATTATAACATGTAGCTTGTGGTCGTGCAAAAAAAAAAAGGAAGTAGCTTTTTGGCACGACCACGTATTTTTTTTTTTGGTAATTTGTCGGTTTTCATATCAATGATATGTGCCCAAATTATAGAAAATAAATATACTCTAATAATACACGGAGTTTGTACGGTATTTAACGGAATAATGAGGAACCGATTCCACTCCTTGGCTGTACATACACTGCCCGCATCCGTGTTTCCTCAAAGTTATAATCCCTTGTGTTTAAAGTCAGGTTAGACAGGAATCTTCTGGAGAAGCTTGTCCCATCGTCAACATCATCTTGACCCTGCGTCCAGATTGATGTCAAGAGCAACTCCATTCTATGTAAAAAAAAGTAGTCGCGTGTAAATTAAACAAAAACATACTCACCTAAACACGACTCTGCAGAATAATAACTACAAGGGGACAAAGAAAGTCCAATAACAATTGAGAGGCACATCTGCTGCCGGCGAGAGATCCGCATTTTAGAATCCCGTAGCCAACATCAGTTCCATACAATCTGTTGAAAAAGTGGCGTAAGCTTATAACGTTTGAGGCCCGTGGCAAATTAATCTGTTGGGGTTGTCGCTCAATAGCAGTAGTATTAGACTTCATGCTAGACTACAGGGCGTTCCTATCAGAGCGGGGGCCCGTGTCATCTTATTATGCTAGATCTGCCACCCTGTAATTACGCCATTGTGTTTAAAAAACCCCTTCCCTAAATTGACACAACTAAACAATAAGTGTTTAAATAGTAAGGCTTAGTTGTATAAATTTATATACTAGTTATTTTATATTGCTAAATACAAGTTATATATAATTATATAGCTAAAATTAAAGCACCAAAAAGAGGTCAATACCTAGTTCCTACAAATTAGTCCAATAAACAAGCTGATGATCGCAATTATAAATTAATTCTATGTACCATCATAAAGCTTTAAACGAACTTTTAAACAACACGTAATATTACCACTTGAGTGAAAGTTTAAATTATTCGTAACTTTCATCAATTCATGCACGAGTTGCTTCAGAGGTTAAACTTTGAGGTCACAATTCTTTATTATTATCAAAAAAAGAAACTCTATGGAGGGCGTCGGGTTCGCACTTGACCGGTTTTTATTATACAGCCATTTTCACCAAAGGCGTCTGCGCCTCTTTTCCACGTTGTCGGAACGTTATTAACGTGTGAAAAGCAACGTGAGCGGAATAAAATAACAATACCGTTGTTCACAGAAATTATTTTTTGTGTTTTTTGTGTTATTCACTGTTTTATAAGCGTAACATCCTCTTTATGAATGTAATAACTATTAAGAGTACTAACACTATCTGTATAGTCGTGCACTGGCCGAATATGTTAGGGTATTATATAAAATAATTGATAAAATTATTTTTTTCTTAATTTAAAGGGTAATTAAAACTATAATTTTTTTTTCAGGCAACACATATTATCCCCGATTCAATAGGCTACGATAACTTATGTATAGAAAAGTAATGAAACTGTGTTCTTCTTTTACTGATTTTGAGGAGCGGTGGTAGCTCAATACCAAAAGTAGCTGAGGTCGTTGGTTCAAACTCGTACAACAATCACTATACATGAGTGCTGCTGAACCTTCAATTGATTCAGCAGCACTCATATATCTAATTCGATTTAAGTCAGTTATACTCACATCACTGTTCAGAATAACCAACCAGTCACGCATCTGTTGCCGTTTTATCTAATTCACAACGCCTCGCGGTTTCACCCGCGTAGTTTATGTTCCCAAGGCAAAAAGGGATAAAATATAGCGTACGTTACTTGCTGATAAAGTACATTTTTCATTGCTGAAAGATTTTTTAAATAGGTCTAGTAGTTTCGGACCCTATTCAATGCAAACAAACAATAAAATCTTTCGTCTTTATAACGTAAGTATAGATAACATTTTATTTTGTCAATCAATTTTGGTTAAGCAAACGAATCTCATATCTTAGTGAATATAATTACCGTTGTTTGCATTATTATTTATTTGATTCGTAGATACCCCTTGAGGTACGGAACTCTTATTTAATATAGCAGCCTCATTATACTGTATCCCTTGGAAACCTCATTACGATAGGAGTCCGAACACAAACGTATAAGCATGTAATAATCTGTTTCATTTAGACTGAGGGGATTTGTATTACGTGTACTTATTAGAGGACTGGAGCAAATTAATTGTTATCCATTCTCATATTTCGAAAATTTTCGCATAAAACATATTGAATTAATTTTAGGGATTTCTGTTTTGTGCCACAATAATAGCCATAAATAATCATTATACAATATAACTACAGTAAACCAAATGTTGTGTAGTACGAGTAAATATATGTAATACTACTTAGCAATCTATCATGTTTTTAATTGAAATTTACCATACTACAAAACACAGGTAAATAGGTATTATATTGGCTGCTTAAAAGTACCTACTGCCTGATCTGTGGTAGCGAGCCTGTCGCTATAATTCCCTGGATTAATATTTATATTATTTCCTATTAGAATATCATAGAAAAGTTCTGAGATGAATAGTGGCACATTATCGGGATAAACTTAAATTTTGCAAGTTAGTGGACACAATTTTTCCTTCATAACTTTTACTTCGACTTAAAAAAAAGAGATTTAAAGAGATGTTTCATATATTGGTAGATGAAGCTAGAACGCCTTTATTTTAACAGAATTATTCCGAGTAAGTAAAACTCTCAATGATTATCTTTCTAGAATATATAGATCAATATGTACATAAGAGAGATGTAAAAGATGACTTCAAGATGTAAAACACATAATAGGTTTATTATTCTAGTCTGCCACTTGAACAAACAATGAAAGGAATCGAAGTGATTTTAATTAGGCATCTTGAGCAATAAAAAGCCGTTTGAAAGGCAGCAACGTCTGTCGCATTCACTCTAATGGACTACTTGGAGTACTTGGAGCGTGTCTCGCTACGCCGGAGGTGACGCGGGCGGACTCGCCCTGAATAGACGCTGATGACCGTAGGCGACGCTAACGGAGGAATAATCTCTCTCTTACGAAAAGTGTTGCTCCGTTTTTTGTTTCAGCCTTTTTTATGACGGCCTTTCGTCATTTATTTTTATTTTAGGCATGTTTCGATTTTCTAAGCGAAAGTAAACATAAAAAAAGTACATAACAAACATATGTTTCATTGAAATAATAATGCAACGCTTGTATACCTATTACGTATGTGGTGTATATTGGACCGTAGAATATTTTTAACAAGGGTTATTTAGGACTTTTTAAACCTAAAATAAATATAAGATAATATAATTAGGATGTCTAACTAACTAACTTAACTTTACGCCACTTCCCTAGCGGGATAGGCAGAGAGTACCAAACGCCATATGGCACGATCCTTACACATTAGTATGTCGAAATGTTCTATGCTTTTTCTGTGCCATAAAGAATGAAAAGAAACCAAAGTACTTTTCTCTAATACATGTAACAGTAAGCGAAATTTCAAAAAACTGGATTTAGCAAAGCTAAAATTGGGTTGGACCACACTGGATTGCTTGATTCAGCGTCCCAATCTTTAGTAGGGATTCCAGTAGGAATTTAGCGGCACTGAACCAGCAAATGTCGCTAGATTCAGCATAGCTAAAATTGAGCGGGGTCTAGCTGGATTGCTAGATTCAGCATTGCGATCCGCCCCGTTTTGCTGTGTTTCAGATAAACATTTTCTATCTTATATTGATATAGGATTGCTTGGAATGTTGTAAATAGTTGATTACGTAGGAGCCAAGTTACTAATGACTACTTTTTCGGAATTATCCACTTGGAATTAATCACCACGCAAAATTAAAGGATCTGGCAGAACCTTGGATTGGAGTCTTACCCTTCAAGGTCTGAGGACGTCACAGTTTGTGTTTATATAGTATGTTAAAAAAAATATTGTATTCATTATATTTCATAGAAAAAAAAGGAGCTAATCTCCCATATTCTTCCTTTTAAATCTTTTTTTTTTTTTAAACGTTTTCTTACTGACTAACAATAAAACCTACTTGCTTAACACTATACAAAGTGTCACGTTGACAAACTGCAAACACGACACTCTTATGAGCAGGACGAGCTGACAAAGCGGTGTCGGAGGATATTCGACCCCGGGAGTTGATACCACGCCTATTGACCCTTGTTGATCTGTGTCACCTACGCTTGCTAAGATAGTCTATTTATCACATGCGTACACTATAATGAGAGAGTACCTTAATTTTTCTCACTTTTATAACACACAGACATTAAAAGACGTTTCTTAACGTCTCTGTCATAAAAGTGCAACGTGGGGGGAGGAGAGAGGTACATGTTTGATTCTGAACATCCAAATAACTGTTATCAGTAGCTACTCACTTACACTATGTGATTGAAGTCTACCAAAACATTTCAAGTCCTAGGTAGTGTGAATCGTGCGTTCGTCCTCAGTCACTCAGCTTATATTTTTTATAGTTCGCAATCAGAAAATACATTTTCATTTAAAACAATTATGCTTGTGTCTTATATTAAAAAATAATGTGTCAACTGTGTTTTTTACCTAGCATGTCGTAAATTGCGATTAACGGTAAATCGGGCTTTAAGTATGTGATTGTGTAGGCGACAAGCTAGCCACCTGTCACTACTATTACTTCACACTATTACACTATACTATTATTATACTATTTCACAATTTTCCGTCAAACCCAGCCCAGTTTTATTTTTACCTGAATGTATATAAAAGTGTTGCTGCCTCTTTCGACTCTGCCTTCCCCTTTCGGGGATTATGGGCGTGATGTTAATGTATTTGTATATGTACAATTATGCTTTGTCAGCAAAGAGATTCTTGATTAGTCCTTCATTCCAATGTACCTATATTTTTTCTTTCCTCGTAGGTCCTTGTAAATAGTACCTAAACAAATAGTCAATATCATGATCTTACAGAGTTTGATAGCAAAAAATCCACGTTACGACATCAAAATTGTCCTTAGCTTAACCGATAACTGCATAGCACAAGTAGCTACAACATCAACACGTGTGAAACACGTTATAATTGGACCCCTCCAGTTGTAACTTGGAGTCACAAAGCGGCGAAGTTTCCGCGTTACACCGGTGTAACGTCTTCGATAATAGGACTATTAAAATCCAATCATGGGTTGAAACCTCCAATAATTCGCTCAGGATTTAAACGTCGCCCCACGCGAATCTGTCTCGTCTTTGGTGCAAGCCATGTAATTTCAGCGATTATTATGATAAAATATAATAACTTAAAATTTTCTCTATATATTAATATATAAATTTTGCATTAACTTTTAAACGTTTTGTGGAGAAAAGAAGCAACTCCTCGTCGTCCTCAGGATATATTTTATATATTTAATGTATGCCGGTAACATGGCGGCATCAACAAATAGCCACAAGTTATCTTAAAAATATATTTCTTTAACCCGTAAGCATTACACCGGTCTCAAAAAATTGGACTCAATAAAAAGAATAATCCTATATGCAGCAGCAGGTGTGTGATGGAAAAATCGTGAGGAAATCTACCCTTCACAGATAAGATGCCAGTTGCTTAAAGGTTATCCTGGACTTATAAAAAAGCTCACTTAATCCAGGATCATGGCTTAAGCGGACCCCAACTAAGAATGTTGTAAGATGATAAAGAAGAACTAATGAAATGAATATTATAAACGTAGATTGTTAATAGAGTTGAAACATTCTAAACGAACCGTCAAAAAAATAACGAAATGGAGTTTATATTTAATACTAGCTGTGCCAGCGGTGTCACCCGCGTTTATGGTTAATATTAGAAAAACTATTTCCGTCATTCATGATTTCTATGTAACTTTAACCATTAAGGCTGCACACGCGACGGAAGCTTAAAAAATGGACTTCTCCCGTTTTCCCGACATTTCCCTTCACTACTCTGCTGTAATTGATTGTAGCGTGATGAAAAGTATACTATAACCTGCCTAGGAGTATGAAGAATAATTGTACCAAGTTTCGTTAAAATCCGTCGAGTAGTTTTTGTTTCTATAAGGAACATACAGACAGACAGACAGACATACAGACAGACAAAAATGTTACTGATTGCATTTTTGGCATCAGTATCGATCACTAATCACCCCCTGATAGTTATTTTGAAAATATATTTAATGTACAGAATTGACCTCTCTACAGATTTATTATAAGTATAGATAAAGACGTCAAAACAAGTACGTAGCCTTGTGTGTGCGAAGGCAAGTGTGTTGGCACCAAAATCATTTTATTGCTCAAATTAATTCGAAGGAACGTTTACCAAGCTCATATACTATTTCCATGAATGAGTGGCCAAAATTCGAAAATTTACGTCCGAAATCTACCTGCCATAAAAGCCGCACTCCGAAAATACGAGTATTCAAATACGAAGACTCCGCAGTGAGAGAAGTATTAAGTGCTGAACACAGTAACGTTTTAACCTAGAGACGTAAAATGAGCATTATCGGTTAAATTAGGTAACTGTTTAGTATCCGTATGAAAAGTAATTTTACCTGCGCTCGTCATCAGTGGGATTTTTTTGAAATATAGTTGCCTTTTTTATATGTGTAGTATAATTTAAAAATCAGTGCAGATTCAATTAAAAGGCATAAGCCCTATCTCTTGTATTTTCATGAAAAACGAAGAATAATCATTTTTTAGATGAGGAATAGACTAAAACCTATAAGTGCAAATTCACGCATGAGACGACAGAAGGCCCTATTCGAATAAAAATAATCTACTTGATTCTGAGATTACATTTTCATAAAATGAACACACAGGGAAATCGAAAAACATCAGAATTTTTTTTTGTAATCGCCCAAATTGATTGTAATTATGAAACATACAAAGTTTGAACAAGCTGAGGTGGAAATTTTCCACGTCCATTGGTTGCATTGGCCGTGAGAAAAGCGCAGAGACGAGATGAGACGAGGCGACACGACGCAGATGAGCGGATTTAAATCCACTCCCGGCAGGTCGAGGCTTTACCACTAATGACTAGTCAGACGCTACTTTTCCCTCCGTTGGCCAGATCCGTATTAAGAAATCTAGGGTGCGTCTTTTTCTATTTTGTTATATATTGTAATTCTGATAAGATCCAAATCGAAATCGAGCTCGTGAGAAGAACAGTGGTAGCTCAAATAATAATAATAATAATAATCTGGAGCCGGCGCTGGATGTCACAGTATGCAAGCCGTCGGTGGCGAGGAGTTGAGCAGGCGGGCTCTCGCCGGGCATGATCCCGAAGCTACTTCAGCCGAAACAGCCTCTATTCCGTCATCACCAACATCTTCTTCTATCAATAGTCTATTTCCCTCAACCTGTTCGTCACCCCATTCCTTCGAAGATTTAACCTCATTATCCCGCTCTTCCACCACTTCTCCAACGATTGATGTTCGGAATACGAGAATTATTGGGCCGCTACCCGGAGGCCGCCGGGGCACGTCTGGAGCTGGCGCTGGACGCGACAGCATACGAGCCGTCAGTGGCCGTCAGCCTCGACGTCAGGCAACGGTCGAACAATTTACTTACGTCAACAGTGCAGAAGCTAATTCCACCCAACAAATAGCTTCATCACCAACCTCAATACCACAGCCAAGAAGTGTTTTGCAAGAGCTATGTCCTGCAACCACTCTAGCTGGCCGAAGTAGACAACGGATGAAATGGACTGATGAAATAAACCGAACATTACTCCGTTGCTACTATGTAGTCACCAACAATGAGACAGATCTAACGTGTTATCGTCCATTGCTACATAAACAATTCATAGAGACTTACCCCGAATTACATTTTTTAACAGAACAGAGATTAGCCGACCAAATTCGAGTTATACATAGAAACAATAGAATACCAGCCTCAGAAAGAGAAAACATTAAAAATCAATTACAAACTCATTCTAACGATACTTTTAGTAATACAATAAACGCTCAAGATATACTAGACATTTCTCCAAACGTATCCCCTCAATCCAGAACTATTGAAACCACACAAACATACGCTGATAATAACGTTTGCTCTAATCAACAACCAATAGAAAATATACTACTTACTATACCAAACAGCCAAAATACCCCAATCACAATTATATCCGACTCTATTGAAGCAGAATCCCAAATTATAAACGACATGGATAGTTTAACGAACATAGAAGAAATCTTTAGAAATACATTAACTATTTACAAAAACACAGAACCCAGCCAGAGACCTACAATACCCAAAATCTGCATGACTCGTAATACTAATACAATTATACAAAATATAAACAAGGCAATTCATAACTATATACAAGAATTTAATGTAACGACAATAGAAGCAATCCATGAAACTATTTACAGTGCTGCTATCACAGCAAATAAAATACTTAATAAAAACAACATAAGATCTAACAACACAAATAAAAATAACAACAAACCTTCCTGGGAACGACGACTAGAATCTAAAATCACTGTATTAAGAAAAGAAATAGGACAGATATCACAACACCTACAAGGAAAACTCGCATTAAAAAAACAGTATAAACTACAACTACAAAACAAAGATAAACAGGAAATAGAAGAGATGCTGGATATTAAGAAACAGAAACTTCAAGCATTATCAAAAAGATTAAGACGATATAAAAAATCAAACCAGAGACGTAAAGATAACAAAGTTTTTGAAACTAACCAGAAAATGTTCTACAGAAATCTCAATAAACAACAATCGATCGTAAACCCACCAAATATAAATGTAGTTACTGACTTTTGGAAAAACATCTGGTCCAAACCTGTAGAGCACACAGTACACTCAAGATGGTCAGAATTACTAGATAAAGAAGTGCAACACATTGACAATATGCCTCAGTTTAGAATAGAACCGGATGATATAACACAAGCAACAAAAAAACTATTGAATTGGAAAGCACCTGGACCGGATAAGATACACAACTATTGGATAAAATACTTCACTGCAACACACGAACCTCTCGCTAATATATTCAACGATTTAATACAAACACCTGACAACACCCCGACCTTTTTAACACAAGGCATTACATATTTAAAACCAAAAGACACAGATACAACAAACCCTGCGAAATACAGACCTATTACATGCCTCCCTACTTTATACAAATTACTAACTTCCGTAATCACCAATAAAATAAATTCTCATATCATAAAACACAAAATCATACCAGAGGAACAAAAAGGATGCTGTAAAGGCTCACGAGGCTGCAAAGAACAACTCATAATCGACACAGAAATACACAACCAGGTAAGGCAAAAACACCGAAACCTCCACTATGCCTATATAGACTACCAGAAAGCCTTTGACAGCGTACCCCATTCCTGGCTTATAGATATTTTAAAAGTGTATAAAATAGACAAACAACTAATATACTTCCTTGAGCATATAATGACTAAATGGAGCACATCACTTAATATCAACGCTGAAAAACAAAATCTAATATCTGAACCCTTAAAAATATCAAGAGGTATATTTCAGGGTGATTCTTTGAGCCCTTTGTGGTTTTGTTTGGCAATAAATCCACTCTCCCAAATTCTCAATCAGACTGGCTATGGCTATACTATAGATAGAGAAAACAAAACTAAAATTACCCACCTCCTTTACATGGACGACATAAAACTGTATGCAGCATCAAGAAAAGAATTAGAATCCTTGCTAAAATTAACAGAAACATTCAGTGACAATATTAAAATGAAATTTGGTATTGAAAAATGTAAATTGAATAGCATTATAAAAGGCAAACATAAGGAAGCAGAATCATACAGACTAGAAACAGAAGAAAACCAGATAGACAGTATGGAAGTAAAAGACACGTACAAATATTTAGGCTATCTACAGAATACCAAACAAAACCACGGAGAAATTAAGGAAGAACTCAGAAAGAAGTATAAAGAGAGATTACATAAAATATTTAAAACACACCTATCCGCACGAAATAAGATAAAAGCCCTCAACACGTTTGCCATCCCAATCCTTACATATTCCTTTGGTATAATTAACTGGACAGACACTGATTTAGATGCACTCAATATTCTAACAAGATCCATAGCATACAAATATAACTTACATCACATACACTCAGCCAAAGAACGATTCACTTTACCACGTAAATTGGGCGGGAGAGGAGCTATCGACATTAAAAACCTTAACTACTCACAAGTTATTAACCTCCGTACATACTTTTTAGACAAAGCAACAGATAGTAGAATACACGCCACACTTACCAAAATATCTTCCTCTGGAACACCTTTACAATTAAATAACCCGCAATACGATCCGCAACTAAAGCTTATAGAACAGAATAAACTAATTCAGCAATGGAAACAAAAAACACTCCACGGAAAGCACGCTCATCAACTAGACCAAGATTTTATTGACAAGGAAGCATCAAATAGCTGGTTAACTAAAGGTAATATATTTGCTGAATCTGAAGGATTTATGCTCGCTATTCAAGACCAGATTATTAGAACCCGAAACTATTCCAAATATATAATAAAAGATAATACAGTAACAGATGACACATGCAGATTATGTAACCAGAAAAAAGAGACCATAGATCACATAACGGGAGGATGCAGCACACTAGCTAACAAGGAGTATACACATAGACATAATAACGTAGCTAAACAAATTCATCAACACATAGCACTAAAATATAAATTAATAGACACATATACACCCTACTATACATACGAACCAAAAAATATATTGGAAAACCAGGACGCTAAACTTTACTGGGATCGAGACATCATAACAGATAGGACCATTAATTGCAATAGACCTGACATCACACTCACCCTCAAATCGTCCAAAACAACATATCTTATTGACATATCTATTCCTAATACAGAAAATTTACGTAAAAAGCATAACGAAAAAATCCAAAAGTACATAGCCTTATCCGACGAAATTAAGCAGATGTGGCGTCAACAAACAGTTAAAATAATCCCAATCATCTTGTCATCTACTGGACTGATACCCAAATCACTCCACACAGCAATAAAAGCAATAGACCTGCATAAATCCATCTACATAAAACTACAAAAATCAGTCATACTAGATACATGTAATATCGTACGTCGATTTTTCAATTATCCCTGTTCACAATAGAAATAATGAAGATTAGGTACTTGGCATTGCCCGTTCCTAATCTCCAAAAACCAGCTTTGAGGCTGAGAAAATGATAATTAGTCAAAATAATAATATAATTTATTGCATACAGAGTGGTACAATTGGTGGAATTTTACATTGTAGTATCTCACTATTTACTTTACACAAAACGGCATGCAATAGTCATTGAGGCGTTAAATAATAGATCAACTACCCAATAACAAAATTAACAAATCTAAGGACTGCATCAGATTTCGGTTAACGGTATTGTAGAAATTCTAATACTGAATAGAAAGTTCGCTCTAATAGCCACTTCAATAATTCTCGTTTGAATACATTTATTGGAAGATGCTGTATATTTTTTGGAAGCTTGTTAAAGATATTTATGGCCTTTACCTCACAATTTCGTAAACGTAGACTTGTCCGTGATGCTGGGAGCAACAGCCTGTCTACGTGCCTAGATTTAGAAAACGGAACATCGCCCGATTTGAGGAATAAGTTTTGGTTACTTTTAGCAAATAACGATAGCTCGTAGATATACATGCTCGGAAGTGTAAGCAGTTTCATCCGCTTAAACAGAGGTCTACATGACATCCATGGCAAGGCGCCGCATATCGCACGGACAAATTGCTTTTGTGCAATAAATGCCCTGTTACATGTTACACCATTTACCCAAATCAATAAAAGGTAAATCAAAGGTAAAACACGTGCTTCATATCCGAGGGATGCGGGTTTAACCCTTGGCACTAAACAAGGGACATAACGCTAGTAAGATTATAACTATCCAGATTAAAAATCAAAACTAAATTAATTTAAATTGTATTATGCCCTGAAACAATACAGCGTATGCAATTGTATTCACGGCTAAAAAAAATCTCAATAAAAATCGCCAATAAAATACATATTGGATATTGTCTGATTAGATTTGCTTTAAAGCCCTTCTTCTTAAAATCTTATATAGTAAAAATTCTATAAGAAATCAGATAAATTATTTATTAATGTAGTTCAGAGCCTGGAAGTTACGGTCTTCCAACATCCATGACTCGAGCACCAATTTCCATGTTCATCACACGAAACATTTGCCGGGAATTTGCGGGATTTGATCCCGTGACCCTTGGTTTTGTGGCTAGGGTGTCTGACCACTCGACCTAATCAAATTGTTGTATACATTACATTAGCTCATGTTTAATTTTGATAGACACTTTACTATTTTCGAGATAAATTAAAAACAATCATGCTTAGGTACAAGTTTAAATTTCACATGAGAAATGGACTCAACTTCATTTTAAATGACCCATGGAAAACATGCGATTTTAGATGAAGCGGGATATGTGGCTTTAAATACAATTCAAGAAAATAAAGGCTAACTCGTCACTTGAAGCAAATTGAGGCTAAATTCGTCTAGAACAAAGCTCTATTCAGGAACATTAAAAGGCGTGTATGTAAACATGACATGAACACTAATCTCGCATAAAGTCAGTGTTAGTAAAAACTGTCGTAATATAACGTCACAAATATTTAAAAAAAAACTTGGTAAAGTCATTTCACTGTAAAACACGAACAAAATATATCTTTCATAGAAGCTGAAAAATACATAAAAAACGTTATTTCGAACCTTATGGTTTAATTTTATAAAACATATTTATTGAACGGCTACCTTCATCTACTTTGTTTAGTAAATAGCCCGTAAAATTGTTTTATGAACAATTTCTAGTAAGTTTTACACCTTTATTGGGCAATTTTTCGTTTGATGAGGCATGACTTTGCGTTTAACAGAATTTTGAAACGTTTAAGAGCTTAATATGTTTTAAGTCAAGAAAGGTTACTAATTATATATATTGCCTAGATCTCGAATTAATACAGCTCTGTCTTAATTCAAAATTGTGTTGGACGAGAATACTCCTATCTTGTTGCAAAACTCGTGTCGCTTACACGTGTATCTTAAATCCTAAATAAATTACAAAATTTAACTAAGTCAAAGGAAAGCCAACAACAATCACACAATATGAAAAAGGGCAATTCTGTGAACGATTAATATACCGCAATCTTTATTAGGAGCGACAAGACTATTTATGTAGACTAGTGATCGCCCAATGGGCGAAATTCGACCATTATTAGTTTGATATATATATATATATATTTTATTTATTGAAATATTAGCTCCATAGACTCTAACTGTCAAAACTCATACACCTCCGTCCGCGTAATTCTTACAAAAATGCCTGTCATTTCATGTGGCTTATGTATGATACTCTATAAGCCACATCAAATGACAGGCAAGCCAAGGAACATTACCAAAGCGTAAGTTAAGGGAAAGAAAAAAGATAGAAAAAGTTTAGTCATGTAACGGACCTCTCTTTAAGGGAAGGGTTTTATTGCGAAAGCCAAATAGCCATATCGGCTTTTGTCCATTACTAGCTTTTGGCCGCGATTTTGTTTACAGAGGTTTTGACTGTGATTTTGGACTGTGAGACTCAATCAATCTATCTTTATTTTTTTCTGGGTTAAAAATTACTAGGTATATGCCTCTCAGGAGTAAAACTTCAGGCCTGCCAGAGTATAATAAATGATTGGAACAGTGAAATAAAATAAATAAATAAATATCCGACGACATCACATACATTGATCTGACTTCGAGGTAAGTAGCTTAAGCGCTTGTGTTACGGATATCAGAAACAAGAGTGGTATTACAAATATATACTAAAATATTGGATATTAGCACCCAGACACAGAACAAATACTAGTATTCATGATACGATTGTTTGTCCTGGGTGGGGATCGAACCCACAACTCTTGACGTATGGGGCAGGGTCACTACCGAATGCGCCATTGAGCTTGTCAAAAGTTACCTTCTCATTTACAACAATTGTGAATAATGTCAACATCCCTATTCCAATTTTTTTTTTTTTCAAATTATGAACTTCTATAATAAATTCGGTTACCTACTTGGAAATGCAATTATACAATTGATCTAAAAACCGGTGAAGGGAAACTGAACGTAAATATTTGAATTTACGTTTGGAATATCGAAAGCATTCATTTGTAACAGCAATTATGTTAACTGCTGCTAAAATAACGGAGAATTTATACAAATTTACAAACAATTAAAAATAGTCTTTGAATACGATCTGCATACACGCGTTTGGGCTGCAATTCAATGGCTATTCTGTGAATGAGAGGAATAGAAGTACGTTCAAACAATATGTCGCAATGAAAATACTTTAAAATAGTTATTAATATACACGCTCATCTATATTTTATACTTTTGCAATTCAGTAGAGTTGCTAGATCTATCTCTACTAAATACATTGTAGTAGGGGAGCCCAGGATGCTAAATCGGGATTTACTCGAGCGTCAAAGAGACATATTGGATTGCGAAGCTTACATGATAAGAAAAAAAAAATGTCATATAATATCCATACTTTCATCGGTGGGGGGAGCGGTTATAAATTTTCAAAAATGTAAAAAAAAACAGTTGCATGGACATACTCGAGCGCGTCAGATATTAACAGCATCCATGTCTTACGTATTTTTGAAAACATACGTATGTTAATCTGACTGTTTCCATGGTGGGGGTGGTCGTACGTAAGGGTGAAAAACGGAAAAAAAAAAATTTATCGAGCGCGTCAGATTTTCAAAGGGGGTGTTAAATGAACCTAAAAAAAGGCTCTTATGTAATAATCTGACGATTTAGATGTGACCCAAACTCGCGGCCATTATTTGAATGTGCAAAAAAAATCGCCCTTTTGAAATACTCGAGCGCGTCAGATTAAGATTTATATGGTTCATTTATGTACCCTAAACGTGTTGTCTCATAATCTGACGATTATATGGAGGGATTGGCCTAATCTGACAATGGAAAGATTTTTTTTTTTATTTTTTCAAATCTTTTAACTTAAATTGAAGAACTAAAAAAATAGCAGGCAAATAAACCAGTATATATTCTTAGATAGAGAAAGAGTGAGAGAGGAATAGAAACTCGGAGAGGGGAATACCGGCATCACGTAGCTGCACGCTTTAAACTTTATCGATTATTTTACCTTCTTTCGGCTTATGGAAATCGTCAGATTATATATTTTTCGTGAACGTTGAATTATTCCCTTCAAAATAAAAAAAAAATTAGCCACGCTCGAGAAAGTCCAGCTGACGTTTTTTTTTACAAGTTTGTAACCCACCTACTTCTTATCGTCAATCGAAAATTGTCAGATTAGTGGAATATACACTTTTTAGCATATAACTAACTTACCCTATTTTAATCTGACGCGCTCGAGAATTTCAGATGATCAATTTTTTTTTACTAATCTGATCCTTTATCCTTGACGCACGGCCACATATACAGGGCTTATACTTGGTGGAGGTATTTAATGGGGTACAAGGTACCTCCCTGTATAGTAATTTGCCGCGCTTGAGTAAATCCCAAAATCCCCTCTTGGGCTCCCCTACTATTGGGTATATTTGGTTCTGAGAGTATTCAAAGAATAAAGCAGAGAAAAGAAAAGCTATCCAATAATACTTCTCCTGTCTTTTAAGAGTAACCGGAATTTTGTTTTTTGTATATTAGGTAGGTAGCATAGAATACGTATCTTACCTAGTTCCTATCCCCATTTTTTAAATGGCAGAACGGCGTTTGCCGAATCAGCTAGATAGTATCATTTACGACTCCCGATGCAAAATAGTTCGTCTAGTATGAAAAACGGAGAAAGATTTTTTGTATCTTAATTATTTTTGACTAGCTAAGTAAAAAATGTAAAACTATTCTACCATCACATGTTGTGTTACTGATGCACTATTTAATTAAGAAGCTATAAACTATTTAATATTTTGATTTCAAAATATCCTGCTTTGAACTCGAGGAAATTGTAAGCAAAATAGTTCATCTAGTGGTTTATAGATGCAAAAGAGTTCCTCTATGATAAATATGTTTTTTCCCTTTTTTAAATTATTTTTTACAATTTAAATTTGGAAAAGTAATTTTTTGTAGTTTTGACAAGCGTGACTGTATTCGTTCTGAAAATTTCTGATACTTTCTTCAGTTTTCAAGTAAAAATGGGTCGTGGCAAACCGTGTTTGAAGAACTTCGAAAGCGAATATTTTGTGGGGTCGAGGCGGGCATATCAAGTTACCAAATATTGTAGTGCAATTTATCATTCAGCACTATAAAAATAATGGTAATACTTCTTGTTTCAAGAAAACTGGCCAACCACGTATCACAAGTGAAGCAGAAAACAGAATTCTAAAGAAAGTTGTAAAAAAAATATCGGCGTGTGTGAGCTGGAGAACTCACGGTGCAATGGAGAAACATGATTCACAAAGATATCTCAGTTGATACATGCAAAAGAGTGTTGAAAAGAATGGGTTACAGTTTTTACACCGCTAAGAAGAAACCACTATTGACTGCTTTACAAAAAAAAAGAGGTTGAGGTTCGCTCGTGATTATAAAAATTGGAGTTCTGATCGGTAGCGAAGGAGTATAATTTGGCACTCCAAATGATACTACGAGTCCAAATTTGAAGTGACATTCGGTGATGAAAGAAAAAATTGATTCAGAACAAAAATGAGGCATTTCATACTGATTGCATCAAACAAAAAGTTAAGTTTCCAGCGTCCCTTATGACATGGGGCTGCATGTCCGCACAAGGTGTTGGTGGGATACGGTTTGTGGATGGTTCCATCAATGCTACGAGATATCAAAACATTTTGGAAGAAAGTCGCAGATCAAGACCCTATCGTGGGTAATGAAAAAAGTTCTCCGCAAAAATCCATTTAGATCGAAGAGCGACTTAAAGGCTAAACTCTTGGCTGTATGGGAGTCAATTACGACTGACGAGTGTGCAGCGTTGGTTGCAACCATGCCTCTTGGCATTAAAGCTGTCATTGAAAGTAAAGACGACACAACTAAGTGGTTGACGAACTATTTTGCGTGAGTGCCTAGGGTAGACGAACACTTTTGTGATATGTTTTACAGAATATTATTTTAATTCCACTCAGAAACTTCTTACAAGAATACGGTATAGAGAATATGAAATATAATGAAAACATGCATGTATATTGTGCGTTTCATAATAAGATTATATATCTCCATTATATATACAATTATATAGGAGACATAAAATATCAGTATCAATCCCAATATTGGTGGCCATATTTGTCAGGAGACAGGCATATCTCCAAAAGAGCCTTGGTCTTCGCATATGGAGGACGCCCAGAAAAGATATACGACAAATAGGCTCTTTATAATCAGTTTACTCACACAACAAATATTACAGCTAAAGCAGTAACGTTAGGCCTGTTGCATATAAATTTTGTCTGAAGACATCTTCAGCTATGACAGCCCGATCCAAAGAACCACTTCATTGCTTCAATGTAATCCCTCACGTCAAGATAAGATTTGAAAAATTTTGAGAAGGCAGCGTATTACACGCGAACCGCAGTTAAATCAAGTCCAGGTATTTCCATAAAAATCAGCTAATGAAGTATTTTCCGCACGATACATTTTAATCCACTGATTGGACCTTTTGTTTTACCGCATCGCATGCAGGAGAATGTGGTTGCTAAATAAAACACATTATCTGTCTGAACAAAAGTTAACATATACCTACATAAATCAGTCATTACGATTATGTTATGAACTAAAAAACAGGTGCTTTTTTTTTTAAAAAAAAAGCAACATTTTCTGGCCTAAATTATATAGACGGTAAAGAAAATTAAAATATCTAAGGTTTCTGATCTTAAAGCTTCAAACCTATTAGCTTAAAATATTCATGATCAACGCTGAAAATAGAAATTTACTGATTCGCGCAACTCAATCCAAAGTATTACCAACTTATAATAGGCCGTTCCCGTTTCTTCTAAGATTAGAAATTTTGTAACAAAAGAATCATTAGAGAACCTTTTTTGCAAATTAATTATAACTAAGAAGTGCCTGACTACACTAGAAGGAGTGATTATGGTCTACGTCACTGATAGCTTTGAATGTTCAATAATCTATATCAGTGATCGTTAATAATTTACTCTGAAACAGGGTAGCTGGAGGCGATTATAACTATATTAAATTGAAAGCAGATGTTGAATATTTAAATACGAATTTCTCTTTGACCGGTGATAAACTCAATGGTACGGACTGGATCAAACCCGGGAACGTGTCTTTCCTACAGATATAGCTTTTTTGTTATTCCTTAAAAAAAAGGAATAGAAAATTTGATATCCTTTACATCTAATTATCCGCTGCTTTTTTTGTTTTTTTTTTAAAACTATATATTATAAAATCTTAATTTATCGTCAAGCTACCAAAACGTTATTTTTATGTTTGCAACCACTCCCACTGATTTTATGATTTTTTTGTAGATAAACCAATCATTTTGCGAACTCGTTAACCTTTCAAAATTATTGGTTTATTTTTACTAATTTAGTAGTTTTGTGTTAAAATACAAAATGAAATTGAACTTAAATAATAATATTTAAAAAAAAATGAATGAACAGCAAAATTAATAGATATTTAGATTCTTAAGAATGAAATTAATATACCATTATACATAAATAAAAATAACACTGGGCTGGGTTAGATGGAAAAGTATGAAAAAGTAGTGAAAAGCGACTAGCTCGTCGTCTACAAAATCACTTACCCAAAACCCAATACACTATTAGTCACTTTTTTACGGCATGCTAGGCAAGGAAAATAGTTGGCACATGCTTTTCTACATTATAAGAGACTCACCTATTATCTAATTCAAAATAAAATAATTATTGGTCATCCAGTTATTAAATAGCATGGTGGTAACAGAATAATAATTCAACGGCCGCAACTTTTTCATCTCTTGGGAATGTACATTTTCATTTATGGTTTTCGCTATCCGGAAATGTTATTGGGGTTTCCGCTGGTCATACCTTATAATTTGCTTAAAAGGGTCTCTCTACCTCGTGGCAAAAATATCCAAAAAGAACCGAAAAGGGTTACCCCAAAGTAAAACGTAACTTCGTAAATAAATCGTTTTATATATAGGTACTTTTCGGTATCTGTGTTTGCTTAGCGAACCATTTACTTACATCAAAGACAATATATGATTATATCTTAAACATGCAGTGTATGAAAGATACAGTTATTTTAAACATGATATATCCTAAGTCCATATCATAATTATGGCCTTAAAAAAGGAAATTATACAACAAAAATAAATAATAATTATACAGGTGCAGGTTACAATTTATTTTCTCTCGGAAAGAAAATGTATTTATTTGACCCATGCTTATTCAAGCATAGCGTAAGAAATGTTATGTACAATGAGAATATCTCCAACAATATCTAGGCAATAAGCAAGCTGCAATAAATCACCAACAAACATAAGCTCAGATTAAGCGATTATTTCTCTGGTTCACACTTATTATAGTGATTTATTAGTCATCACCTTACCGCAGGAAGGTAAGGTGGTGTTTATAACGTTACCAAGGACCTTTAAAGAAAGTTATTATAACGTTAATAGGCTAGATGTATAGGGAACGTGCACGAACTATAGGGGGCCGCACTAAATCAACAAAAGAGACACTATGTGGATAGTAAAGGAAGCTTATCAGACCTGTCATCGTACTGTGAATAATGTAAACAAAATTATATTTTCAATTGCATTCCTTTTATATGATAAAAAATATAATTAACGATTGACCAAAAATATGTGTAAAGGTCAAAAGTTCTTACGAGGCGGGCCACGTATTGGAAGTTGAAGAGAAAATAAACGAAGTAAATGAGGCCTTTATAACTGGAAAAATTGTCGCGCAAACTAAAATATCCAATGTTTACGACGTGAATATAATGACAGAATATGTTATTTTACTGTATTTATCCGTTTTTGGCCTTTTTCACTTAGCCATGGCATGAGAATGTTTTTTCTTGGAAAGTAATAAAAAATTACTCCAATCGGTTTTAAAGCATTGATGCATACGGTATCATAAAAATAGGTGCGGTGGTAGCTCATTGTCGAGGACACGCGCCTCATACACACGGGGTGCGGGTTTCAGACGAAGACACGTACCACTGGACTTCTCAAATCTATAAATGTATTTATACCACTAGCGACACTAGCTCGACGTTGAGGTATAAGATCGCGATGAAACCTGCGCATTCAAACAACTATGAATGTGTTAACATGATCCTAAATTGTCTGGTTCCCCTATATAAAGGTTACGGAGTTCAGATCAGCACTCGCTTCGATGTAATTACCAAACTCGCTTAATCCTGAATCATGGTCTAAGCATGGGATATAGGTAACGCTAGGGACATGATGATTGGTGCATCCAGAAACATAACAATGCACTATAATACTAGAATAATAAATTTTACTTTTATAACTAATTCTGTTTACTTGATAAAAATGTCAATCTCAAGTATTCATGGCATAGAAAGTTTCCATTGTCGGCGCCAGTTGGTAGCACCGTCCCGTCACGTCCCATCTATAATGCAATGACGGCCGTTATTTATATTGATCAGTACTTGGCAGTGAGACGACAAAATACTTAAAGCTGGTTTCCCAAAAATAAATAAAAAATATATAATCTGATTCTGAAATTACCTACAATTCGGATGTATTAAAAATTCCCTAACCTCTTTTGACTTCACGTAGATATAAATAGGCGTTCTACTTATTTTTATTATTTGAGTATTGAATAACCGGCCGTAAGTGGTTGGTAAGTATTTACAATAAACTTAATCATTGTCAGTTCCTGCAATTAGGCGCAATTCAAAGCTTACCCAAATTACGAAATAGTTTATTGCAAAACGAAAAGTGACAATAATGATTACCTTTAAATAATAACCTAACACAACAAGCTTTCATGTATTGTATTAATATGCCAAAAGAAGGCTCCTACGGTAAGTGTCCTTAATATACAGCCTAGAGTCCTGACATAATCTATACCTACTAAAAATTAAAGCTGAAGAGATTGTTTGTTTGATTTAAAGCGCTAATCTCAGGCTCAAACTGAAAAAATCTTTTTGTGTTTTAAGTTCATTTATCGTTTATGATTAATATAACATTAATCATAAACGCGAGTGTAACCGCGGGCACTGCTAGTAATCAATAAATGTATTAAATGTTTTTTTACATAGCGATGATTCTTGTTTAAATCTAATCAATGAAAAAGTACCTATTCGAATAATATCTACGACCAATTTAAATTAGTCGAACAAGGGACATGAAGCACCGCCATTCAATATTTCGTGGTAGAAGAACGCGGCCGACTATTATCAACATTTTTTATCCGCCATTTTGAAATAACGCTCACGGGCTCATTTATCTTTTGTTTGCGAATCAAAGTTTTATGCAAAAAAATATTATTTGTTTGATCTTAATGTTTAAACCATTGAATGTTTATTTATTTACAAAATGTATGGCTGCTCGTGGTAGATTTAGTGACAATTGCTTTGTGCGCCGTTACCTAATAAATCACTTGATTTTCGGAGGCCAGGAGTCAACGTAATCGATAATTGCGACGAGCTTCTAAGAATAATATTAGTTGTTGAGAAGCAAGAACCACGTTATTCAAAGAGCGATCAAGAATGGTGTAAGACTCTGTCGCTTAGAATTTTATAGAAATATGAATTGAACTCTGCGATATTATTCTATTCCGGGTAGTGGAGTCATTTGATTCGGATTAACCTTTGAATACGGAAGCATAACCCAGTTCTATATAAAAGTAGGACTAACCTGACATTCTCGTAACGCTGAATGTAGATCTTGTGGAACTGCTCTTGTCGAGGCTGGTTGGCGATGTCAGCCTTCATCTCCATCGCGACGTGTCGCGGTAATACTGACAGCAGTAGACGTTCCTGCGAAAATTGAATTAATAGTAAAATATCAACTGTGTTGATCCAGAACCAAATAAGAATATGCCAACTGGTTGCATAGCATGTCTTAAAAAATGAATAATCGTATATTGGGTATTTATTATATTATATACAATTCCAACCAACACTACCCTATTTGTGTGTGTGTAATAACAATCAATAAATAAGCACTCGTCACTCGTGAATTGTCTGACGGTACACCATTAATGGAATTAATATAAAAAATCAGCCGAATTTTAAAAGCAGATAATATAATTATTATCTGTAAATAAAATTCATCACTCAATTGGCTTCTCAATTATGGGCTCCTTCTTCGACTCATCATTGTGTTTATTGTTACGCTGTTTCAGATTAATTAACTCTTATTACTCAATCAATTTGCAAATCAAAAGCAATACGAGATATTGTGAGCGCAATAGCGAGGGGAATAAATGAATGTTCATACTAGCGATAGTCTGGCTTGAGGGCCATACAAACTTTTGTTCCTCACATACGCGGTCGACGATAAGAGCTTTTTTGTCTTCCTTTTATTTATTCATTGTTAAAATTTACATAGTCTTTCATTTTACCAGAGTACCTTCTTTTTTCATAAATGCAGAGATGATATTTATAATATAATATAGTCTGTTCAAAAAGAGGACCTTTAGCGGGATTGTAGCGGTCTTATTTCCCCTGTCGCTGCTATTACAGATACCAGGAAAAGGACAATTTTGACAAAGGCGTAGCAACAACATTATTTTTAATATATACGAAAGCCGAAACAGAGGGCAAATACTTTCAATTAAAGAATAAAAAATACATAATGGTATCTGAAAATTCATAAAGTGACAAGCTTTTTGTGTTGCCTCGTTTTTCTCGCGCTAGTCTAGTCACCGAACAGCGCGTGTCTCGCTTCAGACGACTTGTGACGTGATAAGCGATGCACGCGCGCGAACCTGGTTTTAGTTGGGTGTAATTTAGTTGAGGTTTTGTAAATATTATTTGGAAACACGTGACAAGTTCAATGTCAGAGCATAAGCGCAGGGCATTTTTGTCGTACCGCCTCAGTACCTACTCGTACTAAATCGCGACAAGTTCACGCCATAAAGACGTCACTTTGCAATGATAACACGCGCGGTGTGTGATCGTGATTCACAGAATCACGGATGTTTAATCCAAAAGGCGTCATGCTCTTACTCTTTCCTTGCAACGCGTCGGTTACTTCCAGCGCCCGGACTGCTAATATGAACGAGCACTAATGCGTCAACTTCATTCTGAATGTGATTAATGACAGCAGAAAGTAAAATATATTTTTCATTCGCAGACCTTATTGTCCAACGGTTATTATTCTGATTGCATCCGATAATATTTAATTGTTTTGTAGTGAATGGACGGGATAAGCTTTATATAATACAAAGCAATAACCAAGTGATAAATATTTGACTTTTAATCTTTTAAATACTATACTATATAATGCATAAAATAAAGGTATGTAATTCTGCTAGAAAAAAACATTTGGAATATGAATGAATGATTAACAATTAAAATAGGCAGAAAAACGAATACATATAGTTTGGTTTTCACTAATATCTCTTAATTATATATATTTATTTACATAATTTCTAAAGCTATAAAGTTTTTGAATAGTCAATACAGGCAAAAACTATAAAATTTATTTAATGTCTCTGTGTATTATTTCCCAAGTATCTAAAGTATGGAATATAATACAAAGTATGGAATGGAAACATTTTATTATATAAATATAAGCAAGACAAATTATTTGAGTAAAAAGAAAATTTTAGGTTTAACGTACAAGTAAATTAAACAAAGCAAAGTTTTTAATTTGTGCGCAAATCACGAAAGAGAATTTCCGCGCGGGAAAGTACTTGTAGATGTTTTATTATTTTAATTAATTACTCCCTGATAATCTTAACAGTTTTAACTTTACACATTCCTATTTATACGAATAAACGCGGTCGAAATGCGTGCGCTGCGTAAAATCTGAAGTGTATCGCTTACAGACTGCGTTCGGAATGATGATGTAAGAAAGAGAGTCGGTCTGAAAGACAGCGTCGGAGTCAAGGTAAGAATGGGCATACTCCGGTAGTTCGTAAATGTGGAAAGAATGGATAAAGAAATATTGACTTAAGACATATACAATGCGAAAATGGAAGGATTTAGGAGCCGCGGAAGGCTTAGACTAACCTACCACGACTAGTTTGGTTGTGTAATAAAAGAAGGTGATGTTAGGAGTCGTAAAAACCGTAAAGCTTGTATGAAAAGGATCATGGAATTCATGGATATTGAAGAGGCGAGTGAGGTGGGTAAGAATCGTGCCTTGTGGCGTTCGGTTCTCTCTGCCTACCAGCTAGGGAAGTGGCGTAAAGTTTAGTTAGTTAGTTACATTCCTATTTTTTTTTCCAACGTGATCAAATGAAAAAAACATTGGCAGCATTAACAGACTTTTTGGGCTGAATTTCGGTTATTATATTATATAGATAGTTTTGATAGTGGGCTATTTGCAGGTACCAGATGCGCAAGTTAGGATAAGATATTTATCACTTACCTTAAATTCTGATTGCTGATTTTCATGTATCTTTTGTAGAATACATACTACATTAATATTCAATATTGTCAGACACTTTCCGTCACCTGTAACTTCAAACAGATACTTTAAAGCTCCCGAAAAAATAATGGAAATGTGCTTATTATTATTTCACTTACACCGATGTTTTTTCTCTTAAATTATAATAAAAATTACGGGACAAACTACTTATAAAAGTCTATTACGAGGAGTAACATGTCAATAAAGCTGTGTCACGGTACGTTTTCAGCTTATACTCATAGAATTTTTTTTTGCTCCCTGGCAGTTGTTAATCCCATGCAATTAGTCGGCCTGCTTGAAAACATTCCTGATAAAGTCATTTAAATTTAATTTTATACCAACCTTTCCATCCAACCCAGCCCACTGTCCCATGTTGGTCTGAGACTTAAAAAGAATATGCCAACTGTGGTTCTTGTCTAGCATGACGTAAAAGGCGACTAATGGTAAATCGGGTTTTGGGTGATTGTGTAGGCGACAGGTTAGCCGCTTGTCACTGCTTTTTCACAATTGTCCATCTAACCCGGCCCGGCTTTATTTTTGTGTGATTGTAGTTGAAGGGGCTTGCTGCCCTTTCGACTCTTGCCTACCCCTTCGGGGACTAATGTTATGTATGTATGTTTATAAAAACCATTTGGATATTGTTGAATTTTCGGTAGCTTTAAAATATCTGGTAGATCATTATTGATCAGATCATTACTGCTAACGGAAAGTGTTTGACTATGTTGAATATTGATACATAACGGCAACATAATTTTTACTGGTGTTTATGTACACAATATACATAAACACCAGTAAAAAATATTAAAGTTAAATGAGAAATGTATTTTCCTAACTTTCGTACTTAATACCTGTAAATTGGCCCACTACACAAATTAGCTAGTACCCATACATTTATAGTAGGTATAAATACTACCCTTTACTACACATTTCATTTTTGAGAAAATAAGTAACGTTTGGTGGGCCTGGGATCTCAATCTATTAGGCAAAGTATGTTAAAGATGCATTAATATATTTATTATTTGATACAATTGCTGTCTAGCCTGAAATAAAGAATTGTTGTCTGGTTCTGTTCATTAAGGTTTGTAAATGTCAGATAGCAACTGACTAGTCAAATTGGGATCCAATGGTTCTTGACCAGGTATAGGAAAAATGCTAGGATTAAATATTGATAACGCTAAAGAATCAGCAGATGAATTTATTACCGAAAAAAGAAGCGGAAATATTTTAATCAAACCCTTGCTTAACGAGGCAAGGCTTAGCAAAAGCCTAGTCATGCTTATAGCAATAAACATCATAGCCAGGTACCGCTCCAAATGACTAATATGACTGTATCTTACATAGATGTTAACAAGAGCTAATAAATTTTTGAAAATTGTTCTCAATTAAGTTTATATTAGAGTAAAAAAAAAGAGAACACTGTTCTGAAGTAATAAAATAGGCAAATTATATTATTGTGGTTTTATGCAAATTGGGGATTAAAAACGCACGAATGCATTCCTGGTCGTAAAATGCTGTTTTATTTTGGTGGCAACCAATTGCTATGCACAAGCACGTCCAATTTCAATTAACTTGCTTTTTTCATCCGAGTAAATTTGGGAGAAAACCCAGCTGTATGATTTTTGCTACCCGAGTTTTTAACAATAGATTAAAAAATTGCAATCTTCCAAAACAATATAACGTGATGCAGAACAAAAGCTTATCATGCTTTCCAAAACACAGAACATATCAATTCATTTAAAATAACGTTCTAATACTAATGGAGGTGATTTCCTCATCTAGTACAAATCACCTTGTTTGCCAAAACTGTTTCCTGACTGTTTAACCTTTTCAACTACACAAATCAAGTTTGGCAATCAGATAAATTAACCTCTCTCGGCTCTGTTGCGGTCAACGAGACCGATGGAGTTTTGCACCAATCGAATAGATTCGTAGATATTTGTGGATTATTGCAAACCAGAAACCCGCCGCAACGGGCTTGATTAGCACCGAGCTATCAGGTAACGATGGTCCAATATATGCCAGACAAACCATTATTCGCTTGCAATTTTGAACGGTCGGACTGCCATGAAGTTAGACGGGGAAATGGAAGCCCAATTTAGGTGAGTGGATTTTGATCCATGTTGCATGTTTGGGAAAAGGCTGGGAATGACTTCGAATTGCAGACATAGAGACCAAAATTGATTTTGATGTTTGAGTTTCATTAGCTGAGGTTTCGTGGATCGTATTCCAATTGTATCATAGGGATTTCTGCTGCTTACGTGGATTAGACTTCAATGAAAATTAATCCTGACTAAACGTCCCAATATTTGAATATTTGGGATTTCTCATAATGATTACCTTTATAAATTGGATTTGAGTAAGCATTAAAATATGTAGAAACCAATTGGTACGCGGTCATCATCGTTCTTCACTTTTGATTTAAATTGCTCTAAATCGCTATCATATTCAGTATACGATGGTCAAGAATGTCGTGTGTAAAATACTTATTTAATATAACGAGAAAAAAAAAATTCGCTCTGAGCCGCTATACATTTACCACGTCGCCTGGAACCCGGTACATAGTTGCGGCCGACAAACAGAATTACCGACAGTTCACTCAGTCAATCATTGGAGCTGTTCGGGGCCGACCGTTTATAGAGGACGTAATTACAGGCGTCAATTCAAAAGGGCTAGACCGTGCTCACACCGGGACGCTTTGGTTGTTTTTCAATAAAAAAAATTATGAAATGAACAAAATTATACCGTATCTTAAAATTTACGTAGGGAAAGAATAGCAAGGACGGAGACATGACAACTAAAGGAACCACTCGAACGTTGCGCACTTCGGTGTAGCCGAATAATAAAGGTACAAGTGTTTTTTTTAAATTAACCTATTAGTGTCCCACTGTTGGGCAAGGGTCTCCCCCAATTTTTCCACTACTGTCTGTCCTGGGCCAGCTCTTTCGAGGTGGTACGAAATTCAGCCAACTCTTTGCGCCACCGAGTTGGTGATCGGCCTCGACGCCTTCTACCATCAGTCGGCTTCCAATTGGTGAATATCCTTGCCCAGCGGTCTGGATGCATTCTGCACACATGACCTACCCATTCCCGTTTGAATTGACAAGTGATTATGAAATTCAATATTCTTGTACCTATAGTTTAAGCCTGTTTATTTTAGCAGGGAAATCTGCTTTCTTCATTCAATAAAAATAGATATATATATATATATATATATGAACATTACAAAAAGCTTAGGCTTCACAAATCGTACCCTACGGGTAGGTCGAAGTTGGTCGCAACCCGTAGCACGGCCGACCGGTTGATGAGACCGCTAATGCTCGTAGTCGTAGCCTTATAATATGCGAAGTCCATTATACAATTTCACATCCTCGTTGGCGAAATGAAACTTCATGGTTAAAGTGGCACAAGTACGGTCGCAAAGGGTTAAATTGTTGTTGATGAAAAATGTTGAGGGTTGTGTTACTTTCTAAATTTAATGAGAAGTCCTATGTAGTTTTTACTTAATAATAGAATCAATAGTTATGATATTGTTAGATAACGTAACCATTTTCTAGAGGTAGTAGTTATTATTAAACACTTTTATGTATCTATGGTTTATTCTTATTATTTTACCACAAATCACAAACAAATCCAGTGGATACATTAACTGAGCTTTATACTTACATATTTCTATTTCATATTACAGTAGTATAGGTAGTAATACAGTACTTCATAAAAATAATTTCGCATATACGTTGAGTTATACAAATCGATGTGTATGAACTTATGCAAAAACCACTTTCAGCACGAGGCTATTTAAAAATACACTCTTCTTCTTCTTCATTAGCCTTTTTCAACCATTTTGGTGTAGGCCTCCTTCAATTTTTTCCATTCTTCTCTATGTTGTGCTCTTTGTATCCAGTTCGAACCTAAAAATACACTAATTCGCTACAAACCAAACGAGTACCTATTGTTTGCTTGAAATACCTAAGCGATATCGTACTAGATTGCTTATGTATACAATACACGTGTGCAAGCATGTCACTTTTCTCATTTGAGAAATGTGACTTACCAGTGCCATTATCAAGAGAACCTAACTTTTTACAATTTTCCACATAACCCAACTCAATTTTATAACAAATTTATGTCAAGAAACTTGTCGCTAGAATTTAGAAGAATAGTAAATAGAATCTGCATACCCCTTTGGGGATAACAGGCGTGATAAGAAACCTTTTTTATAGAGGGTGATGCTTTGACAAACCTTCCCGCCATTCTGCATAGCCCCTCGCCCAAATGTGGTTAGGTTTTCATCACAAAATCCTTGGCATTCCAGCATTGCCTTAGGCGATGACTTAAGAGAAACCAGTGATATATATGACGCAGTCATCTGGTTGAATCAGCTATTTAATTGAATGACTAGCGCGTTCATTAAATGACGGCATTTAATAAAATGACTAGGCCGAACGTTGATTGAACAAGCGTCACTCAACGTCCAACTAGTTAGCGGATTGTAACATAGACCCTTGAACAGACCGGACCAACAGAACCAGATGACTGCGACATATATATTGCGCCTTCCCTGAAAATCAAATTGCTACCAGAAACGAGATGCTACCAGACAAGTAGGTTAGGTTAGAACTGTGATGCGCCCTACAGGGGGGGCTCCGAATACTCCTGTGGTATCCCTGCCTGTCGTAGGAGGCGACTAAAAGGGCCTTTGGGGCTGTGGAGTGTTTGCGGGGGGGGCCTGCATTCACTTCGTTAAGCAGCCCCAGAGAAGATGACGACACGTGGATCCTCGTCCGTTAAATAGGATGGGGTGACACTGTGGTCTGTGCCGTCATAAGCACCGCGAGGTGTTCTGGGGGCGAGGTTGCCTCTCCCTCGAGATGGGCCGCATGGATCGGCAGCGGCGTAGACGTAGATTTCGCGTAGAGTCCCGCAGTGGGGAGCCCGGAATCTGCACCAACGCCGAAAGAATGAGCACCGTGAGGTTTAGTCGGTAGTAGAGTGCTTTCCCCGCCTCTGAGCCCGACACATCCCTCGTAGGCCGAACCTAGGTTTACTTGGACGGTGCGTAAATGCATTACTAACGTAAAAAAAAAAAAAAAAAAAAAAAAAAAAAAAAAAAAAAAGGTTAGAACTGTCGACATTCAATGAACGCGCTAGTCATTCAATCAAATAGCAGATCCATCCAGATGATTGCGATATGACGTTCAGTCAAGAAGTTGAACGTTATATTAAACAATTTGACGAGTAGTCCTTTAGTCATTCAATTAAACGTCGTCATTCAATGAACGCGCTAGTGATCCAATCAAATAGCTGATTAAACCAGATGACTGCGACATATATACTGCATTTAGTAAAGAGACATGTCGACGCATGTCTGCAATGTTTAATGCAGACTGAAGTGCAACGCCAAGCTAACCATTTGTAAACACGTATCCAGTGCTAACATCAATATTGCAGTTTGATTGCAATTTAGCAACTAGTTTAATGAGGTAATGTACGGTGAAGTTTATTAGTTGACACGCCTTCATGTACGTGTCATTACAACCAAATAACATAGTTACAATAATCAGTTATTAGTACGGGGGTATCAATCCCATATTTTTTTTTTTTAAATATCCATCTACATCACATACTTACATGATCTGACTTCGAGGTAAGTAGCTTAAGCACTTGTGTTACGGATATCAGAATCAACAGTGGTATTACAAATATATACTTAAATATTGGATATTAACACCCAGACACAGAACAAACACAAGTATTCATCATACAAATATTTGTCCTGGGTGGAAATCGAGCCCACAACTCTTGGCGCATAGGGCAGGGTCACTACCGAATGCGCCATCGAGCCAGTCAAATATTAAAATAATTTCGATTCCGCGTTTATTGCTTAAACGCATAAAGGTGACAGGGCAATTGAACGATATTTTTCACTGGTACTTTTAATTAATTTGAAAATTAAATTGAGAAACTTACAAAACCGAATTCAATAAATGATCCCCAAATTATAGGAAAAAGTTTTCTTTGGCTATGTTTTCCCGCTGGAGACAACAAATAACAGAGGACAAATAAACGTAATAAAAGCATTAAATATGTCTTAAAACATTTTGTTAGTTTAACAAATTGTAACTGCTAGTTAATAGCTAGTCGTAACAGGTTGGTATATACATATTATATGTATGTCCCACCCGCCGGCGTCCTCAGTTTGCCGTACCGAGGGGGCTTAGTAGGCCCTGGTTACCGGGACAGGGCCGAAGCCAAGAGGGACTCCAAGGTGGGCCGCGACTGCTTGAGTTTGGGACGGACCAGTTGCGGCACGACGAGTATTGCCGAAGAAGAGGAGGAGCTGAGTGTTTCATTGCTCGTCTCCCTTCGCCCCATCCTCAGGGCTCTGCCCTCAATTTGGGCCGCTCCTCGACGAGACACTCTCCGTGTCGTAGAGTGGGCCGACGACGCCGGTCACGACGAACGGCGTCTGATTTCTGGGCTGAGGAGTCGAGACGTGCTGGGTCCGGCCGTTTACACCCTTGGCGCGGGCGCCCGATAGCGAGCTGACGCTGAGGCCTAGCGGAGGATTCCTTAGGGGTACCCGCGAAGTTTTAGTAGGTATACCCCGGCCCTTACATTCTTGGCCGGAGAGGGGATCTCCCGATGCAGAGGTCCCTGGGAGTTCCACATAACCATCTTGTCCCCACCGTGGCAAGGTGGTATGCGTTACACATTTCCCCGGGTGAAAAAAAAAATAAATAAATATATGTATGTAAATACTACATACAAACACACATAGATAACATATTGCCACAAGCTGTCCTTCGGAGACTGATTGCACTAAAGGGAGTTGTTGCTCTTTATGGTGCGAAGCTCACCAACTCTCGAAATTATTATTATTATTATTTTCCTTTTGAGGTAGGTACGCAACCATAAAAAATAAGAATATATAAAAAATTAAGAAATCGGATGAAAATTTATGATGACTTTGTTTTTAGATACGGCGTCAACATATCTATAACATTATTTCAACATTCTTATAATGTAGTTATAAATTCAAATTAAAGTATTTTATAAGTCAAGGAATGACTTATCTATTAAATGCTTCCAAGAAAAGTGACAACCTGGTATCGTATATCTAATTAATCAATCCGCGTCGCCTGAATTAATTGGAAATTGAACGATTAATTCGACATCTGTTGATATAATTACCTACTAGATCAGCATATTGCTCTATCTGTATTAGCATAGCTATAAAAAATAACAGTAATAATCAGATTATTACTGTAATTTTTTCTGCAAATATATAAAAGGTGTGGTCAAATTTACCAATTACATATCTATATATTTGTCTGTCCCATGTTGGTCTGAGACTTGGCCCATGTTGATCTGGGACAAAAAAAAAGAATGTGCCAACTGTGGTTTTTTCCTAGCATGTCGTAAAAGGTGACTAATGGTGTATCGGGTTTTGGGTGTGTGATTGTGTACGCGACAGGTTAGCCGCTTTTCACTGCTTTTTCACAATTTTCCATCTAACCCAGCCCGGCTTTTTTTTTGGCTGAATATGGTTAAAGGGGCATGCTGCCCCTTTGACTCTGCCTACCCCTTGGGGGATTATGGGCGTGATGTAATGTTGTTGTTGTTGTTGTTGTACATATATATTTTAAGTTTATGAAAATAGATAAAGAACTAAGGCAACACAATATGGAAATATAATATTAAATTATCGAAGAAAATTAACGAAATGATGTGTAAATATTCGCATGATAATTTTTTCAGGTTATACCTTGGTTAATAGCGTAATAATTCGGTCTTATCTGATGGATAAACGAAGGTCTAATGAACCGCGTAGGAGATTTTACTCTAAAGACCCATCGCAGATTATATTAATATAGATACTGCTATCCAAAATATTTCATTATTCACTGTAAATATCAGCTACTGATAGATAAATAATTCTTATTTCTATTTCATTGTATGTGTGTAAAATTATTTTGAGTAACCACTGAGTATCGACGTTGTTAAGACTGCTGTTTTATTAGAATGAACGCACCATTTCGTAGTGGAATATATCCGAAACCCTCACAGAGAGCTAGGTAAAGGAACAAAACGTCACATGAGTTTCATCAGGAGAGTGCTAGCGTCATGAATGCACGGCGAAACGTTGAATCCTGTTACGGTCTCTATTGGGCTAAGCCGTCTGTATCGAACAGGTGTGTGTCGTGACAGTCAGCCCTTAATCTCGTGGAGAGCATAATGCGTTGCGAAAGCATCGGCTGTTAGCCAAAGATTGATATTACACATTCAACTTTAGGGCACATTATAGGCAAGGCATTCTATTTTGTTGCTGGCTCTGTGTACTCAGACAGGCCAGGTTAAGAGCAGCATATCATTTGAATTTAAATTTTATAAGAAAAAATCGAGAGTTAAGCTAGCAAGATCGTTTGGAACGCTATAATAGGGGTCTATTTGTTTGATTGATGATTATTCATTTAGACAGTTCCACTCTTATCTTAACATAAAGCCGGATTGTTGCCGATTTCTCGTGATCGGTTTGGGCAACAAAAAGGCAACAAATTTTGCTGTTTGTTTTTTCATTTCCGATGATTTCACATCGCTAGTTTTTTAAACCTGTTGTAGTATTGCGTAAATATCTCAAAGAGACAGTGTTAATCGTAGCGCTTTGAGACCTTCCAATCAGTAAAAAAACCTTGATGAGTGAATATAAATGGATTTATCATTAAAGAAAACCCTCGCATTGTTATATAAAAATAAATAGACCTAATTATATGTACGTGGAAAAACTGCACATTTATCACAGCTGCTGTTATGATATTGCAACTTTTGGTTACTAATAATAGCAAAGGTAAACTGTGATAGATTATGTATCGACAATAAGACACTATATTTATTTATTTATTTATGTGTTGTGTTGTGTGTATGCTGTCGGTGAAACCATCATCCCATAAGAAAGGTTAATAGAATCGATTGCAAATTTTCTATACCATGTTATATTTTGACCAAATAACATTTTAAATAAAGTAAATCCTACTAAAAACAATATCGCATTACTTGTCGCGTTGGTTGGTTTTCGGATATACTAAAAATAACGTTGTATAATCAGACTGACCTGTTGTTGGTTCTCCCTCTGTGTGACAAGGCGAGCCTCGACGCAGTCCCTCGTCTCGAGGAAAGCTCGTCGCTGCGCCAGCTCGCGAGGGTGGTGGGTCATGATTCCGGATAGATTGCAGGCCAGTAGAGTCGTAGTGGTGCAGAACATCTACAAAGAAACATGGCGTATAGGAATCTCCTTTTGAAAATACCCCGTGTACCACATGTTTTCTAAAACATATCACTTGATTATCATAAAATTCAATGCGTTTCGAACCTGAAGAATATAATTGCAACGTGTATAAAACTTGCCATGTTTTCAATTAGTATGTTTTATTTTTAGGTGAATGTCGTTAAAGGCGCCTACTGCCCCTTTGACTCTGCCAACCCCTTCGGAGATTATGGGCGTGTTGTAATCATACATACATTAGTATGTATGATCCAAATCAAGGATAATCAATGGGGGAGGCTAATGTCATAATTTAATTATATTGTATTTATTTTGCATCAAACAAATTTAACTTATCAAGGTCCGCGGGCCATTTCTTCTCTCGGTTCCCTCACGGAATTTCGGAGGTACTATTTTTGTTGTATTATATTGTACCATCAATAGTTCGCTAGAGGTCAAGTTAGCCCAAGTCTTAAAAAATTGAGAAAACTTGGTATGGAGGTCTAATGCCGTTTAAGGATCGAATAATTTGCATGTCAGACTTACTTCCATATCTGAGGTCCTGTCAATAAGATGAGCGCCAATGTTGACGGCTGCAAGGGCGATTCCTCCGAGGGTCGCCTCGTGCAGCCTCAATGGGAGTGCAGCGTAGATGACATATGTGAACAGGGCGCAGGCTCCTGCGCTCACGTTCAATCCCCTGGTAAACAACAAAATAATGAAATTACTTGCACCCAAATTGTAGTGCAATAAAAAATAAGGCTGAGCGCTCGAACTGAAATGAAATGCTTTTTTTTTAGTAGGAGTTTCACAAGTTTTACACACTGGAAATTAAATTATCCTGCCATATGGTTATTATGTATGCAGTATGTAACAAAGTATGTTTATATTCCTACTAGAAATTGTTCCAGTTTCTGTAAACAATCCTTCCTTCCACCTATATGTTGGTTTAACTAGCTTTAAAGTACCATCATATCCACCACACCATGGGATGTCTTCAACATTCCTTGATCAGTTACCACATGACGTTTAGAAATAAATTCTCCTACAGCAGGTTCCCATCGAGAGATTAGTGCTTCATCTCGTTAGTAACAAGATTATAAGATTTAAATGAAACGTCACCGTCTGACTGCAAAGCAAAGAAGGGATATAAAAACATTATAGTGAATTTGTGCGATATTATTTCCGCAGTTTATAGGGCATAAAGAAACTTGTTTATTAAAATACTAGCTGTGCCAGCGGTGTCACCCGCGTTTATGGTTAATATTATAAAGACTATTTCCGTCATACATGATTTCTATGTAACTTTAACCATTAAGGCTGCACACGCGACGGAAGCTTAAAAAATGGAGTACTTCTCCCGTTTTCCCAACATTTCCCTTCACTACTCTGCTCCTATTGATTGTAGCGTGATGAAAAGTATACTATAACGTGCCCAGGAGTATAAAGAATAATTGTACCAAGTTTCGTTAAAATCCGTAGATTATGTTTTTGTTTCTATAAGGAACATACAGACAGACAGACAGACAAAAATTTTACTGATTGCATTTTTCGCATCAGTATCGATCACTAATCACCCCCTGATAGTTATTTTGAAAATATATTTCATGTACGGAATTGACCTCTCTACAGATTTATTATAAGTATAGATTAAAACAAATTATACTAGTCACAAAAATTAATTGTTCGTCAGTTTATTTATAATGTAACTGAAATGATGACAGGATGGTGCTTTGCGAGTGATTCGAAATATATGGATCAATATCCATATATTTCGAAAAATCATTTCAGTCAGTGTAAAAAAACTTAAACAGGGAATCCATCGAACACGAAATTCATTTATAACCGACTTCAAAAAAGAAGGTGGTTCTCAATTCGAATGATTTTTTTTCTCTTTTTTGTATGTATGTTACTCGATATCTCTGAGAATTGTAAACCGATTTTCAAAATTCTTTTTTTATTCAAAAGGGTTTACTATTGAGATGATTCCATTCCCACCAAGTCAGGAACTGATCAAATGATCCCAAAAAAAGGGAAAATCGAGGGAAACCCTCAAATTTTATAGGCACGTACAATGAGTTTTATACGACTTTTCAAGTATTTACGCATGGAACTTATCATCTCATGTTGGTGAGCTGATGATGGAAAGTATAACACCTTAACTATTAGGAATTAGTGGATGATTCTTTAAATTGATATCTCCGAGAATTGCAAACCGATTTTCAAAGTTTTTTTTTATTATTTAAAAGGGGGACTCCAAAACTAACTGATTATTGTAAATATTTAAATAAGCGTTAAAGTTCAATACTTTCATCTAAGCAGCCGGAAGAATTTATTTTATACTTTTTAGTGTTTAGGCTCAGATTAGATAACAAAAGGCAGATGGACCGCTCGGAACAAAGATGTGAGGCAAGAATTAAGCTATGAGAGCGTGACACACTGTAGGAACATTGTATCCTAGTGTGCGTGTAAGTTTGCCAGGGTAATGAAAAAAAGTCCCACTGTTTTTTGTGTTTAATGCTCGAGTAGTATAATATTGGTTGGTATTGTAACATGTATTTAATTATTTATATTTTACATTAAGATGAACATCTCAAATTTAATTTTTGAAATAAAAAACTTTGTAATTATAATCGACATACAAAACATGCAATATTAGCAGCCTTTATTTTGCACCAATTTCTTGAAATACTGCCTTTTGGCATCTATACATGAGACTCATACTAGCAGCACCCCGCGGTTTCACCCGGTTTCCCGTTCGTGGGAATAAGGGGATAAAATATATACCTAGTAGTTTATTCGTTACATACATACAAATAATCTTTTATCTTTATAATAATAGTATAGATTACGAGTATTTGCATATTACCTTACTTCAAGGAAAATATTTCAATATAACCTAGAAACACTACCCAAATTACATTGAAGTTTTGTGTTCCAAGTAATGAGAAACAAATAACACGGAAATATAATATCAAAATATTTAGATAATTATTACTTAACTATGAAACGGTACTCCGATTTCTCGTTTTAGTTTTTGGGAACAATTTTTACAATGTTTTAACACACAAGGCGGCATTTTTAAGACTTAATTTTAAACACAGATGTGACGTACTGTCCACGCAACGCTTTGTTTCGAACTGTCTGGAGTTTGTATTTCACACTCTCGTGCCTGTGACGGGTCTATTTGCCTTTTGTTCTGTAATCTGAGTGTTTATATATTTAAATAACTATTTAGGCAGGTTCTTTATTGTTTTTTTTTCATAAAACCTTATTTTCGTATAAACATATTTTGCGGGATTTTTCAGATGTAATTTGTTTGAAAATCCTACTAATATTATAAACGCGACAGTTTGTAAGGATGTATGGTATGTATGTTTGTTACTCTTTCATGCAAAAAACTACTGAATGGATTTTAATGTAACTTTACAATAAAATAGCTTATCCACCTGAATAACATATAGGTTACGTTTTATAGATGTACACGCGAGCAAATCCACGGGCAGAAGCTAGTTATATATACGGAATGGATATTTAACGTCCTTATAAAAATTGTATTTCCAGTAGTTTAGTCAAATATTTATTAAACACCATTTGTGAGACATTACCTATGTATATAATTTTGACATTGATACAAAGCATGTTGCCTTATTTTAGAGAAATCAGATGGTGCTTACGTAAAACTTAATCAACTAGATTACGTCGCAACTAATAAAAAAGTTCCATTACTGAAAAAATAAATACCTCGACGCCGAGCAAAACAGCAAAGTTCAGCAAACTTCATTCCGAGAGGATATCGCTGTGTTCACTAAAATGTTTCCCAGCATATTTCGAGATAAACACGCGAGATCCGGACGGAACTTACGTGCAGGTACGAGCGAGTTGGTGGCGACAGAAACTTTTAATTGAGGCGGTGCAATGTCGCCTTGCTCAAAAGACTGCAGTTCGGTATGTCGCCGAGTTAATCTATTTTCAGTAAATAGTGAAAGTCTCGTCTACATTTCTCGGGCACAAATCCCAGTCGTGGTTCTAATGTGATATTTCCATTAGAGTGATATAGAAAACCGATGCGCGTGTATCGCTAAGAGTAGCATTAGCAAAAGTAAAATGTAGTCCACAAATACCATGCAACTAGTTGTTACCATTTAATTTTGGACGGCAAAATTTTGCGTGTATCCTGGTTTCTTTTGGAATCTTATTTTAAAATTACACAAAATAATTCGTCATAAATAATGTGGAAACCTACAACACCTTTCCGTTTAACAACTAAATCTTTTGAGTTGCGAGACAAGGAGCACACTTTCCTACTTTATTATTGCCTTCTGATTAGATGAAGGTTTTATCTAGTTACATAAGAAGTTCGCCTTTACGACGTAACGTCATTCCGTTTTTTTTAAACTTGCTTACATAGGAGTTATGTAAGAAGTTGAGTTATTGACCGACGAAGCTATGCAAAGTCCAAAAAAAATTTTAATGCCTGAATAGACGACGTAGTCGAAAAACTATTGCTTACCACACCTAACAATTGAAGTCCATGACCCACTTTTATTTGCCAAATAAGAAATATTGTGCGCTAGATGTTATATGGCTTACCTGAGCACTGAGGCGCTTGTGAAAGACAGGTCGATCAGAAGAAAAGTCACAAGCACCACATACGATATGGTGAGCAAGTAAATTTCGTTCATGGCCGGCCGACTTAGACATGCAAGTAAACCTGAGAACAAAAACTCAAATTCAAATATTTTCTTACAATCATATATAATTATGTATTTGTACATACATTAGTATTGAACACTTCATTGGTAAGAAAATATGTAAAAAAATACAGCATAGCAACTGAAAAAGTAACAAAGTAGCAACTTACTTTAACTATGCAAATTGGTTCGATTGTACGACCTAACTTTGGTAGGTAATAGTTCTGCAAATTTACTAACTAATCAAGTGTAGTAACAATGCTACTAACGGTTTCGAATAACAACCACAGAACTTACATCCGTATGCGAGTGATGCGATTCCGAGTATAATAATGTTGATAATATGAGCGATCCTTTCCTTCTCGTAGTAATCGATGAGGACAGAGTTTGTAACGTTTCGGAACCGGAATTCAGGTTCGCTCATATTAAAAGGTAGCGTGGGGTCCGTCGTGAATCCATAGCTGCAAGAGAAATGGTATTTTAGTAATATCAATTAGAAATTAAAGGTCTTATATAATAGCCATATCAACAGTAATTTACAGAGAAAAACGGCATAAGAGCCAATTTTAAACGTGCTTTATCGTTTTTTTTATACGTTTATATGTAACTAGCTTCTGCCCATGACTTCGTCTGCGTGAAATAGTTACTTTGGGCTAACGCTAACTTTAACCCGCGACTTCATATACGTAGAAAGTGAAAATATGTTAAAACGTTAAGGAGCTGTTTTAGGTACCTATATCAAGCTTTTTTTCAGTAAGAGTAAAACTTTAAAACGTTAGGTAAAAGTAGTGGGTCTTTTAATCTTATATAATGTATATAGACAGATAGTATGATAATAAAAAAATACTTAAAACTAATGTTAGTTTACTTACTTTTACATAACTACCTCTGCGTACACTACATTTTTAGTTTTTTTTTTTTCAGCAGAAGTCGATATTGATTTAACTAGAACCAGATCTCGATAGGGCAACATATAGTTGCCCATGCGAAAAACACTCTTGGTGTAAATCTATTCCTACATGCTTAAATGTTTGCTCCTCGGTCTTATTCAATATTACCGCAGATGATACTTTCACCGGAAATTGAAAAAAAATATACTAGAAAGTGTGTTTGTTTTTTATTGCACGTTTTATCGGAATACCTGATTCATGTGATTTTATGCATAGAAATGAAGCTTCGTCAACGCTGAAATTCGACGAAAATTCCATATCTTACGCGAATGAAGTCACAAATAATATTTAGTAAGGTTTTATGTACTCACGCATAAACATCGAATTCGGAGAAGTCAGGCGTGGCGTCAGTTGAGTAATTGGTCCAAATCGGCAGAAGCTTGCTGAGGAAGTTCTGTGCGATGAGCAGCGTCCGAACTTGGACCAGCAGAAGGATGACTGACACTACGAGCAACAGCCCGAGTAGATGCGTCATGTTCGTTTGGTTCATGCGGAGGAAGTACCGTTGGTACAACATCTCCACCTGGAACAAGAAAATCCATTATTGATTGCCTTGTGAGTACTTGAATATGCATGGCTCAATGGATTTCTGTAATTATGACCAAATAGGATTGGCTCCTTGAGGGTTACGAAGGTTAAATGCCTGTCAATATTATAAACCAGGCCTGCTCAAGCCCAGCCCCGGTACAAAATTATAGGAATATCTATTGATTTTTCCTGCACATGCTTTGAACTATTAATTCGATAACAAAATAGTAATAAGGACCATCAGTGCCTCACTGAAGGTTTTTGAATTGTCAATATGGTCCAACTCAAAGCTTAAGCAGCAACAATTTTCAAATCAGTAGTGAAATCGGTCCGCATAAAGAAGCGGGGTTTTCTTGAGAACAAAATAAATATTGCAGTCTTATGATAAACTTGGTTTTCTATCAAGAAAACGATGTACCTAGTCATTTCAATTTCACTGCGGTAAAAGGCACTGTAAAATGGTGGCGCTTCAATAAAGTCGCAAATATGCGGAGTGTCGAGTAAACGAAGTAGTTTATTTATTGCACAAAATATGGCACAAAACTAAATGCCGAGACACAAAGAGGCGTACTTCGCCTGTTAACCGCGAAGCTAAATAAATATTGTGGCGTAAACAATTTTCTACAGTCGCAGGATGAGTTTATGTTTTTCAAACAAGACTGTAAAATTTTATCTCAAAATTGGTCCAAATCTAACATTATTTTTAATGGTATTATATTTTTAAATGTTAGGCTGGAGACTTCCAAAATAATCTAACAACTGCGTTTCTCGCGCTGTCATAAAAGGCGACTAATGACAATTTGGTGGTTGGGTTTCTGATTACGTAGGCGACGAACTGGCAACTTGTCATTATTTTTTTTCACAAATGCCATCTAACTTAACCTAATTTGATATTAGGCTGAATGAGGCTAAAGGAGATTATTTTTCCTTTAACTCCGCCTACCCCTTAAGGGATTGCAAGCGTGATGGTATGCATGTAAGTAAATATTTTTTTTAATAAATTATTATAAACATAACTCAAAAAGAAATAAATATTAACCAAATCTTTTTTAATAAATCAACTTTCGGGTGATATTTTTAACAATTAGTACTGGATTATAGTGGATAGCTTGATGAAGGCTGACCGGGACAGATGAAAGAGGAAGACATGCTGCGCCCGCCCCAGATGACCTGGGAGAAGGGCAAAAGGATGATGACATATGGATATGTATGTACACGGTAAAATATTGAAAAAAATCTTACACTTTTGGCTTCTTTCCTTTTCTTAAAACAACGACGGATGAAATTCATTTTAATTGGCTATTAGAACGTTGTACACTGTTGTACTGTTCGAGTTATAAACTACAATAAGGTTTAAATGTCGAGGTGTTTAAATAATAATTATTTCATCACAAGCACTTTTGGTGAACTCTTAACTATAAATAAAGGATAAAGTCGAGTTCAGAAATCTGATGCCTGATGACTGAATCAGTTTACTAAGTACGTGGACGTATTATAACAATACTCGTTGTTGTCCGTTACTTTGTTCGTAGGATTTTAATTATTGCTTGTATTCTTAGTAATGCAACATTATTTAAAACAATTATACGAAAAATAAAGACAGGAATGTCTTTATAATTGTATTCAATATTCAAAATGGTTTTCAAAATTCTGTTAATGAAACCGATTGACACTATGGTTCAAGACATTATTTATTATCAAGTTAACTGGCTAATAAGATAATAGTACAATGTGGGTAAAACTATTCTAATATAATAATTGACTAACTACAGATATACATTTTATGTATAACAGATATCAATAATCATAGATACATAACATACATACATAACATCACGCCCATAATACCCGAAGGGGTAGGCAGAGTCGAAGGGGCAGCAAGTCCCTTCAACCACATTCTGCTAAGAAAAAGCCGGGCTGGGTTAGATGGAAAATTGTGAAAAAGCAGTGACAAGCGGCTAACCTGTCGCCTACACAATCACCCAAAACCCGATATACCATTAGTCGCCTTTTACGACATGCTAGGCAAGAACCGCAGTTGGCATATTCTTTTTAAGTCCCAGATCAACATGGGACAGTGGGCTGGGTTGGATGGAAAGCTGTAAAAAAGGAGTGACAAGTGGCTAGCTCGTCGCCTTCTCAGTCACATACCCAAAAGCCCGTAAACCATTAGTCGCCTCTTACGACATGCTAGGCAAGAACCACAGTTGGCACATTCTTTTTTTTGTCCCAGATCAACATGGGCCAAGTCCCAGACCAACATGGGACAAAAATCAATAACCATGTCACACGATATCATGCCTTTAAACTATTAACTCAGCTAATTCCTACAATATTATTTTAATCAATGTACTTTTACGAAAAGTCTATTTACTTATTTATATTATAACTAACATGGCATTGCAAAGTTTACGAACATAACATCATTGTATACATATAGATATTATCTAGTATTATTATGTAAATCAAAGGATATATTTGTATGACTAACTAGCTTCTGCCCGCGGCTACGCTCGCGTGGTACATCGATGAAACATAGCCTATATGTTGTTAATCGGGTGTATGAGCTATATTATTCTAAAGTTTCATTAAAATCCATTTAGTAGTTTTTTTTGTGAAAGAGTAACAAACATCCATCCATACATACAAACTTTCGCATTTATAATATTAGTAGGATTTGTTGTAGTTAAAGACGTACCAACAAAGTTCTTCATTATTTAAATATTAATAAATGAATAAGTTAGAAGATTATAAAACAAATATTGCTTTTATAATTTTTGTACACGTAAATGTAGAAAGAGAGAAGATGACAGTCACTTGTACATATGTATAGGTCCTTACTGAATATTTCAGGGTATAGCCAGCATGTGTAGGTATTACATAATAAAAGTGTCGTCTAAAAGAATACATATTACAGCGTTGCGTAATATAGTTAAATTTCATGTTTTCTCATATTCCATTGACGATTTCGAATAATAAATGAACTACAAGACATTTCGACAAAATACTCAATATACATACATAAAAACAACATTACCGCATCAAATGTTACACTGCCGAGTGAAGCCGCGGATTACGATAGTTTAGTTTGCATTGTTTGTCAAGACATACTCGTATCAAGTTTCAATTCTATCGAGAATCAATAATATGAGCCAAAATTAAACATACTAAGTAAGCTGTAATTGTTCGTATTATTACAGTTACAAATAGGTAACTTAAGCTCACTGCAATTTGCAAAAAGATTAACGCAAATGTAAAATGCATTTTTTTCCAAGTTTTAGTACGTTAAATCCTTAACATACCTATGTTAAGGATTAGTACAAGTACCTACTTGAAACACGTAGTTATAGAGGCATAATATTTTCTATTTGCCTTAAAAGCCGATCTATTGTATTCCAATCTATTCTATGCGTTACCGACTAAAACTAGCTTAAAGATTTCAATATACTTCAGACTCCGACTTTAGACTCGTCCGTATCCGTGGATCGCAGTAAAATTGTTTTATTTCAATGCATAATCCGCTAAGGGGATATTGGAAACCACAGACAAAGAAACTACAGGAATTTAAATAAACGAAATAGAACACAACATTCAGTTACAATCTCGTCCGCAAAATGTATCTCTCTTTCTCTTTCTTTCTTGTCTTAATCGTTAAAATAAATCAAAATGACGCTAGATAAATAAAAAATTTTTACCTTGCGTAATTTTGTTTTATTTTAGTATGAATTTTGTGGAGTAGACAATATGGGCAAAGTATTAAAAATATATTAGAATAAATGAATAAATACAGATAAAGCATCTCAAAGTAAAGGTTTTTTTAAAAAGATTTTAATAAAAGGAGGAGGTTCTCAAATCGAGCATATTAAAATACGTATATATTGGCCTAAGTATATATTTTTTTTCTTCTATTAGTTTCCTTTTTGAAGTCGGTTTTCTTTCTTGTTATTCTTTATAGTATTTTTTAATCATGAATACGAATACGCTACATGGAATTCAAAAAAATCAAATAATATGTCGGTTTGATTGCAACAGTCAAAATGTAGCAATTGAATATTATTAAAACCACGAATCATGAAACAACGATTGTACGCTGTCACACTGAAAATGGTTACTGAAAAATAGTCTTGGTAGACAGAAAAATAAAAGGAGAACGAAGTGATCCTACATCTTTTCTTTTTACAGTATGAACCGCTAAAAAGTGTCTTCAATGCTTACGCAATTCCGTGTCAGGGTAAAATAGGAGACGCATGGCATTTTTATTTATTTATTATAAACAACAACGTTTGTTCTACGACTTTTCCTAAATCGACAAAAAAAAACCGCTTTCCATACTAAATTACCAAACAGCTGATGTAGTTTGTAGAAAAATTAGATTCTTTTATCCATTTAAGAATAATCGTAAAACAAAATGTTGTTGTTTATAATATTAGTAATCTACTCCTGCAAGGTTGTTGATGTTTTACAAATGACTGTATAAACTATTTTACGACAAACACACGTGAAGCATGCAAGCATGAAGCATTTGTTCAAAAGAATTGCCGGTTAAGAATGTATCAATTAAAATGACGAGAGATAAGTAACTATCTTTGAAGGAGCCATATGAAACACAAGCTGTTGTTGGGAAAAACTGATCGCCAGTAATAAATATTATTATATAATAATTTGACAAGCTCGATGGCGCATTCGGTAGTGACCCTGCCCCATGCGCTAAGAGTTGTGGGTTCGATTCCCACCCAGGACAAATATTCGTGTGATGAATACTTGTCTTTGTTCTGTGTCTGGGTGTTATATCCAATATTTAAGTATATATTTGTAATACCACTGTTGGTTCTGATATCTGTAACACAAGTGCTTAAGCTACTTACCACGGAATCAGATCAATGTATGTGATGTAGTCTGATATTTATGTAAAAAAAAATAAAAATATATATATATATATATATATATATATATATATATAAATATACTTAATACTCATGCAGTGTTGTATTCCAAATTAAAGTTAATTATTAATAAAGGCTTATTTTATTCGTTTTTATAATCAAGGCTCTTAGGGGTGCACAATCTGGAGAAATAAAACTAAAAAAAAGGAAACGATCATATTTGTGAATCTGGCCTAAATATTATATCCATTGATTAACTAGAACTAGCTACTTAATTAATTGAGAAATTAATGCTTTTGTTGATCCTTAATATCGCAATATAACTAGCTCAAATCAGTAAGATAGAAATAGTAGCGATTGTAGCTCAATTACTACCAAACAAGTTGGTAAATCACTAATTAAACTAAGCTTCTATACGTGAATCCAAAAACATATGTGCATAGGTATGTACTTAGAGGAGAATCTGTTGGGATGTAAAAGTTTAAACGAGGCTGTCAAAGTCAAATTCAAGTCGAGGACGAGCTCTTTTATTTGACAAAGTATTCCGGACATAAACTAAACGATAGGTATAAATATTGCAAATATCCAATCAGGCTATGACTGCTTACCATATAAGCTAGATTACCTACACAGCTAGTTTACGAATAAACGATTATCTTTCGTTACCATAATAGAAAACGTAAAATAAATTTAAGCGCCAATTAGATAAGGATTATCGTAAAAAAATATTAACAAGGCAAAAGCTGCCTTGCAAAAGTGAGTTATATGTAGATTGGTATTAAGAAATCTCTCGAAACTTACCTAATTAGGGAGATTAAGTATAAGACAGAAAATATAAACTGACAGGGCCAGTCTTTTGTTCCCTTTATAATTTAGGATTTGCGCATATACAAAATCAGCGTCTATACAGATAGGTAATGATAGGGTCTTTTAAAAACAGCAGGTTACTACTAAATGCTTATCAAAATGTATTCGGAAATATGACAAAATATACACATAAACCTTTTTGGGGTTAAGTGTCTGTCCTTCTGTTAATCGATTCTAATTTAGTCTGCTTTTAATTTTGAGAAAAACTGAGCCCGCTTGAGGAATCTTTTTTTGTTAAATTCTGCGCGAACGAAGATGCGAGCAATGCCTACTAGGCTAGAATATTAATAATTTACTTTTACTTTGATTTTTTTTTATGCAAAGATAAATACATATAGAATATAAATACAATTTAGCAAACGGCATCTATCCATCGACTGTAAGATAAAAGCGTGTGGGCTTCTCCGCAAATGTTATTACGTCGGTAGGTAACTTGACAAACAGAGTAATGCCAAGCGTCAGCGCGAGAGCATGACACGTACCAGTCATTTCGCTCGTATCATTTAAAAGCAAACAAAAACGGATGTCAGATAAAAAGGGAAAATCACCGCCCCACGGAATAGCATGTGTCAGCAGCGTCAAAGCATAATAACGGTAATTGATTGATGAAATGCGAGACTTGTTTCATCTGAATTTCATTGTAGGTATTGGAGGATGAAGTGGTAAATCTTCGCCGGCTCAACGGTGAACGTTTTGGGAATAATTGTATTTGAACTTGATTATTTGACGGGAAGCCTCCTTCTTGTAGGGAATAAGCACTAAATCGGGAGAAAGGAACGTTTAAGATGTAGAATATTAACCGGCAAGGCATAGGGAATCGTGTGGTTTAAAAATATTCCATATGTACTTGGACACCTATATTTTATGCGCCGTTTTTATATAAATTATAACCGAAAATTATGGCACGCAATGTTTTCATGCAATTTTATTATGTTTTCATAAATGATACGTCGTCTGCTCTTTGTGTCTGAAAAGTGTAAGCTAATTTTCGTTTACCAAAGGTAAGTATTAGCCAAATTTACTTTGAAACCCCCTTGTTATTAGTTCTGTCAGCATTATGACTGTCATTGGAATATTATATCTTATTTCTGTACTATCGGACCCGAAAGACGTTGTCCTGTTCTAGCTACTAATATACTTGAAATAGATATTTGCCCATGTTGATCTGGAACTTATCAATTTATCAATGTGCTTCTTGTTTAACATGTCGTTAACTCATCTGAGGTCGTAAAATAGAATATTGGGTTTTGGCTCAACACTTTTTAGTATCAACACTTTTGTATCAACACTTTTTAGTCTCTTTTTTTAGCTTTTGGCGAAAAGTTAAAGTTAAATAAATATTAAAGGGGCTTGGCTTGCTGCTCCTTTGACTTTGCCTACATCTTAAGGTTGCGGGCGTAATACTATAAAAATATCTAAAGCCGTCAAACGTGCGTAGTTTATAAATAAAAAGTTATTTTCTTTACAAAGAACCTTCTACAAACATTAAATCGGTAAAATCGTTTTTTTTTATTATGTTATGATCAAGGGAAATAGGGATTTATTTTTATATATATCAAGATATATAGCACTTGAAAGTATTAAATTATTTCAATAAATAATGTCTGTCATTCGATGATATTAGCATCGCGCTTAATAATCAATGTAACCCGAGTCGAATTGAAACAACAAATATGTAAACAATCGGGTAACGGAGCTTGTTAGTCAGCGAATTGATGCAGTATAATGCGCAAAGCGACTTGCATCAATTGGATTCTCTAATATCCGACACCTAATACTCGTCCACAGAGAAATTGCAATGCCAGTATGGCATCAAAGGCATACCGTCCACTAACCCGCGCGTGAATTTAATATGCATGTTCATAGTTCAGTATGACTATTCAGAACGACTATTTATGTATCTATTTAATATGTTTATTGAATATTCACCTGTGTTTTATTAATGAGAGCTAATAATATATAATAAAATATTATCCGAATTGTAGAATTGTATGTATGTAGAATTCATAATGCCTCGGAAAGCACGTTAAGCTGTTGGTCCTGCACCTGACCTCTCTCCGGTCATGTCGTATTGCCGTCACACCATCCATTTCACCTAAGAAGAGTTCCGTGACACTTTGAATTTGATTTTAATAGCTAGGTATGCATCCGTATGACAGCCACTCAATTTTTTTTTAGCTCGATAAAAAGTTCTAGTGCAGCTAAATTGACTTTTTTATTTATTTTATTTTGAATTCAAATTATTTCAAACTATGATTTATTTTTATATTAATACTGGTATCCTCACGTCAATATTATGCAGATATGTCTTCAGCGCACGCGATTGGAAGACTCGGAATCAACCAAATAAGGATGTTTTGTTTTTGTTTGTGTCGTATGGGACACTTCTTTGTTGTGACGGTTTGAATTTTTTTTTTCATTTGAAATATACGGTTATGAAAATCTTTAGTAAAAGACTCGGAATCATCCAAATAAAGATATTTTGTTTTTGTTTGTATCTAGGGGACACTTCTTTGTTGTCACTGGGTTCGGAACATTTTTTCGGTTGAAATGTACGCTTATGAAATATCTTTTGTAAAATACCATAACTGGATGACAAGAAGCCGGCCATATCGATTAATGATGTAACGTGAATAGTAGTGTCAATATCTATCAGTAAACTTTCCGATTCCCGTAGTACGCAATTCATACGATATTTTTTCAAAATTTAAATAGTAATAAATTGAAGAAGATAATTGATAAACCGTGTATTCATTAATAAATGGGGATTAATAATTATTTTTTACAATGATGTAAGCGCATAGAGTCAAATATGTTTAAAACCGAATAATTTGATAGTAAAAGTACGATGCATGAAAATGAGTATTGACACCTGTCATGGGAATCTTCTTAAGTGAAACAGACTATAGTATCACTAGATTCTGCCCGCGACTTCGTCCGCGTGGAATAGTTACTTTGGGCTAACGTTAATTTTTACCTGCGACTTCGTTTACGTAAAAGATGAAAATATTTTTAAATAATACATACGTTATGGAGCTGTTTTAGGTACCTTTATCTAGCTTTTATTATAAGTGGGACTTTAATACGCCGGGTAAAAGTACTGGGTCTTATAATCTTATATTATGTAGATCAAAGGTTCCCAAGCCTTTTTATCTGATTGACTACTTAGAAAAAATTTGCTAGTCCCGGTGGGCCCCCCGCAGCTATATTTCTACCATGTGCCTAGTCGACAAAAAATGTGAAGATTAGATCTAACAACGGAAATTTGCGTTGCGGATGAGGTCCAACCACGAATAAACAATTAGAAAAAAAAATAGAATTAATTGGTTTATAAATTATTTGATTGTGCTGTAAGGAGATGTCAAAAATGTAAAGTTATCCTGAGAGGATATCAGATATTATCTGCCTAAATTAATAGGTGAAGCCAAAATTTTAGTTCTTTACTATAGAAACCAGATAGACCCCCGCTTCCGAATTACGAACGCCCATTTTTTTGTCACGCCGACTTAGACTCCCGTCGAGCCTCCCGTGGACCCTCACCAAAGACTAATCTAAGTAATATATAGTAGAGTAATCTAATAAAAGTATGTATCTTGATATATATATAAATAAATCCCTATTTCCCTTGATCATAACATAATAAAAAAAAAAACGATTTTACCGATTTGATCTTTGTAGATGGTTCTTTGTAAAGAAAATAACTTTTTCATCTTCTTCGTTTCACGGTTTTAGATATTTTTAAAATATTACACCCGCAACCTTAAGATGTAGGCAAAGTCAAAGTAGCAGCAATGACCTGGACCACTATAGTCTTTGGCAATTAATGATGTAGATTGTAGGTAGGTTATTCTCAAAAAAAAAAAAACTTATGTTATTTTAAAGTACTACGCAGAAGTAACACTATAATTAAACCATAATATTAGTTTTATTTTCTTCTGGCAGAAGTAGATATTAATTGTCACCAGAACCAGATCTCGATAGGGCAACATTAGTTGCCCGTGGCCTGGGCCTTATAATTTTTTACCGCATACGATACTTTCATCGGAAATTGAATTATTTTGAAGTTAAAAGGCAAATCCATTGGTATTATAGGGATGCGAGGTATCAGCTCTGTTTGCCTTACTGCTGGACCAGTCAAAATTGTAGCACCAATCACGTTATTGCGAAGAAATGTTACTTAGTCTGGTTCCGTTGCATACATTTGGGCTGCGATGTTATTTTAAAATTGCGATTCTCCTATGTGCTTATATGTATATCAGACTTAAAAATTTCATTATTATTTGTTTAGTAGCTAAGGCGTGAAAGCGTAACAACCACCGTCTATTACAGGTCGCGATTAGCGATGATCAATTCTGCAAACAGAGTTATTACTGAGCAACTTGATATATTTTTTGTGCCAATTGTGGTTACCCATCCTAGTTGGAACCACGACCAGGGTTGCTTAACTTGCGTTAGCGCTACGAACTCTAAGTAATCGAGCTTGCCTTACCTTCATAAAGTTTCACCCAATTCAACTGATCGGTTGTTTTATAACATTTTATATGTGATTCTTTATAATGATATATTTTTTTTATTTATGAACCGATTGAAATTAAACAAACATTTAATATTAAGTGGAGTAATCCGCAAAGATTTTATAAAAACCGAATTTAAATCGATTAAGCCGTTTCTGAGATTAGCGTGAACAAACGTACAGAAAAACAGACAAACAGACTAAAATTCTTAAAATCATTGTTCCTATTCCATCGGGTCCTATCGCGTTCACAAAGCCCCCTTATTATAGTTTTTCTTATATATCTCCTATGTACAGACTAAGACCAGTGACAATTTTATTATAAGAGATAATAATATTTTTAGATAACAAATTGATATATTCTTCTCCGACGAGCTAGTAGTATACAATCGAGATTCGCTTTTAAATCCAAATGTTAAATTTTAATAGTCGCTTATAATGCCGTCCTTGTTCTACTTTATCATTAGGTACATGTTTCAACATCCTCAGTTGAAGTGAACATATAAACAAACGTATTTCGTTTTAATGACTGGAGTGAGGGCGGCGATTGATTGGTAAATTCCTTCTTTAGGAGTCTGCATGGCATAGAATCCCTCCGGCTTTCGTAATTACACAAACAATTTTCCTATAATGCATGTATCTGCTAATTAGTGTACGTATTATGAGTTGTCACGGCTCGGGAGACATTGGTATTGTTATACTGATTAAAGCAAGCATTTGGGCATCAAATTGATAGATACCTACTAATTATCTCACGTCCCTCTTTTTCCTTTAGCTTCGGAAGCTGTTCGGTTAAAAATGCTTTATTTACTCATGTCGATGTTTGTTTTAAATCTTAAACATAATGTGGTTAGTTGGTATGGGTCTGACTCATATTTATCAGGGACAGTTTTCATGTTAGTTCGAAACTTATTGGATAAATGTATGTAGGTAAAGCTTGATAACAACCCCATTACAAATACAACCCATTTATGCCAAGGTTGGCTTAAGAAATCATCTTAAGCAATATATCATCATCAAAGTTAATTAGAAATCATAAGTTTGTTTTCAGTAATCTTGTTTCCAGGCCTCGTCAAACTTTAAAGGCAAACACATAATAATTAAGATACCTACAGTTTACTTTCGATCGAAATGCAATAAGACTTTTGAAAATAACCATTTCAAATGAGACACTTCGTCTACCTAGACGGTAATTAAACAAAAACAGAAAATATAATTTCAGAACACTAGAGTAAATCTCATACAAAGCGTAGTCGGGATAGTCAGCAGATGCGGAATACTAACCCTGTTCTACTGAGTTAATTTAAAGAGTGCGGCATATTTAGTTTAAAAACATTTATTTCTCATAAAAACTTACAATGATAGTACACTTAGAATGAAGAAAAAAAATATATATCAAATATATATAAAAAACAAAATAAGGTACATTACATGGCGCAGCGCAGCTAAGTAATTTTTTTTTACAATAGGTATTATTCACGTCACATAACACTTTGGCACCTTCCCGACTCAATGATAAACTCCCAGCTCGTTAACTCACAATACAGAAATAACAACACTCAAAACTCAAAACTCAAAATTAGATTGAGTACCTAATTTTAGTTTTTCACTGCCCTAATTTACATATTAGACGGATGATTCATTTCATACTTATTCTTAGTCTGCGTGTTTTTTTTATTTAACCTGTGTATATATTAAATTGGAAACAATCAATAAAAGTCAGATTGACAATGAGATGAATAATATACATTTATTACCTTAGTGTTTAGTCTTATGATAATGGTCTTACTACAGACTTACGTCTGTAATTTAGTTCAAGTGTTGTCCATGTCTTAAAATTATGTTTTTATTTTCACAAAAAAGTCTTCGCTTACTATCACTATTTGAGTCCATATCTTGGGTTTATTATCGCAAAACCATAAACTATTAAATGTGACTCTTTAATAATTGTAACAGTAACAAAGACTGAGGAACCATTAATACTTCGTCGTAACTTAAAAAATAATAAGTAAAGAGTGGAAAGGAACACCGAAGCGATTTGGTGGGGTTTTGTTAAGACTATTATAATAAAATTTTACCTGATTTGATTAAGTCTTCACGAGAATGAACTTCACCGGCTACAGTGAACTTGTTGTTGGACGTGACAAACTGACACTAGACGTTTTTTAATATAAATTGCAAGTACTATATCAGATAATTTTTGGCGTTTAGTATATTCAAAATATTTTATGCATTAACACTCAGGTTACAGAACAAAAGTCAGATAGACAGGCACGAGAGTGCGGCCGGCAAAGCAAATACAAAATCGAAAGCAAATACAAACTCAACACAGTTCGAAACAAAGCGTTGCGTTGAAAGTACGTTACGTCTGTGTTAAAATTAATTTTTAAAAATGCCGTCTTGTGTGTTTAGATTGTAAAATTTGTTCCAAAAATTAAAACGAGAAAACGGAGTACCTTTGCATAGTTAAGTAATAATTATCTAAATATTTTGATATTATATTTCCGTGTTATTTGTTTCTCATTACTTGGAACACAAAACTTCAATGAAATTTGGGTAGTGTTGCTAGGTTACATTGAAATATTTTCCTTGAAGTAAAGGTAATATGAAAATACCTACTCGTAATCTACGCTATTGTTATAAAGATGAAAGATTATTTGTATGTATGTAACGAATAAACTACTAGGTTATATTTTATCCCCTTATTCCCACGAACGGGAACTACACGAGTGAAACCGCGGGGTGCTGCTAGTATGAGTCTCATGTATAGATGCCAAAAGGCAATATTTCAAGAAATTGGTGCAAAATAAAGGCTGCTAAGATTGCATGTTTTGTATGTCGATTATAATTATAAAGTTTTATATTTCAAAAAATAAATTTTAGATGTTTATTTTAATGTAAAATATAAATAATTAAATACATGTTACAATACCAACCAATGTAATATTACTCGAGCAATAAACACAAAAAACAGTGGGACTTTTTTCATTACCCTGGCAAACTTACACGCACACTAGGATACAATGATCCTACAGTGTGTCTCGCACTCATAGCTTAATTCTTGCCTCACATCTGTGTTTCGAGCGGTCCATCTGCCTTTTATTCTGTAATCTGAGCATCAACAAAAAACTTGCATATTACCTACAATAATTTGAATGAAAAAAACGCACTGAATTTAAGAGGTTAACTTAACTATCCCGTGTTTTAAGCCATCGTAAAGCCTCCGTCTAAGCTTATAACAACTACCTTCTACACAAAACAACAGTTATCCCCCTCCCGTAGTCTCCCATAGAAAACGTCGACCTAGGAACGTCTTCCTAGACCCCGACGACGTAATCACGTTAGCTATGACGTCGGCTCAGCAGCTCGCGACACAGCCCCACACTTCAAGTCCGTCGTTCCATCCTTGCCGGCGAGGACTCGCGTCGCCCCGCCCCTGCTAGGTCCTTATTCACGTAACCAGCCCGCGCCCGGTCGCTTCTATACCCAAACCTATGTGCGTCTGTCCTCTCCCAGCAACGCACTGAGCTGAGGTTCAAGCCCAGGTAGGTGGCGCACTTAGGCTATTACCAAAATTTTTGGGGCTAAGAGCTTCCCGCTCCCCCGCCAGCCCGGCAGGTAGTAAAGACCGCCTTCGGCCAACAACCGATAGTCCTCACCAAAAAAAAAAGATAACAACAGTTGCCCTTTATGTAAAGGTTCTTCTAAACTCATGTAGTAATTGTTTACTATAATTAAGTTATAATTAAAAAAACACTTTTTAACTTCTAAGATGAGCGAAACTTATTAATGTTGTTACAATATCAGCTCTAACTAGGCGGTTAACTCAATTGAACTATTGTACAACTGTAGACTATAATAAGGAATGGAATACAAATATAAAATTCGAGATAATAGTTAAAAATAATTTCCAAGTAATACCGAACCAAATGTCTCAATTCCAACAAAAAGATTTTAATGCAAACAGTACTCTTCTCATTAACTTTTGTTGCAGTCAGTTTGTTGAAACTGTGTATATGTCGTGGCCATATCGTAGATTTGCTCTCTTTATGAAATGCAAGGAAATAGTCGCATTTTATGATGTGGGCAACTTAATTTGACAGATCATTAAATCGACAACATTTTTCGAGTTTATTACACAAGATTCGCCGAATCGTATAAATAGAGTGTTCATAAAATATTTAATTAAAATCCAGAATATGTTAAGAACTTTTTTATTATCATTTAAGTCGAATGGCATTATACTTGAATAAAATAGGATGTTTAGAAAATATATTTTTTATAATCTTAGAATACAATGTATCCCATGTTGGTCTGGGACTTGGCCCATGTTAATCTGGGACAAAAAAAAAAAGAATGTGCCATCTGTGGTTCTTGCCTAGCATGTTGTAAAAGGCGACTAATAGTTTACGGGCTTTTGGGTTTGTGACTGAGTAGGCGACGAGCTAGCCCCTTGTCACTCCTTTTTCACATCTTTTAATCCAACCCAGCCCACTGTCCCATGTTGGTCTGGGACTTAAAAAGAATATGCCAACTGTGGTTCTTGCCTAGCATGTCGTAAAAGACGACTAATGGTATATCGGGTTTTGGGTGTGTGATTGTGTAGGCGACAGGTTAGCCGCTTGTCACTGCTTTTTCACAATTTTGCATCTAACCCAGCCCGGCTTTATTTTTGGCTGAATGTGGTTGAACGGGCATGCTGCCCATTTGACTCTGCCTACCCCTTCGGGGTTTATGGGCGTGATGTTATGTTAAAATACAACATATTTAATCTAAAATGGCACAATCTATCACATTTTTAGGGTTCCGTAGCCGAATGGCAAAAAACGGAACCCTTATGGATTCGTCATGTCTGTCCGTCCGTCTGTCCGTCCGTATGTCACAGCCACTTTTTTGCCGTAACTATAAGAGCTATACTGTGGAAACTTGGTAAGTAGATGTATTAGGTGAACCGCATTAAGATTTTCACACAAAAATAGAAAAAAAATAATAAATTTTTGGGGTTTCCCATACTTAGAACTGAAACTCTTTTTTTTTTTTCATCAAACCCATACGTGTGGGGTATCTATGTATAGGTCTTCAAAAATGATATTGAAATTTGGGATATTTTTTTTCTAAACTGAATAGTTTGCGCGAGAGACGCTTCCAAAGTGGAAATATGTGTCCTCCCCGTAACTTCTAAAATAAGGGAATGATATTGTAAAAATAATATATGATGTATATTACCATGCAAACTTCCACCGAAAATTGGTTTGAACGAGATCTAATAATTAGTTTTTTTTTAATACGTTATAAATCGTAAACCGCATTTTACCTTTCATTCAATCAACTCCAATAAGTATAGTAAATAATAAAGAAAAACATTTATTTAGATGTATAGTGGTACGGAACCCTACGTGAGCGAGTCCGACTCGCACTTGGCCGGTTTTAGGTACCTTACCCGGGTATTTTTTTTTTTATTTGTTAATACAGAAACATATTAACTAGAACATAATTTCACCCAAGAAACATCTCGTATTATTTTCCTTTAGTTTAGTCGAGTTACACATTTATTTTATTATGCGACCATTTCATGAAATTCTCGAGCATTTCATGAAGTGAGTAAATCTACGACATGGCTACAACATATGCATGAATCAAAATTTAGACGTACACTTGAGCAAAGGCAGTCGGCTCTCATCAACCCCTTTGACAAATTCAAATAAGGTCGTGGCGCAGCTCACATTTTTCTGTGGAAATTCTTCAATTTAGAGGCTCTTTTAACTTTTTCTATATGCATGAATCTCCAGAGGGTGCGCATAATGGTCGCATGTGGATAGGCGGTGCCTCACATTTGGTTGACACGCGCGAGATGGAACAGAGAAAAGCGATCTTGCGATTAAGTGGCCTCCTTCCGCGACTGAGCTGGTAGGAATTTAGACTTTTTGCACTTTCTAATCTTTCTTAAATAGAGTTTATTGAAATACTCAAAGTAATAAAAATAGATGAATATACAGCAGTGCACAATCTTTTAAAAGACTTAATCATCTAGTGTTCTCAATATTTTTTTTTAAACCATAAGTAGTGAGCTCTAATACTTACACGAGGATATCATAGCTCCATCAATATGCATATATATAAATTATAAAGAAACATCTATTGGACGCACAACGATTAATACATACACAAGAAAACAAGTATTTGACAATTGACAAATAAAATAGTACAAAAAGAAAATAAACAACAATTTTCAGAGATATCGAGTAACATACATACAAAAAAAAGACAAAAAAAAACCTGTCGAATTGAGAACCTCCTCCTTTTTTTGAAGTCGGTTAAAAGGAAAAGAGCATTAAGCTACTGCGGCGTATAAAATCTGATTTAGGCCATAGATTACCTCTGTTCAAAATAATACTTATTTTGGTATGCAACTTAGTTAAAAACAAAAATATATCGTTATTATTTACTAGATTTTTTTTGATTATTGCTACTAGACACGCTGGAGCGTTACTGCTTGTCTAGTAGATATAAAAAACATTACAATATAGTTAAAAAAATTAAATGGAAAGTGATCAATATTCCACTGTTGTTCGTCTACCGTTAAAAATAATAAATAAACCGTTATATTTGACAGGTACTGCAAAATTCATTATAACATGCTTGTGTGGTCACCATAATTTTCCCATAGATGGGTCAAGACATTAAATAACGTGGCTCCGATTGAACATACAGGCAGAATCGGTTACAAAATTGGTATTTCAATATTTTTTTTGGGTCTTTGCTTGCTTGAACACAGATTATACTTGGAATATATGCTTCTTATTTTTATAATCGTATTTACGTTATTCACATAATGTAATACTTCTGTTGGTATTTACAATTTGGTCAAAATTAGTTGGTCACACAATACGTACATTTAATGTTATGCACGTGCTGCTGTAATCACAAAAATATAGATGTAATGATTATTTTTGAATTAATAAGATGGGTGTATTCCTTACGATGAATTGTGACTAGCCACTACCGTAGTGACAATGGAAAACACTCTGTCAAAAGTGTAGCGTCAAAGAGTACTAAAAGAAAAAATTATCTGCTCTGAGTGAATTATTATTTCGTAAGTAGTTAAAGATAGTAAAACTATTGGATTTGACAGTTAATTTTATGTATTTTCGCCATCGTAAACGATAACGAAAACGTTAGATGATGAAAATATACGAAACCATGAAGAAGTCTTCGATCATGATCGAAATTGCCAGATTACCTGATTAAAATATAACGAAGGTCAGATGGGCAGTCGCCAGTGGCGTAGCTACCCAGAGGCAAGCCGGGGCCCTAAGCTTGGGGAGGCCTTAAAACCTGATAAGCACACCTCTTCATTTGAGGTTGATTTGACTCTGTCTAACGTAGGAAGAAAAATGTTAGTGCCCTCCCTGCAGTAGGGGGGGGGGGGGGGGGCTTGAAGCCAAAGCTGCGTACGCCCATGGGCCCTAGTTTCTTTTTTGCCCCAGGGCCCTTTGTCACCTAGCTACACCACTGGCAGTCGCTTGTCCGTTTGTCAAAAAACTTACCTGCTAAATCCTGGATTATAGTGAAAAGCTAAAGCATACCCGACTAAAAACTAGATATACATACATACATAAATCACATCACGCCCGTAATCCCCGAAAGGGTAGGCAGAGTCATAGGGGCAGCTAGTCCCTTTAACGATTTTTAGTATATACGAAACCTAAAAACTGTACAGAACGCTAATATTTTGATGTTTTATACCATAAAATTAACTATAACGTAAAATTTCGATTCTGTATTACTTAAAATATCGTTGTATATATTAACAAAACAAAATAATTTGTATAGTACACTCAAACGCCAAGAATAAATATGGCACGGCAAATATCGGAAAAAGGAGCAATAAATGGAGCCACGATATAAGCACGAATTCAATGACCTTTATTTCCATTTCAAAATTTGCTGTAACCTCTTGCACTACATCCGTAGCTATGCAGGCTGCGGTGTACAGAAAACTCTGCCGCTCTTAGGAATTCTTAAAGTATCTTATTATGACGAAATGGAATTTAAAAGAAAAAATTTCGGAGTACTCTTTGTAATTTTCTATTAGACACACTCAAGTACTTACTATTTAGCATTTCCCATAGTAGATCTTTAAAAAGATAACAGGGCCTAGAAATATTTCCATGCTGCCTACAAGCAATAAATCTCATTTTACGTTCATATAAATTTCCAGCGTTACGTTAATTTCCGAGAGCCGTGTATAAAATGTTCATTCTACTCATTACAATTTTGAAGCTATATAAATGATGTATGTATAGCTGTTAAATTTTAATTAATTTATTCAAACATTAGCGGAGGACATCCTAATTAATTTTAATTTAGACGCTACACATCCTTGAATAATTGTACTTGTACTTTGCGAGATACTTTAGTTTAGTTTAGTTGTTCTTTCTGCTTACGTCGCCAGGGAAGTGGCGTGTTAGTTAGTTAGTTAGAAAATAAATGTGAAAGTAAAACTGTATTTCTAGTTGTTCGTTACGTTTTCAAGCAATCCGTTTAAATGATTGTAATGAAAACTTATAAGATTAAACCTCAGAAGATGCAGGCTACTTTTCCAAGTTTAACATCCAGTTGTATTGTTTTGTATCGAGTTGGGGTCTGCTTTAGTTTTAAACCATAATCCAGGATTTAGCAAGTTCGTTTTTACATGGCGACCGAGCGACTGCCGATCTGTCTGACCTTCGTAATATTTGGTGGCTAAGTAACCAGGCAATTTCGATCATGATCGAAGGATTCATCACGATCTTTTCCCTCAACCTGTGATAATCTGGATCTGATTCATATTTTGTAAGTCAATGAGAGTAATAATAAAGTTATTTACTTTCTAATTGTATTATCATGGCGTTATGATTGTGGCATAATGACGCGTACATATCTTCACTTAACGAATTGCCGAGAAAATGTATACAATGGATGTATATATGTCGCAGTCATCTGGATTAATCAGCTATTTAATTGGATCACTAGCGCGTTCATTGAATGACGACGTTTAATTGAATGACTAAAGGACAACTCGTCAAATTGTTTAATATAACATTCAACTTCTTGACTGAACGTCATATCGAAATCATCTGGATGAATCTGCTATTTGATTGAATGACTAGCACGTTCATTGAATGTCGACATTTAATTGAATTGAATTAATTTAATGAAAGCGTGTTGTTAGGATCACAGTTCTAACCTAACCTAACCTAACTGTCTGGTAGCATCTCGTTTCTGGCAGCAATTTGATTTTCAGGGAAGGCGCAATATATATGTCGCAGTCATCTGGTTCTGTTGGTCCGCTCTGTTCAAAGGGCTATGTTACAATCAGCTAACTAGTTGGACGTTGAGTGACGCTTGTTCAATCAACGTTCGGCCTAGTCATTCAATTAAATGTCGTCATTTAATGAACGCGCTAGTCATTCAATCAAATAGCAGAGTCAACCAGATGACTGCGACATATACATACATGCCTTTGTTACATGTACACCGGCTAGGGAAAATTATAGTTATATTCATTTATGAACAATATTATCCACACCAGCGTCAAATTCTAGAGCCGACAGTTTAACCTACTTCATCTATACTGCCGCTTCTATTAACCTGTTAACAGCCAATAAAAGTGCACGCTCCGAAATTAAGGAGAAATTAAAAATGTAGAAGAAACTTTGTATATTATTTATATTAGACGATAAACATGTAGAATTATGATGAGATTGACTGCCTCGATAGCCTAAAGTGGTTTAAAGAAAAATAAAAGTCTGAGGGCCAAAATGTCCCCGGTCGCCGTGACTGAAAGCGCTTACGAGGATATTGTATTTATAATTTATATTTAACTGGTATAAATTGTTGTAAGTGTGCATAGAATGTGCTGGCTTAAATCTTTAAAAGATATTAGATAAAAAAATAGTTTGTTTGACAAAAACACAGATGCCAGTTTAAGTCTAAATTTTAATTCTTTGAGTACCCCCACTAGGTTGGGCCTGTTTCGTGCAAGTTGAAATTTCATAATGGTATTTAATTGACTTGTTCATGCTCTAGCAAAAGATAATAAAGTATAAAAACACATTACATTCCAGACATCGTTGTTTCAAACTAGACCGTGTCGCGTAAACTATGTAGATTATTTAGACTTTTACGGATGTACAATAAACCAATTATCCGAGTCTTCTATATATGGGCTACTAAATATAGACGATTGCAAGGCCCGATTGGACAGAATATAACGTTAGGAATAAAAATAACTTTGTAATCCATCCTGTAACATACATTCGATTTGATAGAATTTCAAAGCGTATGTGCAAGTACAGTGCAGGCAGTACCAAATCTTTACATCGGGAATAATCTTGACTTCCACGTCATTGCGTGGTGCTATCGAATTGTGATTCACTTGAAAACTTCATACTTCACGGGCGCGCATCACAAACGAGACAAAACTCGTTAGCTAACTTCGCTGCAAAGTATGTACAAACAATTTTTTTTCGCGAACAATAAAGAAAAGGGCTACGTAGGGCTATGCCAGCTGGATATGAGTGCCATAACATTAACATATGTATAGAGTGTGAACACCATATGATTTCTTATTCAGTATTTCGCTTTAATATTGAAATAAATATTAACTTCTACAAATGCGACATCGCGTGGCGTCCACCAAGATGTGTCAACATTTATTTCTCACAAAATAAGCGAAGGCTAGGGGTTATTAGATATTTATATGGTTCCGTACCTTAAAAGGAAAAAAGGAACGCCTTCAGGCTCACTTCGCCCGGCATCTATCTGGTTGTCTACACCTTTTTTTTAGGACGTGTTTAAAGTTAAACATCATATATTAAAATCTGCAAACTCGTGCAGCTTTAAATTGCTTGTCAATTATGCACTCGCAAAAACTAAGGTAAGGCTCAACTAACCAAATGAATAATAAAGTTAACGCAATTTTTCTGAAAAAATTTAGTGTCATTTGACAATCGTCCTTATAAACCTCACTCGCTTCTTTTTTATTCATAATTATTTTTATAGGAAACGCAAATTTGTTTTTACCTCTCTCATAATTCAGCGTTTGTTCAAGCCTCAAAATTGTTTTATGCATACTGTTCTAATCTTTTAAAGTATATTTTTTTTAAATTCATACCTAACACAATTGTATCAGGCAAAGCAAATGCTAGAATTTTTTTTTTTTAGTTTTTGCCTTCATCATGTAACAGCGCAGCATTCCCTAGTAAAAAACAAATGACTCAAGCTCGCGAGTTCAACGTAACACTGCGACCCAATACAAGTGCTGACAGGTACACTAAGACATCAGTTAGGATGTGTGTCCGTTATATTGAAATCAGAGCGAGCTTGTAGAATAGAACGTCAGCTAAATTAGGGAATTTGCTGATTAAGTAGATGCAATTTTTTTGGAAGTTCATACAAACACATATGCCATAAAGGCACCGCTTGTGTTGCAAAAGATGACTAATGTTACTATTATTGATATTATTAAACACGGACAAATTTTATAATATTAATAGTTAATCATCGAAAGTAGTGAGATTGGACTATGAACTCAGTTTATAGCCAGGTAGGTGTAGGCATTACGACCTATTATTTTTTATTAAGTGGAACAATAATATTTTAACATAATTTTAAAACCTTGTACGTAAATAAACCATATATGTGTAATCTGTCTTAGGTGTTATTTGTATGCCTATTTTAAAACATTAACGAGAGATACTTTTTTTTTAAACTTTGAGAAGGAAATAATAAACATAAAATACAAAATTAAGGTACCTACTCCATAAAGTGAGAATCGGACGTATAAGAGTCATCAATCTGTCTCTGTCTGTCCCGGCGAACTTCGTATCGCCCAGTAATTGACATTTAACATTGACAGATACGAATCCCCCCGTTTTATATGAGAAAATACTTTTTCTTTTTTTTTTTTTATCGTCAATTTTTCAATGTTTTTAATAGTTATTCTGTTATTCTGGACGAAGACAAATCCAACAAATCAAAAACAACGTAAATCGGTTCAGCCGTTCTCGACTTATAAGTGGTGTAACAAACAAAACTTTGTTTTATTTATATAAGATAAAATAAATTTTGTTAGCATCATATTAAATAATCCATTGCTCTTTCTCTGTGGCATCACTACGACTACAACATAATTTATGCGCACCATCGAACCTCACGTCTTGCGATACGGTCGCGCGAGGACAAATTTCCACAGCGCAAGTGACATACCTATACGGTGCGGATAATAAACGCGCCAGACTGAGGTGATTGAACGGCCAGTTAGTAGCTGGTGTTTTCACGGTTCTGAAATGGAACTAAATTACCTATATTCTTTTATACGGTGATTTCTGAACGCGGTCCGAGTAAAGAGCGCGCAGGCTTCCGTGTCCACTTGGCTGTTTCATTGTGTTCTGTTTCAATAATTTATTAAAAAGAGACTCTTAAAGGGGCTTAAGTTTGATTGTTTAAGTCACAAAATAGTACGTTATGGTTTTAGTACAATATGAAATATATACGACTAGCTTATGCTTGCGACTCCACCCGCGTAACAAGGGTAACAGAACGAATTCAATTGAGGACGGATTGAGTCCTGCGGGAAGCTCAATAGAATTTTCTATAAAATTCTCTCATACTTTCCGCGGGATCTATCGTAGTCTGAATGAAAGTAAACTGTGTTCTTTTACGTGGAGAACATTTGAAACGTGCTAAATTTCGGCTTCTCTGCCTACCCCGCTAGGAAAGTGGCGTGAAGTTAGTTAAATTTCAACTTACAAGTAATTTAGGCTTGGATACAGACAGACATACTGGGTTACTTATGCATTAATACAGTAAAAATAATTGTACGCATCGTACATCCACGTTCATTTAATTGTTTTCTTACCGTACAAACCCTTCCTGGAAGATTACAAATATTTTAAAACTAAAATCACTAAAATCGGCCAAACCCTTCTCGAGTTTTAGCGAGATAAACGAACAGATTTTTTTTTTTTATAATATATATAGATGATATGATTGTTAGCAAACAAGCATTCTGCATACTAATAGGCAACCATCGTAGGCTATAATTCCGGGGTTTTTTATGCTATCGTTGACACATCTTACTGCGATTTGCACTGTTGTGCTGTAATTCGCTGTAAGGTAGATGTTTACGGCAAATATTTGCGTCGATCGCCCGACGCAAACACAATTCTGACCGTAAACAAGACTATTCATTAGAGATCTCAAACTGGGAGACTTAGCAGGAATTTTAAAGATCCCTTCGTGTTCTTTAGCAATAATTTTTGTTTTCAGCAATAAACCCGTTCTTGTTTCGTAGACGGTGCAATGAGAATGAAGGTTTTAATGAGATGGAATTATGATTTTAGAGATCCCCGTGAAAATATTTTTGGTACTTGCATTTTTTTTATTATTGCTTTTTATTATAACTCTTTGCTTATTCGGCAAGGGAATTTAAGTGAAGCTAGTTACAATATACTCTTTGATATTGTAAACCGTAAATACCAATACAGTATGACCCCAAGGGGAGTGCAGGAAGGTTAGTTAGCTGCATATGCAGTCGGAAAAGCAAGACAATTAACTGACGTTGAAACAGCAAGATTGGTGTGTATGGCCTGATGCTGTGGGGATCTGCGATCAATATACAAACTATTTTTGTATTGCAGAAAAGGGCAGCTAGAGCCATATACGGCCTCAGACCACGTGACTCTCTTAGAAAAAAGTTTAGAGAAATAAACATTTTAAAGATAGCATCACAATTCATTTTGGATTGTATTATGTAAATATTAAAAAATATTGAATAATTTACTAAAAAGTCAAATTCTCATAGTTTTATACTAGAAATTACCACCAACTTGCTGTTCCAAATCATAAACTTGGAGTCTATGAAAAGTGGTAATTAATTGATTGGTTTAAGTATTAAAATATTCAATAAACTACGACAAAGTATTATAACATTACCCCTATATAAGTAAAAAATATGCATTAAATAACTTTTAATGAGTAAGGGCTTTTACAAGATTGAAGAATAGGTTTCTCAATGACAAGTCGAAGTGTAGATTAATTGAGTAAACAAAATTGGATAATTGGCATTTAAAAGAGTAAAAGATACAATCTAACTTCCAAACCGATTTATATAAGTATATTTGTTATTTTTTGTTTTTATATATTGAATATTTATAAGTGCTTTCTTGAAGCCTATATAGATTAAGATGTTTTGAATTTGAATTAGAATTTGAATTCAATAAAAGTATGAGAATTAATGAGCGCTCAATAGATATATTAATCAGTAGGTAAGAAGTTTCTCTTCATACTATAAGCAATCCCAAATGACTTGGATTCGGATTATACGACTACTATACTACTATCCTAGAACCATGAATGCCAACTAGGGCAAGTATCAGTTTGTGCCGGCACTGCGCGGCGGTCCCGTTACAAACTGCTAAGTGAGCGATCTTTTAAGTGCGGTAATTAAACAACTGCGGGAGCTTCAGCGAGCACACCCGTAGGGCTGCGAGCTGTAATTACTTCTACATCAGATGCATTAGTTCTAAGTAGCATGCACTGTACCACTGACTATAATATGAGTAATAACACAGGGTGACTGGTAATTCGACCTATTCCTTAAAAGGGGATGCTCTAAAGGTAATTTGCAACAAATTCACCTCTATTAACCAGGGGTCGAAAGTCAACGATTTCCGAGATATCGAAGATTTAAGATTTTATTGAAATTTCGTGACTTGTCACCAAAAAAATATTATTAAAAAAAAAATCTCATCGGTTGGAACTAAACTGGTACTTTTCTGGAAACTAGTAAATAAGCAACCATTTCAAAACAAAAATACCAGCGCTAAAAGCTTGAAATCTCAGAAATTAAATGACTTTGGCGGCAAAACAATTTTTTTTTGTGATGCTTGAAAAAAACCAACACAAATTAATCGAAAAAAATATATTACACTTAGAGTACAAATTACTAAAATAATTACAACATTTCATAAGCTTTCCAAAAAGAGTTACTAATCTTACAAACATTTGAAAATATCAAGAAAAAAAAACAGCATCAAAGTTATTGGTGCAGACCAAATAATCAAATTACAAAACAAAATACTTGAACAAAACTTGTATGTAATACTAATAATGTTTTAAGAAACGTTATGAAAATTACAAGCTTTGTTCAGATTGTCTGCAATTGCATCGAATGCAAACCCGTAGCCTTCGGGGTAGTTAGGTTTTTGCTACTCTTGTAGAATTTGTGTTTTTCATGTACTGGGCGGCATCCGAAATCCTCCGTCTCAACTCTCAAAAAGAAGTCACAGGAAGTCACAGGTGTTTTGTGAACTAGTTTTTTCATGGAGCCCCAATTGTAAAAACTCTAGGGTGTTAAACCCGGCCATGGCGTCGGGCCACCACGATCGATCCATCGCAGTGTATAATTTTCGTCTAACTACTGTCGCACACCTCGCTTATAAATAGTAGGCTGGACAGCCATCGTGATGGTATATTTTCCCTTAGCCTTCTTTGCTTCGTTTTGGGTTCTTGGGAGACCAATGAGTCTAAGGAGCCTAATAGTGAGTATGATGCAAGTTCGTTAATACATCACTATGGTATGTCAACTCGTCAGTCCAAAGTTTTTTCGTGAGGTAGTTATGGTTAATGATTTCCAAAAACATACAAATTTTACTAACTTTAGTAAAGATTTAGAAAAGAAAAACAGCATCAAAGTTATTGGTGCAGAAAACTTTAATGAAATTGGATGAGTAGTATTTTTAATTTATATAATTAACGGTGACAAGTCACAAAATTTTATTAATATCTTAAATCTTCGATATCTCGGAAACCATTCACTTACGACCCCTAGTTGGTAGAGGTCAATTTATTGCAAATTACCTCTAGAATAACCCCTTTTAAGGAATAGGTAAAGGATGACTGTCCTTTATACATTTATAGTAAGAAAATTACCTAGCTTAGTAAGCAAAACCAAAACAACATCATCAGGTTTATTAATCCTGTTACATGATATGCATTTTATAGCTATTAACATTTATATGTATATACAAGAAGCATTTAATACCACTCCCTAATTTTTTCAAAAAAATTATCTCGTTAATAAATCACATTTATGAAAAAAAGAGTAGGTAGGTAAAATTTTCACAACAAAATCTTGTGCGGCGGCGCGCAGCAGTATCTTCTACAAACATAGTTTTTTTACAGATAACTTTGTGATGACTTATCCACGGTAATACTATCTATCAATATTGTAAACTCGGCCCTTTCTTTGAAATAAATGTCTACAGCCGCGTGGTACGTCAATACGCGAAAGGGCTGCCCACCTACAGTATTTTAATAAGATCTGCCTACTTTGAGTTTCTATCTAGTTTTGTGAATGTATTTTGTGATCTTAAATATTATATTTATTAATAATTTCTTATTTAAAAAAATATGTAATATACTGTGAATGAAATAGGAAGTGTTCGATAAAAATGCATGTTGTTTTTTGATTTGTAGAATTAATTAAAAAAAAAAACTTATGTTTGATTTAAAAGACTTAATAACAAATCAGTCTTATGAAATTTGCGACCGAAAAATATTTGCGCCTCGACTGAGCTATACGAAATGCTTTATTATATTATATTGTATACCTACACTACATATTAAATTTAATAGTATTAAAAAATCCGGATTCGAATATAAAGCTTAATTAAAAATTGTTTTTGGAAACATGGACAAGGAGGAGAAAAGGAATATATTTTACTTGGTTATAGATACCTGCAACTATTTTATAATATATATGTTTGGTTACTGTTTTACTTTAACTTGTTTTATTTTAAGGTTACTGTGTAAAAAACAACACACCGTCCGTTCGTCGCTACGGCACATTCGCGGCTGTTGCGTGTCGAGCGCATGCCGAGCCGAGATCCGAGACGCGTAGGATACCTCGCGCTTCGGGTGTTTATATGAAGTTACAATACTGATAGATAATATTATAGAGGGGGCCTTTTTACTCGAGGCCCCTGGGAGTCCCACACACCACGCCGTTTGGGGGAGTGGCGTGACAGCGCGTAAGGCATTCCCCACGTTAAAAAATGGGTGACATTAAAAGAGAAAACGTGTACCTATATTGTTATTTTTCCTAACATTTGCCATATTCAAATTTGGGAAGTGGTTTAAATTGAATTTTGTGTTTTGAATTACAAAGGTGTTAATCCAAAGATATGTTGTGCACAAAGAATATCAGGATCAGCTAGTAATATTATAGATGTTTACTTGTATGTATGTATAATTTGTTTTTAAACTAAAATTTTAATAGGTAGGTATACTTAATATCAGCTTGATTATTTTTTAATAATGTTTTTGATTTTTTATTTGCAATAATTTAGGCAAATATCAAAATTTTCATCTTTATTCAAGCGATTTCAATCAAATTATAATATCTATAGTCGGCGTGCTGAAGGAAACCTAATTTTAAATTTACATCTATAATTATTTTTCTCGGCCAGAGAGCCTTCTTTTTTTTAGCATCAGTTCGCTCAAGAGAACACACGTACGATTAAAGACCTACTAAACGCAAAAAGCGCGCTGTATTTTAGTGTGACGATGCTGTTTTAGAAGAGAACATAGTTTCCGGTTATGCCGTGTCACGCAATATTTACTAGCCCTAATGTGCAAGAAAGTATAACATCGCAGCCAATGATAGATCGAAATAATGAAGCGCGACTGATTTGAGGACTTGAAAACGTCCCAATATGCGCACTATTCTTGTTTAATTGTTTGTCAATTATATCAAATGTTTCACAGGTAGGTAGGAGCGGTGGTAGCTCAATGGTAAGGACACGCGCCTCTTAACCGAGGAATGCGGGTTCAAACCCGGGCATGTACCTCTAGATTTTTCAAATCTATGTACATAATTATAACACTCGCTCGACGGTGACGGAAAACATCGTGATGAAACCTGCAAATTCAAACAACTTTGAATTTGTAACCATGATCCAAAAATTGTCTGGTTCCCCTATCTTGGGGTTACGAAGGTCAGATCAGCAGTCGCTTCAATGTAATTATCAGACTCGCTAAATCCTGGAGCATGGTCTAAGCGGACCCCGTCTAAGCACGGGACATAACGCTAGGTAGATGATGTTTCACAACTTTCGGAAGCGTCGTATATGTATATAGTAAAATATGATTGATTTTAGCTAATCAAAGAGCTATTGCTGTTTAATCATTTGCATGTAGGTTCATACGTTAAACACTTACCTCTTCATATTTTTGTAATCGGCTTACTGATTAAATACATAAAAAACATCCCCATCCCCATCCCCGAAGGAGTAGGAGTCAAAGCGGCAGCAGGCCCCTTTTACCACATTCAGACAAAATAAAACTGGGCTGGTATAGATAGAAAAAGTAGTGACAAGTGGCTAGCTCGTCGCTTACATAGTCAAGTGTTTGAAAAATTTTTAAGTCTATTTCCTTTCAAACAAATGTTCAATAAAACATTTCAGTTTAGATTCTATGTTTGTTGCTGGAAATTTTTGCCATTTAAATTTTCCGTATAAAGAAAAATACAGTTGTTATTACTAGGAAGAATAAATTAGTACGAAAGGTATTATTCCTATTATTTTTATGTTCAGAATAAAGACTTATATTTCGAAATGACATCCTAATGTCTGAAAAGTAGTTTCAAATAATGTTCTAAGGAAAGCGTACTTTCATTACCAATTATTTTTCAATCTTTACTATTTTGAAAGAAAGAATTTTTAAAAATAGTAAAGGTTGATATCCACTGCTGACAATAGCAATCTCCTGTAATATACATAGGTATTGAATTGAATTCATGTCTCTCCACCAATTTTTTGGTACATTAGTTGAAATAATAATTTCAACTAAATCATATTCTTCAGCCCTGCCCGAGCCAACACAGTGTAGTTTAATATTCATCGCGAGCTTAACAACTTGTTACTTATAAAGCTCGCTACGTTAAAATTTAATTAGTTTTAATAAGTAAGATAATTGAGAAATCTTGAGAAACACAGTCTGAAGCTCTGTGTGTTTTGTTAACTAGAATCATTTTATAACAAGTATGTATAAAAAGTAGTTAATAAAAGAGACATTATTTATGTAGATGATATTCAAATAGAATTTGCAAAACAGAATACTCTTTTTAAAGTTTTCAATATTTATATTGAGTAATCGTTTTCGCCTTTTTTAGTTATGAAATAAAACTTCTCAAACTTTATAACTCAATTTATGTTTGTGCTTTATTTGTCTTAATAAGTTCTAGTAAACATCCCTAATAAATATCATATTATACATAAAATGAATTCGCAGACGATTTTATAAGAAAATTTCATTTATCTTATAGGGAAAAACGTAATAATAAACGATGTTAAACATCATCTATGCACGTTTATACTAAAAATATGTTGAAAGCTTTAGTGCTAGTTTATTTGGTAACAAAGTCACTGTACCACAAGCAATTTCCATGAAATAAAATTGGGCTCAGATTTGATATGAAATACAAAAGACAGACGCATCAATGTGCATAAAACAGAAGAAAAAGTGCCAGGTACTTTTTTGTTGTACAGATGTACAAAAGTATAAAATAGAAATAAGAGGTTACACTAGCCTTATAGCCAGTTCGTAACAGTAGGGTAATAACAATATTCGTGTTTATTCAGTAAATCGTCTCGTTTCTCTACTCAGACTTTTAAATATTGATAATGTAGGGAACAGGGTTATTTTATTGGGATAATATTTAAACTATAAACATGTTGCCACAATTCTTGGGTTCATCAATTTCACAGATAAAACAACCAATAAAAATAGTTACACTACATAGTATGCAAAGTATTTCTGGAAATTAAGACAGAAAAAGTCAATCGAGGTAAGAAATCATATTGACATGTACCATCTATTAGGAGGTTTTAAAGCTGCCTTAAAGCCACACTCTCACATTAGGGGAGTTTCGAGACCAACTGATAACTTCCAACGCTAACATTAATTTGTTGCGGTCCTATTGTTCCGCGAGATGATTTGCAATACCACTGTTGAACCCTGATATTTTGAGAAAAATATCAGACGACCTCATATACATTGGTCTGACTCCGAAGTAAGTAGCTTAAGCACTTTTGCAACGGATATCTGCTTCAACAGCGGTATTGCAAATATACTTAAATATTAACACCCATACACAGAACCAACCCAAGTATTCATCACACGAATGTTTGTCCTAGGTTGGGATCGAAGCCACGATTCTTGGCGTATATACCTATATATATAGGACAGGGTCTCTACCTAATGTATCACTGAGCCAGAAAAAATATAAATAATGAAGTTGTTTAGTTATTACAACTAGTTACTTACATTGAGATTTACGAAGCGATGGGATTCGCAGAGAGCGCGCAGTGGTGGAGGGAACTTTTCGATGCACCGAATCCAGCAGGAGTCCTCTTCGTCCTCCTCTTCGTCCTCCGCGTTCCCTGCCCCACCGCCGCCATCCGCGCCTTCTATAACAAAATTGATAGATTTAACAAATAAATAAATGGAAGGATGTGTTGATCTCCGCCTGGGAGGTCCCAGGGCAAAAGGCGTGACATTATGTTACATCCCATGTTAGTCTTCTTAATGTGCCAACTGTGTTTCTTGCCTTGCATATCGTAAAATGCGACTAATGTTGTATTGGGTGTAGGCGACTAGCTAGCCACTTTTCACAAATTTTCAACTAACCCAACTATATTTATATTAAGGAGTTCAGTGCTTCTCGGACGCTGCCAACCCCTTCGAGGATTGTGGTCGTGATGATTTGTATAGTCCAGGTTAAACCCACTATGTCTATCTCAGTTAATTCTGTTTTAACATTAAAAATTGACGGCATTTAGCAACTACTTGCATCGTTTCTCACGGTTTAGCTTAAATTGTCCTAAGAAAAAAAAATAAGTGCAAATATAACGAAGTGAAGTTGGGATACGGGTTACACTAGCATCGCAGAAGTTGGAATCGGTATCGTATAGCCGGAACTCAGGCTTACGCCGGTAAAGGCGGGCTGTTCTCAGACTCTAAGGTGCTGAAGCGGACTATCAGTAAAATATGCTATGCATAGACGCAACTAGCTATCTTTCTGCCTGAACAAGTCCTATGACTAAGAAAAAGCTATACGCCGCAAAGCGGCTTTAACTGGAACCGTGACAAATCGAGCAGAATCATTGCGGATACAAAACTACGGCAAACTGCCGCGATTGGCCGCGGGGTGGTAAAAATGGATGACTGAATATTTTTTTAATAAGACATAATATTTATAATTTGTCGTGTTTATAATGAATAAATAAAAAAATAGAGAGGGTGTTCTTAGATACAAAATAAAGAGTATTATATTAACAAAAAAGAAACCAACTTCAAAAAGGAAAGTAATACATAACATTAAAAAATAAATTTACTTAAGCCAAAGTAATACGTATTTTAATACTTATAAATTTGAAGTCGGTGCCAAGTATATATACGGTCAAATGGAGAACAACCTCCTCTTTTTTTGAAGTCGGTTGAAAAAGAGAAAATTCTGTTTCATTTTTTAATATTATTTCCAAGTTTTCAGTGAGTAAATTTTGGTAATGGTGGTATAATTCTATCAATTTACTTATAACTTTGTATGTAATTTGCTGTTCCAAATGTAGTTGCCAATCATATGTTGACATGTTTTCACACCATGTTTTTACACAAAAAATACGGTAATGTATAATAAATACAGAGACACGCAGTAGGATGGAACATCAAAGTATCTCACAAGTCCCCGAAGACTATGATTGGCAGAATCTAAATTTAGCCCTGACGTATTTCCTCTGCCTGCATTTCGAATTGCGTTCCTTTGGTACGGATATAATAGCAGATTTTGAGAATATTTTTGCAAACTCATCAAAGAATCTTTGTTGTATTGGGCTCATTAAGAATTAAACAGTCAATGCATAATAGTCGAAACTTTTCCAGTATTTGGAAAAGCTCGCCAAAACGATTAATTATATCGATGTGAATAGTAATGAACACCCAAATTGTTGTTTATCCTTTATTTGAACGGGATATGTGGTGTCAAATGCGCACCCACATAAAAGTATATGTTATTTATTAATAAAAGCCCAAACATTGTCTATGAAAGCTGTATGTGATACATTATGTTGCCAGAGTTTGCTTTTTACGGCTACATGATCTCCAAGTTTACTTCCGCAGACTTATACAGGGTAGGTACTCGTAGAAAATCCTTGACACCGGTATTTCAAATGAATCACGGTTTAAATAACGCCTTTGTGCCATAAACTGAGCGTGGAGCTGTTAATAAATAAAGCACTTGATTGCGTAAAATACTTGTCTATTATTTAGATTACTAAGGATTCCATTAATTATAAATGGTGTAGCGTACACGTTCGTTCGGAGAGCACAGAGAACAAGAGCGAGTAGAGCAGGGACACGTTGGTAGGGATGTGCCGCTCGCTGGTTATGTCTCGTGGATGGTAGCGCCACTGTTTGCGTTTACTCCAATAGGAGCTCATAACGCAGGCTTTTTTATTGCGCCGCACGTATATATAATCACGTGCGGCTATTACCTCATTGGGCCGCACGTATATATAATCACGTGCGGCCCAATAAGGGCGCCGAGAGCAGTGCGCGCGCGGCGACACAAGCCTTCGGCTGGTTTCAGAGTCACGCTGACCGCCCGAGCGGGTGGGAAGTGGGTCTCGTAAGACCGTGTTTGTGCTGTAATTAGTGCGGCTGGTAAGCGCGGTGAGATTTTCACTATGAAACGGTACAAGGCAACACGTAGCTCGTAGCCCGCGTCGCTTACCACACGCGCTGGTGTAAGCGTGACTTTATTTCACGACGTAGAGTTAAAATATTGATTAGATGATTTGATGACGATATGATATGAAAGCGCCTTTTACCGATAGTTCAACTACCTATGACATTATGTTTTTCTATTGGTGTGCCCTGATTCCATGCTTAGATACATTTCGTGACAATTTAAAAATGTCGTCATGAATAAATATTTAGTCCGCGTAATGGTGGAGGTTATAAATTTGTTGATTCTAATTTCAGTAATAACAAGACAAGCGCATAAGCTAATATTTGAATTTATTTTTTATATAGCGTGCCAAAGATTAGTGAGTATTTCTACGTGGAATGTGGATAAATAATCCTAGTATTAGGTACTAACCTGCTCAACATATCACAAACAATTAAATATACAAACGCACATCTTTATGCAATAATTTATTTATATTTTAAATTAACTAGCTTCTGCCGGCGGCGTCACGTGGTACTTCAAAGAAACATAGCTTAGTGTTATTCTAATGTATAAGCTATACTGTTGTAAAGTATTATTGAAATCCATAGATGCAATACTTTCTGCTTGAAAGAGTAACAAACATCGACGCATCCATCCATCCACACAAACTTTCGCGTTTATAATACTTATTAGTAAGTTATGATAATAATGTATACTTACTAGTATTTTTTCATCGATTGGATGTCACTCAGCAAAGAGCGTCAACAATTGTCAAAAGTGTTAAATATGTTTAAAACTGAATATATTCGTAGAAAGTACGATGCAAAGGAGTATTGACACCTGCCACGGAAATAATCTTATGTGAAACGGACTATAACAATATGAATCTACCAGCTGTAAGCTAAATAAGGAGGCAGGTCACGATCGTGTTAGTTGTTAATATAATGATAGATATTATGTCAATGAAATCAAATGTTTCAGTCGGAACTTTTTGGGTATTACATTATTTTAATTTTATTATAGGTAAGTACACATTAATATAAGATACTAAATTGATTATCTGTTTGATTTTGTCATAATTATCATAATAAAAAGTTGATAATTCTGGCTGAAAAAGACAGAAAATACCACGTATAATTCACTAGGTAGTTTATGGCGTGAAAACAATGTTATTGATTTATTTGCGATGATTTAACATATCTCCTTAATTATTTATGAACGATATGTGCGAACCTTTTGAAATAACGCAAACAAGTTAGGAAGTATGTATATTAAGGCAAAGAGCATAATATAAAGTACATATTTCAGTTAAGACATGATATCGTAAGTTTAAGAAGATGTCATCTCATTTAATGTTACGTGTGACGTACGTAATGACGTATGTACACGTTATTATGAACTTTAAAGTTATGTGATTGCATTGTTGGTTCATTGCTGTTTCCCAAGTAGCGGTTAACGTGTTACATCGATAGTAAAACAATAAAAAAGAAGAGAAAATGAATAAAAATAATAAAAACACCCGCTTAAAAAGGCTATATTATTATATTATACCTATTTTTTTTTTTTCAACTATCTGCCTAAAAAATTGTGCAGGCGATGAGCTAGCTACTGTCACTACTTTTCACAATATACCATTTAACCCAGCCCAGTTTTATTTGTGACTGAATGTGATTAAAGGTGCTCGCTGCCCCTTTAACTATGTCTACTCTTTCGGGGATTACGGACGTGATGTTTTTACGTATCTGTATAAATAAAATCAAATCTGTAACGTTTTTTAATCTTTCCAAATTTTATTTATAAAAATAACAATTTATTTAATTGGAGTGGCCAAAAATGCTTACGGTTGGCAGCCCCGATTTCCTGCGTCTCGCCTATAACGTAGAAGGGGTAAAGTGGTTGTGGTCAAAATGTATAAGTGCCAGTGATAAATTGGCTGCGCTCAACGTAACGGATCGCGGTATAAACCGCATAAACCAATAAATCGTCTACTCATCCAGGCCAAAGTGCCGGTGACATAATATAATTATCACCAGCTTTGACAAGTTCTAATGTAATTTTACGCTATGTTGTAGGTTTTATAGAGTATAATGAGGTATTGACTTCATTATACCCTATAAAACCTACAACATAGCGTAAAATTACATTAAACACGAGACAATTCTCGTTACCGTATATAATTATTAGCCTTATCTATACATAATAATAAATCAGTAGAAAATTGGTTTCTGTAGGTACATTAAATAAATTCATCAAAAAAAGGGTATTTACGATCAGATAGGAGTAATAAAACAAAAAAAGTACTTAGATTTTATTATTTTTGTCTGTATGTATTTAATTCTGTGTTCACTAATCTACAAAACTACGCAACGGATTTTATTGCAGGTTTCACAAATAGTTAAAACATATTATTTTATTAAAATTTTATATCAGCAAAAAAAATCGTCTTTTTAAGATTTTAAGGTGTTAAACGCTTGTTTAAATATTATTATATTAGTAAGTTATGATATATATACTAGTATTTTGTCATCGCTTGGATGATATCACTCTGCAAAGAGCGTGAACAATTGTCAAAAGTGAACACTTATAATCGTCTAGATTTATTAAATAATATTATAATTAATATATTTAAGGTGTTAAACGCTTGTTCCAATATGCATAGCAATATGTGACTTCCAGTGACATTTGATCTTTTGAACAGGCGTAGCGTTAGAAATCTATCTATACTTATATTAAAAGCAAGACATGTGTCGCAACCTTCCTAAAATCACTGGCAATTAGTCTCATTAAAATCTGATCAGTGTAATAAGTTATCGCAATCATTAAATCATAATTCTGAATTTATAAAAATAATATTGGCATAAATGCATAGGCAAATGTCGCTGACTTAATTGGAGTACTAACACATAATATTATAAAGTTTGTATGGAAATTACGTCATTTTTAAAGCTAGCAGCTTGAACTTATTTTTTAGGCTTTTGATGAAATATAAATAAATACAAAATTCAACATTTAAAAAAAAACTTTATCCGAAAGGGGTTAAAAATAGGAGATGAAAGATTTTGGTGTGATGACGTCGGCCAAAAAAAAGAAAATCAAAAATGCTGCCAAAAGTCACTAGTCCACGCGGACTAAGTCGCGGGCACAGCTAGTCTTATAATAAATGGAGGAGGTTCTCAATTTGACAGATTTTTTTTAAAGATATAATTATAGTTTAAGAGGATAATAGTGGCTGGCCACTATTACTATTACTATTACTCTTAAACTATAACTATATCTTTAAAAAAAATCAGTCGAATTGAGAACCTCTTCGTTTTTTTTGAAGTCGGTTAAAAATAAGACAAAATTGTGGACAACAGATACGGGCTATATGCACTAGAGTTAGAAAATATACATTAAAGGATCTCACTAGCACAAACTTATAGGTACCTACCTACTTTTTGATTTTTACTTCATAATTTAGTTCAATGTACCTACGCGTTTATTTTGAAGAATGTTTCAGTATGATGTATTCAATGTATGAGTAGCCCCAGTCATTAATTTATCGTTGTTTTTGTCTGTTTTTACATGTTGTTCAAAACATATTGTTTATTAGTAAGAAATATTTGCCAGAATTTCCAAAACTCCGTCGTACACACAATACGCGTATTCTACTACGACGCTTTCCCTAAATAATACTCTTAGCATAATAGCGGCGCATCACACTTTATCAAATACGCGTTCACGGCGATCAACCAGCCTTTACTATGGTGGCCCCACATAAAATTAGGCAAACGACCCCCTACCTGTTACTGCGAATGCAGACATAATAAAACCGAGGCCTAATGTTTTATGTCCCCTGTAAAAGTAAAAGTTTGGGGCAAAGAGCTCGGGCCTCTACCGAGCTCGTTCGTCGTAATAACGCTGTTCAAGTATGGTTCGTGTAGTCGGCCTTCATCTAACGGAATTACGTATGCGTATAAGTTCATTAGGGCGTTATATTGTGTGCCTGATTTTTCTTGGGCAACAACTAGTCCAAGTTAGTCGGGAATGAAAATCTGTTAATATATATGGAAAAAAAAATTGTGTATTGAACTAAAAAATATAGCGCGTACCGAACACAATTGGATGTCCATCCAGCACGATGCGACACTCACTGGACTCGTATTCTCTCGGCTCTGCAGTTGCGCGATGCAACAAATGTTACAGCGTCGGATCTATACCGTTGCAGATCATTCGATTAAATACATACACCAGTAGGTAATTAAATATACTACACATAAATACAGCAATACTCTTTCTCTATGTTACTAATGGAATCTGATTTGATCTGATCTGATAGTCTGAATTATGAATTTTTAGGCTAAAATTAAAAAATATGCAGCCGAAAGATTTAATATCACGTAGGTAGTATACAAGCGTATAGTTAGTTAGCTTTTTATCAACCAGATTCCGTAGCCTATAGGCGCTTTAAACACTCGCACGTTGCCTACCTACTAGCTATTGCTACTACTAGCTATTGATAAGGATTCATCTCGTCGGCATAAAGGATACGACCACAAAATAAGCAGTGGTACCCCTCGTTGGCATTGCAAATCCTCAAGATTCGGGCTTCAGCCCTCTCAGTTACCGAACAAAATGCAGCAGCTTAAAAGACGCTTACGCCGGTTATCGCGTATAAATCTTGTCTTTGAGAGAAAAGCGGAATACGTACCTAATAAATTGACACAAAACTACTGGCGGGAACTGCGATCGCAAGTGTCAATTGAATTAAATAATGGCTGCAATCGAGCGCAACGGTGGGCGGCGGGCGTGCGGCCCGAAGTTCGGTCGCTCCCATTTAAGGCTCTCGCTTTTTGCGCTTGAACGTTACAATAAGTGCTCGTTTGCACATATCAGTGACATTACATAATTTTAGCCGTTATTTACACCGTTACAAAAAACAGCTACATTACGGTATTTTAAGTAAATTTGAGTCATTTCGAAAACATCCATAAAGCCCGTTATCCACCGCCAAAGAGGAATGAACTTGGGATTCGTGTACATAAATAAAGTAGGATTGCTTTTCCACCGAGAAAGAAATTGGGAGTATTGATATCCATCGTCAAAGAGAAATGAGCGAGAAAAGAGCTGAGCGAGATAAACTAAAAATGAGAAATGAAAAATGAATTTTGATTTCCACAGCGTGCGAGCTCAGTTAAAGTTTATGACTGGTTAGGAACGGTCACGCGAGTCATTTTTAAACTAATTGGCGAGACTGCGATGCAGCGGACACATTTTTGCTTTTTCTTTATTTTCGTTCACCTCTTGCTCGGTGGAAAGACTACTATGTGAAAATTCGATTGCGAGTTGAAAGGACTCATTAATGAGTTCACTCCGTTCTTTAGAAATGAGCGAGCTAATTTTTCCTCTTTAAACCCCTCTTATCATTTTCGCTTTGTTGGTGGAAACAGGTGTATACATTTTTGTATTGCTAGGTAAACGGTCGCTCCGCTCACGGTGGTAAACCCGCATCAGATCTACCAAACTGCTATTACTGACAACAGTAGGTGAATTGAATTAAATAATAAAATAAATAAAGGTTGAGAGATCTGTAGTGTGGTAAAAAGATATTTTGGATTGGATTTATTACTATTATAGACCTCAATTTAATCCGAGAACGAGGCTACACGAAGCTCAGCGGGTCAGCTAGTACTATATTTATTGTGCTCCTTGAACTAAGTATGGGTATGCCATGTTGGTCTTAAAAATCGTAGCAAACATTCATAATATTATATACTTATGTGTACAAGACAAGTAATAGAACAGTAGTTATATAAAAAATAACCCAATAATATCAGTTGCACGATAACTGACTCTTAACTAGTATTAGTAAAACTGAATCACGACTGTCATAAACAATGAAGAATGGCTAAATCGAATAATGATAAATCAAACCTCGTCAAAGTAACTCGCCTCGGTAATTCAGCATTAGATTTGTGTTGGCAACGAAAACCCGACGAGGAATTAGTTAGTTAAAATCAACATTTGTGCAGTGAACAAACTATTATCGTTACGCGTAACCAATTACCAACAATTGAGTAGTAGCGACTGTTATGCCCTCGGGTAAATAACAAACTGTATCTTGCTATAAACATTGCAAGTAGTTCACAACAAACAATAAAATTTTAATATCTTACTAAGTACCTATTTAATAAAAAGCGGAATTTCAACACGCTTAGTGACTTTTAGTTGTTAATCCTGTTACCAGGTTAGCTAGAAAGAGTAAATTAGTTTACGCTTGCACATCTACTAGTTCAATTAGTAATTATAAAATACTTAACCACGCCTACACAAGTTGATGTTTGAACAATTTTCCTTTGTGGCTCGTTTTTGCCCTGTGGTTCCCAACGGTGGTTTTGACCCATCAACTCGGGAAGTACTTTTTAAAAGTATTTTCCCTATTTCCATTAACCACAGACAAGGATAAGCTAGATTTAGATACGCCTATGATTTTTTTAAGTTAATTGTTCGCAAAAAGTATAAAATCAAAAATGGCGGCGATGGTGTTCGCAACCTGTCACGTCACGTTTCCTGTGGGGGCGAGAAGTGGACCGCAGAGACCCGGTTTGCTAAGTTGAACGTTAGAGGAGGCATGGATAGAAAAATAGATGAAGTATGTCAGATGATGGATGAGAGACACCTGGACGTGTTATGTATGACCGAGACAAAGCGGAAAGGATGTAGTATCACAAAACAGGGTCAAAGAGATGACTAAATGTGATGTTTTGATTGGAGGTGAAAAAGTACAACAAGTGAATGAATTGTATATCTGGGAACAAAGTTTACAAGAGGTGGAAAGTGTGAGAGTGATATTGAGAGGAGAGTGAATGCGGGCAACATGGTGAATGGTGCGCTGCATTCCTTTATGAACAGTCGGAAAGTGTCTGAGAAAGCACGTCTGGCAGTTCATACAGGAGTGTTGGTTCCCACACTTATGTATGGAAGTGAATGCTGGGTGTGGCAGAAGAAGCACGAGTGTAGAATAAATGCAGTAGAGATGAGAGCACTCAGAAGTATGTTAGGAGTGAAACTGACTGATAGAATAAGAAACGAAGAAATAAGAGAACGATGTGGAGTGAAAGAAGATGTAGTGACTAAGATTGAAAAAGGCATGCTTGGATGGTTTGGGCATGTTAAGAGAATGGATGAAAGAAGATTGACGAAAGAGATATATAAGGCAAGTGTAAATGGAGCCGTTGGGAGGGGAAGACCTAGTCGGATTTTCCATGATCAGATTGGTAATGTATTAACAAAAGGTCAGGTAAACAGCACCCTTAACCGACGAGCGTGTATGAAAAGACTTATGAATGAACTTATGAAGAAGCGAAAGGTATATGTCAGAATCGTAGCAAATGGAAGTGACATTATGTATGTATGTATGTAAAAAAATATCGGACGATGTCCCCGCCAACAATATACTATACTATTTACCCTCTCAATACGTGAAAATCTATAAAAACTGAGCAAGTCTCGTTATAATTCGAGTCTCTTACTTAGAGCAAAGTTCGTACGGCGGCGTATCTACCAGCTACCTTGGTTATTGGTTGGTGTGACACGGAGAAATATTAAGCGTTGTCAGCAAGTTATGAATGTAGATGCGAGGTGAACCGAACATTGTATTATTTTCTAATTTTAGTTTCTTTTAGATTACCTTTCAATATAAAATGTTTGCCGAACACTTTTTAGAGAGTCATCAGCCCATAGTGTAAGGTAGTTTTGTTTCGGAAGGGTGCTTATGTCACGTCCATGTTGGCATTTTGTTACATGAGGATAACCAACAACCAATCTGATTCTGAATATAATATGTCGGGTGCACAAAACACTTTGTGCAAACACGATATTTATTCAAAATTCTAACAGACACGCTACAGTGATATCTAAATTCAAACACTGTAGGTAATGCATTTCGAGAAATAAATTCATACGACGGCCACCCTACCATAACAATGTATGTACTACAAAGAGAGAAAAATTACATTATTCTGACAGTAGCATGAACGATTTTATACATTTCATTATTCCACTTGGGGTAACTTAAATTTGTTTTAAACTTATGAATAGTCAGTAGATGCGGTGAACTCGTTGTTAGCTTACAGATAACAAAACGATTTGCTTTGCTAATTCAACGGATTATTATTAATTTATTGCATAGTTACCTTTGAACAAACCTTTACCATTAATTAATGTCCTAATGAAATCTTTTTCACGGTATGGAGTTGTACTCTGAATATTCCGATGGTATTCAAAAGGCAACAACTGTTTATTTGATCCAAAAATAGTAGTCTTACAAATGGATATGGGCGGGCGCTTGACATGTGAGGAGCATTGATTCAAATCCCAATACGTAATGATATACGTCTTCGTACATAACATGACGCCCGTAATCCCCGAAGGGGTAGGCAGAGTCAAAGGGGCATCACAGGCCCCTTTAGCCACCTTTAACCATAAAACTGGGCTGGGTTAGATGGAAAATTGAGAAAAAGTTGTGACAAGTGGCTAGCTCGTCGCCTACACAATCACATACCAACAACCCCATATACCATTAGTCGCCTTTGACGACATGCTAGGCAAGAAACACAGTTGGCACATTATTTTCTTAAGTCCCAGATCAACATGGGACAATGGAAAATTGGAAATATTATCCAGATGTTAGATGGAAAATTGTGATTATTATCCAGAATAAGTTGACGGCGAAAAATTTTGATAATAGTAATATTTGCAACAATTTTAAGGCAATTTGTATGCTTAAAGAGAGCAATTCAATATACTTATTAGTTGAAGATTGCAGAATTAGAGGTAAAAAAGTCGTAAATATCCTAAAATAGTTAAAAAAAAATTACATTATGTATAATTCTCAGTAAGCAAGAATGAAAGCAAATCTTCTGTTGGCACATAAGTAAGGTCCTGTGCTCAAAAGCAAGGAGTAGAAGCCGAGGCACATTAATATGCGTTATTGCGCTGTCGGACATGGTGGCACAACAATTAAGGCCTCCACGCCGTTCAAAGCAACTATTTGACTTAAGCCCATACATGTGGCATTTAGGGAACCTCAAGATTGCTTGAGGCCCTTGGGAATAAGTTTTCAATTATGTTTGCCTCGAAACTTCGGGCGTTTATAAATGTTCCCAGGAATAAATTACATGGACAATTTTGGAACGCTTTTCCAAAGGATTGGCTAATTATTCTAGATTTTATTTCAAAATAATATACTTTTAAGCTTGTGGTTCAGAAAAAAATACATGTTTAAGACTAGACCACAGAATTTTGGCAATGCATAAAGGTTAGGTAAGTATAAACGCACATTAATAAATCAACCTTTAAATGTAAACCAGATACTTATTTATTCTAGTAGAAAATATTGCGCTTTCTTGAAGTTGATTAAAATCATATTATCAACTGACAAAAGTATGATATTAATCTCTGTAGCCTTTTATGTTCTTAGAATACATTTAATTTTGAGGACACGTTAATGGCGCTACTTTTACAGAAATCTAAGTCTGATTTAATCTTTTGCAATTTGTTTAGTAGTCGTAAGTGATATGTAGTAAAATATGAATATAGAAAACGTAGATTATTCAATAGAACGGACACATTCACATATGTTTTTATACCATGTCTTTGAACGAACATTTTAATCGATGTTATGATTTATGAGTTATATAAGAATAATTGATAGTTACTATTTTGACTTCAGAAGTATATATTTTATCATAAAGAAAATATTTACTACTTTTGTACCATAAGCCGTTTTTGTAGAGCCTCCACAAAATTAGTGGTCGAAAAAAAATAATTATCGTAAATAAATACCTATCCTATTACTAGCAATTGCTTCCAAGTTGTCCAAATGCGAAGCTGGTTGTTCATTGCCTCTTAACTTTGAACGGTTTTAGGGCCAGGTGTACGTACAGTGAAACTAGGAATAAAGTACTCTAACATTGAACTTTAAGTAAAAGATTTAAGATCTAAAGGAGCAGATCCTAATTATTGGACGAATGGAAAATTTTCCGTTTGAATTGTTATTAACTTAACATTAGCCCGATCTATTCCTTTCTAATACCAAAAACGAATACCACTGGTATTTTACTATCAAATTCCTTGTCTATTTTGAACGAGTACCAAATTTTAAATATATAAATAAAGTACTTGATTTATTCTCAACGAATACCAAACCATAACTTTTGGTACAGTCTCTTAAGTTTTGTGGGTACTACTGTTTTGTGTTATAATGATTTTCAATCTATATCTATTTTACGATCATGAGTATAACGCTACAATAACACTGGTCAACAAAATTATGCTTTTTTTTTTGATTCTGTTACAAAAAAAAGCATAATTTTTTACTTTTTTTACTGATCAGTACCAGCAAATACAATTCTGTTATAAACATTTTCCCATCAGGTCACATTTTTAGGTTATTGAACTACAAACATAAAAAAGCTTGCAATTTTGAACGGTTTTTGTTATTTATTTAACAGCATAAATATTATTAAAACGTAAACATAATACATACGATCAATAGTCAGAATACTTTAAATTTCAATGTAGTTCGAATTAAGCTTCTACAATTATTATCGGCCAGTGTAATTAAACCTGGCCAGCACAGCACTGTGACAGTAAAATTATCAAAAATTAATTGGATATTTTTTATCTAGCCCTACTTGAGCTAAGGCATCATGCCTTAGCTCAAGTAGGGCTAGATAAAAATTAAGCAAGGTAAGCCTGAATTTTATTTTACTCCTTGATATAAAATAAAAAAAACAGAGTACTCTACAGTTTTTTATTATTATCATGTATGTTATAGTAAAATTTTATAATAGAGTTATAAATTAAAAATTAACTTTATTAAAAAAAATAACAGAATCGAGGTTTTGCGTAAGGTAGGTATATACCTACATACGCCCGTAACCACCGAAGAGGTCCAAGGAGTAACACGCTACTGAAACAACAATTAGCCAAAAATATAATAATATGTTTAATGTATATTAAATAGCTAGTGCCTATTATTTACTGACGCTTCACGAGTTTAATATGTTTGAGTAATGCTAATATAATAGGTACATTAGAATCATTTATTTGCAATGTTTTTGATTTTAACGTGATGTTTTTATCTCTCCGTGTAAGCTCTATGGCTTACTTCATAGCTGGTCCGATCTTACACCTGTCATATGAATAATGTATTGACGATTAATATTAAAAAGCGCAGAATTTACTTTGAAAAGTAAAACCAATTAGGATGCATAATGACGCCAATAATGTCTAAATCTTAAAACATCTTGATACTGCTAGGACCTGGGAGTATATTGTTGATTAAAATTTAACGTTCATCTTATCCATTAAATAATAAAAAAATGTCTTATATTTTTATTTAAAAACGCCAAATCTTTCCAAAAATTGTAAACCGAGGTTCTATTTCATTTATTAGTCCATACTTTGCTACAGCACTGCTGTGTATTAAAGCGACTTCAATACGATGTAGGTTAGGTACACAGTTTTCTAATAACTATAACATATTTAAAAACTACTATGTACTACATCTAATGTAGCATGTAGTTCAGTTTTTTTTTTTTTCATTTTTCCTACAAAATCATTCATTTGTAAATTCCTTTTTGTTATATAAATAAACATATATTTTTTGCTATATCTAAATAAAACTTGTATGAAATTCATCAAATAACCCGAAGCCCGGTAACGTCAATAAGAATAAGGACCTTAGGACGGGTGAACAAAAATGCACCGCTTGTAAAATGAAATGTAATTTAATTTTGTTGCTTTAATTGGAGCAATCAACGTTATTTTAGCTGGCCTCAGTTTCTCGCTGTGGCGTTTTTAAATGAATACAGAAGCTTATTTAACAGTTCGTTGGCACCGTTGCTGCGAACTCATTCATGAAATGCGATTTAAGACTGAAAAAGACGGACAGGTAATTCGTGTTAATTAATGTTGCAATTTTTCGTTGAACAATACGAGTATACGCTTAGAACTATGAATTGGTTGAAAACCAAGTGTCAACTGTGAAAGTGTCAACCTGTTCTGTTAAACACCCTCTATGAACATTTTGAGCGTTTTTATATCATGAACGAGCAGAAAATTGTTTCATCGGTCATACCTTTGATGTGCATTAAAAGGGAGTCTTTTCATTTTTTCTGTTTTTACTGTACATAAAGGTAGATTGCGGTTGAAGAGATCCACGGATACGAGTGGATACACTATAGAAAGATGGAGAGAGACACGTACGTATATACGAATTGACTGACTGGCTCATATTGTTATTATTTATAAACATCAAAATGATCGTTTTTCCTGGTTACTTTGTATTTTTGCTTGTATATATATACGTACATAAATACTATATTCACATGTATGACGTGATTGCCGAATACGTATAAAATGTTAAGTCAGTTGACATATGAGAATTCATATTACATGGAATAGTTGAAATGAATTAAATTGTTTCAGATTTTTTTGGGAGTTATTACAAAAACAAATCGCCATGTAGGTAATTCGAAAAAAAAAAACAACAAAAATCAAGTGCTGGTACACCTGAAGCCATTTTTAAAAGACAGAACGTAAGCTTTTATTGGTCTCAATAAACTTGCTAGCCGCTTACAGTGCCCGGAGCGGCTCAATGGGCCGGCGGAGCGGAGCGAACACTAAAGAGGCTTATTTCGCAGTCTACCTGCACTCAGCGTCTTCGGGTTGTATTTGAGCCATTTTATTGCCGTTCTCAACAAGTGCACTTCTTGATTTATATTGACAATGGATTTTCTATAGCCTCTAGTTTGAAATATAAGACAGTTTAAATTATAACAACATTAGCTACGTCGTCCATATCCAATTTTATTTCGAACATAATGTTTGAAATAAATAGATAACACCTGACTTATCGCTAACTTTAACAAACACATACACACGATGTACTCGTATACTCTTCATAATTCTTCGTTATCAAAGCTGTTGCATTGTACAAAACAACATCATTCTGAAGCATACATAACCTCGAAATGGACACTTTACAACATCAGCATTAACAACGAAGAATGCTTATCTATATGGCATTATCACAATACCCCTTGGCGTCAACACATGTGAACCCTTTACTAAACAGAGCGCCCACTTCTCGCCGAAGGGCCCAGTGTGTCCCCGTCAACGTGTCAATAACAAACATATCAAGACCCGGACGTCCACAAACGGACAACATGTGCCCGCACGTCTGCCCGCGCCTGCGGCTGTCCCGGCCTGTCCCGGCCTGTCCCGCGCTGTCCCGTCCCGTCCGGCCGCGTCCTCAGACCCGCGCCATGGGACACTGACACACGGAAATTACACTGCCCACGACGTCGCCGTTGTATTGAAAGGATATTTTACGAGAGTTCCAAAGGGGAATTGTTTGTACGACGTCTAAATAGTTTCAACCAGTTCCTGATCTTGTGTCTGGTTGTCTTAAGATGTCTATTATATCAGACTTAATTTATTATTAGCATAATATACTTAAATTACAGTCACACTTGTAAACTTTATTACATTGCTGAATGGTACTTTTAATTTAATGTTTCTGTTTCACACCTGAGCACACTTTGATCAAATTCTTAGAACATGACAGGTCGAATGTTATGTCAATATACGACTTGCCCAAGAAAATTTATTTTATTAAGAAAGAAAGACGGCCTTTAAAATAAATCCTTGTGGTATTAGTACTAGTGGTAGTTATAAAAATTGATTAAACAACATATTATTTTACCAACAATTAATGATAAGATCATGTGAAAATGTCATCACGTCGTATAACATCGACGCACCACATCTTTGCCAATGCTTTTAAAATAGAAAATTAAAAAACACACTATTTTTATCTTATAATAAGATTGTAGTTAGTTCACATTACAAAATAAATAACGTTTGATCTATGATGCGAATATAATTATACACAATAAATGCAATAAAGTCAAAAAGAGTCTATGAATTTATGATACAAAAGTCCATATCATTGGTACGAAATTGGCATGGATTCGCGTAGGTCTTATTACTATAAAAGGGTTTTCATTCATCCCATATCGGAGGAGGGCGAAATACTCGTGAGTGGGCATTCGAAGGAAAGGTATTATTGTCCGATTGTAGTTACCCGCTACTTACAAAGCCTAAGTAGGTAATACATATTTGGGCCATACGTCTCTTCTTATAACGTACCTTGTTTGCATAGCCTGTGACTGATAATAAAATACATCATCGTCATCATCCATAAGTCTGCAAACTTAGAGTAGATTAAAGGGTCCTTATTTCAGACATAAATCTAATTGTTAAAAGTATGAGGTTTAGAGCCGATTTTTTAATGGCCAGATATGAATTAACCGACTGATAAAGTATAAAGTCACCAATTTGCGGATGTCATACGGTATTTTACTTAGGAAACAGGCAATGACATTTTACAATCATGCGGATTGTGATTTATTTGATTGTTATCTTTTATCTGGCTATTTAGAAAAATATATGCTCAAATTCTCATTATCAAAGTTTAGGTCTTATTCGTTGTAAAAGTTTCATTAGAAAAATGTAATTGGAGTAACTTTTTCCACGAGAAAGATAAAAGTTCGCTAACTTAGTGTAGGCACATTAAGCATTGCAAAACAAAAAAATAGAATCGAAGCTTAGAGCAGTGGTAGCTCAATGGTTAGGACACGCGCCTTATTACTGAGGGTCGCGGGTTCAAACCCGAGGACGTACCTCTGGATTTTTCAAATCTATGTACGTATTTATACTGATTACTCACCGGGAAGCCCCGTTATGTAATTGTAATGGATTTTTCTAAATAAACCACTTTTATTTATTTATATTTTTTTACCATCAGCTCGGTGATGAGCGAAAACATATGGTTTATGATCTAAGACGTTTATTTTCTCAAAAAGAATAACAATTCACTTACATGAAAATTTTTACATAAATAATAAATGCTCATATTACACATAAAAACAACCACAAATATACCAAATAAAGCAGGTAGATTCACATAAAACGGGCTCGACCGCTAGCAAAGTACCGTCTCACGTGTTCAGTTTTGCACGGATACTCGTGGAATTAAAGACACTAGAAGCGATATTGCAACATAATGTTAACCGACTATACTTTTTGCTTTGTATTTTCTATTAAAATAATGTCGCTAAATGCCACTAATCTATTATTTGTGCCAGTTGAAAATTCATGTTTGTAAATTAGGGCAGTCTATTTAATGGGGGCATCTATTTATTATTTATTTATATCTTAAAAGTACATAAAATCATTAGATTTAAAATAGTCCTAAGTCTAAAGTCCCATATTTATATATACATGCACTTTTGACTTTTAAATGTTGGCATAGATTTAGCTTCTCTAATGTCTTGTGGTAATTTATTAAAGATCATAGCATCAGCATTTATTATAAAACATCGTGACGAAACTTGCAAATTCAAACAACTTTGAACTTGTATGATGAAAAATTGGGTGGTTCCCTTATCTCAGGGTTACGAAGGTCAGACCGGCTGTCGCTATGTAATTACCAGACTCGCTCAATCTTGGATCATGGTCAAGCGGACCCCGGCTAAGTACGAGACTTAACGCTAGGAAGATGATAATTAAGACAAAGCTTAAATGTCTCTATATGTCTATTGTTTATTGTCTGTTTCCTGTTTTGTCATCGTATGTATTACCACTAAAGGTTCTTTATTTCTTCCTCTTCTTTCTAAATTAAATGTGTAGTTATTCATTCCGAAATATTTCCAACACTCGTGTAGCACAAATAATGATCAAAAAAACAGCTACATTTACAACTTATTAAAATTGCACGCAAAGCATTTTCAAATTGCCTCGCAAAGATGCAATATCTGTGTCTACATAACGCTCAGAATATTTTGCTATTATGCTCCAGAGCAAACTCCAAAGCTGGCCTGCGACGAAAGCTTAATCCTGGAACGCGTCGGCGACTCGGCGTCTGTACTTTTCTCACATGAGCAAATCTAATATCTGTTACATATGTGAATCTACGCTACGCCTTGTATGAAGTACGTGTGCGTTGTGCAGTTGCAAACAAAAGTAATAAAACCGGAATTTACCCTGTTAGCTGAACAAAATATATTCTGCCCTGTGCGGCTGAATTGTTTTAACTAGTTGTGTTATTGGTACGTGGTGCTGGGGCAACACTATCTGTACTTTTCAGTCTGAAGTTTAACTACAAACACACTTATACCGTGTTCCAATGAAATACTCAAACTAATTTGGGGACACTTAGAACTTTCATATTCTTGGGTCAGTAGGAAAATGAACAGACAAAACGTTTTATATTACCAGCATGTATACCAGCTTTTACCCGGGGCAATAAGTTCAAGGTTTCCTTTATTCGCGAAGCAGCCCTAATTATTATTATTTTTTAATTAAAAGGTGCCTTTGGTATTCCATGTAACATACATACAAAACATGCGCACGCACACATACACTCACAGTCGATGTTCCTAATTATGTTTATTTTGAGGTATATAAATATAGTTGTAGTTAAGGAAGAGTGGCTCCGTCTGACCCAGGTGCTATTCTGTACCTAAAAGAGGGAATCAACAACTGTTGCTCACATACCTAAAATAAATATACAATATTTTTTTTTGTAACACCAGCTGTGTTTCGGTGTAAGTATCATCAAAATAAGTTCAGCCGTAAAACGCTGAAATAAAAACTGTCAAAACTTGTTATTTTTTCATATAAGAACTGTAACCATTGTACTTTTCATCCGCATTTGAACTTAACAAAGAGACTGCAAACAGAAATATTTTTTCAGACATCGTCTACAAAATTCCCGTACATAGTCCACGTTCGGAAATTAATCATATTAGATACCTATTATTAGTAGAAACCATCCAAGTGTATGCTTTCAACAGAACTCGTTATTGCAAACTATAATTTTGTTCTTTGTTTCGTTCTGTGTTTCGTTCCGGCGTTATTTCGATTATGTAATCATTCACCTTTACCATACTACGACATAATTTCGTTTCTGAAAGTATTTTATAAGTCCTAGTTAGTAGTGTTTTTTTTTTCAGCTAGTAATTTTAATTTAATGACTTTTCAAATAACGCATCGAATCGTATACCATATATCAGTACGATAGCTTTACGGAACTGCCCACAAAAAATATTTAAGAGTAAATTTCTTAATACATTTTGAACTTATATTTATCTGTAACAGTAGAAGCCCTGTTACAACATTTATATTTGTTTAAGAGTGAATCATGAGCACTAAACTAGCTGAACAGATTAATATCAATTGATAACGTTCCAAAACAACGAAGCTTAGTCCGCGAGTCAAATAAATTCATTAATGACGTTGTTCCTACTCGCTGCTTAAATATGCTTATCACTTACAAGGGCATAGTAAATCAGGGTTTAATACCAATAAAGCATGTTCGTTTTCGTAATTGAATAGCCAGAAGCTGTCAATTGTACCCTTACTAAGACATTTCCCGAGTGTATCCCAAATTGGGTTACACGAAGCAACCGCTAAGTCGCGTTAGCACTACCACATAGCGCAGTTGTTAACGCCCGATTAACCTCAACGGAAGAGCCTAATAAACACCAAATACAATTACCGGTGATCTCTACCCTCTGGTCTAAGGCGCCTATCTACGACACCGATGGGTTCATGATTGACAGACAACATAATTCCAGCGGACGTGCCCTAAATTCAACTTGGGAAAAATGATTCCGCGCCTAAGAGTCCCGGTTGATCTCTTCAAGCTAGTCTGGATGAATGATGTGTCAATTATGCCAATAAAGGACAATACAAACTCTTTTTGATTTCAGTTTACGTTATCACTATAAAAGTGATCTATGTTTTGGGCACATGGTAAAAATTTAACGTTGATAGTATAAATATTTCTAAAATAGAAACATTAATATACATTATATGATAATAGAACACAAATGTTTCATAAATTAAAAACGTTATACAGCAATAATAGAGAATAACCAAGGAAGGTTTAAAATGTTCAAGCTACAACCCTATTTGGATAAATGAATGCTGGATTTAATATGTATATCTCTGAATCATTGGTCATACAGACGAACTTTAATATGCCACTCTACGGTAATCATTTATAGTACAAAATTGAAAATGCACAATTCATCTAATTTAACTGCTCATTCTGCTGCGGTTAATAATTGGATTTCAATTTTCAATAAACTAAAATCAACCCTTTATATCGGACAAATATTGGCCATAAACTAATTGAGATAACATAAATACAATATTAACACGTGAAACAAATAGTTTGTGCCCTGTTTAACGTAAATTATGCGGCTGTAAAGTATGCGATTTAACACAGTTATATATATATATATATATATATATATATATAACTGTGTATGTATATATATATGTTCTAGTCCGCGCTTACACAAGCTTATTATTTATGTGAACGTCAAATCTCGTAGAAAATAAAACAGTATCAGTCGAGAATGAGCTCATACGCGCGTATTAAATGCTAATATAATCTGTATCCGCCTTATAAGAAAGTTCGTACGTTACTTAGGCAAATACAATATCAGATGTACCAACTACTTACAAAAATAAAGGCACATCTCTATAATGCAACAAAGAAAATAAGAAATGAGATTATATTTCTTATTTTACAGAATTCACACAACTGTCCGCTAATGTAGATGGAACAAAAAACAATTCTAAGAAAAAACGCTTTTTCCTACTACATCTCCAGAATCTATTTACTTTGTGATATGATATTTACTTTATGAGTGTTGTTTCGGTCAACAGGAAATGGGAGTCCATATGTTCATTTTCTAAAGTTCATTTTCTAAAGTACTTTTAATAAGTAAGCAAATGTACTTTCTTTCCTGGTCGCGTATTTTAACATCATAGATAGTTCTTAGGTGTTATAACGGTTTTCAAATACAAGTAGGTATATGTACGTAAATATCTTATAAACAGCATCATCAACAGCATATAAATAACATCTTTCTATTATTTTGATTTTAAACTTTAATCTTCTAAAACGTACGCTGAAAAATCCAGCAGTAAAATTTAATTCCACTATTACATATACAAACGGGCAATCACATCCAATCAAACTAACTTGTCGTCCAATACATACAAATAATACCTACTTACGTAAGAAGAGGGCGTGTAACAAACGTCTCGTTCCGATCTGAGTTGTTTGAACAGAGCAGAACTTCCAAGAGTCCACTGGAAACAATCGGAAAAAGTTTCAGCGCCGAAGATGGCGAGCTCCGAGTGTCAACAGAGGCGCTCCACAAGATACGAGTTCGAGTTGGGGATGTGATTAGCAATCTTCGGAGCTGTTGCAGTTCGCTACATAGAATTAAAAGGATATTTACAGAGACAGAAAGTTGATCAGTTCGAACTGTAAGTGCGAGTAGGTAAATTATGCATTATCACGAACACGGTGACTTACATTGATATTGCTGGCTGTAAACAAGGTGATACTTTAAATTCAATATGTTCACCGAAGTTCATTATATTTTTAATTTTATTTGTAATTCTCATAAAAGCTCTTATAAATCGTCCATGTACATATTGTAGAGAAAATACATTATATGACCGGAGAAAAAATGGTAAGAAACTCAACTCTTACTCTTTTCAAACAACTTCAACAAAAGAGAAGGTTCCCGATTGACAATGCGAACGTTAGCAAGACCAAATTTATCTTATTAAGGATTACCAACAAAATAGCACCAAAAGAAATACCCGTACCCCACTGAAACTTCACTCTTGTCATCAAAATGTATATTTTATTTTATTTGGGATAACAAACACTTTACACAATCAACGTAAATTTATGAATATACATAGGTATAACAATTTTGGTTAGTTTATTGTGAAACCTACACCGCTATCTACAGGTTAATTCAAGTCGTATTACTGGACAAGAAAAAAAAACATAAAAGTTAATTAATTTAATTCGATAAAAAGTTCTAGAGCAGTTAAATCGACTTTTTTATTTATTTTATTTTGAATCCAGATTAAAATGTAAATTATTTTAAACTATGACTATTTTTTATACTAATACTGGTATTCTCACGTAAATATTATGCAGATATGTCTTCAGCGCACGCGATTGGAAGACTCGGAATCAACCAAATAAGGATGTTTTGTTTTTGTTTGTGTCGTATGGGACACTTCTTTGTGGTGACGGTTTGAATTTTTTTTTTCATTTGAAAATCTTTAGTAAAAGACTCGGAATCATCCAAATAAAGATACTTTGTTTTTGTTTGTATCTAGGGGACACTTCTTTGTTGTCACTGGGTTCGGAACATTTTTTCGGTTGAAATGTACGCTTATGAAATATCTTTTGTAAAATATCATAACTGGATGACAAGAAGCCGGCCATATCGATTAATGATGTGACGTGAATAGTAGTGTCAATCTCTCTAAGTAAACTTGACGATTCCCGCAGTATGCAATTCCTACGATATTTTTTCTAAATCTAAATTAAAATTAGTAATATATTTAAGAAAAAAAATAATAAATTGTTTATACACTTTTCTAAGATGTAGGTACTCTGTGATAAGTGTTTTTTTTTCTTAAAACCTGAGATTGGCAGATTGCCAACTTAACCATAGAAAAAAGGATACCGGCCAATCTGTACATAACCTTAAGAGTTGAAGTTGAAGTTCTTTTCTTAATCTAATAAAATTATATTGTACATTTTTGAGTTATAAATTAGTTACAGTGATTTACTCTGTTTGAATTACACACAGAATGCCATAATGATTTACTTTGTTTGGATTACACATATCATGCCGAAAATTGTAAGTATTTCATAAAATGAATATTTTTTATTGGTCTTTCATCATTGTTTTGTTTGATGATACTTAAATTATTTAAACTAAACTAACTAAACTTCACGACTTCACGCCTCTTCCCTAGCGGGGTAGGCAGAGAGAATCGAGATATACCTATAAAAATACTAGGTCGCCAACTTGGTTACTCGTGGGTGTAGCAGATCATAAGGCCTCGTTCAGGGAGACGCGGGGCGTTAGGCGGCGCGGTGCGCGGCGCGTCTTGCGGGGCGTCAAGCGTTTTCTCCGTTCATGGACAGGCGGCGCGTGACGTGGTCCGCCATATTTCACGCTCCAAAACAAACATATGGTAACTAGTGTATTCGTTCATGAACGAGCGCGGCGCAGCGCCTGCCGCGTCGCCCGTCTCTTCAATCGCGACAGATGAACGTCCGCTTCTCCGTGAACGCTCAATACATCTACCAGATGTTTATGTTTTCGGCAACCCGCGCCGCGCACCGCGCCGCTAGACGCCCCGCGTCTCCCTGAACGAGGCCTTATTGTCTGCTACAACCACGAGTAACCAAGTTGGCGACCTAGTATTTTTATAGGTATATCTCGATTCTTTCTGTCTACCCCGCTAGGGAAGTGGCGTGAAGTTTAGTTAGTTTAGTTTAAATGATGTAGGTAACATCAAACAAAACAATGATGAAAGACCAATGAAAAACATTCATTTTATGAAATACTTACAATTTTCGGCATGATATGTGTAATCCAAACATCCAATCCGCGTACCGCGCCGCCTGACGCCCCGCGTCTCCCTGAACGAGCCCTTATACGTCTAAATGATCCTCATGAATAACTCATGAATAACCGTATGTAAACATTTATTCTAACAAGCCTACACGGCGTAGAACTTTTATCAAATAATATCTAGTATTAGGTTGGAATTATTTATTTTTTCTTATTTGTCCATAAATCTACTTTCTCTATTTATCCAACATTATACCAATGCAAAAAGCGCATTGATCCGTCCCTCCGTTGCAACGCGAAAGAAAGACAAGCAAATACATGTCATCACGCCCGTAATCCCCGAAGAGGTAGGCAGAGTCCAAGGTCTTGAACTACATTTAGCCATAATAAAATTTGGGGTAAAATACTAACAAATAACTAGCTCGTCGTCAACATAATCACAAACCCTATTGGGTTAACTAGCGTGAATACACTATAAGCCACCTTTTCCGATATGCTAGGCACATTTTCTTTAAATTCCAGATCAACATGGAATATAAACACTAGAGTTAATTTACAAATATTATTTGCTCGTGAACGAAGGAAAATATTGAGGGGAAACTCACGCATCTGTATATCGTTGACTGTTTTATCTTACATATGAAATGGAAAAGACAATGGCATATCACCCCATTAAACTGCCAACAGTGTCGTTGGATATGTGGCGTTCTACATAATAATCAGTAATGGCCCACAACAGCATACAAAGAATATGATAAACTCAAAGTATCATGAATACAAAAGTACCATGAATTCAGGTACACCGATTTAAATATGAGTAATATACAAAGAACCATTACTTTTTGTAAATAAATTCTGATATACTAATAAATTTGTTACTAGATGTCATCATCATCTTTCTTTTGTTTTGTCCCGTTTTTGTTTCTCGTGAATCTTGAAATTAGCGAGTCTGGTTATTGGTGACATGCTTGAACAAGTTAAACTGTGACCATGATTCTGTATCAAGCGAACACATTAATCATCTTAATGTGACTGTCAAACAAAGAGAAGGGTAAGAAATTTTACTCAATAATGACTATTCCAAAGTGTGAATCTCCTTTAAGGAACAGAACGAGTCAAACCATTCTAATAATAACCAATATAATTAGTCTAAAAAATGAAACTACATCAAGCTGACTCAATTACTGAAATAAATATAGCACTTAGCCATTTCGGTAAGTATTTCTGAAGTCAAAAACCGCTACAAAGAGCCCCGCGGATAAAAGTGTATTTTATTCTGTAATATTTTGTACCTATGCTTTTACGCCTACGTTACTTATTATAGTTTATGTACGTAAATATACGTTAAACCTATGAAGCTCTAGTAATTTTATACAATCACAGCCTGTATATTTTCAGAAGAGCGGTGGTAGCTCAATGGTAAGGACACGCGCTTCTTAACCGAGGAGTGCGGGTTCAAACCCGGGCACGTACCTCTGGATTTTTCAAGTCTATGTACGTATTTATACCACTAGCTCGACGGTGAGGGAAAACATCGTGATGAAACCTGCAAATTCAAACAACTTTGGATTTGTAACCATGATCCAAAAGTTGTCTGGTTCCCCTATCTTAGGGTTACGAAGGTCAGATCGGCAGTCGCTTCAATGTAATTACCAGACTCGCTAAATCCTGGATCATGGTCTAAGCGGACCCCGTCTAAGCACGGGACATAACGCTAGGATGATGATGATGATGACAGCCTGTATATTTTCAACTGACACCGTTTAAATCATGAAACTTTTCTGTATGAAATTTTATTTAAATGTAAGTAGTGCTAGTACATACATACATACATAACATCACGCCCATGATCCCCGAAGGGGTAGGCAGAGTCAAAGGGGCAGCATGCTCCTTCAACCACGTTCAGCCGAAAATAAAGCTTGGCTGGGTTAGATGGAAAATTGTGAAAAAACCGTGACAAGCGGCTAACCTGTCGCCTACACAATCACACATCCAAAATCCGATATACCATTAGTCGCCTTTTACGACATGCTAGGCAAGAACCACAGTTGGCATATTCTTTTTAAGTCCCAGGCCAACATGGGATAGTGGGCTGGGTTGGATGAAATAGTTAGATAAGTTCGTTGAAACATGCCATCACGCGATACCCTTAGATGTGAGTAGAGTTCAAAATGCAATAAGCTCCATAAACCACATAATATAGCCGATAATAACATTTATGTAAATTGAGATTAGAAATTCAACTAGTACCGGCGTGAAGTTTAGTTAGTTATAGATCAGAAATTATGAAAAACTGTTATGAAAAGTACCTAACTCTTTGTCTACATAATCGCAAACACAATGTCCAATACACCAGTAGTCACCTTTTAAGACATGTTAGACATAGAAGACATTTGGTAGAGAATATTGAGTCGTAAACTACAAATAAACCCTTCCACTTTGAATTAATACGTGTAAAAGTTTACGTGTGTGTGCTTCGTTTTTATTACATTATCTATACTTATAATAAATCTGTAGAGAGGTCAATTCTGTACATGAAATATATTTTCAAAATAACTATCAGGGGGTAATTAGTGATCGATACTGATGCCAAAAATGCAATCAGTAAAATTTTTGTCTGTCTGTCTGTCTGTCTGTCTGTCTGTATGTTCCTTATAGAAACAAAAACTACTCGACGGATTTTAACGAAACTTGGTACAATTATTCTTCATACTCCTGGGCAGGTTATAGTATACTTTTCATCACGCTACAATCAATAGGAGCAGAGTAGTAGTGCAGGGAAATGTTGGGAAAACGGGAGAAGTTACTCCATTTTTTAAGCTTCCGTCGCGTGTGCAGCCTTAATGGTTAAAGTTACATAGAAATCATGTATGACGGAAATAGTCTTAAAAAAATTAACCATAAACGCGGGTGATACCGCTGGCACAGCTAATAAGTAATAAAAAGCCGATTTTAGAATAACTTATTTAAATTTGTAATTTGTATTTTTAGCTTTAATCTCACAATTTTTTTTTACGAAGTTCCTTCTAAATCTTCCGCCTAGTGTAATTTCTACCAATCTATATGAATACAGGAATATGTAGAGGCTTTATATGTATGTACGTTATGTATTACATTATTAATTGTATGCTCTAGGAAATGTATAAAGATATGAAAAAAAAAACACCAACGAACGACTAGATACAATAATTGAAAATAGGCTGTCACATTGAATAGAAAATATAAGAATACTGAAGCTTGGCGCAGCTATAAAATTCCAAACTGACATTAGCGTGAAAAACCTGGCTTACTCGAACGCTCTGTCTTATACCAGTGGATGCTTCATAAAGAATTAGGTACATTTAGCTGAATAATAAGCCGGTGCCGGGAGACGCAACAGGTGTCCGCTTTGTAGCGAGATGTAAGTCAGCAGACGAGTACCGGTCCCGAGCAACTTATAGCTAGTTAATGGGCGTTGCTTAATTAGAACCGTGCTTTGTGTCAATTGTTTTATACAATGCAATATTCAACGTTTATTGAGTAGTTTTAAATCCAACTTAACGCTGTTACAGTGGACAAATACATAAAGTGTGGAATGAGATAAAAGAAAAAAAGAATAATTGTTAATATTAGAACGGTCGTTGTAGAATTTAGGATATTTTCCGAATTATGATTAGCATAAAGCTTCACTGAATATTATATAAGGTAAACAACTAAAAACATAGGTAATAATAGAGGGAACCGAACGCCATATGGTACGGTCCTTACAGACCTCACTTGCTTCTTTAACATTCATGGTCCTTTTATAAAGCTTTTTTATTAAAATGATATCCATTGACTCGTATTATATTGTCAGTGGCAAGATATTCAAATAATTTATCAATTAAGATACGTCCTTAACAATATAAACTTACCTTCATCGGACTCATTCTCGGAATCTTCAAAATGGAACATTTTCTTAATATGCACCCCGCCATATGGCGCGGCTATGAATATTTCCTTTTTTTTTCCCCCAGGGACCGCATCTCACCAAATGCGATTTGCAACTGTCCACATCCAACCAACGAACAAGGATAAATGATAAATTGCCATCGACAGAGGTTAACAAGATGTCGATCGGTAGAGTCAATTGTCAGTAGGGTAGGACTACGCGCAAATCTGTGTGCACGGCATAAGAAAATGACTTTTGACTCCGCACACAATGTGTCTATATCTCATGCGCCTTTTACATTCATCAGAAAACATATGTAGTTTTTACTAGCTTGCCGTATTATTAGTGCCTTCTTTTGTCGATGCGAATAATCTATTCACAAACACTGGAAAAGATTGTAGATTTGAAAAATACACCTATTTCTAAAGGAAGTACAATACCGTGTTTCCTGTTTCTTTTCAAGTGTTATCAGCAATTATTTCATTGTACTATCTTGCACTTCACCCAGCTTATAACCTCGTTTTAATTACGTTTACTCTCAGACTGAGTCTGCCTACCCCTTTGGGGATTACAGGCGTGATGTTATGTATGTAATTTCATTTAAATGAATGCATCTTCCTTATACTTCGGTAGTAATCATCTTTAATTCTGCCTAATTTATTTACTATCAACTTGTTTTGCAAAATATTTTTCTGGGATATAAATGGTGATTATCACGTTTCACCTTTTCATTTCACACTAAAATAGTCTAAAATCTAAAATATTATTCATAAAAATTTTAGTCAAATACAGTTAAATTTTGAATAGTTCAACTCATTAGTAATTTTTAAAACATAATTATAATTATTTAATTCTATCGAATACATGAATGCTTTGTATCTCGTATATAGAGTGTTTTAGGAAGTCAAGTTTAGTTACTTGTTCGTTAAACTTCGAGTTCGAGCAACTGCTCGGTGCCCTAACACATTCCAGCGATGTTGAATAAATATTCCGCCCTGGAAACATGTTGTCGGAAACAATAACCGTCCAAAGCGGGGAAGGGCAGAACTCCGAGTAACCGGAGGCGACGTGGCTATATTGGATATGGGTATGGCTAACACTGCCGCTGAGAAAAGTACGTTTTACATGTCCAAAGCAATTGTTTTCTACGAACTGAATTCGTTAAATCTTTAGACTCGCAATAATATAATACGATGCTTTCTTAAATATTTCTTGTGATAAACGTGGACATTTGTACTCGAGTCATGGATGTTTAGAAACGTATTTAAGTAAATCATATCCGTTCACCTAGCATCCATAGCACAAACTTATAAGCTTTGTTTGGAACTAGGGAATTGGTGTGTCAGTCTGGAGAATTTATTTATTTATTTTATGTTTGGTGACATTGTAAAGGTAAGCGGTCGCCCCTGAACGAAATTTGAAAGAAAAAATCACGCTCGAAAACACAGAAGGGGTAGGTAGAGTCCAAAATGCGAGATACTTAAACTACATACAGCAAAAATACAATTCAGGCCGGGTCAGATGAAAAATTGTGAAAAAAGTAGTGACAAGGGAATAGCTCGTCCCCTACATAATCACAACCCAACACTCTAAACACCCTTAGTCACCTTTTAAGACATGTTGAGCGAGGAACACAGTTGTAACATTACAAAACGAGTGCTTTGTAAATTATTGTTTGATAGATTTATATTTTATCCAATAAATTCTTCTGATAAGCTTTTAATAGGCAGCTTGTTAGCTTCTAGCTTTATATATTGCTCATATTCTTAGGATTATTATCATATCACTAATAAAGAAAATCTTTGATCCAACATATATCTACTAAGTCTAATTATGATCATTACATAATAGCAGCTTTCGGGTTAATTGCATTGAGAAATGGTGTGGCGAAACGTTTTTGACTAACATGTATGTAAAAATAAGATTCTGTTTTCTGCATGTAAGGTTATATTCCTAGTTCCATTGTCCCCAAAAGATAAAGAGAAGCCAAATAAAGTGAAGACCGCACTTATGAGGAGGCAAATGAGCATAAGGGTCAACTGATGGTAAGTGATCACCTTATCTCATGGACACCTATAATAAAGCCTATTTTGTGTATCTATTATTCTTTTTATAATAATTTCAGTCTTAGTGTTTGGTAATTATTATTTCATGATGCTAAATATAAACTTAGCGTCATGAAATAATAATTATCTATCATAATAGAAGATAACGATAAACAGTTTGGGGATATACCATACATACCTAATATAAACACGTATGGACTATTCATGAGCTATTTTAAATTATTCTAGCTACTATGACTATGACTAGACTATACGCCAATACCGAGTTGATAGTTTTGCAATAATACTAAAAATCAAAGACTAAAAAAAAGCCAAAAATAAAAACTATTTTGAATAAAAAAATATGGCTAAAGACTTTTCGAAATAGCTAAGAGTATTGCTCACGGTTATTCGTAATATATTCGTCATAGCAGCGTCCCGCGGTTTTATCCGCGTAGTTCCCGTTCTTATAAGAATACTGAAATAAAATATAGTCTATGGCACTCCTTGATGAAGTAGTTTTACATTGGTGAAATTATTTTTCAAATCTAGTATATATAATTCAGATCCAGTAGTTTGGGAGCCTATTCAATTCAAACAAACAATCAAATCTTTCCTCTTCATAATATTAGTATAGAGAAAGCTCATACTGTCCAAGACACCACATCAACACATCAACGCGATGATGTTCCAGCCTTACTCCGCTACACGAGCCGAAAGACAAGTTATTCATGATGAGGGTAAAATCATAGAGTTACTTCAAAGGGGCGAGAGTAATAAGGAAACTTGTGCCCTGTCAGGCTCAGTCGAATTTAATTAACTAGAGAGCCATTTTATTCGACCAGGGAATTAATGTGCTTTGATTGACCGAAGCCTCAGTTCTAACACCTTGAATATTTATTTTGAAACCAATTTTAATGTTAATTTCTTGTAATAATCATTACCTGGCACACGTATAATTTTGTACAAAAAAGTTTGGTGATCGTTTATCAAAATCCATAGAGTGGCTGATAATTTTAAAGACTATCACTGTCGACGACGGGCCGGCTAGATGACATAATACAATAAGCTTATGTCTGATTTTATACATTTTGTTTCATTGATTTGTCATTGTTGTCTTTTCTGTGCCTGCCTCGTGTGCGCTGTCTTTCCATCCTGTAATTTGTTACGTATTTATATAATATTATAATTAATAATATCTAGAACCAGTCCTTTTATTTATACAGTCCACAATCACTGTAAATCGAAATATTGTAAATTAACGAATGGTGACGTACATTTTAATGTCGCCGGCTATTATTAAGGTTGCGTTTAAGCTTAGTCTTGTCCAAAAGCTTGTCGTTGCCAATTCTAAGGTAATAAATTACGCTAATCCCGATTATATTTTTACTATCCGTTCAGATCCCGTTCCTGAGTCAACCGTGGACCACAGCCTCTAATACATGTTAGCTCCATCAGAGCCAACAATCGTAACTTACAATTAACAAATGAAATACGGGAAGTGTCATGGAACGAAACCGAACTAAACTATACCTACTAATATTATAAAGCTAAGGAGTGTGTTTGTTGGATTGAACACGCTAATCTCAGGAACTACTGATGCGAATTGAAAAATCATTTTGGTGTTCACAGCTTTCCGTCCAACCCAGCCCACTGTCCCATGTTGGTCTGGGACTTAAAAAGAATATGCCAACTGTGGTTCTTGCCTAGCATGTCGTAAAATGCGACTAATGGTATAACGGGTTTTGGGTGTGTGATTGTGTAGGCGACAAGTTAGCCGCTTGTCATTGCTTTTTCACAATTTTCCATCTAACCCAGCCCGGCTATATTTTTTTGGCTGAATGTGGTTGAAGGGGCTTGCTGCCCCTTCGACTCTGCCTTCCTTCGACCCCTTCGAGGATTATGGGCGTGATGTTATTTATGTATGTATGTATTTTGGTGTTGAATAGTTAATTTGTTGACGGTGTATCATGCTACGGCACATTAAGCGTAAACACGGGTGAAACCGCGGGGACAGCTTTTGTAAATGTAAAAGTGTTTTTTTCCAATTCCGCACATTTTGTTGCTACTTAATTACAGCATTCATTCCACTTTTCGATAATTCCCACAATTTTATTTTATTTACTTTTCATTTGAGGGACAAGTTCCACGGGCTGCGGTAAAATAATACCTACCCCTTTGACGGAGTAATCAACCAATCCGAGCATAAGAAAATTTTCAGTAAACGTATTTCTGTGTCATTTAAAAGGTATTTTCTTTACTCTGTGTATTTTTTGAGTCTAAATTTAATTAGTTTTGGGAGCGTTAGTTTAAACTCTAGCACGTGTCTCTAGGGCCTTAAAAATCTCATTACGGATTTATACTAAACCTACTAATGGTGTTTAAAAAAAACAGGAAACAAGAAAAAGATGGATATATATGGCTTTTAATTAAATATTAACTATTTAGGTCTACATTAACTAGTACAATTTATAAAACCTTTAACAAAATGTAGCATAAAAATTGTGTTTTTTCAAATAAGATGCTCATTTGAAACGAATTAGAGAGTATTATTTCTGGGATGGGCAGAGCTAAGAACTCGACATAAGAATGCTCAAGATAATGACCAAGGTAAGACGTTTTAACTTTACGGGAAATTAATAATTTTCTCAAAGAAATCGGCTACTTACTTTTGGATTGGAAATGTTTTGAATCTTCAAGCGGCCCTTTGATCTCGCCTTAAAATTAGGGGTAATGACGTAAAAAGCGGTACACGTGCGCTTATATCGTTCTGTTTTTGTTTTGAGACAAAAGATAATAACGGCGTTTTATGAAAGTCAGTAGACAATTCCTATGCTCTGTATTTAAAGTGCTCAATGCGCAGCAATACAACAGTGAAAGTAGTCAAGCTATTACTTAGGTATGTTGTTTTAGATCGAAATAAATACACATGTGAATTCTTGTCTGCTTACATGACAGCGCATATAAACTTTATTAAAAAAGTTGATTTTGTGTATGAAAAGGATCTGAAATGAATGTTGAAGTTGAAGCAAGTGTGAAGGATCGTGCCATATGGCGTTCGGTTCTCTCTACCTACCCCGCTAGGGAAGTGGCCTGAAGTTTTGTTAGTTAGTTATTTTCAATGATGTAGATGGACTCGGATTGACGTTCAAATCCGAGAATCTAGACATACAAAATATTGATACAACTTTTAAAGCACCTGGCAGAATTTGTGAAAAATTCATATTTACTCTACACACGTCTACTACAACAGACATAATGTAGTAATTACGCAAAGACAATGTTTACTGAATCCATTAGTTCATTTGCAAGGGATAATTAATAACTGTCAATATTTATTATTAAGTAAATTTAACATAGCAAATGATCAATTTAGGAGATTTATCAAATCCCAAAGAGCCTTGAGATGTAATAATAAGGGCGTTAATTATCATGAAATTAGCATTCACAATACAAAAATGTGGACGACGAGCTGCTCCACATCCAAAAAAAAATCCCTTTTGCTTTTAATCCTGTATTCGATGGTTATTATTTTCTTGGCCTAAATTGTATAATATGATACATTATATAACAGTATTTTTCACAATCAATCAGAATTGAAGTTATGTGAGAAATTTTTTTTTCTAACTTTCGCACCTGATACCTGCAAATTGGCCCACTACCCAAACTTAGTAGGTATAATACTTAATTTTACCACACATTGAATTTCTGAGAAAATTTTGTCTGGCAGCTCTGGGATCTCACTCTATTAAGGCTGTAAAAATGCAATTTTTTCGCTATTATACAGATATGGGATGAAACTGATCCACTAAAACTACACTGCAAAATAATCTAACCTTGTTTTTTTAACCGACTTCAAAAAAAAGGAGGAGGTTCTCAATTCGACTGAATTTTTTTTTTTTTTTTTTTTTTTTTTTTTTGTATGTATGTTATCAACATACCTAATAGTAGGGGAGCCCAAGAGGGGATTTTGGGATTTACTCAAGCGCGGCAGATTACTATACAGGGAGGTACCTTGTACCCCATTAAATACCTCCACCAAGTATAAGCCCTGTATATGTGGTTGTGCGTCAAGGATAAAGGATCAGATTAGTAAAAAAAAATTGATCATCTGAAATTCTCGAGCGCGTCAGATTAAAATAGGGTAAGTTAGTTATATGCTAAAAAGTGTATATTCCACTAATCTGACAATTTTCGATTGACGATAAGAAGTAGGTGGGTTACAAACTTGTAAAAAAAAAACGTCATCTTGACTTTCTCGAGCGTGGCTAAATTTTTTTTTTATTTTGAAGGGAATAATTCAACGTTCACGAAAAATATATAATCTGACGATTTCCATAAGCCGAAAGAGGAAAAATAATCGATTAAGTTTAAAGCGGGCAGCTACGTGATGCCGGTATTCCCCTCTCCGAGTTTCTATTCCTCTCTCACTCTTTCTCTATATATACTAATATATACTCGTTTATTTGCATGCTATTTTTTTAGTTCTTCAATTTAAGTTAAAAGATTTGAAAAAAATAAAAAAAAAATCTTTCCATTGTCAGATTAGGCCAATCCCTCCAGATAATCGTCAGATTATGAGACAACACGTTTAGGGTACATAAATGAACCATATATATCTTAATCTGACGCGCTCGAGTATTTCAAAATGGCGATTTTTTTTTGCACATTCAAATAATGGCCGCGAGTTTGGGTCACATCTAAATCGTCAGATTATTACATAAGAGCCTTTTTTTAGGTTCATTTAACACCCCCTTTGAAAATCTGACGCGCTCGATTAAATTTTTTTTTTCCGTTTTTCACCCTTATGTACGACCACCCCCATCATGGAAACAGTCAGATTAACATACGTATGTTTTCAAAAATACGTAAGACATGGATGCTGTTAATATCTGACGCGCTCGAGTATGTCCATGCAACTGTTTTTTTTTGCATTTTTGAAAATTTATAGCCGCTCCTCCCACCGATGAAAGTATGGATATTATATGACATTTTTTTTTCTTATCATGTAAGCTTCGCAATCCAATATGTCTCTTTGACGCTCGAGTAAATCCCGATTTAGCATCCTGGGCTCCCCTACTATAATGTATTCTTAAGTATCTTCTTAATCAAGTGAAAATACATTTGTTATTTAGCAAACGCTAAGATAAGTTAGGTATAAAAAACTGGAAACTAACGCGAAATTTCATGACTTATATTATTAAGTTATTTATCAGCATTTCATCCATGGATACCATGTATACTTATAAGACGAGAAACTTTAAATCTCAACATTGAACCATATGTTCGACTTCATCGGCCTGTAATTCGAAAGCAAAGCCCAGATTGCATTCAGTGGAGATAATTCATTTACCGCTCAGCCTTTTCTCTCCCGCTGCGCTAATAGATTCCCGTCCGCTTGTCACTTAATACCAATTTGTCGCGTTGCGGCTCGGTGTCGGGACTTAAAGAACTTTTCACCGCAACAATGGAAGATTCCTTTGCAACAAATGAACTGGTAGGCTGGAACTCAGTTACATTATTTTTATGTACTGTCCTACTTTTATCGGTATCCGAAGTCAGCTAGGTGGAAAGCGCGTACTTCTGGTCTGAATAACTAATAGTAAATATGTATTTTTTTATGAGCAAAGAATTGCGCGCGGCGGAGTGCAAGAGTCCTCAGGACATGCAATATCCGCGCGCATCTCCAAGTTTCTGCCAGAAAGACAAAGGCCGTAAAAGTGGCCGTGGGAGGTGGTGGACCCGTTGGTCTAGTGGTCAGAGACCCTGGCCACGAAACCAAGGGTCACGGTTTCGAATCCCGCTAGAGGGAAATGTTTCGTATGACGAACACGGACATTTGTACTCGAGTCATCGATGTATAAAAATATATTTAAGTATGTCTGTTCGTTCACCTAGTATCCATAGAACAAGCATAAGCTTAGTTTGGAACTAGGGAATGAGTGTGTCAGTCTGGAGAATTTATTTATTTATCTAACATACTCGTACATTGTGCGATAAATGCGTTAAATGGCTAAACTATTCTTCATGCACGCCAAACGATTGAAGTACATAAACTATTCCATGATAAAGTTTATCGAGTATTGTTAAATAGACCAATGAGCAATCTGAGATATAGACTATCTTTACCTACAAGGTCAATTTTCAGTCGCCTATACATGTCGGCCGAGTCTAACGCGAGTGTCGGCAAATAGTTACATAGGCAAGTGCTAATGTCCACACGTTCGGCAAGTTTGTCGAACGCCAATGCAAGCTGCCAATGTAGACGAGTGTCTGTCGAGCTGCCCACACGTTGGCCGAGCGCAGACGAGCGCCTTTGATTTGTGCACAAAAACCTACACCGGTTCGAAGTGAGGCAAATGTTCACGAGCGACGGCGAGCGAAGACAAGTTACGCCAAATGAGCTCTACACATGTTGGCGCTCGCCTTTATTCAGCCAACTAGGCGAGCGGCGCCGAGTGATGACAAGGCAAGGCAAATAGGCTGTCTATACGTTGGCGTTGGCCAACGCTTGGTCAACATGTATAGGCGACTTTAGTAATATACGAAAACCGAAACACAGGTCATTTTAATTTAAAGAATCAGTATATAATACTTAGAATGTATCTTTAAAACTCACGAACTTACAAGGTATTTGTGCTATATTAAAGATTTTGTACAGACACACAACAGCTTTTAGATTTCGCTTATACTAAATAATAATAAAACTAAGGCTGTATATATACATACCGTAAAAAACAAAAGGTATTTTTTTCTAAAAAAAATAATCAAACATTATACTACACATTATTAAAAGCATTGATTAGATAGAATAATAGTGCCAAAGACGCAATAGTGGTACTATGTAAGGCAAACACTAAAACTCCTATAATCATAACACCCACTTGTATAAAATATAATACTGATCCTCTCTAAACAACTATACTAAAAAAAACAAATTCAGTCAAATTCAGAACCTTCTCCTTTTTTTGAAGTCGGCTAATAAGACATCCCGCCAACACTGGATGTAAAAATAAAAATCAAGACAAATGGGACGAGTAAAACAATTGGTAACAAGGTTTTAAAGGCTGCAAATGTATTAAATACACTTAGACGACCCGCTCTCTTCCCACATAGAAATTCGCTTCAATTTTGCTCATTTCGGTTCGTTAACCCGAAAAGGCGACAAAGTACAAATAATTTCCCTTCAAAAAGATTACTTTCGGCATACAAACTTCAACTCGCAGTTGCGCTTCAGAAATTGTGGAGTTTCAATTATTTCTTGGAAATTTTACAGTATCACTTTATTTATCCGTGGCTTTTGTTGAGTAAAGTTGACCAAAGACAGTTACTCTTTCGGCCTGAAAACCGAGTTTTGGAATTTGATCATATTAAATTAATACGAACAGATATCGGCCTGGTAAGTCCTTAAATATTGCTGTTCATACACATGCCATTATATTTTGTATGTCTTTGTCACATGTGTTTTATTTTTGTCATAACAAAGCCCTCACAAAGTTTAATATAAGTTTTAGTTTAATATTTGACGAATTTAGTTCTTATTTTTAGAGAAACCATATAATTTTCTTAAAATAAAGCAGGGTACTGCTTTATCTTATATTGTTTCTTATAACACCAGCTATATAAAAGTCCCGTTTAAAATTTATCAAGCCGTTTCAGAAATTAGCGCAAACGAAAAAAATTACCAAAATATTTTTTTAAAACGTTTTGTGAAGGCACAGAGTAATAATATACTACGTACAACAGAGGGTCACTGCCCATACTTGGAAAGTTACTGCTATAACTCGCGCAAGAACAGCGACAGTGGTGAGTAATTGGAACTACAGCAAAGTTTAGTCTGTTTGTCAGGAATAATACAAGATGCCGCTACAAGCACAGGTTAGTTATTTCTTAGTAATAATACGCCATCTGTGTAAAATTCATGGTTTTAATACAAATATTATTTTGGTTTGTTTCTGAAGAAAATATTTAATATTCTTGTTTTTCACCTAAATTTAATAAATTATCTAAGAAATTACGTAAATAACAAATTTTATGAAAAAAACATGTTTTTAAGTGAAATAATAACATTCTTATTCGGTTTTATCTCTCAATCGGTCTAAATGATGCCTGTAGCGCCATCTGTATGTGTCAAGTCTATACGAAATCTAAAATGTATGTGACTGACCAGACATGGTAAAGGTAATGTTATCCTATGGTAAATTTAGTTAGTTTTAGTACTACACAAATGGATCCTTTATCTCCAATTTATTGTCATGAACTCAAAACGGTTTGCAAATTATGACGGAAATAATTTAACTTGATAAAAAGGAGATGAATACTCCTATTTTGAAAAAAAAAGCGTATGAATGCTGCTCATGTTTTAACAAAAACATTAACGTGAATATCTTGCCATTCTCCTTTTATTCCCGTTCTACATTCATTCCAGGGATAGTACGGGACATTCCATGGGTATGCATATATCATAGCTGCCTAAGATATATGCATACCCATGGAATGCTTAATGAGATCGTTATCCATTGTTTTTCCTCAAATGTCGGGTTCAAAAAGGGAACATATTATCTTATGTAGAATCTTGTTGCCATTCATGTAGCCAGCTACTTACTCAATACGGTAAATTTACAAATATTTTAAACTTTATCTCTGTCTCTAATAGTTTAAATGTTGCTAAGGCACCAGATGTATCACCCCCTATATAAATATTGCAAAGGTGAGATAGCAGTCGATTAGATGTAATAACCAGACTCGCTACTATTCGCGTCTAAGACCGGGTCATTGATGACGACATACAATTTAATCTATTTTTAGTTTATTAAACTAAAAAAGGATTTCAAATAGAAAAGGTAAATTTTCAAAAAAATATTCACTTAAGTACGTGTACTTACGTGAATATACTTTTTGCCATTTTACTAGTTCTATTTACATGAGTATATATTTTACTATTTCTATTTACATGAGATCATGACGATTACCTGGTAGTATCTTAGATAATTATGATGTCAACATATCGTGAGAAGGGTAAAACAATTGAATGTAATCGAGTGCTCTGTTTACTATTGTCGTTGTAGATAGTATCAATTATTATTATGAAATTATATGTGATTTAACTCAGCTGTTTGATTTAGATATATGGCAATTAGAATATTGACCTCAAGTAAATATTGTTGTAACAAGTATTTAAAATATAACATAATGTACAACACATTACAAATGAATGAAATGAATATATTATTGTATTATCAAACAATGTGTTACTAAATAACCTAGATACTGACAAAAAGATGATACCTAAGTATAACAATATCTACGTAAATAGTAAACGCTACAGACAGTTAATTGTACATGTTCAAACAACTACCCCCTTTGCTCAGCGGTCGGACCGAACGTCTCGCTCCCGAGCATGGTGGAGATCATGCTCCGGAGCGAGGGGGACTGGGCGGCAACCGCCATCTTCTGTGAGGAAATCATCTCGCAGAAGGAGGCGGTGGGGCGCGAGCGGGAGGATAACCCTTCCGTTCCATTGCATTGGGGGAGGCGGGAAGTGTGGTGCGCGCCGTATAGGGCAGGCCAGTCGCTGGAGGTGACTTGTGGAAGCGAAGGCTATGCCGAGTCACCCACATTTCTCCTCCACTAAGGCGATTAGGGGTACCACAGAGTGTTAGTGGGTATACCCCGGCCACTATCATCTTGACCGGAGCAGGGGCCCCCTACTCAAGGGCCCCCAGAAGTACCACACTATTTCTCCGCGTAAAAAAAAAAGTTCATACAACTAAACCATCTCTAATGTGCTAGATACAGAATCTTTTTATCACATTCAATCAAAACCAGAGTTCGTTAATAATATGTTTGCCTTGGACTTAATAAAACCATATTTTATCAAAAGACCGTTGTAAATATTCAAAGAAATAAAGATTTTTTTGAAATTGTATCCATGTCAACCTCAATGTCCTTCCCACTTCTTCATTTCGAATGATTCGCAAAAAAACATTTGTAACGCGTATCTTATCGAAATTCTACTATTAACTTTCTTATTATTAAAACTAGTACCTAGTCACCCGGTGATCAAGCAGCGACTATTTAGATTTTTTAATTAATTTCATGTATATGTAATGAACTTTCTGCAATCCTACCCTCTATAAACTAAAACTGTGCCAAACCGCATACCCCTACGTGCGGGTACAAGAATTTTGCTTCACGTATTTACATTTAGATTATTCGCTTCCATAATTTGTTTAAAAGAGGAACGCTTTGGATCGGTACGTTTGGAGCTTCCCAGTGCTTCCAAATATTGGATATCAAATTATAAAATCGCTATCAAACAAATAAAATGTAACTATTATGTTTATTTATTTAATATATGATAAAATCTGCCCGATAATTTGTAAAAACTAAAATTGTAGCAAATAGATTTAAAACTGGGCTTTATCAGTAAACTGACATCGGTTTTATGTAAGTACATTTCTTTTAGTCGAGTACCTGAGCTATTTCTATACTTATATTATAATTGATTAACTACCACAAATACCTTTAACTCGATACTAATCTAAGATTGTTTATCGATACTAAAACAATTGTTTAAAATTATGGTGGCCAGTTTTAATATTCGTAATAAAATCCAAAGCAAATTTATGTAAATACACAATTAATTTACTATTTTGCATACTTAAAAAATAGAAATAAGGCATATAAAAATTGGTCACCATACATATAAAGAATCTAATCTTGTTGAAAATTACCCAAATAATGTAATAAATGTAGTATTAAACTAACAAGAAATACTTCTATAACAAATTCTTTCACGCTACAAGATTTATCTATGGTATTTGTTGTATGTATAGAAAATCAATAATAATATGAATAACAATCAGGATGCGGATATAAACAAGGCATAATATTATGGATATATATTTATTCCCGCTTTAAAAACTGAAAAATTATTGCTATCAGAACCTAAAATTTTATGGTCATTAGGGCCTGTAAGACATATAATGTCGTAACCAACTTATTTGTTGTAAATGCTTGAATTTCCAAGAAAAAGCTCTTTGAAAGCTATGAAATCTTGGACAGGTAAAGTGTTTTATTCTTCATTGTTTTTTTTGTGATAGGTAGGTACGCAGATATAATTATGTATATTCAACGGCTAATGCCAGTAGGAGGGCATGAGGTCTCGAGGCAACTTTTTTCCATTCGCCGAAATGTCGTTTTTTGGCTACACCAATTAGCAATTCAAATATTTCTCCACCATTTTTCTTTCTGAATCGACTTTAGGGACCAGTGCCGCTCAATGCTTCCAATTTGCTTTTTTTAATAATTATTTCTTGTAGCGATTAAACGATTTGTTAGTTAAATCGAATCTGGATCCAAACAAAAAATTAAACAATAAAAAAAATTGTGTTGATTACCTCCTTTGAATTTCCCAGTACCTAGAGATTATTTTATTTGTACGAAGGGTGTTTATGCGTATGTAATTGTAATTTTGTGCATATTTATACATTAATTGGCTGCTTAATGGATATGGAAAAGGAAAAATCAAGCCAAAATCAAAGCATTAGATGAAAAAGTAAGAAGAGGGCTCTGAGGTCAGCACAAGTGACCAACCAGACTGTCGTGAAAATAATCACATGAACTAGTAAAAGCATGATTGAAAAAAATTAAGTATGTAATTTAAATGCATTCAAACAACTAGAGCAGCTTGCGATTTCCAAATAATGACACAATTCTAAGACCTACAAAAGAATGTCAGAAACCGGACATAAAGAAATTGTTAATGAAACTTCAAACAACTATTATTATTTGAGACAAAAGAGAAATTAAACTTCTTAGCTTCCACTTAATCTCCTTTAATTCTTAAGATGAATCACAAAAAATTGCCAAGTGCGCGTCGGCCCACGTGTAACTTAGGGTTCCGTAGTTGCACGACTCCAATGCAGAAAAAGAAAAAGTACAAAATATTTTTTGAAGCACTTATCGATGTGTATACATACTAATATACCCATGCCCTTATCAAATTTTAGCTTTCTAGTAATATGGAACTCTGAACAAAATCCCTATGGACAGACACACAGACCAGACAGACGTACACAGCCAACTACAATGGTTTCTTGTTACCAATGGATCCCTAAACATAGTAATCGATCGATCATCATGATATCAAATTAAAATAAGTAACGAAACAAAGATTTCGTTTCGTTTTAAAAAAAAAACATATCTTGCATTTACGATCATCATCTTAATTGATCTTAAAAGCAGTAATTGAAGTAAAATATATATGAATTCTTAAAGTAATGTCTACATTTGGTTCATGTATTGTTAATTCCATTTTCATAAGATCATCCTTATCTCATTGACTCAGAAGCCCAAAAAAATACGTAAAATGTTATATTGAAAAAGTTAGTGTTGGAAGATTCAGATGGTTATCGCAGTAAAACACTCGTACCTAATCAAATACTGGCGATATGCTTGGGATCTGGAAAACAAACCGATCTCCAAATGGGAGCGCGAATAATTTCCACGTGAATTAATAATTGCGGGAATCACTAAGCACATTTTATTGTATAAGAGAAAACCTTTTGTATCGCCAACGAAATAGTATCTGGAAACGCGGTACTAACTTTTGTTCGCGGTTAGTATTTCAGTTCAGTTTCGATTTGGGAACGCTTTCAACATTGTTGAAACGGAACATTTCAGACAAGGATATACTCGTTGGTAGCAGAAAAAATTGCTCCGAAATCAAAACTACTTCCCGCGATAAAAAAGTATATAGTTACCTCGTTTTCTCCCGATCCTATAATACAAATAATCAATGAAACAATCAAACCTAACCCTTAACGCGATTCAAAACCGAAGTAGCGGAGTGGAGTAAAAATAAATTTCTTAACTAGGATCATTCCCACAGCCTACCCCATTAATTATTAAGTATTTATAATTAGCCTATCCAACAAAGCTTAATAGCTTTATTGAGAACTAAATAAAGTGCCAAACTCAAAGTTCTATGCCCCTTTTCCCCAAGTTACTCAATCTCGTTATCATGGATAATTCAAAGTTGATTTTTTTCAAAGAAAACACAATTAAAAGTGGGACCTTGGACATTTTATTAAAGATTCTTAAAAAAATGCTTTATTTTAAGAATCTTTAATAAAATCTAAAGAATCTTCTTCAATTATTAGAAAACACATAAAAGGAAATACACATATTACAAATTTACTCAATCTTATTAAACCGACTATTGCTCTATTTTTCGGAAAAAGATCTAGTTCGTGTAGTAAAAAATATAATGGAAATTCGCATCTGCAAATCAAACAATTAAATCGAATGGCGCTGCAGAATACCGGAATTAATAATACGAACTTCCACTCGAATCTTCATATTGTACGTTCTTGCGCTACTTTCAACAATTCAAATTGAAATAATATAATGAAAAGGTTGACATATGGCTGATTTTTCAATAGTCAGGTAAACATAACAACTTTTTTGTTCCATGTTGAACCGGAACTCAAAAAGAATGTACCAACAATGTTCCCTGCCTAGTATGGTGTTTTGGGTATTGAGTTTCTGATTACGTAGGCAACGAGCTGGCACCTTGTCACTACTTTTCATAATATTCCATCTACTTTATTTTTATAAACGAATGAATATTAAAGATTCAGGTGTTCAATACAACTTAGCAGTAAATATAAAATCTTATGGCTCATAGCCATGAAATTAGATTTAGGAGGCTTACAAATTCTTATGTATCTTGAATAAAACTTAAAAGTAAGTATAGGCTTATCCATATCCAGGCTTACAAATTCTTATGTATCTTGAATAAAACTTAAAAGTAAGTATAGACGACTGATCCTACTTTAAACCATAGTTCGGCGATATGTTTGCTTAATATTTCTCTATTAATTCGTGCGTCATAGTCACAGCAGGAGAAGTAAGATTAACACGAACGCCGTTTTTCGTTCAGTAGCGCGTAATGTTTGAACGTCAGTATGCCACCTTCACTCATGAGTACAGACAACGTTCAAACGCTACAAACAAACATGAAAGCTAAATGCTGCGTCACTACTAAGTTTAGCCACTGGCAAAGTCCAGGGACTAAACTTAGTATTCAATAGTAGCAAAACATTTTCTACTCATTTAGGTGCTAAAGTGCATGGGCTACTTTTGACACTGAACGGTTTTGACACTCTAATTAGGGTCTAGAACATAGATTTAGGATGTACAAGATACACAAAGACGGCTCGAAGACATGACCAAAATAAATTTAAGCATGTGTTGGTTGACGTCTATGTGTGAGTTAAAAATAGTGTTGTCAAAGACGCACTTTCACATTATCGACTGATTCAGTTGTATACTAATAATATAGGTATTTAATACGCTTTTTTTATACTTTTGAATAATTATTTATGGCATTGACTGAAATCAGTAGTTGTATATATTAGGTAAATTGGAATTAGTCGGTAAGAAATCTCATTCTAAGCAGTTCTATAAACAATGAGATGGTAAAATTCTTCGTATATTCAGCGTGTAAAAAATTAAAAAAATAGAAATATGTTCTATGATTTATACTAAGACAAAAAGATATGACTTTTGCTTTGACTGATGGAATGAAACGGAACAAATAATATATTAGCAACTTTTAATTTGGTGTCATTAAAAATAATATGTAGTGCAACAAATTTTTTGCTGCCGTCATTTGCCGTCAAAATGTTTGCTGCAGATAATGGAGTTCTTACTGGGAGTCCAATCTGGTCTGTCTATAGTCCGCATCCACTTTTTACACAATGCTGGGTTGCTTGGAAACCTAGAAAAATTATCAGTAACTTAACTAACAAATTTACGGAGATAATGAGTTCCCAATGTGAATATAATTATATTTCAACATAACTTGGCTAAATAACTTTGTATTCATGTCATGATGTCGCTAAAAGACGATTAAGTTTTTATCGATACTCGTGACGTCACCGCTTTGTCAAGCACTAGCGTAACCAAACTATTTACAATTTTACACAATATTTTCCCCAATTCTGATTATAATCACGATGTATACTTAGAAAGATAAATTATAATCAATATACTATTGTAAACATATGTTTCTAAACTGATTACTAGCAACAATTTGACAAAATATGGTTTGAAAAAATCTAATGATAAAATCGTATTTACCTGTTAAAAGTGTATTTATTCGGATTATTCCGTCGTGTAACCTCACAATCACGTACAGAACAAGTCAACTCAATTGCACATTTAATATTCTCGATTATAATCCAAGGTTTAATACATAAATGCATAAATTTCACTGCGGCGTAGAATAGACCGGGACGCTATGGCCTCTTACTCGCAAAAACATTGACATATAGGTACTTCATTCGCTGTCTCTTTTTCTCTCGGGCGGTTTGTATTTCAGCAGGATTTCTCGCTCCCACGCTTTATGTATCTTTTGCGTAGTCAAAAAATTCTAAATCTATGGTCTAGAATATATGAGGTTATGCGCATTTACGACGTGAGAACTGGGTGACAAATTACATATTCATATTTGACGTCATGTGACAGTGACAAAAACTTTTTGGCAACTAACTTCGGCTTCACTCGTTTCTATGAAAAATTCTGATATTAGTTACCTTGTTAAAAAATTACATTAGCCATCTCATTTTACGGTTTTATTTTTTGTTTTGGGTTGGAGTCGAATGCTCCCCACGCACCAGTTTAAGGCAGCCCGACTCGCCCGACCGAGGACCCCGTCCTGACTCGTTCCGGGCTGGTGGAAACCCTAGCGGCCCTAACTGTTGAAGCAGTCACTTGATTATCCCCTCCGCCGCGGTCCTCGGGGGCTTAGTAAGCCCTGGACTTGGACAATCCAGGGCTGAAGCTATGAGGGACCTTCATGGGCCTTGGTGGGCCGCAACTGGTGGTCAGTCTTGCCAGCCAGTCGCGGCGCCAGACTTGGATTGCCGAGAAAAAGGAGGAGCTGGGTGTTGTCGGTGCCCGCCTCACTATCCTCGGTAACCCGGCAGAGGCGCACTGCTGATGCATTGCGGTGAGCGCGGGAGGCACTGGCACTCCCGCGCGTATAGGACCTTGCCCTCAATTCGGGTCGCCGGGTGGAAAGCGCCTCCTCCGACAAGACACTCTCCGCGTGTTCCTCTGGTATAGCAGAGGGCACAGCGCGAGAGTATGCCCACGATGCCGGTAATGGGGGCGATCGTCGTCTGATTCCTGGGCGGAGAAGGTTGAGTGGCCTAGCATGTCTCGACGGCGTCGCACGCGTGCTCGGTGTTGTGCACCCAACGCCTAACGACAGTGAGGTGCACAACATCGACCAACGGCGCACGGGGTGAGCCGCGCAGTGCGGCACGCGCACTACCGGAGGAGCTGCCGTATAGTCCCGGAAGTAGGGAACTGCACTTCGGAGAGGCCATATTGGGGTTTCACCACACTCTGTTTCCCCAAGCTGAGGTGATGGGTCGTGGGAATTTCCGGAAATTAAAAAAAGTCAATTGATTATCATTTGTTATTTTAAGCATAGTATAATAAATGTATTATACATTATTTCAAAACACTACATCTTAGAGATAAGATAAAGTACAATAACCACGAACTAATCCAAAACAGTGAGACTAACTTGCGGATTTAGTTGGCCAAAAACAGCCGGTCGTCACTCAATTACTTAGTGCCAATAAGCCAACAAAGTTATTTCGGTGCCAACGCAAACGACATTCTAGTTTAGATCTGAAAACTCAATCATAAACTAGATGACTCATAAATTAGTCTATAACAAAAATGATTTTTAGGAATGACTGACGAACGAACAATAACCTTTATAGTTAGGCCGAGGATGAGCGAATAACATTGCTTCATTTACAAATGTTTAATAACAATCTTGATAGCTTCAAGATAAACGTAAACGTAAGCTAGTTTACGTTTATCTTCAAAAATAAAAACAATAAATGCGCGTGCCTATCTTTAGTGTACGATGTTTATCTGAGATATTTTTCGTCCATAGTGCGCTTGATTAGTGTAAGTATCTGTAGAAAACATAAAATGTGCATATTATTAGGACTCAAAATTGGTTCAAAAGTGGAAAAATATGTTTTATAGAAATTCATATTTCATTTCAAATTGAAAAAAAATCCTACTTATGCCCGACTGAACGACTTGTAAGTAATTTTAAAAACTTTGTTGGTTCCTTAACTCTCAGATAACCTAAAAAAGTAATTTTTAATGCGGCATTTTTACGCGACAATGCAGTTCAAAGCTAAACACAGTCAAAGATGGTGAAATTTATTTATTGCACGCAGTATATTGGAATATATCCTACTGGTTACGAGTATCTCAAATTAACATATTAAGATTTACCGCAGACAAAATATGAAGGGCAAATTCTTGTAACCTGCCTCTAAATATGCCTCTTTCAAAGGTTATAAATTGTAAATTTACTGTAGGTATGTACCTACAGTAAATTTACTTGAGTACAATTTATATAGGTACACACAAATCAGACTAAGAAATATATGTTTTACGTGTTAAAAGTGTTTAAAAGTTGCATTTATAATGCTGTTTAAGTTAAATGCTCGGTTATAGGTATTTTTTGTGAAGGCAATGAGGCTAGAATGTATATGTAAGTCTTTTATCGAGAGTGAAGATGGCACGCATGGCACTTACGTGAAACCTCTTCTGCTTAATTTCGCGATTCGAGGTCCCACTCGATTTTTGATATTACACATGCTAGCCCTACAACTATCCTTACACCAACTTCACAGAAAGAATATTAAAACGCATCACAATAAAATAATCGTGCCATGTTGGTCTGGAACACGAATGTACCAGCTGCGTAGCTTGCCTAACATGTCGTATAAAGTTCTGCATTTGTAATTACGTAGTTGACGAGGTAGTCACTTGTAATCGAACTAAATATTCGTTTTGACTGAATGTGGTTCGAAACGCTTATGTGTTTGGATTTTGCCTACACTATGGGAGTTATGGTAAAATTTAGAATCAAAAAAATATATAAATACATAAAATCACGCCCATAATCCCCGTAGGGGTAGACAGAGTCAAAGGGGCAGCAAGCTCCTTAAACTATATTCAGGCAAATATAAAATAAAACTGGGCTGGGTTAGATAGAAAATTGTAAAAAAAAGTAGTAACAAGTGGCTAGCTCGTCCTCAACAAAATCACATACCTAAACCAGTTTTACCATCAGTCGCATTTTACGACATGCTAGGCAAGAAATACAGTTGGCACATTGTTTTAAAGTCCCAGACCAACATGGGAAAACTAAAAATACTCTAAAAGACGATACTTGCTGGTAGAGACTGTCGAATGGTCAGCCACGCTCGCGATTACACAAAGGCCCTTTTAGTCGGATCCTACGACAGGCAGGGATACCTCAGGAGTATTCGGAGCTGGTAGGGAGAGATCCTGCCCGACAACGGCGGTTAGCGCATCGCGCTCTTCGGCAAAAGCCGGGCACTCCTCCAGCGAATTTCCCGAAGCAACCGTGCCCCGAGAGCACCTGAGCCCCTGGAAGGTTACCGCGCCATGGGTCCTACTCAATCATGCGGCTAGGACGCCGAATCGCCAGGACGGTCCGAAGACCGGCCCTGGGATCAGCCAGTTGCACATCCCAGAGTTCCACAGCGAGTCTGCGGAACCAGGTGTTCACCTCGCGGCCCATGCTTTACCTACCGTATATTATTCGGGTAAAATATTATTACTACTAACTTTCTCCTTATCCGATAACCAGATAACTGCGTTAGAAAGAAAGAAATAATATAATATAACTAAGAAATAAGATAATTATACTTACTCTTTGTCCGAGACGGTTTAACAGTGTAGTCTACGCCCTGCGCTCCAAAGCCATCACAAAAGATTGAACTTCACTTACAGGTAAGTTCGTTAAATCTCTTAATAATAATCTCATAATAACTATTAGAATCATATCTAGAATACATAGAACTAAATAGTGTAACACCTGGGTGTTTGTAATTTAGGAGTCACGGTGTGTCAATGTAAATGGCGAAACTCTGAGTCGAATCACTAAATCACTACTTATTGTAAAGCGAAATCCTTCACTGCGTCTGTCTGTCAGTCTGTTCACGATAAACTCTTAAACTATTGCGTATTTTCATGCGGTTTTTACCAATACATAGAGTGATTATTATTAAGGAAGGTTTAAACATATAATTTGTTATACATTGGCAAAATATAATGATATTTGTTGGAGGTGCCGGAAAAAATTAGCCGCGGGCATAAGCTAGTCTATACTAATATTATAAAGAGGAAAGATTTGATTGTTTGTTTGTTTGCATTGAATAGGCTCCGAAACTACTGGACCGATTTGAAAAATTCCTTTACCATCCCCATATATATTTTATCCCTATATTCTTACGGGAACGGGAACTACGCGGGTGAAACCGCGGGGCGCTGCTATATCTTATACAAATTATAATAATATTCAGTTCATTAAACAACACTAAGAGAAACATTATGAGAAACTCATCAAAGGCATCGGTTTCAGTAATTAAAATAATTGTGTAGTGATTAAACTTTCCAACAACATAGACAATATGGTAAAATAATATTCACAAAATGACTTTACGTTACGTTTCATGAAAAGCACATTATTACGAATCTAATCCAACCGTATTTCCAATCTCCAGTCGATTTGCGCGGAACGTGTTCTAACAAAGACTTTTGATTTAAAACAACGTGAGTCGGTGAATTAATCTCTCTGGGTGGTCCCAAAGGATAATGAGAGACAAATGAGTTGTTCGAGCCGGGCGGGATAGAAGCTTGCCGGGGATCCGTCGGGATACATTACCATAGTTGTACGTACAAGTTATATAATGAATATTATGGTTTGCATACATTAGTAATGATACTAATAATACACTTTCTTAAATTGGAAGATTAAATATTGAAATCTGGAGGAAACAAACTGCTCTCTGATGTCTAAGTAAAATTTAATAATTGATGATGAATAAATAATTTTGCGATAAAGAATAGCATAGACAATTAGTGACGGTCAAAGAATATTATAACTTTGATGGACACTTTTAGATCCTGTCAAGCCGATATTATCGTGAAGCTTGGAGTGGGATGTTGCAAATGCTGCAATAAAATCGCGTTAAGCTTAGTTGGTTCGGGCGATTTTCAAAAAAGGCTACTTCCTAATTTTCTAAATTATAATATTACTGCGTCTTATGAGGCGACATTAAATTGCGCTTGTACTAAGAATTATCTGAGGTTTACATGTGGTACATCATGACAACGAAAGCAGTAACAGGAGCGCTTGTTTTATTTATTCTACTGTTAAATAACGAAGCGCACCACTTAAAGTGCAAATGAACACATTGAACAGACACATTGGATCGCTTCTGGAACTGTAAGCAGGTGTTGCCAGTTACAAAGACAAATGAGTTGTTCAAGGTAGCATTATAACCCCGCCGATTGAGCCTCCGAGCTCCGTTCATCGATCTACATCGCCGCTCGTAGAAACTTCGAAAACTGTATTAAATGCAATTTTCCTGTAACAACTGTTTCCGTGCACGCAGAGTATATTGGAAAACTATAACCGTTAGAGATCGTCGCTTTCTTTTGATATTGAAACTTAAAACCGTTCTTCCGTCTTCAGCATAAATAGGTTTTAAAAATAGTGTTTCAATAAAATAATGATATTAATCTACGTTTTTTTTTTTTCTGAATAACGTAGGTATTAAAAAAAAAAATTACAACTAACTCCTATAAATATATAGATAGAAAGGTTGCTAACCTTTCTATCGATCGATAACTACGTCTACGACTTCGTATCGTCAATGCTTGGTAACACAGGGAATGCTTTAGATATATACTTATCCTTTGAAGCATTGCTGTGTGGCCTACACAGACCAGTACTAAATAATTATTTTCCACCTACGATTGAGCCACCGGAGTACCTACTGACCACGAAACCCCGAACCGGTCCTCATAAACCAAGAGGTAATGTAATCAGATCTATGACAAAAATAATTACCAAATGGCGTCCTCTAATTGACGATGATCCATACACAAATAGCCACTACTGTCAAAGCTACAATATTCTTTATATTTTTTATAGTCTGTATCATGGAATTTAAAAAAGATAACTATGGAGTCTCATCATTGAGAAATCATCTTATATTAAATGGACTATAAATATAATATCCAATCATTACATGTATCTACTTACCATCGCTGAGCAGCGGCAATACATCGGCATCTGGCCTGCCAGCTGGACACAGCGGTAAAATGGGGGAAGATGGTGTCGGTCCCCCTTCTCCTGACTCCACCTGCAAGATACAGCTGTTAGTCACGGAAAACCAATACGTAAAGGTATTGTTGGATTGTCGTACCCTATCGCAGACGGAAACAATTTGACAATTAGATTAAATTATTTAAAATATTATAACGTAAACATAAAAACAAAATTTAAATGAATATTAAATATTTAACCACCTGATGTGTAGCCATAGGCATCATAAAGATCTATAAAAAATTAAATATGAAATAAATTCTAAGTGGGTATATTTTCGATGACTCAATTAATTAGGTTGATATATAGTTATATTAATAGACCAATTTCTAAAACCGAAACTATCATATTTCTATCCTACATAAACTGTAAAATGTATGTCAAGACCATATTGACAATATTAGATACTACATAAACTAGACACTGCTTTTTCACAATTTTCCATCTAACCCAGCCCGGCTTTATTTTTGGCTGAATGTGGTTGAAGGGGCATGCTGCCCCTTCGACTCTGCTTACCCCTTCGGGGATTATGGGCGTGATGTTATGTATGTATGTATAAACTAGACATATACAATGAAATATTTGATAATTCTATCATATTTTTCATATTATCCCAGCCCAGTTTTATTTTTGGCTGAGTGTGGTTAAAGGGCAAGACCCTACTACTTTGCTGACCCCTGCTACTTTGATTCTCGGATACCTATTACGAGCGTGATGTTATGTATGTATGTTATTTAAATTATAAACTATATACCTAAGTGCTTACTAAACTTTCATGATCATAAATATGTGCCTCAATAGGTTTCCAAAATGCTTCAGATAAATAATGGCAATGTGTTATGAATATCTAGTTTTCAAAGACACCGAATTCATATAATGCGCTTGAGGCTCGTATTTCAGCTAGAACGATAAAAATATCCGGTAAAACGAAGCACGAGTCAACTTCACAAATAAACGATACAATTATACAAATAGGTTACAAAGTAAATTCTCAATCAGCGCCGTAATCCACGGATTCGGAATCACTGATCAAATTGGTTCGGAATGGACTGGGAATGCACATTTCAACGCAATGTCCGCTAAACAAACTAGATTATTGCATTCGTTATGCAAAAAGTATGTACGCCACTTTATCATATGAAGCGTAGTATGATGTTTTTTTAATTGTAAAATAAAATAAATATTGGCAAGTGCGCGATGTTCATAAAAGAAAATGTTCAAATTAGGCTTTGAATAGACAGTTTACCAATCTGCGCATGAAAGTAACACCAAAAGGATCACAATATAAAGGCACGGTAGGGATTGAAAAAAATATTTTAATAAGAGTCCATACGAAATGTTCCAGATATTTAAATTTCTGACTCCATCAGATGTTATTTACTTATTCATGTATTTATAATTTCATCGATTTAAATTAAACTCATTAATTAAGATGTCATCTGATCGTAATAAACTATGACGACGTCGTGTGACGTTTACGCGCTCTCTCATATTCGTACGTATGTTGGTCCTGAACACATTTTACAGGCTATGTATATATAAACGAAACTATCATACATCTTTAATTTATTATTGACTAGCTGACTCGGAGCACTTCGTAACGCCCCATTATCGGATTTTCAATACCCATTTTTTTTATAACTTTATATGTATATAGTATTATAGCGAAACCAGAAGAAATAGGGGTTCATTTTGATATATTTAGATTACGCTGCTTATAATAAAATATATTTAAAAATTGATAATTTTGATCAGGGTAGTATTCAATTGAGTATTTATCACTTTACCAATTCATGTATCTACTGAAAAAATATATATATAAGTTATTTGTAATCCAATCTTCAAGCTACTTCAAATTCTGTCCACAACAACTTTCTTTCTGTCAATTCTTTGTAGGTTTACCAAATCTCTGTGGAACAATTAGTTTTATTTAAAGAAACAGTAGCTAAGGTTAAACTATTAATATATTTTTTATCGGAATATGTACATCTCTTTGAATACTACCCTGTTTTATGGTAAGCATATAACAGCCATTAATTACTAGCATTAGAAATTTAATATGATTTTGGAACTGAATAAAATTCAGACAGACAGCCGTTATTCGATTACCAAATATAGTTAACAAATATTTAATAGTTAGTGTAATGTGTTAGCATTTGAATAGGTGTAAGTATTTTCATTTGTTCTCAACGTATTGTTAAACAGCTTCCATGGTATTAATGAGATATGGTTATGACAGAATAGTATAAGTTATGGTAAATTGCATCAACGACCGGAAAGCCAAGCTAAGCATCTCGTTAGTACATGGAGATACCGTGTTCCTTCGTATTCCAATAGTATTGCTTACTCAGAGGTGCTTTAAGACTATATTATCCTGTGATATTGAAACAGGAGTGTCGGCTGGGGATTTTGGATTGAAGCAATAAATCATTATTTAAAAAAAAAAACTTGTCTTTTGTTACCACATATTCAGGTAAGTAATTAAATAAGATATACCGCTTTTGTTAACTATGAAACTTATTATTACTTATTATATTAATTGCCTATTTTTATAAAAGTTTTTATATCGCGGGAAAGATAGGGTACATAAGCGTAAACAAATAGTTTAATAATATTAAGATAGCATGTAAATAATGAGTTTAAATAGTATTTCACTAATCTAAATAGTAAGTCTTACAATTAATTTTTAGATAATTATTTCACCTTCAAATTATGATACATTCCTGAGATAAGTTAATTGGAACATTTAACTTGTGTGTTTTAGTGCTAAGTGCATCCGCTTATCAACGGATAGACAAAATAAAAAACTTCCTTCCTTTATAAGTTCTTATTTTTTGTTGAGATACGAAAACCCATACATATGTATAGCAAAGTTTCGATACCGTATGGATTATGTTGTTATTTTTGTTTACCGTATAGCAGAAATAACACAAGCTGACTAACGATAACTCGCAGACTAAAATGCTAGATCTAAAACCTTGAAACGTTACGCAAAGGTCCATCACATAGTGTAACTAAGACGGAAATAATAAATAATTAGATAAATTCTCCACACTGTCACACCAACTCCCTAGTTAAGCTAAAAACTAAGCTTTTAAGCTTGTGCTATGGATACTAGGTGAACGAATAGACATACTTAAATACGTTTTATAAACATTCATGACTCGAGTACAAATGTCCATGTTCATCACACGAAACATTTGTCCCTAGCGGGATTCGAACCTGCGACCTTTGGTTTCGTGGCCAGGGTCTGTGACCACTTGACCAATGGGCCTGTCGAAATCTACGTGGACTAAGCTCTGAGGCCTGGCTGTATAGTTGTAAATTGCAAATGTCATTTATAATTAACCGCTATTGGTAAAGAAATTAAAGTACCCAAATGATATATTAGATCAAATAAAACATCTCCGTAGCGGGGTATATAGAGAGAACAGAACGTGGCCATACGCCTAAGATAACAACGCCCCTCGCAGAGAAGTTTAAATTTTAAAAGCAGCCGTTTTTATACAACCTTCGACACACATTACTTGCTTAACGCAGAGTACTACAGAACCTATACAAGAATATATAGTTCCCATCACTAGTTTACGCTGGTGTATTCTTAGACCACATTGTTAGTCACATAATAGGCACAGACGCTAATTACGCAGTGAATAGCAATAAGCTAGTGCAAACCAAGCAATTACCGATACATTGTATTGCAACAGACCGAAGGCAATCATGTTTGATATAGTGCCTGTTCACACTGACATCACACGACCGCACGCGCAGTTTGGACAAAACGGACGCGTGACATAATTAACGCTGCGTACTGAAGAACTTAACTTTAGCGACTTACATGTTAAAGTTCATATAACAAACACAAAACAAACATAACATCACGCCCATGATCCCCGAAGGGGTAGGCAGAGTCAAAGGGGCAGCATGCCCCTTCAACCACGTTCAGCCGAAAATAAAGCTGGGCTGGGTTAGATGGAAAATTGTGAAAAAGCAGTGACAAGCGGCTAACCTGTCGCCTACACAATCACACACCCAAAATCCAATATACCATTAGTCGCCTTTTACGACATGCTAGGCAAGAACCACAGTTGGCATATTCTTTTTAAGTCCCAGACCAACATGGGACAGTGGGCTGGGTTGGATGAAAAGCTGTGAAAAAGGAGTGACAAGTGGCTAGCTCGTCGCCTATTCAGTCACATACTCAAATGCCCGTAAACCATTAGTCGCCTTTTACGACATGCTAGGCAAGAACCACAGTTGGCACATTCTTTTTAAGTCCCAGACCAACAGTTCTTATATTTCTTTATAAATAATATTATAGAATAGCCAGTTGATAATCCTTAAACGGGAGAACTGGTATTATCATATTTTTACGTTGAATTATTATTTTGCGCAATAGCAAAATATCGCTATAACTTCGTAATCGTATTCTGAACTTGGCGGTTTTAATGCGCAATAGCATTGCTATAATAATGCAAAAGTAGCAGATCCACAAGATGACTAACTGACAGCCTATTATCTAGGCCCTTTAATGACATCACGGAGCCATCCATTACTTAAAAAACTACATAGCAAACCTGACGTAATTGATGAATTAATTTGTAACATCATCAACATAAAGAGTTTATTTGTTTGTTTGGTTGGACGCGCTAATCTCAGAAACTATTGGACCGAAAAATATTGTCCATTTCTTGAGTAGTTAATACCCTATATAATCTACTCATCATAACATAATGCACAAATTAACCATAAACGCGGATGAAACCGTGGCCGCAGTTATTTTTTTCATAAAAATGGTTAAGAGAGATATTATGTTTCGATAGTGATGGAAACGTGGTAGTATGTGCCAATACTTATAAATAGACATGTCTGGAAAGTGTTAGAAATATGGAAGTATCTACAAATATTCTGCTTAAACAGTAGAAGTGTGAGCTGACGAGTCTAGAGTACGTAACGGCACAAAAGGCACTAGTGTGAACTACTCCTTAATCTCATTTCGGTTCGGACGTGCAATGGAGTTACAGATACGTAGGGACAGTGTATTAATATCCGGTCCGACTGGTACCAAATCAAAATCTAGGCATCTGTATTCGAAAATAGCTACATTATGAACGAACAATATACATATGTATGCAAATTGGACTTACGCGCATTGGAAAATGATTTCATGTGTGAAATGTACTAACGTCATTTATGATATGATTACTGGACGTAATGGAAAAGGAAATGCATTAAATTATGTAGACAAAAAATTTACCGGAAAATAAAATATGAAATGAAAATTGAACTGACATTTTCTGGCATCCCTAAGAGTCATATTTTATAATAATCATGATACGGGTTGTATACAATACCTAATATGCGTTAGGCAAATTTTATAATAGACGTAAGCAAAGAGCTTTGTCAGTAATTTTTATGAGGGATCTATTGCATTATACTTTGACTGTAAATTATTAGGTGACAAATATTTTTACGTTTTCCATCTGAAACCTGCAAATTGGTCGGCACTACGTAAGCTAATTAGTGTCCGTAAATTTTAAATAGGTAATCTAGAAGTGATACTTAACATCTTTAAGAATTACTTCCAGATACTCTTAAATAGATACCAAGCAATTTTTCAGTAAAGTATCAAATGGTTCCGTGACTTTAGCTCATCACCCTATTAAATTCATGTCAATAATAGTTAATTTAATTATATTAAGTGCCCACGTAACTATAAGTAAATAAGTTAATGATATTAATAAGTATGTAATTATAATATGTAATTTTTAAAAGCACTTACTTAAGTATATTGCTACACCCTATCAGGGTCCATGTAACTGCATTTCAAATGTTTTGTTATGTGTGCAATTATGAATAAATAAATAAATAAAAATACACTGCCTCTGCTTGAAATGGTATACTTTACCATTGCCTGAACGAAACCGGTATTGTAAACAAGGCTTAGGTATTGTATAAAACCGGGATTACACACATTTCTGGTAACTGATACGTTCCGAGATTTATACAGCCAAAACAGTTATTTTTAACACTTATTATTACTTATTGTACCCGGAATGCTTATAAAACCAAGTACAGAAAAAATTATTTGGTTCTGAAATGTTAAATTATCCGGAAATCTTTGAAAGCTAACTTACGCTTGAGTTGTTCTCATCTGCATGTTTAATAATATTATGGTTATGAACTTCTTACTAATCTAATAATCTAAATCTAATATTATTAAAGCGAAGTTTGAATGAATGGATCTCTGCGTGGATGTTTGTTACTCTTTCACACAAAAACTATAAACGGATTTTAATGATTCTTTAAAATAATATGGCTCATACATCAGAATAACATATATCTATAATTAATTATTCGTTATTCGTTTCTCTCGGACCCAATTCCAAAGTCCACGCAGATAAAATCGCGGGCAAATACTATTTTAAAATACAAACATGGAAGATTCAATATAGTTAAATAAACGAGACAGATGAAATGTGTTATCAATCGCACATTCATGTGCATATTCGTCATTCATATTTACTCTTGTAAGTCTGGAGGTCATATTTAATAATTTAATAAAACAATTCAAAAAGACTCACATTCTTACCTGCTGTGCTGTCAAGAGCCATAGTTTCTCCAAACCCCCAGCACCCAACACCACAGGGAGATCACATCATCAAAAACCAACATAAATGCACAACTATTCGCAAACCACAAGGTACGCCTTTAGGGACTATTAGCGGTACCATCACTTGCGTGTCTCGAATCTATTTATGATGTAGGCTAGGATATTTAAAAATTCACACATTGGTCTGACGAATTTGTCTACTACTTGACACATCTTGTGATGCTTTTTGACAGTTGGTACTTATTTTTCTTTACATCTTAATAAATTCTGACTGACTGTTATTGAGACAATATGTAGAGGTTCTATATAAATTTCAACCCCAAATGCACTAAGGAATTGAAGGCTAATTTTAATACATGATATTATACTGAAGATATCTCACACGCTTACATATTATTAAACATTTATAGGATTTGAAGCTGTCCATAGAAATATAATAATTTAAATGAACTTGTTTTGTACTGATAGAGTAGCAAATCATTAAAAAGCTCACACGCTTGTTTTATTGCATTCTATGCGAAGATTTAACTCAAACTAGGATACGTCCGTCCATACCACAACACCGTAGACAGATTTAGCGGAATGTCTGATTTGTGACGTCAGTTATTAGTTTGAAGGACAGCATATTGGTAAGCGTAGCCATTTTCGACAGTGTATAGTAGCCGGAGAGCTAATGACTAATTTATATAAATAATTAAACAATTTGTATTCTTATTCGTTTTTGTTGACCTTACTTACTCGGAAATCACGTTAAGCCGTTGGTCCTGCACCTGACCTCTCTCCGGTCATGTCGAATTGCCGTATCACCGGACTATGAGAATGAAGGAATAGAGAGTGCACCTTTGTTTGCGCACACACCATGCACCATAATATCTCCTGCGCAGATGGCTAATCCTCGTTGAGATTGGCCGCCGTGACCGATATCGGTTAGGAGAACATTATTATTATGTTTGTCAAACAATTTTTAAGTGATAACGCTTCTAATCTCCAATCAAATTTACTTTTGAGCAGATATATATAGGTACCTATAGATATATACCTTAGCAGCGTTAAATTCCCCGAACAAGGAAATTAAAAGGTCTCCCGACGTCAGTTTCCTCTCCGTGTATCTATAAAAACGAATACAAAATGTTGTACAATCGGGCGCTTTGATCCACCAACGTTCAAGCGTAAAGCCGGTCGTTCGCCACCGAATCATCTGTTGAGCCTCGTAAAAGCACCTTCAGGGACGGTTGGCTAATGAAATAGCGATATTATTGTATTGTATCGGCGCGGGTAACCCCTCTGTAGCAGAGAACCGAACGATTGTTGATTACTGCAGCAGCTTTCGTAGCGTTGATGCATTTGAATATTCGTACAATTCATGATTAATCCTCGGAGCTTAATATTATGGCTCACTAATTGTCTTATGCATCTAAAAAAAATTGCAGTACAATTGATCAAACCTTGTCCCATCTAGTTACACTTATTGTGAAATAATGTCTATTTACCTTTGAAATGGGCTGCTGAATTTACGCATACGCATATGGCTATACCGACATTATCTTAAAAGATGCATGAATAGGTACTACATTACCCTATAAACATACTCGTATGATTGTAGCGCGATTATCGGGTATGGCTTCGCAACAATCTAAATGTATCCTACGTGGATTTATAGACATCCGAATCAATAATTCGGCTTTTGTACTCCTCCACAACTCAATTTAGTAGCTATCTGAGTATGAAATGCAGTATATACTCTAATTGCTTTTGAGTAAGAGAGCTACATTTGAAACAATATACTGTAGTTAGAGAACAGCGTAAGTAATTAGGCGCCCGTCGTTTCGCTGATGCCCGTGTATGTGCAATTTACAGTTATTGTCTCGATGAAACAACAGCGCATTTGTAATAGTGCCTACGATGTAAAACACGCGATGTACGCGAATGCATAAAAGATGAGTTAACTTGCAAAAATACGCTCTAATAGCAAGATTCTTACTGTGTGCAGTTCACCCGATTGAAAAAGCACTTTTTATAAAACAAAAAATAAACAGTTATGTACAACATTTATATTTCTATTCTATCTCCTAACGTCGGAATTTTTGTATTTTGCTACAATCGGTTGAAACTAATTTTACGCCACTATGTTTCATGTATTCGTAACACAATGTAAACTTTTAACTACCTAGCATATTTTACACACGCGTAAGTACTTCTGGCTTGTAGTATGAACGAAAGAGCGAATTATTTATTTTATTATTTTCAAGGGTCCTTAGTATTTTAATCAAAAAACTACAATTGAAATAATTAGTTACAATCTTACAAATAGGACTGATAATACAGAATCCCTAAGTAAACAGTTGCAAAGTTTGATTGTTTCCAAATACCCGAACAGCCTCCAGGCAAAGAAAATAGAGTTTCTAAAGGAATGATCCGGAGCATGCGCTTTTGGGTCAAATAGTTTGTTGGAGGGCCCTCGACGCGGCGGGGGCACCTCAAATACCGGCCTCGCTAGCAGTTTGTCCCTTCCGACTCGAGAGTTTCACCTACAGGGATGGCCAAAAATGCACATTGCCTTAAACTTTGTATTATTTTACGAAACTCAGCCTGAGTTTCGTTTTCAATGTCTTTTAACACGTAGAAACTTGTTTGCACACGTAGAAATATGTTAAGCCAGAAGTAAATATTTTAGATGTCCCTTACCATAGCAGAGGCACATGAATGCTGATCGAATATATTGATAATATAGTCATTTTAATATAATTATAGTTAAAATCGCAGTTTGATTTTAAAATCTAGAACTTGAAATCGTTAGGTGAATTGGAAACAACATTAATAATAATTATTTGTTTCATTGCTTTGCAAACGCTTCAACTACATTCGGGTGTTGACAGCCCTGCTAGTAACTAAGTTGCAATGTTGGAAATTATGCTGGAGGAACATAACATTATGTGTAAACCATCTAATAATGCTTCACACTGTTTGCATTAAATAAATAATCTATTACAGTACGCATGCGTACCTACTATGTAGTTAGGGTCATGTTTGTTTATTATTTCCTTTTTAACAAAAATAGTTGTACTAGCCGTAAAATATATAATATATAACGGAGAATGATTTTCTATTTCGTTATTATCCGCCATGCTGATTGACGGCTATGGGCGTTACGACGGGTAATGGCGGTCAAACCATGGTACGATAATCAAGGTTATTTTAATTACACTCAATAATAAGCACTGATGACTGAATTAGGTACTAGGAAACCTAGGAACGCGTGACAGTTTCCAGACGTGTTCACTGCTCGGTGGTCGTACGCAAAAGTGAGCTCGCTTCTGCCGGGCACAACGTCGTAGACTCCGTCAAGCGCCGCGTGGTGGCGCTGGCGTTCCAATTAATACACTAGCCGCTTGGTGGCGGTGGCATCGCTTAACGCCGACATATATGTGTAAAATAGAATATGATTATACATATTGACTCTGCCTACCCGTTTAGGGATTACGAGCATGATGTTATGTATGTATGTATGTATTAAACCCGTTTTAGGGTAAATGTTAATATCAAATACTGCTTACTACGTTCTTTCTTGAAATATATCTATTCGGACATATTGCCACCAAAAAGATGGATTTATAGAGCTGAGTCGGGGTGCGCCACTTCGCTAGATTTATATCCTAATAGTTAACTGTCCCAGCCATATTGTGAATCTAAACATCCAGGGATTAGGTCCAAATGCACATAAACAATAAAATTACTTACGAACGGCCTAGCCGTTAGGAGTCCGGTGACAAAAACATGTTACGTAGATTTCAGTTCTGATTTGATTTCTTATCAACTTTAAATAATATTAGGAAATTTAATGATTAATAATGTTAATTCAATTGAATTGTCCTTTTGATAACGCTGAATTTCAAAAGGTCAAATGTTGTATATCATAACTAGGTGGGAAGCCAGTTATGAATAGATTCCTTACGCGAATTATTCCACCCTCAGTTCATATTATCCTACATTCTATTATTATGTCCAAAAAAGCTATATTCGATTCACCTCCGCCACTAGTTACGTTAGGTCAAGCAGTATCGCTAAATAGAAAAAACTAAATAAAAAGCTATCAACCTGAAACATTTCCACATAATATATCAGATATTCAATTCAAGGAACTCCGCTGGCTTGGCCATGTCGAGCGGATGACTGACGAACGGGCCGTGAAAAGGGCATACCTGGGGTGACCGTCTGGGCGACGGCCAGTTGAGCGCCCCAGATATCGCTGGATTGACGAAGTGGTAAAAGACCTGAAGGAGCTTCAAGTGCCCAACTGGGCAAATTTGGCACGTAACAGACCGGAATGGCGTTCTTGTCGGAGGCCAAGACCCACTTCGGGTCGCTGAGCCAGCGTAGTAAGTAGTAAGTAAGTATTCAATTCAAGGGTCTCATCGCAATAATGGCGCCATCTGCCTTTATGACTTTGGGCACGCAAGTAAAAGGATGAAGGGTCACTTTAAAATTCGATATTATTGAGACATAAAATTGACGCTATGTTCGAATGTTATTTAATGACTCCAGACAATAATATATCAAACGAACTTGTTTATTTCATTACCAGTTACTTGAAACGTGGCCAAAAAATAATAAAACGCATAATAGTAGTGGTCCATAAAATACGAATATAAATTGAAACTCAGTTAACTGGTAAGAATATCACTTCAAAAAAGCGGGATCAACTGGATTCTCAGATAAAGAAAAATTTGTGACGGCCTCAAAAAGTAAAAATAAAAAAATATATATATAAAATCCCGTAAGACGGGAGAGCTATTTGGGTGTACAACTTTTTTTTCTTTATATTATTGTTTTTATTCGGAATAAGAAAATACTTATCCTGAATGCTCCATTTCACAATTTATGAAAGGCAATAATAACTAATATATCACCATTGTTCATAGTGGCCTTCATATTTTAACTGATCGTCTACTAGATATCTCATGCTTCTGTTTACCAAAGTTCGTCCTACGGGAATTTCATATTATGTCCGAATAAACCGACCGGCCAGATTATATCGCTCTTGGGATCAAATGTTTGACTTTCTTAACTCAAACTTCTATAAAGCAAGCCAATAGCCAATATTATATTTGCTTGAAGGATTGACATTATGTTATACATAGTTTTGTACGGTCAAAGTGATTAGGTTACAAAATTGTATTTGGATTACGCAGCATAGGTATAATTAGAAAAATGGTTCGAGGACTCAAAAAAGCCCAAACACGGTACATTTGTTTATACTGTTCGATGGAGCAATAGTTAGTTATTTTTTTACTAACGAATAGACTATAGCAATTGTCTGTTTAACAACCAAATGTTACGTAAATTTATTTATTTTTATGACAAACCTTTCAATTGAGGGACCACCTTTAATCGATTGAATCTTTTGAATGGCTACTTTTACAAACTACAGATTGAATTTACAATGGTTCAAGTACTTTTACTAACTCTCAGTAATACATATATTTTAAATAAGTATGATGAGAACCACAGTAGATCTCACTTAATGTGAACTTATCGCGATCAATTGAGGGACCACCTTCTACATGCTACTTACTTTTTCTTATTGAGTTAGCAGGAAGGAGTGACCATTAATGAAATTAGTTTTACAAATCTTTTACTGAGAGTAGCCAATTACAGCAGTTGTAAATTTTAAAAGTAGATTATTAAATATGGATAACTGTCAGTCACGACTGAGGGTCCACCTTTAACCGAATTTAAATTTGAGGGCAGACTTTTACAAATTAGAGGTTGAATTTACAATCGTTTGAGAACTTTTACTATAGGCTGACACATTCAAAAGCTCCAAATTCCAATTCTTCAGACATTTATTTTTGTCTGTTTAGTTAATTAACCTTAGAAATTGCAAGCAGTTAAATAAATAGAACCGATTACTAACACAAATTAAATTATTATTATTAGTTTCTCCGTGGACACTGCTTACTACTTTAGAGATTGCGTTGAATGATTGCATTAAAAATTAAATCAATCTAGTCATAGCCAAACTAATTTTACATGCATGATTGTTAAATAAAAATTCCGTATCACGATTTAAAAATAGTCAATGCATGGTAAACTTCTCGCAAATTAATTGTGCAACTTGGACAAGTTAATGATGAGCTTTATTAAGCCCATGTAGGGCAGACGTTCAATTTCCGCCTCACATAGAACATGTCTTTACATCGAACTGCCTTGGGATATGAACCTTGTTGTGCTAGGAGTATTATGAATCAATTTAGGAAATTTATACATACTTCTTGGAGATGGAATCAACTTTTATCTCTCATATAGGAATGTCATAAATAAAATGAGACTACAAACAATTCAGATTTTAATTTTAATTTTAGACATATTCATATAAAAAAGGCTGCAGCGGTTTCATTGTGCGGGATCATAATGAAAAAAGCACATCAACATGTTATATTTAACCAACAGACATCTTTCACTGTTTACTTAAAAACGCAAAGGCTCCTCGATTTTATGATTCAAGGGATTAAAATACTTCAAAGGAGTATAATGTGCACACAATAACTAATCTCTCAAACATTTATGAGTGTTACTGGGTAAGTAGCTAAGATCGAGACAAACAATTGGATTGATATTGACACCGGTTAAATAATTGATGCCTATTGTAATTGGTCAACATCTGAAGTGAAAGAAAGTTTGTTATTCGCTACTGAATAAATTTGTAACTTGGCAACTTTTCTATTAGTCACAAATACTGCACGTTATTAACCTAGACCTTAGATCAACTTATTCCAGACAAGGTAAAGTCAAGCAACGTCAATTCTGAACAAACAAACTGGCTAATTGCGTACCAACTCAAACTTCAGATGAATGAAAATAACCAACATTCAGTACGCTTTTGTATCTGATCTATTATTTGTGCCTTGAGGCATATGTAATGTATGTAGGGGGTCTTGACTGGTCTGGATAAAATTAGACAAAAAATTTACTTTTCTAGTGACTAGTGACTACAAGCGGTTTTATGATGTGCCCATGGCTGGCTACATACTCTATCGTGCATTCCGCAGGATTTATAATATTTCCCGAGATAGAAAGTAACCTATGTCCTTTCTCAGGGTACAAACTATGTGACAGCAAGTTCGGCGTTAGAACTTCCACTTTTAGTATGAACGCGAATGTTTCTACAGCTTCCTCACGGAATCTTTTTGTTTTAGAACACAAGTTAAAGAACTTTACCAGTGATTTCTAAACTAAACCTTATACCGATGGATAAACCAAAAATATATAAAAAGTCATATATACGCATATCATCACGTCCGTAATCCCGGAGGCAGAGTCAAAGGGGCAGCTAGCACACCTTTAACACATTCAGCCAAAAAATAAAAGTGGACTGGGATAGATAGAAAATTGTGAAAAAGCAGTGACAAGTGGCTGGCTCGCTTCATAAACAATAACACACCCAAAACCTGATATACCATTAGTCGCTTTTTACGACATGCTAGGCAAGGAACAAAGTCGGTACAAACATGGGACATGGGGTTTTAAAAATCTTATTTGCAGTAAAAACGTTTTAGTATAAGCGCGTTACGCACGAATGCTGTTAGAGTGGCGTTTTAAAATTATTTAATAATTCTAAACACTTCTCTCAAACTTTCTACATTTGGGGCTTTTGTAATGTTCGCCTTACGCCAGTTACACATAGTTTTAATTTATGACCCTTGTATAAAGAGCACTCGGAAGTTTTAATTAAGTGTTTACACGATATTTCGCTTTTACGTAGAGTAGGTACCTAGATATATTGTTTTAGATTTGTAAAAATATATATCAGCAAATCACGGTAACATTTTTAAGAATGAAAGAAGCTTTATTAGGCATACATGTCTACTATAATACAATAGGCGGAATGAAAAAAATATGTACAATAAAAAAAATGCGCGTGGTAATAACGGATATGAATTTGATCATCATCTTCTTAGCATTATGTCTCGTGATTAAACGGGGTACGTAAAGACCACGAATGTGCGTTTGATGTTGAACATAATACAAAACTAAACTCTTTATAGGTACCTACATGGTTTTATCGGGATATATGTCGATGACCCAGACATTTTATGTAACTAGGTGTTATATGAATTACTCTGGCCGGTCCATACGTACCTCAATTCGCAAAGTTTTATCACACAAAACTGGCACATCCCAAGGACGCCTGTTGTTCGGCTAAGTTAGAAACATCAATATACCTTTGATACTTGTGCGGTTACCCGAAAAACTTGCGAAGTGTTTGTGCGAGAGAAAAAGGTATGTTTTTGTGACCTCAAATACGCGGCTTCGCTATCGGGAGAAATATCTGTTAAAAGTTTTCGAAAGTAACGAATGTTTTTTCGTCCCAATTTTTGTTAAGGCCTTAAAATAGTAGACCTTTTAAGATACTTATTGCGTATACAATTTTATTTTTGTTGCTCAAAATCCATGCAACGAATAGTCACTAAATATCAACAAATTTTCTATCTCCGAATATTAGCTGTGATTTCAAACAGTTGATATGACAATACCGCCGCATTAATATCTACACGAGGGTCAACAAGGGACTTAGTGAAAATATTTGCTTGCTATTGCCTTTGTGTCTAATTAATACAACTGTTGACGTAACCGCAGTTTCCCTTTGGGGCGACATCCCGGTTTAATACATAACCTCTGCTTAAATGAGTTCCTATTGTTTAATAATTAAAAACAGTTCCATCGTTTCCGATGGTTGGTACAAAAACAGGCTTTGATCTTTTGTTTTTATTTTAACTCAAATAATTGCGAGTATCTTTTAAGGTCTCATTGGAAATGATTTATTTTCGGTCACCCTTAATGTTTGCAAGGATTATTGGTGATACAAATTTTGGTTGAGAATTAAAAAGTGGTTGTTATTTCGGTTGTGTGTCTGTTATGATTCTACTACCGAGTTTAATTACATGTGACGACTAGGAAGAAGATTATAAAAGTAATTTGAAATGAGTCGTAGATTTTTTTATCTATTCACTCGGTTTTAGCTATGCCGTAATTGTCAAAGGCAATGGACATCCTAGTTTATGAATTTCAATTTCGCCGTATCAAAGCGGTCAGAAACAAGCAACAAGGCTTCTTTGTGAAGCAGGTTCTATGTTCTCCAATATTGCCTACTTTATCTCGGGGAACATCCTTACAGAATTTTAATATCTTCAGTCTACATCTTATATCTTCCGACAAAGCATCTCAGCTGTTGTGGCCTATAACAGCCTACATTTTACTTACAACTGCAAGCGAGCAGAATGTACGTTAAGAATGTACGTAAGGCTGAAATAAAAGCATTTTTAAGCAATCTTAATATGTAAAAAAATATTGACTACCTACTAATAAAAAAATAATAGATCTAAAACATTTTTTTCTGCTTGTAAGTTTCTGTTCACCATGTCACGGTCAATGGAAAATAGGTTCCTACTTATTTAATGTATGTTGTTTCTTGTGGTTATGGTCGAATATGAAACGACTAGCTTAATCAATCATCGAGCGCCCGTATACGCTTTTGATAGCTATTACTAAATATTGATGGATTAACCAAACAGACTTAATCACAGTCCAACATGCAATAACAATTTATTGAAAAGTTTATGATAGCAGTTTTATGCAAACGTATTTAATTGAAATAAAACATACCTACATAGGATAATAATCATTTACTGATTTCTACAAACATTTCATAAAAATAATTTCTCTCTTCCTTAGAACTTTTCGTTATAGGTTAAAAAACATAGTAAGATGTTTATATAAGTTCTTACTCGTTCTCGTTATTTAGTATTTGTCCGATTATGGTTAAAGCATCAGTAATGTTCCTTTGACTCTGCCTACCCCTTCGGGAATGCATTAGGAAGTAAATATGATTGTATTAGGGAGTAACTTAAGTATTTTTAAGATTGTTAACGAAGTAGCGATCAAGTCATAACCTTATTAACTCGAATCTGAAAAAGCCAATCTCTTTGTTGCTATTCTAAACGAAAGAAACCTCGTACAAACATGTCACAAATATAACGCCCAAGTATTCGCTCTTTCAAGACGAAAAAATAAATCGTCACACATCTCAAATATTGGATACATAATCATATTAACATATTGCTTGTAAAGGCTTTATACAAATGAATCTCGCTGTTATAACTTGAGCTTTGCAAAAAAGCGGCGTTTGAAGAAAATAACTCGAACGATAATCCACAGACAAAATTACGCCGCCCGCAGAACAAAAGAGGGAAAATTGGAATATTTCCCGGTAAAGAATGGAGCTCCAAAAAGAATTTAAGACATAAAGATTGTCATAACCCGCACAAGTCTCAAGTAATATTTCATAAGTCGTAGTTTTAATTAATAAATGCCTACTAGATATTTTCTGCGACCTCAACTTCGTTTTATTTTAAAAAGTAACGTGTTTTTAAAACCATTTTGGACTTGTGCAAATGTGAGCAGATTTTATTAGTTTCGGTTCAATAATGAATTTTTAAAAAAAAAACTGCTATTTAGTTATATTAATTACATAATCTATGTAATGTCGGTAAATAGTAATTAAGATTATATAAGATCTACTTTGGACGTAAAGAAAAATCAATTTAAAGATATTGATCGAAAAAGTCCGTCAAGTAAAATAAAAAAGCATCTTATGAAGTATTACCAAACATTTTGAATCGATCCTAGCGTAAATGGGTTATTATTGTGCCAAGAATAATATTATTATCAGTAAGACGATGAAGAAAACGTAAGTAAAAAGAAAATCCACGAATAGCTACATACATTTTGTACTACCTATTAATGAGCAATATTATTCCAGGTTCTTCTGAAATCTTTTTAATGAAATACGACAAGCAAATAATTCAATCCCAAAGGATCTGTAAGTAACATAGGAAAATAAATATAGAAGGCGTGTTTAGAAAAAAAATGCGAGAAACATTTTTACTTTAAACATCTGATTGGCTGTATTATAACTTATTTACAATTATTCGTTCACTCACACTATATTAATAAAAATAAAAATATTTATCTCAACTCAACATTAGGCCAGACTCCGTAGATAAAATCATAACTAGCGATATTTTACCAATACCTACGCTTTCACGGAAATGGTTGTCTGACAAAATGTTACTTATTGTGTCTCTTTTTAATGAAGCATCGTCGAAGGCAGATACCGTTTTTGTTTTACTCAACCGAGTTGTATTATTTCATTGTTGTGATATTCAATGAAAAAGAGGACTTGACGCAAAAACTAACAAATTTAAGTATACAATGTTGATCTTTCTAAAACAAATATCTATAATTTTATTATAATATGGCATAGCTGTGTGAAAAAAACTAGCCTAATATCTTCCTTTACACCTTTCAATTTAAATATTCCTCTTACAATTACTACGTGAAAACATATGGATAGACAATAATTATTCGGTAGTAACATAATTGCCGTTCATTATCGCAGGTTTTCAGGATTTTTATTTACTAAACTACAAGGAGACGCAAATTAATATCTCCACAATATTTTGTTACGATCGATGGATAATTTTCATAATTACTACATTCTACGTCGTGTATCAATTTTTCTTATTTTAACTTTGCAGGGTACTAATATTGTAGGTGTTTTGATGAAGTATTAATACTGTTGTGAAGAGTGTATAGTTTACATTGCGTTATTGATAATACTTGATTTATGAAAATGTTAATAAAAGAAATATTTTTTGTATCTTTCCCTAGGCTATTATCGAAGCATAAACAAAAGAAAATAGATACGTTAATGAAACGTATTATATCATTCATCATTTTATGTAGGGTAAGCCTTTATGTACGAAAAGTAAAAAAATAAGTAAAGGCAAAATTTTAAATTAAACGGTTTTTATTAAAAGATAGAAGATATAGGTAGGTACTAAAAGCTATAAAAAAATCGTGCGGTCGTAGTGTATACAACCTGAGTATCGTCGTTCGGCAGTGAAAGCCTCGGAAGTCGCATTTGCTTAATTTTTTATTTGTTTTGTAAGTCACATCAGACTTATTTAGCCACGAGATATTGGAATTCTTGCGATTACGTACCAGTAATTACAATAATTCTTAAAAAATAACAACAAATGGTACTATTCCGATTCATTTTTTTTTAAAGAGGCAGTTTTTTTCTTCCTTCTGTAAAATTAAAAAAAAAATACGAGGTTTTCGCTGCCGAACGACGGTATGTAAAGAGCATTTATTACGACATGAGCGATTGACTGTTGATGCGCCTCACAATTTTTTTCTGATCAATATGCTAGATTGATCAGAAAGATCAGAAATTAGGAGAGTGAGTGATGAATGGTACCAAGGAACTACCGAATTCTTTTAATAGCTTGAAATACATTATTTACATCACTGATTTCAATAAAACCGTTTAGTAAACAAAAATTTTTTACTTACTTTTTTATTTATTTATCTCATGATAAGCATTTGATTATGTTAGGATGTTACTGTATTAAGACTATAATATGATTTTTATGATTAATTAAAGTGAATAATTTGCATACCACGATCAATAATAGTAAAATGTATGGTACTGTTTTCTTCCTATTTTAAGTCATCATCTTCCTAGCGTTATGTCCCGTGCTTAGACGGGGTCCGCTTAGACCATGATCCAGGATTTAGCGAGTCTGGTAATTACATTAAAGCGACTGCCGATCTGACCTTCGTAACCCTAAGATAGGGGAACCAGACAATTTTTGGATCATGGTTACAAATCCAAAGTTATTTGAATTTGCAGGTTTCATCACGATGTTTTCCCTCACCGTCGAGCTAGTGGTATAAATACGTACATAGATTTGAAAAATCCAGAGGTACGTGCCCGGGTTTGAACCCGCACTCCTCGGTTAAGAGGCGCGTGTCCTTACCATTGAGCTACCACCGCTCCACCATTGAGCTACCACCGCTCCTTGTTTTCTTCCTATTTTAAGTACTTTTATAATATATATAAATAATATATAAATAAATATCCGACTACATCACATACATTGATCTGACTCCGAAGTAAGTAGCTTAAGCACTTGTGTTACGGATATCAGAATCAACAGTGGTATTACAAATATATACTTAAATATTGGATATTAACACCCAGACACAGAACAAACACAAGTATTCATCATACTAATGTTTGTCCTGGGTGGGGATCGAACCCACAACTCTTGGCGCATGGGGCAGGGTCACTACTGAATGCGCCATCGAGCCAGTCAAATTTATAACCACATTATTGTTATTTAATTTTTATTTCGGTTTTCATTTTCAATAGTCTGGTTAAAGCCTGAAGTTAGTATCAGATGTAGTAGATACGAATTTGCAAGTCACTCTTAGGTTCCGTTTTCGTGTCATCAGTTTTCCGCTCACGATAATCGGACGATCGCGTCATGTCTATCTTTGTACCAAGCCCAAAGGATTTTCAACAACTCCGGCTAAGCCCATCAGGAGAATTATCGCGAAATGGAAAAAGTTGCCAACAAATATTGAACGGAACCCTTGCTGTGTCACAGGCCTTTTAATATTTAAACCAAAAATAAAAGGAGCGGACATTACATTTTTGGTGTGTAACGATCCCGTTTACCTTTGTTTTTTTATACGATGACATATTGTCGCCATTTTGTCAGCCGCTCGAGGTATTTTCTAATTTCGTGGACGTAATGTGTTTTCCACGCACCAATATTCGGTGTTCTTTTGTCATGACACTTTCTTATTAAATGTCTTAAAAAAAAAAAGATATTTCAATTCACTGTATATATGTAAATTATAACTTAATTAAAAATAAACATCAAGCTGGTTTCATAACATTACCGTAACCTAAAAATAACCATTATCGTTGATCTAATTTGTCTATTAAAAATGTTCCACTTAGATTGAACTCGAATAGGTAATAAATCAGGCTTTTTTTAATATATTATAATTATAACTTACACCGCCTATCCGATCGCACATAGTATATTTAATTAAACATACATAGGTACATATCATCACGCCCGTAATCTCCAAGGGGGTAGGCAGAGTCAGATTTTAATTTTTTATATCTTATCTATAATAAATTACTATAATGGTCTGTGCCATGCCAACTGTACTTAAGGGGAGTGCTATCATTATCGTAGCTGACAATTTGGTGCGAAACTTGACTTTTATGCATTGTAAAGAAAGCTTATCAAGACAACCTGTTTTACAAAAACGATTTATTCGCGTCAATCAATTAGAAATAAACCATAAATTCTCACATATATAATATAAACAACTAACGATTACACAGTTGTCATATAGAAAAAGCCTGAATAGATACCTAGCTGGTAATACGATCTGCGAACTCGAAATTACATCCAAACACCCATTACCACAACTAAATGAAGCGTAAAGAGATTGATTAAAACCGCTGTGAGATCGTCGCAGTAACTGTGAAACGGGAGCATTTTGTTAGGTTAGGTCACTTTTAGCTGACGATGACGCGAATTTTGCGGGAAATGTAGTTCGGATAATCCAAATAACTTCCTAAAAAGCTTCATTTAGGCTGTAATTTCATTCATTCATTAGGCTGGTGGGTAATGTGTTGCACGGTACCTAATTACCGAATCGTACGCACGTTCTGGAGTTTAGAGCGTCTACACAGTGGCTGAAAACGTGCCGGAGTAGATATTGGAAGACGTATGAATGAGACGAAAGTTTGCTACATAATGATAAGAATAAAAGAGCGTCTTCTATATGTATAAAATTAAAAGATAAAAGAGCAGCTCATCCTATCATAGCATATTCTACTATTCATCTCTCTCTTTGTTCCCTTATTAATTTTACTATATCAAGTAACCATATATTAAATTACGCATGTACATTCTGATTGAGACAGCTTAATAACAATGTAATTGTTTCGACCGTTGCTGACATTCCGCGTCACAACCGCTAAGAACACGACACATTGCCCGGAGCGATGGTGTATCAAAAGTAACTAATACATTTTTGCCTGCAGTCCGAATGCTGTGTATTCTCATGAGGGTATGCTGAACTTACAAGTAGAATAAAGTTTTTAATTTTCAAGAGTGAGCAAAATATATCCATGTAATTAAACCAGATAATCTCTTATTTTCTTCTTAATTATCTCTTAATCTTAATTCTTAAATTTTAGTATAGTACTGCGTACTAATATTATTGTAATTTTTTTTTTTACAAATTTTTTCGGCAATCGTTTTATAAAGCTGTACAGATGACTAGGTACTCGAAAAGCTTTCCTTAGAAAGTATATGGTCAAGAGAAATATATCAAAATATATTCAATAACGGCGCGGATATATTGTTTGATCGCGATAACAAACGCGCGCTAGTTTATTTAAGGCCGAGCCGAGACAAAACCTCACGTAATCTCCTGGCCTCTTAAGGTTTCGTGACAATAAATAAAACGAGAGTTAAAAATGTTATTCTTCAGGAAAAACTATTATCTTTGTTGCTCTATAAATTAATACTCAAATAGGCCATTGAGAATGTATTTTCTTCAGAATTATTTGAAACACCTATTAATTATTATTAGTAGTGTTTTATTATGTCTGATTAAGATAAAAATAAAAAAAATACATTTTATACAGAAAAGTGGTACATAAATTTATTATTTTGAATTCTACTATACACTTCAATCTGTTCGTTGAAGTAATTCAAGATACCCCCGCTAAAAGAAATCTATTGAAAAATTCAATATGGAGCGCACAACTCGAACGATTGTGTAAAATAAGCTGAATAAAAACGCACTCATCTGTTCAATATTAACTGAAGTGAATTTCTAGGCCATATTACCAGGACGGTGCAGCATAAAGCATTTCCCGCGTGAAAAAAAAAACCAAAGGCCATATTACTAGCCTGTCCCGGCTAGTATAAAAATTCCAAACTCAATCATTAATAGGGTTCAGTAAGTTCAACCCCGAATTAAACTACGTGTTCAATGTCATAGTTTTAGTACTACATCATTGCACATGTCTTTTCAGACCCAATTAGTCTATGCGCCATGTAACTGATTGGCACTTAAAAATAATACGTACCAAATGGTATTTTGCATTATCAAGCACGTCGTAATAGGTAATTAATGACGTATTGGGTATTAGGTTTGTTAGTGTGTAATCGACGAGCTAGTCACAAAGAAAGTGGATAAAGGGGCTTACTACTTTTTGGACTCTCACTGCTTCTTCAGGGATTGCGGGCACGATATTGGCGGGTATGTATGTATGTTATAAGACCATGTTATCAAAAATCCCATAACAATAAAAATTTACAAATGTATACATTGCAATTGAATGCATTTTAAGTGATTCTAAATATTTATTATAATAAAAGCGACTGCATTGATCCTTAAATAGATGATTGGAGAGGGTTGAAATTCGAAGATATTCAACTTAAACATACCTTCAAAATTTAGTTTTGTGTAAGTATGTTATTAAACTAAAAAAAAACTAAAACACTTTTTTATAATCCTACCATTCGTAGACCATTTTTTTTTTGTTTTTTGTACTTAAGGAATGCATTTACGCACCGTCTAAATAGACCTGTGTCGGGCCTACAGGGTGTGTCGGGCTCGAAGCCGGTAGCAATCTCCAGCCCCCCTCCCGACTAAACCTCAAGGCTGCCGTTCTTCGGGCGCTAACGCAAAACCAACGGGATCCATACTGTCGGGATTCATCTCGAAAAGTCTACGCAGCGCGCGCTGCCGCCTAGCGGCCCATCTCGAGGGAGTGATATTCTCCCCCAGAACACCTAAAGTGGTGTTTCACGACCACATAGACAGCTGTGTACCCTATCCGACCATCCGTAGACCATTATCCTATCCACTACTAACTTCAAAGCGACAGTTTTTTGGAAGTAAAAATAAAAATTTAACGCAATAATAACTTTGCAACTATTTTTATAGATGATTAAGAACAAAGATAAAGCCAAAATGTAAATATAAGCGCGCATCAAATTAATAATCATGGATTTTGGCTAACCTTCACGGTACATGCACGATACAGATTTGAACAATCTCGTGCTTGAACTGTTATTTATAATTCATTCAATGCGGCGTTTATAAGGTAAAGAGAAAGTTGCCCAAAATTAGATTTCCATAAAAATATGCGCGCGAATATTATACTATATTATTAATAATATAGAATATTAATGTGTGCTAAGATTTACGTCGCACTTTTTATAAAGCAAGCCAGGGTTCGTCAGTGAGTAAATTATGTGCAATTTGGGTGTGCAAAGTACATAAGTTGAGCTAGCATTATATAAAAAGCCAGATTCAGTTTAAATCGAGATAATTTTTTGGACGTTATTACTTAACTTAACGATTCCTCAAGTACTAACACATTTAAATCGCTTTATCGAGATCTAAACTTCACAGTAATAATTTGACTGAAATTCCAAATATACAAAGATTATTAAATATGATTGGCAACCTCAAGATGATAAAGGTAATTAAGGATCTAGAAATAAAATTTTACGCCCAACGCATACATACTAAGTCAAATTATTATTGATTCAGAAAGCATCTGCATATTAAGTTGAACCCACCGACATACTGTAACAATTGTAACGTAAGACGATTAGCAATAAACTACGACACCGGCAAAAGTGCCAATTCGCTTATTTACTCTCGCTTAATACGAATATACCGATTCCGTAGGACCTGTAATCCTCTTACAGTTTGGCTCAGTGCCTAATGAAGCTACCTCACTACTCAAATTTGTAAGACAAAATTCTAAAACTGTTCTTAAATGTTTATGCTCATGCGCTACCGATATTAAACATTGAAGATTTATTTTGGATAGACAGTTGAAAAGAAAAGAAAGGTTAATGTCAGAATTTTCATATTCTAATATAATTAATCCCATTTTGGAGATTCAAAAATAATGTGCCTACTGTTTTCCTTGCCTAGCATATCGTAAAAGGCAACTAATTGTGTATTGAGTTTGTAATAGGTAGGCGACGAATTAGCACCACTTTTTCACAATTTTCCATCTACTCACTTAGAAAAGGGTCCCAAGTATTTAAAAACTTTTCAATTTCACAAGTGAACTCGTATAATTTTTTTTCGGGCTATTTAAGGAGTGGATTTCTCAAAATCCTTACCTACCCGAAACTTGAGAAAAAGAATCCTGTCCAATTGGAAACTTGGAAAGCCCAGTCGTGAATGTGACTACAGCCACTGTTTTAATTAGCACAATATTTTAATGTATTGAAACTGGAGCATGCAAGTTATATAGTTGCCCTTCAATACATTAAACATTTTTTGCACTAGACAGGGGCATCTATAGAGTCTCATAAGTTTGTAAATTCCTCTGATGACTTTTCAATTGGGATACGTGTTGATTGGCAGATATTTTAACATGTTTTATTAAATTATCTGGTAAAAGACCCAATGAAGTCGTTTGAAGACTTAAAGAGTATTATATCGGGCTAGTTAAGTATACCACAAATACATGAAAAGATCACTAGCCAACAAGTAATGCCCAGTAAATCCCATACGTTTAAGTTGTTTTTGTGTTGTTATCGCCCAGTTATTTTTGTATCATACCGGCAGCAAAATTCACGCTTTATTCTGAAAAACACTTTTCTCTTTAACGGTAAATGTATGGCATTCCTATCATTTTCCCATTTGCGATCTATTTGCGGTAAATCGGGTATTTCAAATATGTCGTTGGACTTGTGGTGAAGAAGGGAACGCGTATTTTGTGGTACAAAAACCGAAGGAAAAGGACTGGATTTAGTCCCAGTATGTAAAAGGGACGTACTCTATGCTAAGTGGGGTCACAGATTATAATATTTATAGGGCTATCTTGTTCTGTTTGTCGTTTAGTGGTTCTCTCCGTATGTAAATGACGGGTCAGATAAAACAAGCTTAGCCAAATTTAAAATGTTTAAGACCTGTGAAACCATCCTTATTTATACTATGTAAAATGATAAAAATATTTATAAAAACGGAAAATATTTTGTAAAGAATCGTTTCATTCTGCCACGGAGATATTAAATAAAGTTATTAATATTTATCCGTAATATATGCGCTCTGAGGAATACAATATACTTATACTCGTACTATATTAGTACCTATAATCTCATTAGATCAACCGCGTTTAACTTATAACATATTATTAATGCAATACATCAATTTGCACTTCTTAGCCTACTAAATTATTCAATATACATAATTGTATGGGTATGTAATATCATAATTATACATACAATAAAATAGTACATTAGATTATTATGATATTACAAATACCAACTTTAATAACAATTTGCAATGAACTATGATTGATGATGATTAGCAAAAAAAGGACTTTTTTATTTTATAATAATTACAATAAATTATCCAATTTGTTGGTTTAGATAAAAGAAAACCAGGTCTAAAAAAATGGCAATGGTAAATCAGCAAAATTAAAAAAAAAACACAAACTTGTTTGTTGCTAAAAATGAAAAACAATAACAAATAACAAAAAATGTTACCGATTTTTTGTGATTGGTTTGAGCAACAAAATTATTTTTTTGGCAACTAATTAGCAACAATTTTTTTTTTTAATTTTGCTGATTTCCCTCTGCCATTTTTTTAGACCTAAGAAAAACGACAAATTAAACTCATCCATTATTAATACATATATTCAAACCAGCACGCCTGTAATCCCCAAAGAGATAGGCAGAGAGCGACAAGCTCATTAAACCACATTCAGACATGAAAACTGAATAGGGTTAGATGGAAAATTGTGAAAAAATTGTGAGAAATAGCCAGCTCGTCGCCTAAATAATCACAAAACTAACAATTAGGCGCATTTTACGACATTATTCATAATGATATAATAATTATGTTATTGCGAATAATGACAGAGACAATTCTCGCAATAAAACCTGCTGCAGATATCCACAGTTCCATCGTTGCACATATTAAAAGATATTAAAAGGCCTCGAAGTTCAATGGAATCGAATTCGCTGCACACCACTTGTGACAAGCAAGTGTGTTGTCGAGGACAGCCCGACAGAGCTATGTTGGATTGTTTATTAAAAGCATTGTTCGAAAAGCTCTCAGAGTTACTATTTTTCGAGTAAAACTATTGTCCAACTGGAATTCGGCATATTCTCGAATGGAAATGTATATTCCACTCACAAGCCGTTTTCATCCAATAGACAAATCAACGATTGCCCTGTGGATTAGTATTAACTAATAGAATATGTTCCTAGTCTAGCCGACGGACTATAAGCCCCACAGTTTGATAATTGCCTAATAAAAATTTGAAGCAACTTAGAAGTAAATTGCAAATTATAACGTACATATTTTCATTCTGTAATATGAGTATTTTAGTATTATAATAATTTGGTTAATTCTGCTTACTTTTTTTTAATATCACGTACGAATTCCATCTCTCAGCTCATTGGAAATCAATCGGTACCCTACTTATTCGAATCTAAACCAAACTTGGACAAATTATCCGTAAATTTCCCTAATCACTGCCTTATTCATGACCGGGCATGGCGATAAACGTAGTGTAACGCCCTAAGGTTCTAATAGCCAATTTCAAATAAAATAAAGGAGCCTTTTTGGCAATAATTGAAAGACATTACTTTGTTGAAACCAAGTGTGGAGTATCCACACAAGAGATTTCTTTAGGAAGGAATAATATAATAACTTTCTAATTATTTGCTTCGTCTAAATATTCTCAGAAACAGAATAAGGAACTTTTAACTCGAGAGTTCCTTTTCATTTATTATTTTTGCTGGGCAATGTAATCAAAGTTCAACTAACAAAGTAAATGTGTTTTTAACATTCACCTGACATTTGAAGGAGGTAGTTCAAGCCCTTGTTAAATTTGATAAAAGATGCTGTTTATAGGTTATGTCAGATTTCATCAGATGATCAGACCGAATCATTGCCCTTCTCTAATTTCCCCTCCCATATTACACATTGTTCAAATTATTTGTTGAGATAAATTCTTGTGGCACATTGAATAGAAAAAGAGTTTCAATTAACTTAAATCATTCTAAAAACCTGATCGCCGTGTGTATAATTTTACTAAGAGTCGATAACGAACACAACTACAATGCTACAGCACAATATTGTAACCTTAAATTGATCATATGATCAGTTAGTTAAGAATTTAAGACCTTGAAACTTACGACCAGATTTTTTTTACTCTTCCTTTGAATGAAGGGCACCACTATACAATTCGTTCAAGATCAGGAAAGTCCTATGATATACGAAGGTGCTATATCAAGATAATCAAAAATTATTCGCGTGACTCAGTGAACAGGGAAACCGCAACATCGTCAACAAAACTCGTGAAAATCCTCATACTATGAAACAGCTGTATGACTCTAGCCCGGGGTGAAATCTCTGCCGTGTTTTCAAAAGTAACACATGAAAGCTTTACCATCCAAATTTTCCGGCAAAAGTTGGGTTCTCCTTAGTCCGTTGAAACAAAGAGAGGTATACATAGCTACATTTCTAATAAATGAGTGAAAGGTGAAACACTCTGGTGGGCTGCTGGAATGCCCTCCTCTCCCCGTCTTTGTCCTCAGGGAATGTAATAATTCGTGTAAACCACCGATGTAAGTTCTCTGATTTTGCTCTATAAATAGAACATCTGTTGGACCTCCGTCGAGGGATCAAGGCTAGAATGATAACGAAAGTGTACGTTGTGAAATAATTAATTATCTTTATAAGTATGCTTGAAATAACACTAGACTAACATTGAGAGATAAAGGTGTGGTTTTAAATAATTGTAAATTAGCTTTGTAGTATTTCTATACCAATTATTGTTGTTTTACTCAAATATAGCCTAAATATGGATTTAAGCTCCCCGCCCAGGACAAATATTCGTATGATGATACTTGTGTTTGTTTTGTGTCTGGGTGTTAATATCCAATATTTAAGTATTTATTTGTAATACTGTTGATACTGATATCTGTAACACAAGTGCTTAAGCTAGTTACCTCGATCAATGTATGATGTCAGATCAATGTATTTGATGTAATCTGATTTTAATTATTATTATTATTATTTATTATATTATTTGACCGTTTAAAAACTGGGGCCAAGCCGGATTAATTCATTTAATGTCCATTGTCTACAGTCAACCTAATACGTTCTCACCCAAATAGTTAACAGGCCATCGGTCTATCTATGCTTATACTACGGTTCCAAATTCAGGGTTCACTCAGACTGCTGTTCGATCATCACCGTTATTCTGCCTAGTGCCAATTCGGTTTGCTGATTCTGCAAGCTGTTGCCAATTCCGATTCCTCGCCTTATACACTTATCTTTATATAGTAATATTCGCCAGTTCTAAAATTAATTAAAAGATAATGTAAAATACTACGAGAAGAGAGGAATTAGAATATTGTCTATTCCTGATCCTAGATAATAAATATTCGTGTTGAACTAATTTACAAAGCAATAATGTACTTTTGTTTCAGACATTCTATTGTACGGTTGGTTTCATTTTATTAATTTCCCCAAAAACGTGAACGCTAGTCACGTCACGAAGTGGCACTAGTAGCGTTCAGCAATTACTTCACAGAGCAATTAGATCGACTTAATTATTTTTAGGAGTACAAATGCCTCTATGGAAAACTTAGCGTAACAACTGTGTTTTATGAATGTATATCATAACAAAAAATAACATAACATGCCTCAAATACTTATTTGGGTGTCAAAATTGACTGTAACCTCACTTTTAAGCTGCATATAGAAAAACTATCAAACAGGGTCCATAAATTACTATACATATTATTTAAATTACTTCGTCAATCCGCTGACGCTGAGGTTATGAAGATGGTCTATCTGTCTTTATGTCAATCCATTTTGAGTTATTGTATACCCACCTGGGGTGGCGCGGGCAAAACCCACTTTGCTGTTTTGTTAATCTTGTAAAATATTGTTATGGTCTTTAAGGTGTTATGGTTTTATCGGTACGAATTGCTTCTCAAAATACATTTTGTGAGTGGAACTCTCAAGCACAGATTTGGGTATGTAATCGTATTATGGTTTCACCTTAGGAGGAATCAATTTATGCATGATGGCTAGCTTTTGGTGTATGTAGTGAGCCTATTATTAACTTTTACATAATACATATAAATGAATATTAGATTAATATTATTTTTTTATAAATTGATGGTGACACAAAATATGTAGTTGAAATTTACTATCGCGCATTGTATAAACGTACAGAAAATTATTGTGATGTACGAGTAGTGCCCTAATATAAAGAGCCCGCTAAGAAAATATTATCTTACAGGCTAGGCGGTCGGGAGCGGAATGTGCTTTGATAACGTTACGAAAGAAAGCAAGCGTGCACTCGCATTCACGTAATACACTATTGACACAGGGAAAATGGAATAATACGGCTCGCATAGTACTAGCAAGTCAGATGGAAAATCAAACGTGGTTTTAGAAAGATCGGAAAATGTCGTGAGGCAAATATTTCACATAGCTTTCATCTTGTTTTGTGTGGTTGTATAAGCCTACCTAACTGCTACCAGTTTTTGTAAATACCGACTGCCAGTCTGCCATAGTCGAAATTGGCCTAATTTAAAGGGGCCTTGCAGGCGTGATGATAAGTATGTAAGAAACATATTTCAGACTTGTAGATGCAATTTAGATAAAATTAATATACCTACCTATCAAAAGATCAGTACCGATTCAGATATCTACAATTGACTTTCAGCAAAGGCAAAAGGAAGAAAGTATCTAAACTCCTTAAATTTTTAATCTAATTGGCCTAATTCAACTTTTTGAGCCTAATTAAGCCTAAAATTTTAGATTTAGAATTTCTATTTCAATTGAAAAAAAGATACATACCTCTGTAATTGTAATTCAATAAAGTACCTATGTTTATGGAGTAATTTATAATCTCTGACAATATTTAAGATTGCCTAAAAAATTATTACCAATGCAAGACAATTTTGAGTAGTCAAAAGGGTTTAACTAACTAACTAAACTCTACGCAACTTCCATAGCGGGGTAGGCAGAGAGAACCGAATATAATTTATACATTTTTAATTTCTACTCTCACTCCATTTGTGAATTCAATCCTATTTAATTCTAGCTATTTGTACTGCTTGGTGTAAATAAGGGCATTGGCTTGGAGCTAACTGAAGACTGGCTTGCTGATTTACGCAGACACCGTATTTGACAGCGAAAATCTTGAAGAAACTTACTTAAATAAACACGACAGCCGTTTACATTGTCCGGTGCTCAAACTCTTGTCATCTTGTGACAAGCTGTTACTACTAAAACTAGAACTACTTAAATTTAATTATTTGTAAGCATATATGTAGGAAATTCTATTATCCTACTAGTAAGATATTTCGAAAAAAATATGATCATAAAAGAGGTGTTAAACTTTTTAAACGTTTAGACTGAGACATCGTTTCAAATATATCCTCCATTTCTCAATCCCACCTTTACTAGATTATTTCGGTGGCCGACCGACCCGGTACGCTTGAGCTCAAATTCAATATTCCATTTGAAGTGCAAAGCTATTGCTCTCTCGAATATTTCTGCATCCGAATCCGTTTCGTACACGAAAATAAATATTCATGTAATAAATGCAGCAGAGCGGTCTTGTTGCGTCTCTCAGTTTTTATCCGCAAATACTAGGTACCTATCGATAAGCAAAGAGATTTTTGACAAACCAATATAATTGGATAGTTAAACTAAAACAGTGACCATACAAGAATAGCAAATAAGAGAGTAAATTGTTAAACACCAACAAAAAGTAATTTGAATGACCAAATGCTTAATTTTAAACCTAGATAGAGGATATTTCGAGATTTATTTAAAACTTATTTAAGAGGGTAGGTCTATGAAATTAACATATGAGTATATATTTTAATGGACCTAGGGATACAGCCTGAACGTCATAACCGCTTATTATTATCTATTGCTTAATCCTTTATTGTGCTTTTGTAAAAAAGTGCCAGTGAAGCATCCGAATTTGTTAAAACCTTTCAGAATTATAACCAACATCAGATTCTGAGCACGATTTATTAAAGTTTACGGCTTGGGAGTTTTAGGAGAAGATGTGCGAACCATGTAATCGTTTTCCCGATGAAATATTTAAAGACCTAAAGGGGCAAAGAAAGATTTTAAACGTGCTTCACGGAATTTATTTAAATCGGCCTGAGAATAAATTTTATTTACACAGACTTTCCTTTATTCGAGCAAGTCCGATAGACAGACGACGTTATTTTATTCTACCTACAAAGAGGTCTAGAACATCAGACGCTAGTCGCATGTCTGAATAAAGGAAAATGATATAATTTTGTTTGACTGAGACTACCAGATTTTTTATCGCATCTTACAAATAAATAAAACGTTGTGAAAATCGCATTAAAAAAAAATATTTCTTCTCTACGATTATTTGGGTTAGGTATTAAGTGGCACACGTAAATTTTAGTCTACGGGCAAGTTAATAATAAGTATTTTTAGTTTATTAGTATGCGTCTGGCCCAAGTTGAAAAATGTCTGCGTACCAGTTAATTACGTGCTAAAGCCTAAGGGGTAAACTGGACCAAAATTTTGATATTATGTAGGTACTTTGTAATGTAAGTAGATACTCACAAAGTTTCTGGACGTAAATAAACTCTTTTACTGTAATAGGCTTAGTATTTTATATAGCATGATTTTTTTTTCGACTATATCACATACATTGATCTGACTCCGAGAAAAGTAGGTAACTTAAGCACTTGTGTTACGGATATCAGAATCCACAGTGGTATTACAAATATATACTTAAATATTGGATATTAACACCCAGACACATAACAAACACAAGTATTCATCATACGAATATTTGTCCTGGATGGGGATCGAACCCACAACTCTTGGCGCATGGGGCAGGGTCACTTCCGAATGCGCCATCGAGCCATGTTCAATATTATTATATCTTTTTTTAAATATTTTTGTATATAAACCATAATATGTTTAATACAATGTGTTTAAGATATAATTATTATGTACATAAACAAATAATATACAAATTTTAAGGGATATTAAATTTACCAAATTTTGTCAACACAAAAGCACTCGCATTAGGGAACAACCACGATTGTGTTTTAAGCTATGTCCGGAGCATGACTTTATTAATAGAACTTTATTTAATAACGACTTCATATAAATATTCAAAGTGTAACAAAAACAATTACTTGTAAATTGATGGTATTTAGTCTTAAAATTTTAATATGTAATTACATATAACCAAGTAAGAAACTACGTCTACGAAACATTGCCAATAACAATTTTGTAATAATAATAATTAAATACACTTATAACAAAAACAACTACTTGTCAATTGATGAAATTTGATCCCAAACACTTCTAATTGATAAATCAGGTACTTTTTTGCTTAAAAATATACACTGTTAAAGGTTCACTATAAATTGTTAGTTAGTATTAAGCCTGCGCTTTTTACAAGTTACCTACATATTTTCTCAATACAAGGACCGAGTGTAATTTCATTATTTATAAGTTCGCGTATGTACAGCCCTGTATATTTCTTTTTTTTTCAGAGGCTTTCTTATTTTCGCTTGCTAATGAATCCATTTTGTTTGAGAAGACCAAAATAGTACCTGGAGATTTTTCGCAACTTGATAATTAGTGTCGCGATATTTGGTTTAGGATTCACCTGTTTATTAAACCTCGCATTCCATGATTACACTAGTGATGCCGAATAGTTTCGCTATCGATAGTTGACCTCGAAAATCAGTTAGAATATCGATACTATCGATAGTAACGATAGCCCAAATTGGGGCAATACTATTGATGAATTGCAATACTATCGATAGTATCGATAGTATTATAGCTAGATATCACTAAACTATCGATAGTATCGATACTATTATTGTTCATGGCGTGTAAACTATCGATAGTATTAATAGTATCGATACTATCGATAGTTTTAAGCTATCGATAGTTCTTTAATTTTCGATAGTATTACTTAGAATTTTAGGTTAAACTAAATTATACAGCATTACCGCTAGAAAAGTAATGAAGTCTTAGTAATTAATTACCGTAAAAATAACCTACACGTACTAGTGACCATTATACCAATAATTTCTAAACAAAAGTATCGAAAATAAAACGACTATCAATAGTTTACAACTATCGATACTATCGATAGTTTTTTATGTACGAGGAACAATACTATCGATAGTATCGATACTATCGATAGTTTATTCTTCGTGACCTTCAATACTATCGATAGTATCGATAGTATTGCTTTCATGCAATGGTATTGCCTGACGTCAAATATCGATAGACTATTGATAGTCAACTATCGATCGGCATCACTAGATTCCGCAGAGTTGTTGGTTTTGTGTTTTATATTATAAACCACCACTCTTTGGATAAAAAAGACTTGGGAGTAATCAACGTATTTTCAATGTAATCATTGAACGAGGTAATCTTATCATGGGGTACACATTCTTCTCTAGTATATAACCAACCAACTAATAAGAATTCTCTTGATAAATAAGCGATGCAACGCTTGACATGAGATCTGAACGAATCGGAGTCGACCTTTTCAAATTTACGCCTAATACCTAATGAAATGAAACAAACATCCTTGAATAACAACATTAGGGAATACTTTTTCTATTGCTGCCATTGCACTAGCTTCGTAATCGAGCGTGAATGTATGTGGTTGAAACTCTGGTACTTGACTTCTTATTAGTTGTAATAAAATTTCGTAAGTAGCTTGTTTTATACTGGGGAGCAAAGCGTATACTGCATGTATTATTCCATTTGCATCATCTGTACTGCCCATATCTATAATTATGTATTGTATACAGTTGCATAAATGGTATTGAAACGCTTTAAAGGTGCCGTCTAATAAAGTATGCTCTGCTATTTTTAAAGCTTCTCGTGCTTCAGAAGAATGATAATCCTGCAATTTTTACGAGTGCAGTCAGCCAATAAAAATTGTTAAACTTTGCAGGAACTACGACATCGTTTGTTTGTTTTTGTGGTTTGTAATACTTTGTGTCTACCTCTATATAATACTTCTTTTACATTTTGATATTTTTAATGAAATTATATCCAGCGTCATTAAACTCTTCAACAACTTCAGAGTAAATTGTAGGAATTGGTGTTATAGTTTGTTCGGCTTTTTGTACACATTTTTAGATTTTGTTTAAACTTCATTTTTTTCCTGTTCGCACATATGAGATTCTTGTACTTTAGCGATATCATTAGAGACAACTAAAATAGCATTACATATTTTCTTCTTTGAACAGCGCCAAACTACTAGCCTTTTTGTAAATCTATACCCATCTCTCAACAGAACTTCGCCGCCTCTTTAAGACGATATTACTTTGGGATCTGCCATGTCTATAAAAAGAAAATATAAAAATACTAGCACTTGTTAAAGAAAACCCAACATAAATATTATAACGAAAATAAACAAGTTTTCTTAAGTTCTGGTTCTAACTGGCTAGCCCAATATTCAACTTTTTACATCTGAACTCAAATGTAATATTATTTATAGATAAACAATAGGATTTACCTATAATAATTCCATTATTAGGCATATTTCGTTTAAAACACATTACGTATGAAAGCTAATCTATTAAGACTTATTATAAACTTTAACGTATATTATATTGAACATTTTATATAAAATACTAAGCATAAGACAGGGAAAGAGTTTTATTTACGTCCAGAAACTTTATAACTAGTTACCTACTTACATAATTAAGTACCTAATATCAAAATTTTGGTCCAGTTGACCCCTTAGGCTTTAGCACGTAATTAACTGGTCCGCAGACATTTTTCAGCTTGGGCCAGATAAATACTAACAAACTGAAAATGTTATTAACTCCGCCATCGGACCAGAATTTACTGGGCCACTTAATACCAAACCCGATTATTTTTATTTAATCTACCTATACTCATATAAACGTGCAAAATATGGAAGATTAAAGTGCTAAATTAATTACAACAGCTTTTATTGTTTATGCATCTGTGCTAGAGTAGCAAAAGTGGTTTTATGGACGTTTATATAAAGATTTTTTAAAGAGACAAAAGGCTAATTCAGATACAAGTACAGTAAAGTAAAAGCATAAGGCAAATTTAAATTTTATATACTATCGAAAATATGATTTATGAAGTAAATTCTTTATGTAAAACACAAATGTTTACACTATTTCCCAAGACATAGCTCCTTAAAATACTAGAAAAAAGAAAGAAGTACAGAACACACAAAACATGGCGTAACCGCAGCTTAGCTTAGCGTTAACCTGTGGTCACATGGAAGTGTGAGTATAAAATTTGGAATAAATTCGTTCTTTACGGCCAATTCATTTGTTGTGGATAGCCTTAGAATAAAGAAGAGAAGACAAGGAAGAGTAGAGTATCGTGCCAAACTGGTACTCACATTATTAGTGGTTTCAGTTAGTTCTAAGCCGGGTTCAGATGGATTTTGTTCCGTTTCTGAATCAGCTGTATGGCTCGCTGTAGGCAGCTTGACGGGAAGCTGCGCAATAAAATGACGTCACTGCAGGTTGCGGTAACAACCGCACTACAGGATTTGAATTAACGAATATTGCATGCTTATCGGTGCATGTCCCCACAAGGATGTACCATCAATATCGAACAATAATTTTGACTAACGAGAGCTGTTTATTTGCAATTGTTGGTCGTGCATAGCAAGCACTGCGAGCATTATGGCCAATTGGGATTAATATCTATATAATATTATATATTACGAAGCATTGCAACTTGAAACCAAATACAAAAAGCACTACCACACACATAACAACTGCGTTTTAATTCCAATATTCTCATCATGGATTGGGTTACACGCGATTATGCAAAGTGGTGTAATTCAGCACACACCACATTGTGATGAAATCCTTTCGAGTTTCCGTGTCGCTTTTGTCTATTCAGTTAACATTTCATTGTTGACGTTTTCAATAACATTAACAATACAATTGTTGCCAAAATTCGAATTTATTTCATCACTATAGGTTATAAGATTTTTGGATAAATGATTTTAGTTTTTACTAAAGCGATCATTCTAATTAGTTTAGAATAGAACTGTGGCATTTAAAAGTTCGATGATAATAAGGACAGTTTTACATCTTATTGTAAATAACATACCTACCAAATTTTCATTCAAATTTAGTTACAATGTGTCTTTACTTCAACGCCAGTTCTATTCCAAATCCATCACTAATGGGCAAATTATGTAAAAAAGAGCAAAGACGCCAAATCTGCCACGCTAATGGTACTTACAGCCGTCGGACTTTTCTTGTTCCTGGTCGAAAAGTGTTCAATGACCTCCCAATTTGACTTTTTGGGAGCCGGCGTGTCCGCCGGCGAGGGCGACGCCCGGGGCGCCGCGGACGGCGTGCTGCGGCCGGAGTCGTCGGCGCCCCGGGTCGGCGCCGCCGCGGACCGCAGGGAGGCGCATCTTCGCCCCCGCAACGCCTCCTGGAAGGTACAATATGTTTAGTATGGTCATCATTTAAAATCAATACCAAATTTGGAAGCTGTTGATTTACTATTCAATAATAAAATAAACTCTGAAATTTAAAGAACCTCTAAATATTTAACGAGTTAAAATCTAAAATATTATTACAGTTGAAGCGTGTAGTATGTTGTTTTATATAACAAGGCATCCAACGATGATTATCTCAATTTTTACTAATATTACAGACGTGTCTATTACGTCTTAACACCTAAAATTTGGCACGCTTGTGAATCCTGCTATGAAAATGGATATCTCATATTCATATATAAAATTTCAAGCGAGTAAAATGTTGCAGTTTCTAAATTTAATACAAAATTTATAAAATGCTTTAATATGAGAAGCTTCTTATGTATACGCAGAAGCTAGCGGCTGCTTTAGCAGAAAATTGCTAATGAAAACCCGGCATTCCCACTCGCCGTGCAAAACGCAGTTGCACAGGTCATGCTGTTTAATGCCGATTTTCTTTAAGAAGGTGGTAAAAAGGTGGCTTTCCCACCAGCCGATCCTGCTTATGCAGCCACACACAATTTTTTCTACGAGACTCTACCAAACTTACATCTGCTCTATCTCTAGTTTATAACAAATACTCCCAGAAGAGTCACAACATAAACGGAAAGCTTTTGCTATTTCGACAAAATTCGCCTCAATAAACTAAAATCACAAATACGTAATGTACCTACTGCTAAGTTACTAAAATAGCGCTCATAAATAATTATTAGACAAAGGTTAAATTTAATAAGACCAACAGACCTATGTAATTATTCCTCTGAGACGGAGGGTGACAACGGTTATTTTGGTAAGTAGTTATATATATAATATATATCCCTTTATTTTGTAAACAGACGTGAATTAAATTGCTAATAATTTTAGGCGCCGCGCCCGTGGCGCCGGTAAACATTATGTTTTACCCGAATGTGTATCGCGTTTGGTTACATTTTGCAATTTGATACCTCACTCAAAAAAATCTGCGAGATGCAAAGGAGGTATTTTCCTATTTGGTGCTCTAGACCCGGACACGTGAGCTGATTTCGATAATTCTTACTTTGTCTTAAGCGAGTGTCATTTAAACACTAGCAATAATTAAAATTGATTATAACGACAATCAGGCGCCAAATTTGCAAAAAAATATATAAAGTTGTAGAACAGTATTTAAGTTGTTGCCCATCGCAGCAACAACCGCACAATAAATATGTATATGTCGCAGTCATCTGGTTTAATCAGCTATTTGATTGGATCACTAGCGCGTTCATTGAATGACGACGTTTAATTGAATGACTAAAGGACAACTCGTTAAATTGTTTAATATAACGTCCAACTTCTTGACTGAACGTCATATCGCACTCATCTGGATGAATCTGCTAATTGATTGAATGACTAGCGCGTTTATTGAATGTCGACATTTAATTGAATTTAATTCATTTAATGAAAGCGTGTTGCTAGGATCACAGTTCTAACCTAACCTAACCTACTTGTCTGGTAGCATCTCGTTTCTGGTAGCAATTTGATTTTCAGGGAAGGCGCAATATATATGTCGCAGTTATCTGGTTCTGTTGGTCCGCTCTGTTCAATTTAATGAACGCGCTAGTCATTCAATTAAATAGCTGATTCAACCAGATGACTGCGACATATATATCATATTGTGCGGTTTCACAGCGTACTTAACTGAATTATTGAAACCGTTCAATATTTCAAAATGTACAGTCAAAACATTTTCACTCGTCCGGATTTATAAATACAAATCGGAAACGATGAAATATAAAATAACGTATACATTTTAGCGAATATTTGGAACATTAAGTTAAAAGGTAAGGAGGTAATCCTTTTTTCTGTTTAAATTGACTATTTATAAGTGCTTTTTTGAAGCCTATATAAATAAAGAGATTTTGAATTTGAATTTGAATTTGGTAAATGAAACTTTCCACGTTATATTAAATTATTATGTAGATATTAGAGTAGGCATAAAAGATTTAAATGAAACTGGATAACCCTAATTGACTAGCAACTGTAATCTCGAGGTTCAACGAAACTAATTAATTCGAACATATTGGTAACAACGAACCACGCTATACGTCGACATGGTTCGTTCGTTCAGATCGTAACAAGTTCAACAAACTTAATCTGTCTGGATTAGTACAGTCATATAGAAACAGTTCCGTCCGGTTTGTAATTTCTATTGCAATTAATTAAGGATTAGGATATTATGAGAATGTTTCGTTTGCAAAATATCGGTGATATGAGCCATATGTAGGCCGGAGAAAGGTTTAAAATTCATGTTTGGTTTTTTCATACCTAATTATTAAGTTAGTATAGGTATTTATTAATTAATTGTTTATCATTTAATAAGTGTATTTTTAATGAACTTTGGGCCGATTTACACAATAGCCTGATAAATAACGCCAAGTAATTTAGAATATGCATGATTTTATTAACTAGTAGTTCACAGATGTACTGTAAGTAAAGCACGATTATCATTCCCAAACAGGCAGATATTCCGATAAGATCTTATGTCATTACCGGCCTAATATTCAAGAATCAGTCATTAAAAGCCCCGATAAACGGCAGCATTCAATTCACGAAGTACTGTATCGCAGTGACTTTTCCATGAAAATCGAAACATATGTTTATAATCGTTCGTTCAGACTAAATTTTTATTGTTTTTTAATTTTTGTATGGAATGATTTTAACGTTTTATCTTAAATATGGGAAGAAACTTGTTATAACACGAATGAAAAACGTGTCTGGTACTCTTTATGCTTCATATATTTAAAACGCTAGTATCCAAAACTTTCCAAAAAAATGTTTTATTATAAAGGTACTGCAGAAAATCGTTGCAATTTGTATTTTACCAATAAACATTTTTGAGTCATAATTGCTCTGTTTCCTGTATACACAAAAGTAAATATGTTTACTGCCCCTTGCCTCTGCCTTCCCTTCAGGGATTACGGACGTGTTATATATGTATGTAAATATGTTTAGATATTTCCATTATAAACGATATACACTGAAATAAATCTAGTCAAGATCAGGAAATTAATAACACTTTTATCCAGCCCATTTTTTAATATACAGTTCAGAAGTAACATATGGATAATATTCAAATTTTCTTTTTAAGGACGATACCAGTTACTTGCGAATCAAGTGATGACATTATATAATTAAGCAAACTGTTAAATCTTAAAAAAGCAACTCCAACTACTTTATTTAATGATTTATTACAATAAAATGTATCAAAAAAAGACAAATATTAGTTGTAATTATAATTCTACGAGCAAATAAATACGATACCTACTATAAACCGCGACTTATAATAACCTCCACTAGCCTTACGTCTTAACCACACAGTCATATATAAAAAATCATCGATTTCCTTTTCTAACAGTTCCCTAAATATAAATCTCTAATACAGATAGCTGAAACCTACACACTTGGCCACTGGAACCACTAAATTTCATTCACTTCAAACATATTGTCTTACAACAAAACTGCCACTAAAATTCAACCAACATGAAACACGATTAGTTCAAAATGTGAAGCTGGGTGATTGCGCGGGCGATAACAACGTTTCGAATGTAATCTACTGTGTCACGCTCTAATTATCCCGAAAAGCTGACGCTCCCCGCCAAACAGCGCGCAACGTATTTAAAATCTGTTATTAATAACTATATATAGTATATATCCCATAATATTAGTCTCGGACTTATAAGAATGTGCCAACTGTGTTTGCGTAGCATGTCGTAAAAGGCGACTAATGGTATATCGGGTTTTAGTTATGTGGTTGTGTAGACGACGAGCTAGCCACTTGTCACTACTTTTTCATAATTTTCCATCTAACCCACCCCAGTTTAATTTTGGCTGAATGTGGTTAAAAGGACCTGGTGTCCCTTTGACTCTGCCAACCCCTTAGGGGATTATGGGCGTGATGATATGTATGTATTAGTATATAAGTAAGGTAAAAGCTATGAAAACTGTAGAGGACATAAAACTTTCACAGGTTACCAGCACATAAACTTTTCTCATAAAAATCACACGTTACGAGACTTCAGAGCGTAACGATAGTTATTTTGGGGTTCGTATAGTGTTCGTAATTTATATACATAATTCGTAAGTGATTTCATAATAACACAAATATTTAGCCTACGTGTCCTCCGTGCGCGCAATTCGCCACTTTTACGTACATATACTTATTATTACATATATTATTAGCAATGGGTAAAAGACGATAAAATATGTATCACATCACTAAAGAAAATGTTTGAAATATTCACATTCTTTATTACACCTTTTCTTGTCATTTATGTATTCCAGAAAAGCAGGTAAATAAAGAGGCACTTACTTTTGTATTTGATTTAATAGTTTATATTTTTACAAAGCAAGTATTGAGCTTGTACAAACAAATTTAAATATGTCAATTCCATTTTAAAATAAACATTAGTACTATCTTCAATTACTCGAACGATATCTATTTCTACTAATAAACGTATAAAACGTTTTAAAAGCTATCTAGCTGACACTTCACCGATTCAGCATCAGGGCGATTTGGTTTAAATGGAAATCGGTTGTGTCGAAATAGAAATGCAAATTTTATGGACAAATAACTATCTGTGTATCTTTATAGATGTTGAAGGATTTTACACCAAAGTTTTTGTTATTTTTTGGTACTTTTTTATTAAAATTAATATAGGGTTGTTTTTACAGAACTCCTGATAATAGTTAATAGTAGATGCTAACATAATTATTATAGCATTTAAATTCATTTCATCCTTTCCTTCTGTACAAATTGTGATTGATAGATGCATTATTGAAGAGACAGGACGATGAAAAGACCACCATTGTGATAAATCTTGGCCTCAAAATAAACCAGTATCGAGTTTCCATCCGGTTTCTTGCGGCATGTATTGCTTTTACAGAAAGAAACTAGAATTTACTAATATATGCCTTCACAATATACTAGAAAGATTTGACCAATTCATCATCTTTACATAGATTACTATTTTTTAAAACGCAGTTAAATAGCATTTTTAAAATTAATCTTGAAACATATAACAAGGTTCAAATTTAAATAGCAAAGACAAATCGCTTCATACAAATCTGATTCAGCAATCTGCAATTATACATGTATATCGGGAAATTACTACTACTAAGTAGTAATTTCTCACAAAGCTAATCGTCAAATAAATAAATTTACACCGATACCGAAGTCGGTAGCATCAAAAACCAAAATGAAATTACGGATGAACGAAAAAAACGTTGTGGCAGTAGTCTACTAGTACGTCACGTTATATTTAGCCTGAAGCGTTTGCACCAATAAAACGACCAGCACTTTTACCCGTTTAAAACGGGTCTCTGGCGGTGATAAATTTAAGCAGGATATCGCGAATTTTAGCGACAATCTGGTTTTACTTTGGTTTAGTACAATACATTCAAATTTTTTTGAACGGTTTTTTTTAACTGCTTTATAGTAGAATTTCATATTCCGCTTATTTATTTATTGGATTTTTGATAAAAAGCTTCGAATTAAGTATCCGTGTCTGCACATCTCTGTTCACTGCTTTTGTTTGTTTTGACAGTTATTAGAAACTTACACAAAATAAAATAATAGTAACAACTAATGGGATTTAAGATAATATTAAGTAATTTCGTCTAATGTTTGTTTATTTTCTGATTGATAGTTTAGTCGTAATTGATTAATAGTAATCGTGATTGATAGTTTTAGTTTAGTCGTAACTTTACGTTTTGTCTGAAAAAACATCGATCCAGAAATAGAACAGACTGATTCCGACTTGACACACTCCGTGCCGGAGTGCTGCCGATCGCTGCAATTTTGCCAATTTACTATGGACTGGGTAAAATTACACCCGAGTCAGGTTTTCTACACAAATAGAAAAAGCAAATGAGGTACGTTTCAATGTCATTACACTTCTGGTACAGCCAATGGGATATAGATTCTATGGCGGGCGCTCTTTGTATAGCGTAAATGACAATGTTAGAAACGCACCCTCCAACACTGAACAATAGCTGTTGGATTTCAGTGTAACTTTAGAATACGGCTGTGGACTTTGGAAGAGAAAAAGCATTGTGCGTGTAGAGCTAGTGTGTATGTTATCCAAAATAGATATTGTTAAATGATTTACTTTTTAGACAAGTAGGTATAGATCATATCCGAAGTCACTATATTAAAAAACAGCCCGTTCTTCATTTTTGTCATTTTGCAACGCCACGAGTGAGCAATAATTAAATTTTGTCCGGTACTCTAAAATCGTACCGACCGTTTAGAGCTAAAATTTATCAACTCAACAAGAAAATCAAAGGTGAACTGGAATAAAATGAGCAATGAAAATACCGCAAAATAATAATAGGGAAGTAATTCACAAGCAAAATAAAAGAAAGCAGCAATACAGCGTAATCTTTAGTACATTAAAAAAAAAATGTGTTCCTAACATATTATTATTTACTAGTTTAACAAAATTATGGAAAGTTAATTTTTCGAAATAAAAGATCAAAAGCAACTTAACTTTTATTAGCAGAACCTGCAGCTTACAGAATCGCTTAAATCCTTTCAAATATCCTTTCAAACTAAGTACGATTAGTTAAAGAGAACCAATAATATTTCTCAGTCGCTAATGTGAAGAGAATTACGTGCTCAGACAAGTCTACATTAGTGCGCCTATTATTAGACGATTGTTTGGGCAAATTACTTCACAATGTAGGTATTGTAATAACAGGCGCACACTACTGTTTGTAGATCAGCAAAACAAGTGTGCATGGTTATTAGGAAATTGATTACTTATTTACTGTTTCAATGAGAATCTAATAACTGAGTTTGTACTGAAAATGTACGAAAGGATTTTTGAGGATATGCAACCAAGACAAGGACCAACATTCGTGTGATTAATACCTCATATATTTAAATTTGTAACATATTTTTGTATTTGTAATACCACTGTTGTTTCTGATATCCGTAGCACACTAGCACACTTGTGCTACGGATGTCAGAAACAACAGTGGTTAGTATTTAGTAGATAAAGCACTTGCTTAAGCTACTTACCTTGGAGTCAGATCAATATATGAGATGTAGTCTGATATTTTTTTTATTTATAAAATTTTTCAAGTTATGATTCGTGGCTATTTTTTTCTATTTTAAAAGCAAAGTAGGTATCCTAATCAGTGTTGGTGTTTGAAAATCACATATTAAAACTTTCTATGTGGCATCATAATAAAGTCCGTAACGAAACGAGACGAATTAGTTTGTGACAATCAGGTAGCAGTTATAAATTCATAATTTGTTCGGATACCACTCGAATTGGACCCTTTGAAGCCCTCAGAAATTCGAGGCCAAGCAGACGGCTTAATGGCGAATTGTGAACTTTCACCAAACACGGGTGCAGGCAATCAAGTGACACGTTATATCACCTTGAAAGAGATCTCATTAATGCAGTTGATCATTCAAACTTTTTTTGATACAACTATTGAAAGTGTCATCAATAAATCCCAAGTGTTTAGTGTCGTAGCTGGGAACACGGTAATGCCAAGACGACCCAAGCGAAATCTCGGTATATGATGTCTATAGTGATCATTTAATAGGTATATTAAGGGCTGATTTTACAACAGTCAGATAAAAGATAACAATCGAATAAATCACAATCCGGATGATTGTAAAATTACATTGCCTGTTTCCTGAGTGAATTACCATACGACATCCGCAAATTAGTCACTTTATTCTTTATCGGTCAGTTAAATCTTATCTGACTTTTAAAAAATCGGTCCTTAATATACCTATAAAGATTCAATTGCATAGCTCTTATACTTTATATTTTATTGATATCTGAAAACTCCTGATTTCGTCACTGACTCGCTCACTAATGATCATCAAAATTCTGAGGGTACTTCGACGACATCAAAAAAGATAAAATTAGGTACCTATGTAAACTGGTATTAGTACTTAAACGAAAAATAAATAATTCTAAACCTTGGAATTGTACCAACCAAAGTATGGCATTGCCGTTTTGCAACATGCACATGGGTGTAAGGAGAAAAAAATATTTACCTTACGATAAACCACGTGAATGTAGCGTAAATTAAATAATTATGAACATCCGTTGAGTAGTTTTTGAGCTTAGCACGTTCAGACAGGCAAACAAGGGAAGGGTCTGATTGTACTACCTCTAAACTAATATGTGAAATATAACACTGCTTTATAAATAAACGAATGAATATGTGTATAACATAGTATCTAAAGCACTGACAGGATAAATTAAGAGCGTATTTTAGCCCTCCACAATCTGTTTGCACATGACCGACCGCCCTTTGTGGAGACAGGTGCTATTAATAGCAGCTGTGCAAAATAGTGTAAAACCTTATTTTTCATTTTATTTATGACTTTCACTTAAGGGTTTCTGGTTTCTATACAATATACAAAATATCCCAAAGATAAAAATTTTGAAATTATCTACACATTTAAACAATTTTTTTAACAAATGTAGTTCATTGATTTTGTATGAATTTATCTTAGTAGTAGGTATTTTTTAATTATTTGATTTATATTCAAATTCAAAATATTTTTATTTATATAGGCTTCAAAAAAGCACTTATACATAGTCAATATATAAAAACAAAAAAGAACAAATAATACTACCACCGGTTCGGAAAGTAGATTCTATCGAGAAGAAACCAGCAAGTAACTAGATAGTTACTCTTTTAAGGCTACTATTAAGTCTATCATATATCACAGGTAAACATATTTGGAAGACGTTTTTGTTTCTTAACTATTGACCAATTTAGAAATGTTCAAAGTTAGGACAAAGAGACCCGACGTTTTATTTGACGTTAACGGCCGCAGTGCCTTCCATTCCAATCCATTTTCGTGATAATGATTTCGAGAAGATGGACATATTGTCTAAAATATATATGTGGGTGTTGAAAGAAATGGAACGTAAGGCAAATGAATGAGACCACGAATGAGAAAAATGCGAACGAACGAATGAGATACGACGAATGAGTGAAGTAGAATGAGAAGAGTCTGCTAACAACGACGACGTAAGACGTAAGACGACGCTCTGTAAGGTAAATTGTAAATACATAACAAAAAAAACATCACGCCCATAATCCCCGTAGGGGTAGGCAGAGTCAAAGGGACAGCAAGCCCCCTTAACCACATTCAGCCAAAAGAAAAACCCGACTGGGTCAGATGGAAAATTATAAAAAAGTAGTGACAAGTGGCTAGCTCGTCGCCTACACGATCACATAGCCAAAACCTCACACACCACTAGTCGCCTTTTACGACATGCTAGGCAAGAACCACAGTCGGCATTTTCATTTTAAGTCCCAGACCAACATGCAAATTTGTTAATAGTTTTCATGATAACAGACGAATTCACCGTGAAGATCTAGTGTTTCATTAGATCCATGCATCCTACATACATAGTTCCATCTCATTGATCTTTTAATAAATTTAGGTTATATTACATATTATTAGTATTCTATATTTATACATTTCCGACAGATACGTTTAATAACTGAAATATTTTTTATACATTATCATACACACACTGACCATTAACACGGAGAGGGGTAAAAACTTCAATGTACTAAGTAAACTTTGTTTCTAATATTGTTAAAGGTTAGTATATCGTAAACTTAAAAGGTGTCTCACATTTGTCTTAACTTCCTTACAGTATTAGTACAAATATTTTGGCGTACATGTTTCCTTGCAATAAGTTGAAATACTTTTCTTTTCACTGGATGGTAGCTGGTATGGATACGTCCGCCATATAATATTTGTATACGTGTATTTCTTTTTCTTTTTTGAGTAACTGATAACCATTATGTTCATTAGAAAATTACATATAATATAAAAACCAGCCCAAAAATACCATGATAATAATATGAAACCCTGTGTCGGAACCATTACGCAAAAATTTTACAAAAGAACCACCCAATTATATGAACATTAAAAGAAAAGTGTGTTTTCATCTAAAAAACAACCTTGTTTTTCATGTACGTATTACAAAAGAAGAAGTTGCCTTTTCCAGTAATTAATTACGAAATATTTCAGTCAGTAATTATAAAAACATCGACATCAATACTCATTGCTTTACATCAACAGTTTCTTGTTTAATAAAAGGCTGTTTTTTATTTAGCTAGAAGTAAAATAAACAAAACACCAGACTCGTTTGAAAAAAAAATAAGGGTAACGCCCTACCTACCTATTTATAAGACAATAGCCCAACCTGTACGTAGGTACAGCGTTAACATTAGAGCGAGAGGCAGTTTACTACAAATGTGATGTATTTATCTATATCCACGAGTCGATGTACATATTTATGAGCGGTAATTTTATAGATATATATTTGCATAACCATAATTATATAGATATAAACGAAAGTTAGGTATATAGTTATACCTATCTTTCGTTTATATATGTTATGGTTTATAAGCATGCGTTAAACTCTCTTAAATTAAATTAAATGTTATTCGTTGGTAAACGCATCATTAGAATTGTCCTGTGAAAAAAGTTCAGTGATTGCACTGAAATTAGAAAATAAAGGAAAATCTAAAAATATTTAGACAAGATTACTTGTTATTTATTTATACACCATTTTATTTAAATACTTGTGGCCTTTTTACTAGTTGTTAAAAAGTAAGCTTCGAAATAGGCGCAAAATAATAATCGATAAACAAGACTTATGAAAAAACGAAACATTATTTCTGGTGCCATGAGTACAGCTATTCAAATTCAGATAATGCGTGAAATGATAAATACAGGTTCAAAGCAGGGTTAGGTCTTTAGACATTATTGAAAATGCCTTAGTACTCTTAAATGACTGGCCCGTTGGTCGAGTGGTCACAGACCCTGGCCACGAAACCAAGGGTCGCGGGTTCGAATCCCGCTAGGGGCAAATATTTCGTGTGATGACCATGGATATTTGTACTCGATTCATGGGTGTTTATAAACGTATTTAAGTATGTCTATCCGTTCACCTAATAGCAATAGCACAAGCTTTTAAGCTTAGTTTGGAACTAGGGAATTGGTGTGTCAGTCTAAAGAATTTATTATTATTATTAAATTCATGACAATAATGCTGTGGTCCTTTGTCAGATATACTGTATTTTATGGGGTTAATAAAATGTAGGTTTTGTTTTCAAATTGCCTTGAATTATTTCCTATAATACAATGAGATTAAATCTAACGATTTAAAAAAAAAATGCTCGGACCATGACTTCAGGTACGAAGAAATACTGCTACTGCTAATATCGAGCAATAATGCTTCTTACCTTCTGAAAACATTATGTGAAGATAAGACGCGAAATTCTTTACAGACGATATTTTATTCGATAGAGCGCTAGACAGCTCTTTGTTGATCGTTCCAATAATCCGTTTGCATTCTCTTGATTTAGTTAGGATATTTTTAGAAATCAGAACACTCGATCCGATGAGAGTGCATGTCGGGATAACAATAGTGGTGATAGCGATGTGAATATTTTCCGTTGATGTGCATAGACCTCTGGTATTCATAAAAATGCTACAAATAATATAAACTTGTGCAAGAGCACAAGTGCTACAATGCTACAAATAATATAAACTTGTGCAAGAGCACAAGTGCTACAATGCTACAAATAATATAAACTTGTGCAAGAGCACAAGTGCTACAATGCTACAAATAATATAAACTTGTGCAAGAGCACAAGTGCTACAATGCTACAAATAATATAAACTTGTGCAAGAGCACAAGTGCTACAATGCTACAAATAATATAAACTTGTGCAAGAGCACAAGTGCTACAATGCTACAAATAATATAAACTTGTGCAAGAGCACAAGTGCTCTTGCACAAGTTTATATTATTTGTAGCATAAAATGTCTACTAGCAAAAACAGTATCTTCCTATTGTCAAGATATGGAATAAATAAAAAGTGTATGGAATAATTCAAAGGTATCTCTATTTTGGTATCTTCTTGTAGGAATCGAAACAAACGTTGATGCCAAAATCTATATCTATACTAATACTATTAAGCTGAAGAGTTAGTTCGTTTGCTTGAACACGCTAATCTCTAACTAAATCTAAAAAAAGTACGCGACTGCATATGTCTATCTTTTAAGATTGGCTCACTATAATCCTTTTTGTGCTATGTAAATTTGTTCTACAATAAATGCATTATTTGCGAAGATGTTAAACCACCAAATGTATGCAACGGAACCAGACTCTAGGTAAAATTTCTTTGCAATAACGTGATTGGTGCTACAGTCTAGACTGATCCAGCGGTAGGGCAAACAATGCTGATACCTCGCATCCTTAGGATACCAACGGATTAGCCTTTTAACTTTAAAAGAATTACATTTCCGGTGATGGTATAGTTAACTGTAACAATTAATAAGGCCCAGGGTCAAACATTAAGCACGTAGGAATAGATTTACGCCAAGAGCGTATTTCGCACGGGCTACTACCTACGTATACTCGTATTATAATTTATGGTTAAAGCTTTAACATTTTCATAACTCTGAGTCTTAAAACTTGACAGGACTTAAGGAAAAAATCTTAGAACCCGAATTCATGAACATCCTTAGCTGCGTAAGACCAGTTTATTAGCACTTAGGGACCTACATATTTGGCGGTACCATAAGTTTTCTAAAATAATAATAACAAAGGTTGGCAAGAAATCAGTAGCAAACATCTGAGCTTTCCAACTCTTATATTTGATAAGTAAGAAAGATCAAGTTGACACAAGCAAAAACCCCTTTATTTAAAAGCCACTGGTTCTAATTTCTCTTTGACATCTCGTACGAATCGTCCTCAACATCAAAAGAATAGCTCGGCTGCGTGAAGAGGACTTTATTTTTCGCCCCATAAAACTTTACGATGCACACCGATCGGGTTATGCCTCTGGACGCCGGAAACGTGGCTGGCCTCTGCTTTTGTCTGATCCGTTTGTACGAGTAGATAATTATTACGACAGCAAAAGTGAAACGGATCTTTGGCTAAATTGGTAGCTGTTTCGTGAAAAAAGGTTGCGCCATGGACTGCCATGGAGCGTGTGCCGGTGATTCCTAATTTACGAAGTTTGTAATGAAAGCGGCAACGCAACCATTTTTGTGGGCAACTTAAACTGCGGGTCTGACATAAATTATATAATGTACATACAAAGTTACATTTTCGTGTTTATCCTTCATCAAACTAATTTCCTCTACATATGTTGCCCTAACTGACTGCCCTAACTCAGCCTACCCCTTCGAAGATTATGGGCGTGATGTTATGTATGTATGTGGAACTGGTTGTGGAGAAAATTAATGTCTACTTCTGCCGGAAGAAAACGAAACTAAAAATAATGTGTACGCAGAAGTACTTTAAAATCATTTTAATTTTGAGTTTTTATATAAATAACCTACAATAAACATGATATAAGATTATAGGACTCGGTACTTTTACCTAACGTTTTAAAGTTTTACTCTTACTGATGAAAGTGTGATGAAGGTACCTAAAACAGCTCCTAAACTTACGTGTTATTTAAAAAACCTTCACCTTCTACGAAAACGAAGTCGCGGGTTAAAGTTAGCGTTAGCCCAATGTAACTATTCCATGCAGACAAAAAGACGCCGGCAGAAGCTATATATAATAAAACCAAGAAAACTTCTAACGGAGGTATCAAAATCATTTAAGAACACCATTGTAAGTAAATATATTTGTTTCCTATACCTATTCACTTGTCAATCAATCAATCAATCTATCAAAACTTTTATTTGCGAATAAGTGTATAATTACAGATCAATTACATAATTAACAAGAACCATTGCCATATACAGCCAGAAGGCATGCAAACATTAATTACAAATATATAGGTATTGCAAAAATATTTTTATGGTGGCAATTCTCACACAATACCATCGATCTGATGGCCGCTGTTTTATCCCTTAATATTTGGTGAACGGAATGCCAGAATGTAAATCGTTAAAAAGCATGTCACATCTTGGACTGACACTTAAAAATAATGTGTCAAGTATCCCTTGGAGGAGAGCAAAATCTATAATTACAAACATTTAATCCACCTACAGCACTTAAGTTACACTAGCTGTGCCAGCGGTGTCACCCGCGTTTATGGTTAATATTATAAAGACTATTTTCGTCATACATGATTCCTATGTAACTTTAACCATTAAGGCTGCACACGCGACGGAAGCTTAAAAAATGGAGTAACTTCTCCCGTTTTCCCAACATTTCCCTACACTACTCTGCTCCTATTGATTGTAGCGTGATGAAAAGTATACTATAACCTGCCCAGGAGTATGAAGAATAATTATACCAAGTTTCGTTAAAATCCGTCGAGCAGTTTTTGTTTCTATAAGGAACATACAGACAGACAGACAGACAAAAATACAGAATTGACCTCTCTACAGATTTATTATAAGTATAGATTAAATTTTTTACACGTTTCTTGATTATAGTCTAAATATTTTTTGATACAGCTTAACGTCACGCCCGCAATTTTCAAAGATATTGACAGGGTCAAAGGCGAAATAAGCGCTGTTAAACAACATTTAGCCAAACATAAAAATGAGCTTGCAATTGTGTCGAACGCAAAGGCCATGGAATCGACTCCCGCGCCGGGTCAGAGAGTTGATAAAACAGCTGTTCGTTTAGGGTCTCAGTGCTTGCTATCATTGGTTTTGATTTCTGTGACACAATTGATTAAGCTTCTTTGGAATTAGATCAATATATGTGATTTTACTATATATTAATTTATGTACGTTGCTTTTAAGTGTAATTGTATTACATGAACACTATTGTGCGATCCGCGGAATGCCTTAATTTTCCACGATTAGGAGAATCCCAATCGTATGAATTTTCATCTTCATCACAATTGGTAAAGGCTTAGAATTTAACAACCGGGCTGACTGACTGAATGAAATATTTGTCATATCCGAAAAATAACTGAACCATGTTGGTCTGATCTTAAAAAAAAAATATCAAAGGCATTCTTAGCATGTCGTAAAAGGCGACTAATGGTATATCGACAATGATTGTGATATATTTGCTTGGAGCTAATCAATTGTCGCTACTATTTACATTTTTTTATTTAACTCAACTCGACTTTTGGCTAAGTAGCACATTGCTTTCTAGACTCTGTCTTCCCCTTTGGGGATTGCGAGCGTGATGATATGTATGTATTCATCTACACAAATATTATAAAGAGAAATGATTTTATTGTTTGTTTGTTTGTATTAATAGGCTCTGAAACTACTGAATCTGGATCGATTTGAATAAACTCTTTCCCCGTATTCTCACAGAAACGGAAACTACGCGGTGAAATCTAACATATAGACTTGACATATATATAACCACTCATATTTCGAAAGATTATTTTGTTAAAAAGCGTGTAAGTCTCGCCAAATAGACAGGTACATAGAAATTATGTTCTCAAGGAGTATGAAAAATGTTTACCATAAGCCAATATTAATTTTCAGAAGCGTCGTCAATAAATATCATTGGATATATGAGATTGATTAAATCTTCTTAGATTCTGCCTAGAATATAAAAACCTAAATCGTTTGATTACGAGGAATTATAACAAGGGTTCTGAACGTGTATATTTATTGAATTAAATTTCTTTTTTACTTGGTTTATATACTTCAAATTAGGAATATGGCAAAATGGAGGGGGAGGACATCCGCTGTGCCATCTGCTTGATCCCTATCCAATGCCATACAATAAACCCAGTTACGGGACAAATCGGAAACGCGAGGACTTAATGTCAGACCGAAATCAATGCCATTCAACTGAAAACAGTCAGTCAACCGTTCTAAATTGAACAAAAGGTGGACTTAAGTGTTAATATTGGATGAGAAAATTAGATTTTGCGTACAAGAGATCCCTCACATACATATAATGTTAACAGTAATAAAGGGCTCCGTTTACTTATTGTAAACTGACCTTTCCTTCTTAATAGATCCACTGTTTCGTTTCAAAGTCTTCAACGATCAAATTCGGGTAAATACAGTTCACTTTACTATCCGAAAACGGAAGCTAATATCATGGTATCAAACGATAATATGGCTTTTTTGATGTATGGTTAGCAACAGAATTACCCAAAACAAATATTTATTCTTATCTCCATGGTTATAAGGGTTTCAAATAATAAGTTAATTTTCTTGCTAATTTTTTTATACATATTTTATACGTATTACAGTACTGACTGTACTGTTAAAATTGATTGGTCTATAAAAAAAATTAAGATAAGATTAAGACACGTATTACAGTACTGACTGTACTGTTAAAATTGATTGGTCTATAAAAAAAATTAAGATAAGATTAAGACAATTAGATATGAATGGGGGAAAGAATAAAATAAAATTGACACCCTCGTTTGCTGAGATATTGGTACACCAAAATTCCATTACCATTAAATTCACGTAGGTATTTGAAATGTATCCCAACCTTCCAATGCCTATTTACATAATTCATTCATACATGACATGGAATCGAAAATTCACGAGATAAGATGTACATACATGCTTTATAACAAATTCAGAGGCGGGCAGTCCAACTCTATTGAATAACAAAATAGAAGACCACACGGTCTCCTTGACCTGCCATTCAGCTGTGCCCTTAAACTTTAAGAATGTAGACTTAAAAAATAGATTATAAACGGGTTAGCCCTCAATTCGCTTTTGAAATTCAACCCCTGGCCAGTTCTGCAATTTCAATGCATCATACCTATTCTCGCAAAGAAATACCAAGGAAAATAAACGAGTTTCCAATAAATTTCCAAGTTGGAAATAACTTCACATCGATCGGCGCAACGACTAAGATGCGGTTATGTCTCTTCAAAATATACAATCACATGCAAAGTATCATCATTACTGACGCATACCTGCGTATATTTATTTACACACTTGTGTTGATACATTTAAATAAATATCTAATTCGCAGCTCTAGTGGTTCGCTAACGAGTCGTCAAACAGACTTAAGACCGACTAACACAAACGCAAGCGATTTTACTAGTACTTTTGTTTTGAAGGCAGTAAAGTTTAAAATTATGTGTGAATTTGCGTTCGTGACTACAATAGAACTGATTAGCTGTGCTGAACACAAAGGTGCAACGACCACTGGAATCCAGAAAGTCAGAGGCACATTACTAGCGATCAGAAATAGATGGAATTGTAAGAATAGGATCAACTCGCAGTGAACACCGCTATTCCTTGCACCTCTCTTGTTTCAAATCTGAACCTACCTTTATGTCGTAAATCTTTTCTTTATCAAATTTATTTCTGCCTATCTTGACTACAAAAGACTCGTATCGCGTTATTTAAGTACATATATAAATTCAATATGTAAAATGTACTGACAACTGTGAGGGAGAAAGACAAACAAGCTTCTGTTACGTATTCATGTACACGGTACATTTGAAATTCTTACAACAAACCTAATAGAATTGATTTGCACAAACAGGTAAATTTCAACAAAATTATCCTCAAAACAAATTATTTTATTTCTCTCAATTTAGCTAAAAGGTGGAAGTTGTAAATCAAATGCGAACGACATTAAAAGCCTTAACATGAAAATTTTGATTTAATTACAGTCTAGGTCGGGAAAATGTCGCAAATGAAAGTGTTTAATTATTATTTTGTTTTATTTTTTCTCCTCATGTCAAGTGAGTGAAAGAAGTGACAGAAAAAAATATTATAACTTATTTAAAACCAACATTGATTATTAACATCAAAAATATTTCTTTAAAAACATATAATTTGTTCTTCTTTTATGGTCATAAGGCCCAAGAAGTAAATGTAAAAGTTTTTAATTTCCAAAATCTGTTCCAATTGAATGCGGTAAAATAAAGCTACCTGCACAATTGATTGATAATGTTTTAATTTTCTTGGGTAATTTTTTAATAATAATAACTATATACTTGCTTATTATAATGATTTCTCTATTTTTAATTCCAAATGTTTATAAGGTTCAATCCAACATCGCAAATTACGCTCTTACAAATTAAATGAAGGTGAATCTTAATTGTTGATCTTTCAATGTATAAAAACGTCAAATTACAACATATTGCGAGAGCTTTTTATATAAAAATATCGTCATAGGTTTCGACCCTTCCCTTATATTTTTATATTTTTTCATATAAACCTTATAGTGGTAATTATGAAGGCAAATAAAAAATAATTATCCAGTTTGATACAAGCATTCGAAAGTTACCAGAGAAGTCAAGGAATATAGAATTTAGAACTTAGGTTTCTATACATTTGCATTTTGACGTAAAGACGGTTAACCAATTTTGCCAGGGGTTATAATACCCTTAACATTTATGGACTATTTTACCTATTCAAAGTTGACTATACAATATAAATACCTACTTTAAATATTTTTTAGAATCGTATATTTTTCAATGATATTTCAATCATGGACACCCATCCACATTTTCTGCTTCTGATAATAAATATCGGTTAGCCACTGCGTATCTAACTAAAACTTTCGGCAAGTATTTTTGAAATAAGAATAAGTATAGAAAAAAAATTATAGATATCAGAAAATAAAAATTATAGTTGGATATATCCAACCAATAGCTTTGGGTAATTTCTTTATTACCTTAGGCCTTAGGCTATTTCAAACATTTTCAATGCAAATGGATTATACTAGGATGATACGAAACGAAAACATTGGTTGCAACATTCTCGTTGAACACTCACGCGAATGAAGCCAAGCGTTTTCAACTTATTTTCATTTCGCCAATATTTGTTTTCGCTTTATTCCGATCGACTATTCTCACACGTACTTCGTTGAAACAAATTGAACTTCGGATATTATTCCAATACTTGCGAACAAATAAAAAATATACACCTTTCAAACAGTATATACATACATTTTCTAATTAAAATCCCTAAAATTAAAATCAGGTCACAGTGCCTGCAACAACAGTTTTTGGGTATAATATATCTACCTAATTGATGTTTAAACGTTGCAAAAGTGGGATCTGCCTATTTTATTTATATGTAGGTCTCCAATTTCAGTTAAAACTATACGTCCGATGTATAAAACTAATTTTTACAAAGCCTGAGGGCATTGTATTCTCAAAAATGTACCAATTTACAGTTTTATACTTTCTATTTGTCCAGAAGAAATTAAGTAGATATTGTGTATTTGAAATAATAAGTACGCGATAGTATATAATATTACAAGTGATTGCGATTATTGTATACCTTTATAGTTGAGACTTGAGATTCTAATACATTTCATAAGCATTGAAGAGAATCAAAAGACTAAACAAATTATAATAGCATCTTCAAGGAACTCTTTTTTTCCACCCCATCATGTCTTCATTCTAAATTTGGCAACGGTGGTTGATCTGCCAATATTTATCTTTTACAACGCCCCTTAATGAACGAGATACACTTCAACCGAACCAAAATATGTTGAAAAAATGAAGTCAAGCGCAATGCACGTTGCTCCTTTGCCTTTGATGAGGGCGAACGCTCGAATGTTGACCAAACAACGAGTTCGACTGAATTAGACCGTGACGCCACCTGCAAGGGCCGCCTATTTGTCGACAGCGGCTTTGTACGCATTGGCGAGTACGCTCCCTGTCATAACTCATACAGTTCGAATCCCCTGCGACCGGCAGTTTGCGCTATCTACAATATTGGTATCGTTTGAGATACAGGAAAGCATAGCTCCTGAAATAAACAGAATACTCACTGTTTCTTGTATTTCGTATTTGTGTGTTTAAAGCATTTTTATATAGGTATAATTTATACAGTATTTGGAAAATTTGATATATTTTGACATAACCATGCGATACGAACAACGCTAGAACGTCTGATTTTAGATCACATAGACAGAAATACAATGTAAATACCTAATTTAAAAGTAAACCTGTGATTAATTTGTTTATTTTTTGTGTGGTAGACCGTAAAGATTAAATTTCAGCTGGCAGAACAATTTCATCTAATTTAGCCGTATTAATACCAAAGCAACCAGTATCTGCAGAATAAATTTCAATGAGCCGTATATTTCCCATTGGTATTTTATAGACGGGAGAATAATGCTAATTGCACAGCTTTTCTTGCCTATTCTTCTTTTCGATGGGGAGGGGAGCTTTTCTTTTCAAAATTAGTATCCACTCGCGACATTTCCTGCAGAAATTTCTTCAAGAAATGTAGCGATTTAATAAATAATTATTATCTTCATCAAACAATTAGTGGATGCTTATAAAATATCCAAGGCATAACCAAAGACGAGAGACGAGAGAGAGAAGAGATGAAAAGTGTTATAGGCCATCAATATGTTATTATTTTGCTCATCATATATGTGCGGCGTTTTCAAGGTCAAATTTAAAATGATCTATTTATATAGATTTGAACGGACACTTATAAATTGTCAATCAGAATATCAAACAGCATACCACTTAGTTTTACTGTAATATGCGCGTATTTTATTATTTTTAATGTTAAAATAGATGAAGACTTCTCTATTCTTCTCATATTTGTATTGCATGCAACGCTGTTCGTCTTTGCAAATTTCGTTTTACGTCCGGAACGGTACGAGAAGACCGTTATACCTGTATTACGGTGCTTTCTCTTTCATTTTCTAGTTTCTTTTTATGTTTAGAATAACAAAGAGCTATATCGGGATTCCTTTTAATTTAATCCACACCGATTTAGCCTCCGAGTTGTTTAGAAGTCTCAGGTAGAAACGTTTCACAAACTGTAATGGATATAAGGCGACCGCAAATAAATACAGAGCCCTCACATAGGCTCTCTCTGACCTCGGGCATCGGGAATGGGTGAGACACGCCGATAACTCTTTGTAAGCTAAGAAATAGAGATTCAATTTTGGATACATGTAGCTATTTTGCAAATGGTCAAAGATAATACATACCGTTACGGCTTAAATGGCTGAAGGGGTAGGCAGAGTTTAAAAGTTGATAAACCACATTCAGACAGAAATATAAAAACCTATTAAATATTTCACTTTTAAACTACCTTAAACCCAAAATGCAGGATAATTCCTGTTCCAATATTGTACATATTTAACCTTTGAGACACATAACATAGCTTATTACAAGGTTTTATTAAAATGGTTGTAGGTATGAATGATTTACAATAATACCTATTCAAACTCTTAATTCATATTCACGTGTATACACACACCTATTTATGCAGTATATTATATATAGAATATATGCTAAGTACATATTTATCATTTTATAAGATACCATTTTAAAATCTCGCATACAATTTACAAAAATAACTATAAATCGTCTATGTAATTATTCATCCTAACAAAGCCAGTAGCCAACGTTAAAATGTAATTAAATATGATCATTACATAAATCAATTCTCAATTAAGACGATCTTCCGTGGGGGCCGAGATGATTTGTCTCAAGCTTAGTGCTGCGGTATTAAGCCGTTACGGGGGCAATAGATAAAAATATTTATGAATTACCGCTGAACCAATTAATTAACGAGATTTAAGGTTCGCTTTGATTGAATTAGGCACAATTTATTTTTAGCAGCGGTTCGGATGCGCCACCCAATATTAAAGCAATCCAAGGAAAATGTAAAAATGTATGTTTTTCATACCGCTAAACGCCTTAATTAATATTTCTTACTTACTTTAAATTACTATCTAGAACTGTCTAAGTTTGAATAGTCGCCATTCGATAAGTTTTTTGAATACATTCGAAATGATTTACCTAAGTATTGAGGATATAACTAAATTGACTTGTTTCTTGTGGTTTTACATATTATTATGTTTGTCAATAAAGAGTTAATAGTAATAAAATATCTATTGATATTTTAATCATGTCAGAAATTCATGAGCAACAACCAAAAGGGGGGACTTTGATGTAGGCTTTATCAATAATTGTTATAAAGCCTATGGACAGATTCACATTGTGAATCTGTCCATAGGCTTTATTGTGCTTTATTGTGAATTTCATAATACCTGTTTATCTTGTTCGCAAGGCTGTGGCTGGCACTTCTCCCTCTCCCAGGGACGACTCCAGTTCTCAAAAATGTTGTATTAGTATGCTTTTTACTGTCTTCTTATCGTCTCGTTTTTCTATGACGTGCGCAAGTAAAACGTTCTTCTACTTACGTGGTTATAGACGTCGGCCTTTTATATAAAATATAATAAACCGGTTATGAAGAATTATGAACTTACCACGCTATGCCCACTGCGGCTCCGAAGACTGAGCCGCATCTTCCAATCCCGCTTGGAAGATGCGCCCCCCTCAGAGCTGAATGAACGCTTGATCGGCATCGACATGATGCCACTTCTTCTACCCGCCACTACCCATCGTCAAAGTTAGTCATACTGAAGTTACACATATTCACCAAAAAAAAACTTTTTTGCGTCTCTGCCGCATAGTTAATAACACTTTGCACGCCACTATTCACAATGTTTATCGTCACATCACTAAAATAAATAAAAAACAACACTGAGTATTTTATCACCCGTCAAGTTTCATTTACAGTATTAAGTAGCATTTTGAGCACGATCAATTTAACATTTAACATATTTTTTTAAGATTTTTTTCATTATTTTTGAGAAACAACTAACACTTAAAACAGAAAGGTAAGAACTACGAGTAAATTCACTGTCATCGGATATACACTACACTAATAAGGGATCGCCTAACTAACACCTAAATCTTCTATTGTGGTATGTCCGTTTACATTCTTACGCCACTACACTATCCACGAATGAGGAGGGAATTTACTAAAGTATCTAAAGGAACCGCACATAATCGTTTTTTCCTACATCTCTTACACGCACTGGAGAACTTAGTATACCGCCAATCAAGCGTACTGAAACGCGCATCTGAAACAAAGAAAGAAACGTTATTTTCATTTTCGCATATATTGATGATAGGAGCACAACTTTAAACAGTATATTATTACGTATAAGAGAGAAGTGCAAAATTTATATGAAAACCATACATCAAAAGACGTTTTGGCAGCCCCACTCTACCTACCTTAATAATAAAGAAGTTTTGCGGGAAAACCAAAAACCGGCAAGAAACGGGCATGAAAAAAATTGTATACATACAATTTTTTTCATGCCCCTTTCTTGCCGGTTTCTTCTCAGTAGATGCGACATTTCGGGTCTTTCGTCGATTCGTCCCACGAGCTATTCGTCTCACGGGATGAATCGCTCACGGAGCCTTTTTGAAGTCGTTGATTCGCACCATGGCATCATCGGGCAGAACTTTTTAGTACTTCCCCGATTCGAACCGTGGTGCGAATCACCCAAAACATCTAGTAGACTTCGTCGGTTCGAACGAATAACATGTTGCTGCCTAACCGCCCGGGTCAAAGAGGCAGCTAGCATTTAACCACTTTTAGACATAAATTGATCGTGTATTAAAAGAAGGTGATGTTAGGAGTCATAAAAACCGTAGAGCTTGTATGAAAAGGATTATGAATGTTGAAGAGGCGAGTGAGGTGTGTAAGGATCGTGCCATATGGCGTTCGGTTCTCTCTGCCTACCCCGCTAGGGAAGTGGCGTGAAGTTTAGTTAGTTAGTTAGTTAAACATAAATAAAACTGATCTGGGTTAGATGAAAAACTGTGAAAAAGTAGTGACAAATGCTAAGCAAGGAACACAGTCGGCACATTAGTATTATGCTCTATACTAACATGGAACTATATTAATAAAAAAAGATAAAAGATTTATTCATTAACCTCTTTTACTAAATGTGATTTTCTTAGTATTTAAACATCATTTTAGATATTTTTTTGGCTCTTATAGAAAACTTACGAATATGTCCCTACCAAGAAATGGTCAACTATTATATGTAGGGGACATTAATTTGATTTAGTCCCATGTTGGTCGGGGACTAAAAAAGAATGTGCCAACTGTGGTTCTTGCCCAGCATGTCGTAAAAGAGGACTATTGGTATATCGGGTTTTGGGTATGTGATTATGTAGGCGATAAGCTAGCCACTTGTCACTACTTTTTCACAATTTTCCAACCTTGCCCAGTTTGGTTTTTGAATGATTGTATAGGGGCTGCCTCTTTGACTCTGCCTACCCCTTCGGGTATTATGGGCGTGATCTTATGTATGTTTAGTTTGTAACGATGTTGAATCTACTAATTCCTATTTATTCTTTCGCCTCTATATTGTTGCACGTTGATTTTAAGAGCAAAATAATCCACTTTTCATGAAGTCTTATACGGTTTCATTTGAGCTCGACTATTCATGTCCACCCTAGTTTTGTTTTTGGCTGAATGTTGTTAAAGTGGCCTGCTGCCCCTTTGACTCTGCGTACTCCTTCGGGGATTGTGGGCGTGATGTTATGTATGTATTAATTTGATGAAGGAAATGAATAAGTATGAATAAAATAAACAAAAAAAAAACTATCTATGTACATAATAGAATTTATGTCAGACCCGCAGTTTAAGTTGCCCACAAAAATGGCTGCGTTGCCGTTTTCATTAAAAACTTCATAAATTAACAATCACCGGCACACGCTCCATGGCAATCCATGGCGCAACCTTTTTTCACGAAACAGCTACCAATTTAGCCAAAGATCCGTTTCACTTTTGCTGTCGTAATAATTATCTACTCGTACAAACGGATCAGACAAAAGCAGAGGCCAGCCACGTTTCCGGCGTCCAGAGGCATAACCCGATCAGTGTGCATCGTAAAGTTTTATGGGGCGAAAAATAAAGTCCTCTTCACGTAGCCGAGCTATTCTTTTGATATTGAGCATCTCGTACGAGATGCCAATGAGAAACGCATTTTATTCAGAAAAAAAAATTGAGTTTGATAAGATTGAATATTGCAGAAAATTATCTAATAACAAACAGTTAGGTCATTGCCTATCTTGATATATTTCTAAGACATTTTGTAAATTTGAGACATCAAATGTTTTCCTAGGAGCTTTCTCTTTTTACAATACCTCGGTATTGTCAAACGAGAAAATGTCTGCCAGCAGAATTGGAAACGCTTGGGGAATAGTATTATTTCTTCTTTCAAAATGGAAATTGAATTGAAATGGAACAAACGGCTTATGGAGCACCACATGCACGAATGAAGCACAGGATTCATTTGTGTTATTGAAGCAAACAGTATAAAGATACAATGTCACATTTTCTACTATTGTATTAACGACCGTAGCTAAACTTTTCACAATCCTGGAGCACTAATTCATTAATCACGTCGTCGTTTCTAAATCCACCATTAACAAGGAAATTTAAATCAATTATTATACCGACACAATAAATGATGTTTGACTTACAAAACATATCAAAGACATCACCACAAAACCAGCGTTCGCATTCGAGGCACAAATTTCAGCGGGACAAATATTTATTTTGTCAGGCCAAATATAGGCGGGCGTAATGAAGGCAGTGTTTTATTTAAAATGCTATCGATTTATGCCTTCAGTGAAGAAGGGGAAACATCTACCAAGGAGGCTGTCGAAATAACAATTGCCAGTCACGCGCTACTGACACCATTTACCAGATATTTTGCTGTATCGATAATTTCAGAGCTATCATCATACTGAATCTGTTTTGTGGAGATAAAGGGTCACGCTCTGTTCGGGATGGCGACGTCTCGTTTCTGTGTTATTAATAAACAATAAATCGCTGTTAATAGCGATATATTTACTTACGCTTGTATTATTAATATATGACTAATGAACCAATACGGAATGAAATAACCATTTGAACAAAAATAGTTTTTCTTAAATCTCCTTGTACATTAAGTATAGAAGGTAGTATTACGTTTTGAAAATATTTTCTTATGCACGCCGTCAACAGCGATGTAGTTACTTACGCTTATTATTAATATTGAAGACTAATTAATCACTAAACAATGAAATTATATATTGAACAAAAATAGTTTTCCATAAATAATTTCTATAGTAGCTTGATTCACTAAATGTTATCCTGTTTAAGTTACGAATATTTATTCTTCCCGCGCACTGCTAGATGCATTCTATGAATTTTCTTAATTTTTATAGGTAAGATTTAATCTGGACTACCTACTCAACTTGAAATTTGATTTCAGTGCCTAAGGCGGGGCACTTGGTTAGTATCAAGTGCCTCCGTGAACTGCCTCTTTGGTAGTTTACACTTAGTAGTGTAAACTACCAAAGAGGCAGTTCATGGAGCGGCTACTTGGTAAAGAATATCTTAAAAATCAGAATGATCCCTAATCTGTCATTATAAATGATATGTTTTTTCAATTTCCGATATTATTAAGCAGTAGACCCGGCGCACTTCGTAATGCTCCGTTCTCGGAATTTCCATTCTTCATTGATTTTTTTCTTTCCGTGCTACTTTCATATTTTTATTCTTTCATAAAAATATTAACGAGATAATAACAAACAAAACTTAAAAAATATTAGTGATATCAGTCCAACCGTTCTTGCCTGATGCCGTGACCAAAGACAATAGGGATTAGTTTTTATATAACATGTAGATTAGTGAAGTACATTTTGGTCCATCTAAGTACCGAGCTAGATGCTAATTTTCAAAAAATTCCATAAAAGTTTATTTATGTAATCATCAGTATGTACAAATTTACCATTTTAGGTATATGTATTGTTAGATGTGAAGATATAATCGGCGATAACCATCTCATCCCTAGTCGATTGCAATACTGGGCCCAGCCCTAGCATTTTTTTGACAGGATATGCTCTCGCGCCATAACGTTTTGAGATGTACAATTGTTGTGTTCCGAGTTTCTATTGAATACAGTTAGTGCTATAACTTGTTTTTGTTTGGATTTTACTAATATTTAATAGTATACAACTTTGAGGACTCGAATTTAATTTAATTGTTATCATCATCGACATTAACAAAAAAAAATCGGTGTACATGAAATTATAAACAAATTTTTGTTAGTTTTTGAAGTGCCTTAAAGCATCGCCTGGATGTTGCTGCTGACGGAAAGTGTCTAGCAATTTTGAATATTTATGTAGAATAGTATTCTACACAACTACCTTATGCTAACTTTCGCATCTGATACCTGTAAATTGGGCAACTATGTAGTACCCGTGCGTTTATAGTAGGTAGTAATGCTACACTATACCAGACAATTAATTTCTGACAAAATAAGATCCCGGAGTCTGGCGGCTCTGGGATCTTGGACTATAAAGTCGATATTTTTTTCATAAGTGATTGCAAAATGTCAAAATAATGTCTTTTGTTAATGTATTTATGTAAAATATATAATTTTTTATTTAAATTATATTATAATATGTATATACCTGTCACGCCCGCAATCCCGAAGGGTAGGCCAGAATAAAAAGAGCAGACGGCCATTTAAGCCACTTTTAACCAATAAATAATTTTGATGAAATAGAAAACCGTTAAAAAAGGTTGAGGAATGTAGTCCAATTCCTTAGCTGGTTGCTTACGAAATCACAAATCGAATACCCGATATATAATTACACATACGAGTATACCACTATATCTACCTTCATCAGTCCAATTTTACGACATGCTAGGTAAATAATACACTACAATTTAAAAGAGACCATCATGGCGATACCAAACAAGTATGAGAAAACATTTATGACTACATAGCATGTGCCTTATATCGCGTGGAACTTAATTTGAAAATAATTATCTGTTCGCGCAGCCTCAATTATTTTTCTCAAATAGAAGAAGCCTAAGCTGGGTACCTACCCTACCTGAGTGCGAAAGCCGTATCATCGAATTTTGTTTCTTCGAAAACCTTTCAACGACATCTCCATACTGCGACGTCTTGTTAAATCGATGTCTTGTTACTGCGATGTTTCGTTACATCAAAAAACTGTACTGCGAACTATTTTACTGCGAAGCCTTGTACAATAAACTACAAAACAGTTAGAAGAAACTTATTTGGCATTATTAAAAATACGTTTGCGTAGAAGCCTTATGAAAGAGGTAAAGGAGAGAATATCAACCTTCAACTGGTTTGTCATAAGAAATGAATACACTGAAAGCAAAACATGAGATCGGTCTATTTCCACAAAACTGCCAAAAACAGATTACACAAGTATTAATTATTTTACGGGCTTACCACGAGTAGGAAACTAGTTAAATTATCAGGTTTCATAAACGCGAAAATTAGACCCCAAAAGTTTTAATCCATGTTTTTCAGAGTAGGTACTTTACTCATACAACTTTATTTGGGAATAAATGCGAGCTTATTTTGATCATTCTTTCTAAATCGTCTCATTATAAGCTTAGTCGAACTGACATTTGAACTGGACTCTATAATTACGTTGTTGAAATTTTTCACTTAAACTAGTTGTTAAATGCAGGCAACGTTGTGCTGGTTGATACTTCTCGTTGTCATGTAAGTGACTGTATCTTGTCCTTTATGAGAGTAAATATCTTTAAACCTAAACCTAAATACATACATATTATCACGCTCCTTATCCCTAAAGGGGTAAAGAATAAATACATGTTACAAATCAGTCCCACAATCAAAGCATTATAATTAAGAGCTGGACGAATTCTGCAGAATGACAGTAATTTTAACTAGTCGTATATTGTAATCTAGATCAGCGAGGAAACTTCGCCAAATAAAATATATGTTATAACTTTGCACCGTCTGTAGTATACCTATTTTAGTAATTCACCCTGGGAAACATGCGTCCCATATGTGAGGAGTTAGATAAAGCTCGTGGAGTCACGACTGGATTTTGGTAAAATATATGTCGAGATTTAACGCCACTACCTCGGCGTTGAAGGTAAACAAAAAGTTGTAGGCAGGCATAGTAAGGAAACCTGCACATTATCCAATTTGTCACGTTCCCATCTCAGTTTACTAAGGTAACAGCCAGTAACAACAGATGGTAGTCTCTTAAAGCTGCTCGAGCTGAGCGGGCGCCCTTTTGGTACACTCTGTTTTTTTTTTGTGTTTTTGTTGCTGTTTTTGTTGTGTCAAATAAATTAATTTCTTTCTTTCTTTCTTTTTTTCTTTCTTTCTTTCTTTCTTTCTTTCTTTCTTTCTTTCTTTCTTTCTTTCATTCTTTCTTTCTTTCTTTCTTTCATTCTTTCTTTCTTTCTTTCTTTCTTTCTTTCTTTTTTTCTTAAGAATTAATCAGGCTCACTAAATTTAGAATAATGGTCTAAGTGGAGCTCGGCTAGGGACCTGATATAACGTTGGGAAGATGAAGGATAACATATGAATTTTGATTATATAAGACATGATTATATGGACCTAATCTCGGAAGTTGAAGTCATTGAAGACATTAGAAATTATTATTAAATAATAAATATAGGGAATAAGATTATTAATGCTTGTTACAATAAGAATAAGAGGATAAAATTGTCAAACTTATAGATTATGACTTGTAATTCGTGATAAGCTGTCAAGATAGTCCTGAGCTATGATAACAGCAATTGTCATTTAGTATTATTTTTCTATATTACGGCTTTCTAATTTTGGAATAATGCATTATCAAAGTTCAACGAACAAATGATATCAATAACCAAATAAAAAAATCGAGTCTGGTCTTCTTTGTCTTTAGGGTTAGAGGTATATAATATGTAACTAGCTTTTGGCGCACACGCTGCGCGTGTGCTTGCCAAAACCCAGCTCTGCGAGGCGGAGGGGGACGCTCCGGGCTTCGCCCTACGCGGAGCTCGGCCTTCGGCCTCGCGATACGCAGCTCGGCCTGCGGCCTCGCTTAGATTACATGGCTGGGTTGGACCGTTCGCAATGGCGTTCTTATTCTTTTTTTGATGCCCTATGTTCCATCAAATGGGTCCTAAAGAACCAGGCCTCCGGCCTCGCATACGTGGTTTGAATTGCGGTCTTGCAAAATTACATAATTTATTTGGCCGCTCCGGGCTGCGCCCTACGCGGCGCTCCGCTTATGGCTTAGCAATATAATATCACTTATTTGGCCGCTCCGAGCTACGCCCTACGCGGCGCTCCGCCTAAGGATTTGCATAAAAGAACAACTTAATTGGCCGCTCCGGGCTTCGCCCTACGCGGCGCTCCGCCTAAGGATTTGCATAATAACATAACTTAATTGGCCGCTCCGGGCTTCGCCCTACGCGGCGCTCCGCCTTTTTATTCGCAAAATTACATCACTTGATTGGCCGCTCCGGGCTGCGCCCTACGCGGCGCTCCGCTTACGCATTCGCAATATAACATTACTTGTTTGGCCGCTCCGGGCTTCGCCCTACGCGGCGCTCCACCTGTAACTGTTTGGCCGCTCCGGGCTTCGCCCTACGCGGCGCTCCGCCTTTACATTCGTAATATAACATAACTTGTTTAGCCGCTCCGGGCTTCGCCCGACGCGGCGCTCCGCCTACGCATTCGCAATATAACATTACTTCTTTGGCCGCTCCGGGCTTCGCCCGACGCGGCGCTCCGCCTACGCATTCGCAATATAACATTACTCCGTCTGTGGCTTCGCAAAAATACATAAACTGTTTGGCCGCTCCGGGCTTCGCCCTACGCGGCGCTCCGCCTTTACATTCGCAATATAACATCACTTGTTTGGCCGCTCCGGGCTGCGCCCTACGCGGCGCTCCGCCTACACATTCGCAATATAACATTACTTCTTTGGCCGCTCCGGGCTTCGCCCTACGCGGCGCTCCGCCTGTGGCTTCGCAAAAATACATTAACTCTTTCGGCGCTTCACCTATACATGAGTAAAATTACATCACTTGATTAGCCGCTCCGGGCTGCGCCCTACGCGGCGCTCCGCCTAAAACTTTGCAAAAATAATGGTATAATAAATGTGCTCCGCCTATGCCCACGCAAAGTTACATAGTCATTTTGTATGATAAAGACAGTACCGCAATACTATGCAACCGTTTCCCTATACAAATTCGTACAAACTTATCTTTGCGGTCGGCTCCAGTACAAAATGTATGGGAAAATCGAGTACCAACATGACATGGAGTTATTAATTTTTTTCTTTCGACTGTTGATTTATTTTTCAAAATTGGATCGAAATGGAAATAAATGGCCAATGTTGACAGATCCTCATACTTATTTTCTGCCAAAAGTCGTTATTTCGAGTTTTTACATTTCGGGGTAAATCTCAAAAACTACCCTGAAATTTGGGAAAATTTCTTAACCAGTCTATAGGTCTTATAGGGTTCTACAACAAAGGTCATTATCAAAATTTAGCTTTGCTAACTGCAACTGCCCCAAAAACCACTTTGAAAATTCTGAAAAATTCACATTTTTACAAAATGGCTGCCACTTGGTCCGCCATTTTTATTTTTTTGAAGCCAGTATTTTTTAGGCATTCTACGTTATATACCACATCGAACTGCATTTTTACTTTTTCCCTCCAACGTATAATGAGTCCTCCAGAGCCTCTGGAAGTAGACCATGCCTTCGGGATTCACCTTCCCGCCGCTCCGAGTGTTGCCATGCGAATGAGATTAAAATAGTCAAATGTCATTTTAATGGACCCGCCCTCTAGGTACCTGGCAATGAATTTACCAAAAAGTCGTTATTTCTACTTTCGACCTTTTTGGGCCATATCTCGAAAACTACCAAAAACTACCAAAATTTTTTTTCACCTGGCAACACATTTTGACGAGACACATATCCGCCTAGTATATTGGAAAACGCTAAAGTGTCGCCATCTGCCCGAAAAATTGAAAATAAAATTTCGAAAAAGTGAAATTTTCACAAAATGGCCGCTAGCGCGTCCGCCATCTTGAATTTCCGAATGCCCATATTTTTCCCATATTCTGAGTCGTATACCCCACCAACCCACATTTTTCGTTTTTTTCTTCCGTGCGTCCTCGGACCCAGAGAGAGTTTGGAAAATGACCATGTCGAAAAAATGTTTTGGTCCGCTGTCGCCAGTGTTGCCAGAATTTTTCAACAAAACTACCATGAGGCCATTGCGGATCGGAGTTGCCATAAATCTGCATACTCGATTTTTCGCAAAACGTCAAAATTTCTTCCCTACCATTTTCTACCATGGCTCGAAAACTACCATGAATTTGGTAGAAATTCAAACGCACGGCAACACTTGAATAAATTCTCTACCCCTACCTCATACAACGCGATTCTCTAAAATGTTGCCATCCATGCGAAAAATTAAAAACAATTTTTTGGAAAATTTTGAGTTTTACTAAATTACCGCCAGCGCGTCCGCCATCTTGAATTTTGTAATGGCCATATTTTTCCCTTATTCTGGATCGTATAACCCATCAACCCTCCTTTTTCGTTTTTTCCTCCGACGCTTCCTCTGACCCACAGGGCTCCTAGAAGACGACAATGTCGAAAAAACGTTTTTTACCGATAATTCCCAGTGTTGCCAGAAATTTCCAAAAAAACCACCAAAAGGCCCAAGCGGGTCGGGGTTGCCACAAAACTGCATACTCGATTTTTCAAAAATCCAAATTTTTTTTTTCCTACTATTTTCTCCCATGACCCAAAAACTACCATGAATTTGGTAGAAATTGTCACGCATGGTAACACTCGAATAAATTCCCCACAATAGCCTTCTTGCAAGCGATTCTCTAAAGTGTTGCCATCCACCCGAAAAATGTCTTTGAAAAATGTAAAAAAATTTCTTGGGACAAAATGGCCGCCAGCGCCGCCGCCATATTGAATTTCTATAATCTATGGATGGGGTCGTCGAGTCGACTATACTTGCAAGAATTTCCAAAAGAAAGTTTTCCACTGTCTATGCGCGTCTCTTTAGTATGACTGCGCAAAAATGGCTCTAAATTTTTTTTTCCAACCCAGATTGCACCGCCGCCATCTTGTTTTTTTGACATTTTATTTTTTTTCCATTTTTAACTCGCAAACATCCATCTTAAACAGTCGAGTCCGCCCCCCCATCCCCTACATTTTTTTCCCCCCGCGAGGCCATACTCGGCGGCCATCTTGAATTTAAAAAAAAAAACAAGAAAAAGCTGCGTTGATTAAAAATCTAAACCCACCCCCCATACGTCAAAAAGTCCTAAACGCCCCCCTTCACCCCCAAAAACACCCCCGATCAGTGAGTGAGTGAGTGGTAATTTAGCTTTATATATAATAGATATAAAGGGGAAAATCACGATGGTCCTATAAGTTAACATAATTTCGTTTCAAGCCTAAACTAAAAAAAAAATCCGTGAAAAATTTGGCTCACTTTGAACCCAGAAAATGGACATAGGCTGCTCTTATCTCGGAAAAAAATATAGATACCACAGGACACACGATCAAGTACCAAACTGAATTTCATGGAGGAGGAAAGGCTAAACTCAAGGGAGCCGACAAGCTGTTTAAGAAGGTGGGTTGAGTCAATGGTTTCAATCTGCTAAAACATGCTATCACTCTCAACCCATCTGATCATGGTCTGGATGGCTGATAGCAGATATCTACGAATTAAAGAAAAAAATGGTGGAGTAAATACGGGTGAAAGCCATTACGATATAAATAAACGACGTATTTTAAACTGATGAAGCATACTGTTATTCTAAATCGCAATAAAAAAGGTGGAAGTTATGCTTCTCAGTTTATGAGCGAGTCAGATGATTTTATTAGGTAACGGGTAATGGTCGTAACGCGCTGATATGGCAATGAAATGACGGTTTATGGCGAGAGCCTACTTTGTCATGGGTTATGTTTCGATATAAAACAATTAATGGGCCACGTTAGGTACACATGCAGTGGTCCATCGTACAAAGGTCCTTAATAGCATAATGCTGTCCTCGTTTAGATAGACCTTCATTGATTGGATATTTGTCTTTAATGCTCGTAAGTAATTCCTTACTTAAAGAGAAAATACGCAGATAAGCTTCGTATTGTCGGTGTGCATAAGATGACCGAAATTTCTAAACCGAAATGGACGAGACATCCGATGAGATCCGAGTGAAAATGAGATGAAATGGCGGATCATCTTAGCAAAACAATCTGTACAAAATAATACATGTACATCTTTAAAACATCATCAATTAGAAATAAGTAAAAAAGTCACTGTTGACACAAAGTATGATACTGTTATCATAACTCCGTCGTTAATTGTTAAAGACGGATTTATGTTGTACCTATTTATATTTAATGTAGTAGGTGTACTTTCTATCCTTAGTTTGTCGAATAGGCACCCAGGCATTTTGTCGAAGACGTTAGGAAGGCTAGTCAAAAAAACCTGTTTGAACTAAAATCCCAACAGTAATTAGTAATAATGTTTGGTACCTATGCATATTTTTATACTAACAACTGTAAATTCGTATTTACAAAAATCCCACGCACCGGAGCATGAAATGCACAGTAATCGTGTACTTTTGGTAATTGAAAGATATCGTATCGTATAATATCATTTAGATATCGATTATCTCTTGAGTAATCGATTCTTATCGAAGTGTTGTAAAACAACATGATACGCCCCTTATCAGAGTGGTATTTTCTCAATTATTCAGCTGCCGTTTGTAATATGAAATTGCAGCTTTATCTCTATCAGACGTAGTGTCAATTTCGGTCAATGGAATTTCAAAAAGTGTACTATGTTAGACGCTCAGGAGTAATCATTATGGATTGGGTGAGCAAAGGAAGAATACTAATTTGGTATATAGGAACATATAAAATGTGAAAAATGGCGAGCAATTTTTTTTCGTTCCTCGATATTTTCCAATTTCAGAGCGGTGCGATAAGGTGTCGATCATTTTTGATTTCAGTTTATGTGACGATATTTATTTAGGTCGAGTCTTGAACAATATTATGAATGGGTTGCTGTTTTTAAAACGGATCAGCAATATTTATAAAAAAAGGTTCTCAAACCTCTGTATTTTAATAGGAAAAAAACAATGAGTATGTATACAGGGTGACTGGTACTTTGACCTATTCCTTAAAAGGAGTTGTTTTAGAGGTCATATGGTACAAATTAACCTCTATCAACTAAGGGTCGAAACACCCATTATAGATAATATTTACTGATGATGAAAGTATTAAGCTTTTCAAAATGTAAAAATTGTCGGATATTTATATATGTATTTAATTCCAGAAGACTTTATAAACATAATTTGTGAATACCTAAATACGCAAAGTAACGTAATGCAACTAACAATATTCGGATATCCAAACAAAGAATATATCTTATAAAATCGTCAGCGCCATCGAATTTAACTTTCTCTGACAAAAAGGTCACGAAACCGCACCTGAAATACGAGTACACGTACGAAGAGCGTAACATTTTTCAGATACGAGTTTTGCGTCGTTTTGAAAAGGGCTTGTAGAACTGCATCTAAGCGTTTTTAGCCCCAAGAGAAAGCCTCAAAAGTATGCGAGTCTCCGCTTGAAAGGCTTGCAATAGTGCGAAAAAAAAAAAATGAATCATCTAACTAAGACATCATAAGGTCATAAATATATAAAATTATATTGACTGAGTTTTTATATTGCAAAGAACGCTTGCAGCTCAATGGTAAGGACTCTTACGCGAAGGGTTGTATTACAAAACAGGGCATGTGCCTCCGGATTTTTTTAATCTATTGTACGGATTTATATCACTTGCTCAGCAGCGCGATGAAACCTGTGGCCTTATGATGAAACATGTAAGTACATTTAAATACCTATGGATGTGTGTAACCATGATCTGATTTATCTGGTTTCCCTATCGAAGGGTTGCAAAAGGTCAATTTAATACTTACTAATTCCTAGATCATGCTCTTAGCGAACCCCTACTGAGCAAGGGAGAGAACACTAGGGATATAATGAAATTGTTATCACAAAAACAAATTTTTTTTGCAATTAAGGTGTCCTGAGAAATATAATAATGTTAACATAGTTATACGCATTTACGATATTATTTAGAATTACAATAGGTGATACATACCCATGAATTATGTATGAAAAAATATTTAGGAACCCGCATGAATAGTCGAGCTCAAATGAAACCGTATAAGACTTCATGAAAAGTGGATTATTTTGCTCTAAAAATCAACGTGCAACAATATAGAGGCGAAAGAATAAATAGGAATTAGTAGATTCAACATCGTTACAAACTAAACATACATAAGATCACGCCCATAATACCCGAAGGGGTAGGCAGAGTCAAAGAGGCAGCCCCTATACAATCATTCAAAAACCAAACTGGGCAAGGTTGGAAAATTGTGAAAAAGTAGTGACAAGTGGATAGCTCGTCGACTACACAGTCACATATCCAAACCCAATTAGGCGCCTTTTACGAAATGTTAGACATGGAATACAGTTGGCGTATTATTTTTATGTCTCAGACCAACAAGGTACAAACTAGATGCGCATTTTCAGCTCTTGGACGATAACCTGATTTTAGTGACAGGCTCTTCTGTTGCTTAATAATACCCAAATCTTAAAGGATATGTCTAACTCTATTAGCTTTCGGTGATCCACTGGATTGATGTTATCTAGACCTCATTCATCATTATCAGAACGCACACAAACCTTAACACTTTATTATCAGTAGGAGGTCCATTCTTATTTACTAAATAAACTTCACGCCACTTCCTTATTACTATTAATATTATATTCAACAAGTTATTCAACGAAAAGATAATATATGGCAGAAATCATATTTTATCTACTCCAATCAACAATGGTAACACTTAAAAACAGGTATGTATGCATAAATGTATTTCTAATAGGAAATTTATAGCGATCTGGTCACTCCTGAGTATTTTTTGTGAGTAAATAAATGTATGCTATCCCCTCCATCATCATCCTCTTGCCCTTCTCCCAGTTCATCTGGGGTCGGCGCAGCATGTCTTCATTTTCCATACGTCCCGGTCAGCCGTCATCAAGCTATCCACTCCCATTTCTCTCATATCATCTTTCACACAATCCATCCATCTCTTATTTGGCCTTCCTCTTCCTCTCCATCCACTAACATTCATACTCATCACTCTCTTTGTCACGTGTTCTTCCTCTCTTCTCATCACATGCCCATACCAAGATAAACGGTTTCCTCTCATCTTATCTACCACTGGTGCCACTTTCATACTTCCTCTTATATATGTATTTCTTATCTTGTCCATTCGCGTCACTCCACACATCCACCTTAACATTCTCATTTCCGCTGCATGCACTCGTCTTTCATCCGTCTTCTTCACGGCCCAACACTCCGATCCATACAGTAGGGCAGGTCGTATTATCGTTCTGTAGATTTTGCCCTTAATCTTTAAGGACATCCGTGAATCGCATGTTGTTGCAGTGACCTGCCGCCATTTCATCCAACCTGAGTTGATTCGATGCCTAACATCCCTGTCAATACCGCCGTCACCTTGCACGAGAGACCCGAGGTACCGAAAGTCGGAACAGACCGGTACGGACGTTCCGGCAAGGGTAATGGGAAATGGGCTGGAGAGACCGCCAAAATCGCAGAACAGGTACTCAGTTTTGGTTCTGCTGATTCTTAGGCCAACACTCTCCAACCGTTGCCGCCATTCCTCCAATCTGTTCTGGACCTCCAGGGCATCTTCGGCAACTAGCACAATGTCGTCGGCAAACAGCATACACCAGGGAGCCTCTTCCTGTATGTCCGATGTCAGCGCATCCATTGTCATCAGGAAGAGGTACGGACTAAGCGCTGAGCCCTGGTGTAAGCCCACAGCCACATTGAAACTAGCCGTAGTGCCGGCGGTTGATCGGACTTGGGTATTGCATCTGCTATACATAGCACGAATCAACTGCAGGTATTTCTCAGGCACACCTTTCGTCTTAAGGGCCCACCACAAAACCTTACGGGGAACGCGATCGTACGCCTTTTCAAGGTCAACGAACACCATGTGCAAATTCTTATGCGCCCGTCTATATTTCTCGCAAATTTGGCGAATGGCAAATATGGCGTCCGTTGTTCCTCGACCAGGCATAAACCCGAATTGGTTTTGTGAAATTTCGCTCTCTTCTCTCAAACGTCTCTCAATCACTTTTTCCCAAACTTTCATACTGTGCGAGATTAGCTTTATTCCTCTATAGTTGTTGCAGTCCTGCACGTCACCCTTGTTTTTAAATATGGGCACCAGTAGGCTGTTGCACCATTCATCCGGTATTGATTCTTCGTGCAACAACATATTGAAGAACAAAGCCAACCACTTTCATCCATCCACTTTTAATATCTTCCACACTTCAACTGGTATTCCATCAGGTCCTATCGCTTTCCCCCTTTTCATTCCTCTCACGGCCATTTCCACTTCTTCCATACTTATATTTTTCACCAATCCAACATTTGTCCCTGGGTCTTCTAACACTTCATTCCATTCATTCTCTTCATTCATAAGTCTTTCAAAATAATTCTTCCATCGCACTTTTATACTATTCTCGTCCGTTAGCACCTTTCCTGTTTCATCCCTTACACACTTTATATGCATTACATCCCTCGTCTTTCGTTCTCTTGCCTTTACCATTTGGTACAGTCTTTTTTGCCCTGCAGGGCAATCCAGCTTACGGTAGAGCTCGTCTTGGGCTCTTCCTCGTGAGACTGCTACAGCTTTTTTGGCTTTTCTCTTGCATTCTATATATTCATTCTTCTTTTCTGCTTTCCATCTTTCATTACCTTCACCCATACTCTGCCATTCCTTAAATTTATTCTTCTTTTCTTTAAGTACATTTTGCACTTCTTTCGACCACCACCATGTATCCTTGTCTATCACACTTTTTCCATTTGTCTCGCCGAAAATATCTTTCGCCGCATTTCTTATACACCCTGCCATCTCATTCCAACACTCATTCACGCTTCGTTCTTTCATATCCCCCATTTCAATAATCTTATCTACCACTCTCTTTCTAAATTTGCTCACACACTCATCCTTCTCTAACATATGCCATTTTATCCTGGGAGGGGGCCGCTCCTTGTTCTTATTGGAGCGAAAAAATATTTTTGTGTCCATTATTAAGAGTCTATGTTGCGAGACCAAGTCTTCTCCTGGCAGCACTTTACAATTTCTGACGTGGTTAAGTCGGGAACGCCTAGTAAGAAAATAGTCTATTTGTGACTGATATGGTCCGCTTTTATAGGTAATTAGATGACTATTTGCCTTTTGGAACCACGTGTTTGTCACTGCCAGGTCGAAGGATGACGCAACTTGCAATAAAGTAATGCTATCCCCTCCGCAAGTACATAATAATAAGCCGACTTGAATACGCTTATACTGAATCCTCCAAAATAATTACAGTGTTTATTATCATTTTAATTTAAAATTTATATTTGATTGCGACGGGCTCGATGATGCGTTCGATAGTGACCCTGCCCCATGCGCCAAGAGTTGTGGGTTCGATCCCCACCCAGGACAAACTTTCGTATGATAAATACTTGTGTTTGTTCTGTGTCTGGGTGTTAACATTTAATATTTATTTAAGTATATATTTAAGCGCTTTAGCTACTTAGCTAAATATATGTGATGTTGTCAAATATTTATTTATACTATTTTGACGAATCAAAGTGGGTTTTAAGTCATTTCAGCCTCTCTATTCACAATAGTTCTCCATTGTGGAACTGTATAATCGTGTTGGCAGATCAAATATTCCTCGGCCGTCACACCCCATCTTGGATCGGGTCAGGCAAACACACACTGTACGGTATAATTGAAGTTTTTGTTCTAATTGAGCGGCTACGTATTGGTTTAGGACAGAGTAATCCCTGGACGCGCCCGCGAAAAGTTACTATACTGACGAGGTATGTAGTGCCGCAGGATATTATGCTTGTTTTGCAGATAAACACTAACTTATCGTGGACTTTTATACTGTGTTGTTTAAATAAAAATTTGTGGATAGTATGTCTACCAGTCAACTTCTATTACCGACACAAATTAGCAAATTACTGAGATATTAATAATGAAACTATGCTATAAATATAACTACACAATTAGGTTCATACTCCTCACTCCACTTACACGGATTATACAAAGAATAACAGTTAATTAATGTTTGAAGGAAAATCACAGCAAACGCAATTAGGACCGCTTCTTAGATAACCATGTATTGTTTGTAGTATAATTTTTTGCGGAGAAGGCAAACAAAGGAGGGAACGATTAAAGAAATGAAAATATTCAAGGGTGCCTCTAACAGCTTTTGGTACACATGTTCACAGAAGCGTAGTTAGATTGAAAAGGGTCCTTATGTAAAAAGCAGCTCACATAAAAATTCTGTGAACATACGTACTGAATTAGCTTCTGCCCACGGCTTGGTGTGGATTCGACTCTGTTAATAACACCTGGCGGAAGAGGAAAGGTTGTGCTTTTAGAAGTATATTTACGTAAATATGAAAATAACTTTACCACTTCAAATACTTATAAGGTTTCAAGCACGGTTTTAATGATTAGATTCCAATGTATTTATTGTTTATCTTTTTATGAGGTAGTTCTGAATTTGTTTTTTAAAAACGCCTAATATTTTTAATATTCCAACAATATGTAAATGTGGCATTATTATCAATTACACATTACTATGAATAAAAAATTTACAACAGTGGTAGCACAATGGTAAGGGCAAGTGAAAAAAATATTTGGTCAAAATATAACACGATATAAAAACTATTGCAATCGATTTTATTAACGATCTGTACAAATAGTGTTCAGGTTTCGTATATACGAAAATGAGATTGTATATTCTTTTTAGATGTAACATCGCGTTAAGCAGAACGGCTACAGTACCGATTTGCTTTAAAAGTCGACTACAAATTGTCTGGTCACGTCGACTCAAATAATCAATGTGATGTTATCACACTAGGGAAATAAATATTTCCCATGAGTACGCAGATCAAATAAAAGTAATACGAATAAAGCCAGAACTAGGCTTTACCCGGAGAACACGACGTGCAATTTTATTGAAATCCTGTGAAATTCCTGTGCAATAAAGTTACGCTATTAACTTTATATCTACCGCCTGTATAGATACGCAGCGTAAAAAGTTGTTGGTCGGACACCGGAAAGACCCATAATGTAAGTGAAAAGAAGTGTCACCGGGAGAAATGAACAAGAATGATTATCATTATACTCTAAATTATGCGCTAATAGTCTTTGCTTATTTCTTAGCTACTTCAATATATTGAAAAAGTTTATATAGATGGACACGCAACAAATAAACTAAGAGAACTTTAGTGTGGTTCTTAATGGAACTCCATTGATATCGGCATAAAATATAGCCAATATATATCCTTTACCGTTTCAAAGACATATGTCGATAAGATTAAATGAAACAAGAGGAATTGAATATAAAACAACAAGATTTTTTCGAATTTATAGTAGATATAATAGGCTGTAGTCATAAGTACAGAGGTTGAATGTGACCCTGTAAGCTCTAAGAGCCCCCTGAAATTCCCTATTACGGCACTGTCAGAACCTTTGTAATCTGTTGCTTAATATGACGAGGGATGGTAGCCGAGGTGATAAAACAACACAAGCAAGGTAATTGTTTCCGTCTCGTGTCACGTAAGTAAACCCTCGAGCACGGAACATTTTTTAAATTAACGTCTACTACATAATGTTAAATTATATGTGTGATGCTGTGTGTGGCAGCTTCACACTGGACATAATCCCCAAAGGGGTAGGTAGAGTCAAAGGAGCACCGAGTCCCTTTAACCACTTTTGGCTGATAAAAATAAGCATTGGGTTGGATGAGAAATCGTAAAAATGGTAGATAGCACCTTGCCTATAAAAGTACATTTTTGTTCGGTTTTTGACAAGGAAATCAAATTGAACTCAGTATCATTGATTCCAAAACAATGTCTTGGGAAGAAAATGTACGATCCATCATCCCAAATGCCTTAATTTATTTATAATAATTATTTATTCAAGTCCATGGGCATATGGGGTAGTGAAAATAAAAATATAATAAAAGCAAAAAAAGATATAGTAAACTTGCACCTCTATCTGGCCATAGATGTGCAAACATCGTTAAATTTACAAAATGTATATATCTAAAAGATCCGTATCACCATAGTAACCCAAATAAAAGGAAGCACCAATTTAAAAAAGCTAGAAAGAAGAAAAGTTCCTTATGGGCAGTGAACCGCTAATGACTATTGTAGAGTTGCGCTATCGTAAAAAAAAAAACTTTATTCCACTTTATTCCATTCAATAAACACGACAATTGAATGAACGCTGCCACTACTGCGATCAGTTTCTCAGTTTTCATTTTAGTTTAGCGGTTTCTGCTTTAGTTCAGCGCTTACTTTCCTCGTATCTGCAAATCCTGTTTTAGAACGGATATTAGCATTACTACTGGTCCTTTAATGCACTTCAGTGAGCAAATACGAATATGGTAATTTTTTAATCATGTACATTTTAGCATCTTCGCGGTAGATCGGCCCCAGACTGATTAGGAAACGCTTGCTTATTTGACATTATTAAATGTATCTTTTAGAAAACTACTCATTATTTATGTTTGGATTTTATCCAACATTAATTCAAATAAGACATAACGGTATAAATTAAAAAAATAATACAAAATAGTTTTATTAGCTTGCAGAGAAATATAGCAAACCCGCTAAAATTAGTTAAGGTACTCAACAAAGATCCATATTGAAGTGGAAGATTCATGTTGACGTTTTTCTGGTTTTATTTGTAAACAACTGTAATCGATGCTTTTTTTACATAACACGTACGTATCTATAAAAAAATCGACTAAGTACATTTATTTTGGGGAGCAGAAACTTTTACATTACTTCCCAAAGTTTCACCTGAAACGGAAGAATGTGAGCGCATAGATTAAAAGCAATGATACAGTTATTTACATTCATATACCTACTCATTAACGCTAAAAGAAGCTCACTAAAATGTTAGTCTCGGATGATTACGCAAGCTTTGTGTCGATAAGGTGAAATAGTTTTGAGGACGACATGGCTTATAGACCCTAGTTTAAATGAGACTACAACGGTCAGATCAAAATTTCTTACACACGGCCGAAGCTCAATCAAAGGGAATGTTAATTACAGGCAAATTACAATATATAAACTACTAATCTCAGCATCTGTTTGTTGCCTTCCACATATTTCACTTATGGGAGCTTACTGAAATCGCGGTTTGTGGTTAATAGTAATTTAGGTTCTAACTTAATTCTACGTTTTACGTCAACTAAGCTAAGTTTGAACCTGAACTTAGCTTAAATAATAAACATAGTCAAAGTTTGCATAACATGTTACAATTTTCTTAAAGAAAGGAATATTAAAAGAATAATTAGTTCTAGATGCCCTTAACACTGCGATCAATAATAAATAAAGGTGCTTGGCGCTCTTTTGTAGCCAGCTACATGGATGACTACACAACACGAAGCAAATTCCAAGACTTCTTACGCAACAAGTCTGATATTCGATTCACGTTTCAAAGCTCTGTGGGCCTGGTGTAATACAGTATTTTTGTATAAGTTTTTTATGATTTGAACGCACTTCCGAATGTACCTTTTAATATATTTGGGATTTTATAACCTTTCATTGAGAGAAATGTTAAACTACACTGATTTCATATTGCATTTAACCATTTTATCATTTGAAATAATTATCATAAATCATTAATTATCACGTTTATGTAGCTAATAACACTTAATCTTATCTAGTGTAAGTAGAGAACAGTTACAGAAAATCTTTCATTTTCCATATTATAATTTTCGTCTTCATCTACCTAATAGGCTATTTGACAGTATGAAAAATAATGAGTTTTTTTTTTGTCATCCGCGTTCCTTACGAATTTTAACAGCGATTTCCATTAATAAACATAAAAAATATTGAATATTTTCACCAAAAAACCCAAAATGAAATTTATTTATTTTAAGTACGAGCCACGTGACCGTAAACGGTTGTGATTGGCTGAATGGATTGTGACGTCGCACGTCTGTGAACAACCAGTTCTGCCATTGCTTTACGCTCGAGTTCCTTGTTTTCTTACGATTTTTAAGTCTATCATTGTACATTATTTGTATCACTTCACTTTTATTATCATGGTGAATGATTTTGTAAAAGTAGACAGCGGAAACTTTCGATCGGAATTTTCGTTAAACCACTATAATCCCTACTTTTACACTCTGGCACTGCGCACCCTTTATAGCAATTTTTTTTCTAGTAAATTACAGATAAAAGCTCAAATAAACCAACGAATGAGAACGATTCTACCTTCTTCCAATGTCTTCGTACTAACGTGAGACGTCACTCGACGCTATTTTGCCGAAGTAGGCGTTTTGACAGCTCAAATAATTAGTGTATTTTTAAACAATTTTTTTTATATGAAATACTTATTAAAAATTAAAATAAATGTTATTTCTAGAGTCCTCATACATCATTTAATATAGTGCAATGGTTTTCAGAAATTAGTCAAATAGCCTATTGTGGTAAGCAATCATTTTGTTACTTAAAGAGTTTTAATTCCCTTCACCGTAGAAATGCTTGACGTTGCGAATCACCCGGGGTCACTTAAAAAACTTTTCTTTTTTTGTTTTTTTTTAACTTCTCTCAATCCATTCTTTTTTTCTCGGTTAATTCACGACACTGTGGTATTTTTTTACAATGCAATAGGAAAAAGACGAGTTCTATATTTACAAACTTGTGCGAACTAGCCAGCCCACTTCATCTAACTTGTACCTTCGAAGTCTAAAACAAGCAAAACTGTGACCGTAGCAGTCTGCCAAATCTGATGCCCATGGGCGTACTGCACTGCGACCGCTATTGATTGGACGAGGGTGCCAGAGTTCGTTATTAAGGGCACTATGGTATACGAAAGCGTAACCGTTACTATAAATTCCATTCATTCCATGATTACCTGAACGCCGACAATCGCTGTGCGACAACCAAGAAAATATTCAATAGATATATATGAATAACTACACCTGTTATTCTCTAAGGGGCAGTAAGCAGAATCATAGGAGCAGAGATTTTTAATATTTTCTTTTAACTAAACATAAAATTGGGTTGTGTTAGATGGAAAATTGTGAACAAGTTGTCACAAATAGCTACATCGTCGAATACACAAAAAGAATAATACGCTGTTAATCATCTTTTACCACATCTGAGGCAAGAATTTTTTAACATCACCAGACTAGCATAGTAGGTACATGTAAATGACTTTTCTTTGCAATACATATTAAAATTGAATAAGTCTCATCTAACTTTTTAGTGATTTTCAAATTTTTTCATTTACACTTCTTAGTACGTATTAAAACTTATTTTCTAAATTACTTATAAAACTATATTACGAAAAATATTTATCCGTCGCTAGTATGCCCCCAAAAGCCATCTCCACAATTAATGCCTCTGACTAGTTCTCCAAATACCCCAACACAATTTACGTCATCCACAGATGCACGAACCACCAGGTGTGTATTTTGATTGAATGGGCCCGCAGTGCGTCAGCATATCGATTGTACATCATTGCCAAGTTTAGCGCGAAGGGTGCTGGGCCGGGGCCGGAATGACCCACGATCTTTAAGGTAAAGGTTGCCGTCGTAACATTTCTGGCAATTGATAGTGTGTTTCGTTATCTTTCACCATCACTAGCAATAAAAACTTTCTGTAACACCAAGTAACTTTGTTTGAAGTATTTTTTTTTTGTATTGATGAAATCTTAAGTAAGTAAGCAAGGTCAGATCTCCCCGGTATCGGACGTCCAGAATTGTTCAATTAAGACAAATAAAAAAACAGTTTCTAATTAAGTTATTTAACTAAAAACACTAGTTATTGTTTTGTTCAGTAAGAGATTAACATAGGCACATATATTAATGTTTCTTCAGCAATTTTTTTACTTTTTTAATAAGATTTTTGTCAAATGTACAGTTCGTTGTACGCCACCGATGTCCGGGCAACCGCGGTTGCCCTTTTTTGAGTTCAGCGCAGCGCTCTAGGCGACTATGGTAACCTAATGGAAAGCGAATGGCAGATTTTTTAGATTTAATTTTGTGGGGACATCTCTATTTTTAGATTAAAAAGAAAAAATACCATAGGGCTCTGTATGAACCATAGATTGAATTCAAACTATAAACTATCGTGCAAAACCAAATGACATATAAAAAAAAAATGTCAAAGATCAGTAAATTTTCCTTTTCTACCCGGTAATGTTTGTATGAAAATACCTATAAAGAACTACTTTAAATTCGTATTTGTACTCTAGTTCTTGCACGAAAAAAAATCTATAGTTTCAGCTATACCATGTATTTTTTATATTCATATAGCTTTACTAGTTTTTGAGATATTAACGTTTAAAGTAAGCAATGAACGCGCGCTCAGTTCGCGAAAAACCGTTAGCGGCGCTCATACATATATACATACGGAAGCAGGCACAAAATTTTCATACCAGGGGTTCTAATTCATACTTAAAGAATCATTTATTGCAAAAATTATATTTTCTTTTCTCAAAATCATAGTAAGATCCCTTGTCTTTTTAACACTGCACGTCTCCTGTACTTCTGTGCTTTTAACTGGCATTTTTGTAATGTCATTGTGGCTGGATATAGTCATAATGGCACTTCGTTTCAGACCTATTCAACAACAGTCGGCAAACCGATAATTTCGCGAAACGACTGAGTCGCCGACGTAACGCGGATCAAAAACCGATAATTTGATAACTGTTTCGCATTTTCCGCCCTATACGAATAACCCAGTTATTGGAACCGGTTGCGGATGAATTTCTTGGGCTTATCTATACTTATAATAAATCTGTAGAGAGGTCAATTCTGTACATGAAATATATTTTCAAAATAACTATCAGGGGGTGACTAGTGATCGATACTGATGCCAAAAATGCAATCAGTAAAATTTTTGTCTGTCTGTCTGTCTGTATGTTCCGTATAGAAACAAAAACTACTCGACGGATTTTAACGAAACTTGGTACAATTATTCTTCATACTCCTGGGCAGGTTATAGTATACTTTTCATCACGCTACAATCAATAGGAGCAGAGTAGTGAAGGGAAATATTGGGAAAACGGGAGAAGTTACTCCATTTTTTAAGCTTCCGTCGCGTGTGCAGCCTTAATGGTTAAAGTTACATAGAAATCATGTATGACGGAAATAGTCTTTATAATATTAACCATAAACGCGGGTGATACCGCTGGCACAGTTAGTACACACTATAATAGGTGGAGGGATATAGGACAATTGTAGTCTAGAGGGGTATTATAATTACAGCTTTTGAATTATTATTTTGTATCAGATATAATGGATGGAAGTCATATGATGATTGACAATAGGTACACATATAAATCTAATATTTATATGAGTACACGAGCACACGAGAGAGCTGGCGAATAATGAGTCAAAAAAGTGGTCACGGCCGAAACCGAAACCGTAACCGGTTAGGAACCATTATTATTATTATTATTATGTCTCTCGGCACAATTACGGGCCGAGCCCGGGCCTTAAAGCTTGCATGAGGACACGAGTCCAACATGCAGAGGCCTTTTGAGAGTTTGATCTAACTGTGATGAAACATTATTATTATTATTATATTAATATAAATCTAATATCCATCTTTACTTATATCTTGTTAAATGCTAGAGACTACAAATATTGGAAATTCGATTTTGTGTCTTAGAGAGGTTTGGAGTTATTTAAAAAGCAAATACACAGAAATAAATATAATTTCTTATGCAAATCCTTGAACTAGTTTGTAAAAAATTGCATTCTAATTGGCTAAATAGTAGGCAAATAAATAAAAGAAACAGCTAACATTTCGAACTGAGTTATTTGCTTATATTTGTACGTATGACGTCTCTGTCAAAGCAAATAGCCAATAAAAAACTGAATTCGTTTGAGCCAAGTAAAAAATATGTAGTCGAAGTGCCCATACAGTTCCATTGCAACTTCCAGTTTTAACTAAAACACAAAATGGCCTTTCATTTTGTAAGTTAAATTCATATTTATTAAAACACTTTTAATAAACGCTCAAAATATTGATTTGGTGCTTATTTTTAAATCAATCGTACGACAGAGCCTAAATATTGGTTTGGCAGACATTTCTGGCCTGACAGAGTTCAATAATTCAGTATAGTATACTGAATTATTTGGATCTTGTTCCGAACACGTAATTACATACTAATGTTATTCAATAGGATGGGATAAACTTTGTACCGATGCCAGAAATGTATTGTGAGCGACCGAGTGTATCACTATTGTTGGATTGCGATAAAATTACATATAAAGGTAGTGCATGCTTGGAACAAATTTAAATTCATCCTATATTAAGTAATCTAAGATTTTGTATTAAAAATATACTTATGCTTAAACTAATAAATAATTACGGGGGACTTACGTGTTCATAGACTAAGTAGTCCATGAAAGTTAAAGAAGAAGAATTAATTTTTAACAATAGTGTGCAACTGACTTTTGATTCCAATGACAACCGCACCGCGAGAGAGATAGATAAATGGGTGTCCAAAATTAATACGTCGCCGGCTCATTATCTCTATAGGACTAAACTCATTGTTATAGCAAAATCAAACCTAAACCTACATTCTAGTTTATATATATAATAATAATGACCCTAACCCATAATCTCAACGAGGATTAGCCAACTGCACAGGAGATAATAATATAATATATAATAGTGCACAAGTGTATGCGCTAGCACAGGTAGAGCCCGACCCGGGATTTGAACCTGTTAGTACTTAGGCGTCCCATGATACCATTTGACCAACAAGGCAGTCATAAGTTTATATATTTGTAGATTTAAGAAAAAAAAATTCCATGTAAGAAAAAAATACACGAACGAAAGCACAAGAAAAGGAAAATAAACATAAGTACCTACATACATAACATCACGTCCATGATCCCCGAAGGGGTAGGCAGAGTCAAAGGGGCAGCAGGCTCTTTTAAACACATTCAGCCATGGGGGTTAGATAGAATGTTAGTTAGAAGTAAAATTTTATTTATCCGATCCGAGAGTTTTACCTTTTAAAACTTTTCAATCAATCAGACAATACGGTACTTATGTTGTATTATTTTATGCTAATCAGACCTAAAGCAATTTAAAACGAAAAATTGATTTAGATATCCTTCCTTTAAAGATAAATATTGCACAATATCGGTCGTAAGTTCTTGAAAGTAAACATATTATTTTATTAATGTAGTATGTACCTCTATTACCATATCATTAAATAATACATTACTGTTTCTGAGGAGCCTTGTTGAAAATACACAGACTGTTATTTTTTAGGATGTTGTAAATTTAAGAAAATTCTCATGTTCGTCTGAGACTTGAAATTAATGCCCGTTGTTCTTGCCTAGCTCATCATTAAATGGGACTAATGGTGTATTACTCTATAAGAGTCACTATTTTTTCACAATCTTCAATAGAGTAACATTTTAATTCTTGTGCAATGTTGGGCGGTTTATATAAAAGTGTGTTTTGTATAGTCCATTTCACATAAGACGAGTTCCGTGACACTTTAAATTTAACGTTAATAGTTATGCATCCGTATGACAGCCATACGATTTTTTTTTCTATTCGTTAAAAAGTCTGGGGCAGTTAAATCGAGGTATTTATTTTATTTTGAATCCTGAAAATTATTTCAAACTATGGTTTATTTTTATATGAATACTGGTATTCTCACGTAAATAATATGCAGATATGTATAAGCGCACGCGATTGGAAGACTCGGAATCATCCAAATAAGAATGGTTTGTTTTTGTTTGTGCCTTAGGGGACACTTCCTTGTTGTCACTGGGTTCGGAACATTTTTCGGTTGAAATGAACGCTTATGAAATATCTTTTGTAAAATATCCTAACTCGATGACAAGATGCCAGTCATATCGATTAATGATGTGACGTGAATTAGTAGTGTCAATCTCTACGAATAAATTTCCGATTCCTGTAGTATGCAATTCATACGATATTTTTTTGTAAATTTAAATTAGTAATAAATTTATAAAGAAAATTGATACACAGTGTTTACATTTATAAATATAAATTATTAATTATTTTTTACAATGGTGATAACGTATAAAGTCAAATATGCTTAAAACCGAATCATTTGATTCGTAAAAAGTACGATGCATGAAAATAAGTATTGACACCTGCCACGGGAATCTTCTTAGGTGAAACAGACTAAGGTTTGGTGGGACTAATAATGCGTAACTAAGGGAGACTTAAAATAAAATAAAAACTATAAATCGAAATCAACCAATTTTAATCTTAACTAAATATAAAGAACCATTACTATAAAATAAAAACAAAATATGACAACTTTTGCCGAAAACAAAAACAATTTTTTTAAGGCCTGCCTTACAGTATATGGTCGGGTAATAAGGCCTAAACCTTTGACATGCATATATAATCAAAATATGCGTCTTATATTTGGTAATTGAGGTCAATGATCAAAGATATGCATTTATGCATGCAGCCTTAAAAAAAGCGACAAGTTCCCTGTAATTTATTTATATTAATAGATCCGAAAATGTTTCTTAATGTCTCTTATGGGAACTTTAGACCTCTTAGCAGCTTTTTAGGTGCTCAGTATTCGTATCGCTACCATATTATTTTTACCGCTTAAACTTTTGGTTGTTCAAGTCAATTTTTTACAGTTTAACGAAGATACAGTTTTACCAAATGTTTTCTTCTTCATCTTCTTCATTTTGCCAAAGCTGCCGAATTCAGAGGCGCTCGCCGAGACGCTCAAAGTGCTCGTGATCTAGCCTGGTGCAAGCAATTCCGAATGGTCTGAGTGCTTACTTCAAGCCAGAGGCGGCCCAAACTTCTGCTCTTATTTTAGTAGCGTTAATTGTTGGGTCACCGGCTGCCAGCAATCTAATATAACGCTTTTGGGCAGCAGTCAAAACAGTTGGGCGACTACTGCGGGGTCGGTCAGCTAAATTACCCATCCCATGGTACCTCTGCTACGTAGTCACGACACAGGATTTGGATATAGCAACTCTGTGTGCTATTTCTCTCATGGTGTATTCTTCTTTCCTCAAAGTTACTGTTCTTGCTCGTAAAACTTCTGATAATCCTCTTGGCATTTTTTCAATCACAACTTTCCGCGAAAAAGTATTTTAAATCCGTTAAAATTGATAAATTAGATTTCTGGATGAGCGTAAGCTAGGACTGAAAGCTTTTCTATCTGGAAAAACAATTGACTGTTTTATTGTTTCATATTCTATTCTATATTTTTAAATAAATAATCAAAAAAGAAGAAGAAATCATACTATAAATCTACCGTAACAAAAAAGATTTCGATTTTTCAAAGTGATCGCAAACTTTTTTTGATGTTTGTATATGGTTATAAGTAAGAATAAATATACCAGATATCACAGCCCATTAAATTCCGGCCGAGCCTAAACGGTCCGTTGAAGCATTTTATTAATTCACGTTCCCTTTGTTAAAAAGTATTATCCGAAGCAGACTACTCTGTAAAAAGTTATGCGTGATCATACATAAAAAAAATATACGTGTCGAATTGAAAACTTCCTCCGTTTGTTTTGTCGGTTAAAAATAGTCTAGCACTACATAATTCCTAATAATGAATAAGGCTACGATCGATTGTACGTTTTGTAGCATATTTATTAAATATTTGAGGGTATAAATGGCTTTGACTTCAAAACATTTCAAGCGAAAATTTTCATTTTAAATAGAAATCTGAAAATTAATTAAATCACGTATTGTTCAAACTAACAATAATAATATCAAAAGAAACCTTTCCCTGGTTTTAATGGCAAATATTTTTTCATTAAAGCTTCCTTATTATAAAAGCCTCCAAAAAGATATGAAGTACAATAAAAACAGACAAAGCTAAACGAAAATCTAAACGAAAATCAAATTTTTGACCGGAATAAGGTATACACAGTTTACTGATTAATTCGAGGTATTTTTCATGGTTTCGTGCCTGAAAAGGAAAAAACATACTTATCGGATAATTTATCTCGCGATCTCCTATTAAGATCCTTTTTTTCTGAAACGCTTAAGGTTAAATTTACTAGAACTAATATTTACTGCAGGTCTACGGTTTCTTGGCACTGTAAAAAAAATCAACTACGAAGTAAACGCGATCAAAAGCTGAACGGCCTACCGTTCAGTCAAAATATTTTAACAAATAAAATTTACTTTCTGTTGAAGTTTAACGTTGAAATTTGAGAAAAGGAAAATATCTTTGTAAATCGTATCACACAACTTGTTAAATGGTTTCCTAACATCAAAGAGTTATTCAACAATTATCATTAACATAGAAAAGCCCTGACTTTAATATTGTATGGGTGTATGAAGCACTGTGAGTGACGAACAGGAACATAACATTATGTTCCTATTGTGTTTGAAGCGGGTTAAGATAGATAAGGATCGTACTGTCATTTCAGGCCATAGTCCACGTCAACGAATTGGTGGGTAATTTAAGCCTATATCAATACAGTCCAGGCTTCCTCTGAAGCCGAAGATAGTACATGTACTAATCCACCTCTCCACATGTACTATAAGTATACAACTATGAGTTAATCTAACTGCTTTCAGACTTGCCACTAAGTTTCATATCGGACATCAGGATAACAACCAAGCGGTAATAATAGAATAATTAAATGCAATTTTTTGAAAGAGTATAATCAAACCTAAAACATGGCGAGGACAATTTCTTAATTGCCTTCTAGTTTCACGGGAGTCGCATTTTAGTTTGGATGATTAGATACCTACTATTATTCCACAATCATCAACTTATATTTGAGTTTTTGATTCTTAACAGGAATTTTATCCCTATGTCCCAAAAGCAATTATTATTTAAATTTAAGTTTTAAGGTATGCTTTATGTAATATGAGTAGGCTATTTTACTCAAAAAAATAACTATGGTCTATTATTGAGATTTTAAAAAAAATCTATGTGTATTTTTTCTTTTGTTCAGCAAACAAAAATGATGAAGATAACGCGCGTTAAAGTAATGTCACTAGGATTGAAAAATTTTACCGTCCCAGTGACATAAAACGACCTATTTCAGATCTTTGAAGCGCTGTATCTTTCTCAATTTTCGAGTATTAATAAATTAATAAATAAATAAAGCAAAAGAAATACGATATTCATATTTTTTGTTCAAAAAATATATAAATAATTAAGTAAAAAAGCCTATTCTTAGACCAACCAGTTTCCAAATTCTAATGTATAGAATTCAGCTGGGCTTAAAGAAAAATTATATCATAAATTACAAAAATTCGCGTCATTATAAACCCCTATTGAATAAGTTAAATTAAGAAAGATAGTCATGAAAATTATTCCACAAAACCTCTCTTGCAACCCTAAATCTAACATTTCAATGGACTAACTTCCATGCACTGAAAGAATTAAAAAGTGCATCAATAGTCTGAAGGACAATAAATTTAAGCAACACAAATACTTTAACTAATTACATCTTCGACAAATTGCAGGTGTCCTAGAGATAAAAGAAAAATCTAAAGGTCTTTCTTTATTAGGATTCCCGGCGCTCCTGTAATTCTCGTGAAATTAAATATTGTTGTTTCGAGCAGGCCAACCATTCGAGTAATTTTGGTGAAACAAGGGCGAGTCGTATTCACCCTGATTTGTAAAAGCAGATTATAAGGAGGGAAATATCTTATTAGTAGCATTTACACTTATATTACACAAAACTTGGATTGAACTTTACATCTATTTAAGAATCATAAACATCAGACACATATCCAAAAAACATGATAAGAGCCATCGCTCTCATCATGTATCTCAATGGCAAGAACACGCACCTCATATCCGAAGTATGCCGGATCAAGCCCAGGTTCTTTTCTCTGGATACTTCAAATCCATGTACTTTATTTACTACTAACTCGACGGTGAAAATACTAAAATTATGAATGTGTTTTACAGAATCGTTAATAAAATACGAGAAAAAAGGAAATTATATTTGAACTTGAATGGCGAAATTTTAGAACTGGTTCATTCGACTGTTTTTCTGGGGGTTCACTTACATTCAAAACTTCAATGAAATAGTCAGATAACATCATTCAATGAAATAGTCAGATAACATCACTAGCATGGAAACTCAATTCTGCTATATAATAAAAACATAAAAAGAATCAGAGAGTTTACAGATATTGCAACTTTTCTTTATTTTAGATACTTTCTTATTGTTATGTCTTATGGTATTCTACTATGGGGAAAGGCGGTTGAAATCCAAACCGTTTTTATTCTTCAGAAACGAGCCATTAGTATAACCATTAGTATTCTGATTATAATTGAGATGAACAAAAGATAATTAAAAAGTGTTTTTATAGCATCATATCCTTGTCTTCCCTATAATATAGATAGTGTAATCTATTCGCGAGTTTCATTACATTCTCTCACTCAATACAATAAATACAAAAAAAAAACTACTAATTAAATTAAATTAAATTAAATTAAATTCTTCAGACTGACACACCAATTCCCTAGTCCCAAACTAAGCTTAAGCTTGTGCTATGTATACTAGGTGAACGGATAGACATACTTAAATACGTTTATAAACATCCATGACTCGAGTACAAATGTCCATGTTCATCACACGAAACATTTGCCCCTAGCGGGATTCGAACCCGCGACCCTTGGTTTCGTGGCCAGGGTCTCTGACCACTCGACCAACGGGCCAGTCAAATTATAATAATATAGTAATAGGGGTGTTGAAAAATTTTTATAATTGATTTCATTTCATAATTAGACCCTATTTTAAGACGAAAGTAATAATTTTATGTAAAAATACGTCAAATTTCAATAAAAAAAATACGTTATTAAATTACTTTTTAGAATTCCCACCAAAAAGATATAAACTGTCACGTGACTATATTACGTCACTGACCGATAAAAATTCTCGCGCTGTCAAAGTTAACCTGATCTTGAGTGAGTTCTTACGAATAAGTATGTCAGCTTGTTTGGCGGTCAGTGACGTCATCGCGTTTTGATGGCGTTGGCAGTCACGTGATGATGGATATTAAATAACGCAATTTAATTTTTTTTTAATCTATTACGAATAAATATATTATTAACATGTTGTTATAGGTTTTTAAACACATATTCCCTTTAATGTATAACACATAGCTTTACATGAATTGGTAATATGTGTCAACATCCCTAATAACTGTCTATTTGAATAAAATAGCAATAGCAGTTCAGAAAGCAGCTGTTTAGTAGATATAGGTTATTTTCAACTTGTCACTTTCATATTTTTACATCTAGTGCCAAAAATTTATGAAACCGTATCCATCTTCTTTCATTGAAGAACAAAATCTCCACGACCAAAAAGTCCGACTATACACGCTCAATATAAGCAGCTCTGACCACTTTAAAGCCTCATACGTATAATTCACATTTTTTCGTTAGTAATATGGAGTTTAAACAATTTCTGAATGTTATTGAAAGCTATTATCTTAACGACAATAGACCAGACAATTGCCACCCCAGTTAAGCACAACGGGTGTTGAAACTGCTAACTATAGAACGTCGTTATCATATATCCCCAGGGACTATGTATAACAAGATATTATTCTTCAAAGTTAAAATGAATAGAACCCGTGTAGATAGATGTGTGAGTATAATGAATGAGCTAGAGAAATAGGTTGCCCCTTTCATTAAGTTGCAGCTTATATGCAGCATAGTGAGAGGGGTAACATAACTATATATGTAGGTATATAAATTAAAATGGATCGCCGAATTGTATGTGCATTACTTCTGAATGAGTGCACCAAATTAGATAATATTTTTTTGTCCTGATCGTTATTGTAATGAAAAGGTTTGTATGAAAGAAAATATCTGTAAAATTCACGAGTTGGGTCGAAAATAGCAGATAATATTTTTAAATGAAAAAGTCTTTGTTACATTTCACGTTTGTAAAAATTGACAGATTAGCATCTACATAAAAAAAACTATCTGACCTGACAGATAGTTATTTTTTATGTTTTCAGATATTTTCACAACGTGTGAAATTTTCGTTCAAATTATTTTTGACAAAAGAACGACCATACGTTTAAAAGTGTAGACTAATGGCTGATAGCTTACTCATAATGGGTAATAACAGAAACTAACGGTATGTGCACAAAAGATGGCACTGGAAAAATGTTTTTGATCAAAATTCCCAATAATGCTATTTCTACTTTCGTGTATGAACGTAACCACATTTGTAGGAGCCTGTAGCAGCATGCTACAAATTCTGCTACATAGAATGTTTAAAAGAGAAATTTGCTTGACTCTCCCCAATTAATTGACGTCAAATACAGCCAACTTAAATTCCCTAAAAAGCACTCGTAACCCGTATCCACTTCACACAACTCAATTGCCTTAAATATATGTACTAATTAAACGTTTGTTAGTGACGTGTCCGCTCATACGCACAAAAGCCGTTATACCGAGAGGACGTGTAAAAAACACATTTTAATCGAATAATGTGCTTTGTATTAGACGGATATACGAGTATAAATGGGTCACATATTATTTTATGGCAATGAAAGCCTTGACTAGAAAGCCTGTATGAACTATGCCTCTATTACTACAAGTAAAATATTACTAGAGACGCCAGATTCATACATATTGTGACTGAAGATAATACAATCCGTTACATCATTTAACCAATAAATCGCATCTCCTGGCAATAACCTCCAATAATCGAGTAAATAATTTAAAATCTAATCAGTTATGGTCCCAGCTAAGTTAAAAACAAACTTTAATTCCTTATGGGTTAGCTCTTCAGACGTAGTTCCGTACCTTTTCTATTGTCTTAATGATGTTAAGTACTTATAATATTGGTCAATGGATTGAACATAAATTAGTTGTTAAAATATGACTAGAGGTAAAATCAAACTCAATCTAGAAGAAAATAAGGTAGGTATGTAAAGCGTATCTCTGAATTTTCGAAATCCATCTATGTATTTAATAACAAGATCAGCGATGAAGAATAGCTCGTGAGGAAATCCAAGTACACCAACAAATTAAAGTGTAACCGTTGTCTGTTTTTCAATATCATTATCCATATCCTCCAATTTATTACTTCAGCCAGGTAAGTTCCTAAGTTCCCCCCCGAGAGTACTGTGGCGCGTACTTTTAAATTATTCCTTAATATGATTCAATATCGATAGTCTCCCTAGGTACTCACGGCGATTAAACCCGTCTATGCATGATACTGAACAGATTGGCTGTTGTAGTGACTAGATCTTTCTAATTCATACTTTAACCCCCCCGCAAGCAGAAGGGTGGTCTGCCGCCTATTAGCTTAAGGGTAAATGATTAATGCTAATGTGCTTTCAAACGATGACTCTCTTTTAATGATGATCTATTGCATTCTATTTGTGGAGATTGCATCTGTTCTTGCTAATTGATTGCTGTCTTAGAGAAAAAAAATGTATCATAACCACTCAGCGATGTCTTATAATGGTGATGAAAAATATTTCAAAATATTCCGTAAATATACTAAAAGGTTAAAAATAGTAGGTAGGTAGTAAAATAAAATATTATCTTGTGGGCGTAATGTTATATATGTATGTATCTTGTGTATATTAATTTCGCTCCAGCATAAACGTAAAACTAGAAGAGAAAAGAATTTTCTCATCGACTCCTTAAGAAATTTTAAATCTTAGTATATTATTTCACTACATAAATTAACTATATTATCATCAAATAAAAATCGACAATCTATGCTTATTAGAATCATCTTAAGCCATTTGCAGTTCATTCATCTTTAAATTCAGCTAACAGAAACAAGCAAATAAAAATAAACAAAAACCTGGCCTCTAATTATCTAACAGACCCTAATTACAACTTGTTCGGGCAATGTTCGGCCCAATTAGATAATTAACTGATATCGGATTCCAGCGCCAACTTGTTACTTTTTTAATTAATTCCTTTATCTCGCCTTCAGATCCAGCGTTCTCTATCGGCAGGGGCGGAAGTGGAAAAATATTGCTTTTTGAGGTGATTTACTCGTCTCTCGCTATAATTAGTGAATTTATCAACTTATCTATATATTACGCATTTATAATCGAAATTTAAGAATTAATTAATCTAACTATGGACGGGTAGCAATGGAAATTATTTTGAAATTTTAACGAAACCGCTCAGACGGGCGGATAATCAAAATTTAATGGCTACTACTAATAATTGAATACATAAAATAATTAAATAAAATACAAATATTCCTAACACCACCTTTGCCCATCAACCGGAGCTTCCGCATCCAACCATAAATGCATTGAATTTCTTCTTAATCAATTCTTCAACATCCATTCATTCCAGATGTCCAAACCACTGCAGTATGCCTCTCCTGTTACTCTTCCCTAGGTCATCATTTCAAACGCTGTCTCTGAGCGATACACCAAAGATGTTGCGCAGCGCACGTATCTCGAATGTTTACTCTACTTTCCTGCTTTTTCTGCCAAACCCAAGTCTCACTTAGATGCGTTAGTGTAGGAATTAGAACCGCATTATGTATAGCTGGACTTTGTAGCTTAAGACTTTACTACATAGAAGTTTTCCTAACGCTCCATTCACCCTATTCCAAGTAGTTAATTTATCAGGGAAGGCTATATAAAATAACCATAAACTCAGGCAAAACCGTGGGCACAGCTAGTCTGCTCATAAAAGTTGTTTTCTAAAATGATCTAACCGACAAAACTACTAAGTAATTTGATAACAATCTCAATGAGTGAGCGAATTAGGTAGCTTTTGCACAATATGCAATTAAACAATAAACAATTCCAATATACTTTATGAAAACCTATTACCGTATAGTGCCGACCCGGATTCGAAGCTGACCGCAGTGCGATGTGAACGACTAAAACGTCACTGCGTTTAGGCCGACATATTTAAGTAATCCCCTGCATCATTCGAGCCAGACATAAGCCTGCCACTTTCATTACCTAGCGCCTGAATATATGATGTATCAAAGAGAATATATTAACATTTAGCCTTCGCCAGCTTACGCTACCCCAATTAATTTTAATTACCAAGTTAATTTCAATATGGGAGACGCTCTTACACTTTCACATGCTTTCACGGTTTAATGCTATTGAAAAATTTGGGAAAAACTTCTAGCTTAATTTAGGCTGAGAATCGTAAACACGGCTGATTTGTATTCACGTACTGGAAAGGGATATTGATATGGATTTATGCATTAAAACTAACCCGATAGCGTTGTGGCTTTGGTGTTTTTCCTAAGTCTCAAGCACAATTCGCTTGTGCTTACCTTAAATATTAAAATTTCATAAAAAAAAGAGATAAAACCAGGAACTTCGTCTTTCGTTGATTAATAGATACGCGTCTCATTGAGTAGTATGAAAGTTCGACAAAGTTGGTTTAGCCCTACCTAAGTTAACACGTTTTCAGTGCTATAAAGGTGCGCATTCAGCCATTACTGAGCCGTGTCGAACAAAGTTTTCCGCGATAAGTACGCTCATGTCGATGCTAGTTTCTGTTTAGTACCTATAGAAAGTTTCATTTATACGGATGGAGTGGGCAAAAATTTATGATTTTATATCTTGAATCACCATCGCAGCGACAATTATACTTTTTATTAGTAATTTATTAATCAAAGTTGCTTTATCATTTTAACCGACTACATAAAAATAGGAGGAGGATTTCAATTCGAAAGATTTTTTTTTTATTTAAATTATTAATAAAAAAAAAATTGCATTTGATGTTCTAAAAATTCCAATATCAATCAACTCCTCCGTTAAATACAATCGATCATAACGCTCTTTGAAACCCAAATATGTATTGAGATACATGGTTTTGTTTTGAAATCATTTTGATGGATCACTTTTGTGTGTTTGCGTGATGTTTGCCTATAAGGGTTAAACGTATATTTTTTTCTCAGTAATTATTATAAATGTATTTCTGTGTATCTATATTATCTAGTATGCCATAAAAGCCACCTAATCCTGTATTTGGGTACTATGATTCGGATTGATTGACTGCTGTGTATTTGGGTATCTAACCATTTCTACAGTATTTTTTCTCAATTTTCTATCCAACTCAACTCAACTCCATATTTGGTTAAGAATTAAGGCTGAATAGTTGACTGCTTCTTTGTAAATGTGGTAGTAATACAGATGAAGGTTGATGTTCCTCAATAATGTAAAAATTGTGTTACAACATACTTATTGACCTGCTGAAAATGTTCATGTAATGTGATACCAAAATATTATGTCAATATTTCTTGATATCAGGTTAAAGAAAACTGAGAAATATGAAAAGCAAACTTTAGCAAGCCTAAAAATGCCATATTACGTATTCACAAAAATCAGAAGTGACTTTAGCATACATTCCCCTAGAACAGTTCTGGGCCAGGTTGTTGGCACCGCGCCATTAGCAGCGAGTTCAAGGCTATGGCACCCTTGGATACGGGCGTCGTATTCAGTAAGATCGGCAGACAAAGCAGACGGTCTTTATAATTTTTTAAGAGACAAGAATAAAAAACTATTGAACTACTTCTATAATAGTCCCGTGTTTGTCTGGGACTTAACAAAGAGTGTCCCAACTGTGATCCTTGCCTCGCATTCCGTAAAAGGCGACTGATGGCTTATTAGGTTTTATGTATGTGATTGTATAGGTGACGAGCTAGCCACTGCTTTTGTTTTTCACCTAACCCAGATTTTTTTCTCCTGGCTTAAATGTGGTTGAAGAAGCTTGCTGCCCCTTTGACTCTGCCTACCCCTTTGGGGATTACAGGCGTGATGTTATGTATGTATAATTATCAGAAATATACATCGATTTTTTCCAAGGTTCAATCTGAAGTGACTAATAGATACAAAAGGAATAATACTAATAGATACAAAAGGAACAAAGCAATAGGTGGGCTGCGGTCAGGGTTACCCATTTTACAGAATAATAATTCAATACTATGTATAAAATCGTACTGCAACCGCTTCCCAAATCAAATCTTAAATTGACAGTGTACCTCCTTGTTCTGTTACGGGATTAGTATATTTTTTTATATAGTTATTATGTATATGGTATTAACAACTAACTAACCTATTTAATGAAGTGTAATATAATAATATATTACTGAACACCGCAGCCCACATATTATTCCGTTTTGCATCATTTTTTACCCAAATATAAAACCGATAAATTTACACTAACTCGATGGTATTCCATTTCACTATAAGGTTGGGCTGGGTTTGATGGAACATAGTAAAAATGTTGGAAAATTAATAATAGCTCCCAGGTGACATCTAGTAAAATCTCCGTAACAGACGTATTTAACACTAATTTATTCCAATGAACTCTTACCAAAATCGATTTTCCTAGAAATCGGTCACTTTTGTTAGCTGTACCGCCAGAAAGAATGAAGACAAATCTTTTTCCCCTCCCTGAAAATTGTTACAAATGCTGCCAGAACTTGAATTTATGTGGTCTGTTATGAGCGACGGACCACCCCGTGAGAACAAAGCCATAGGCGGCAAATTTCTAAGCTATAGTCCATGCGTTATTGGATGGTGCAAATACCATTAGATGAACCGTTCCTTTTCACTTAAGAATATATTTTTTATATCTTTGTTTGCAGTTGTAAACTATCATTTACTGTTTAATGTATATATTAATATTATTGGGTAGTATATTATTACTTTGTGATTATTAGTTGTACGTAGTATAAATAAATAAATAAATATCCGACTACATCACATACATTGATCTGACACCGAGGTAAGTAGCTTAAGCACCTGTGTTACGGATATCAGAATCAACAGTGGTATTACAAATATATACTTAAATATTGGATATTAACACCCAGACACAGAACAAACACAAGTATTCATCATACGAATGTTTGTCCTGGGTGGGAATCGAACCCCCAACTCTTGGCGCATGGGGCAAGGTCACTACCGAATGCGCCATCGAGCCAGTCAATTATTATTACTCTGTGATTATTAGTGACTGTCATGGATCAGATAAATTTTATCCACTAGAATATTTTTACTTTCTAATGAATATAAAATGCAATGAAAGTGAATTAGTGCAAAATGCTTTAAATGTCACATCAGCGACCACTTTAGTGATATAAATATATTGCTTTGATAGATTGTCGACTCTCGAAAGAGAAAGTATTTAAGTGTTTAAGTAATTCGATTGTTAAACGGTTATTTCTAAATAAATGATAATTCTAACATTAATTTGTTATCCTCTTTCTAAGTATTTGCGTAGGCGATTAAGAAACTCTCTTACCTGACTTACAAAAAAGTGACCAAAAAAAACACAATTATGTGTTCTGAGAATCTTATTCGATACAACCTGACTGAACTTCCTTTCTCTAGTCACGTCATATTGACATTTGTTATAGACACCATGCTAAAACCATAGATTTAGAATTTTTTGACTACGCTAAAGATACACAAAGCGTGGGAGCGAGAAATCCTGCTGAAATGCAAACCGCCCGAGAGAAAAAGAGACAGCGAATGAAGTACCTATATGTCATGTTTTTGCGAGTAAGAGGCCTTAGCGTCCCGGTCTATTCTACGTCGCAGTAAAATTTGTGCATTTATGTATTAAACCTTGGATTATAATCGAGAATATTAAATGTGCAATTAAGGTGACTTGTTCTGTACGCGATTGTGAGGTTACACGACGGAATAATTCGAATAAATACACTTTTCACAGGTAAATACGATTTTATCATTAGATTTTTTCGAACCATATTTTGTTAAATTGTTGCTAGTAATCGGTTTAGAAAAATATTTTTACAATAGTATATTGATTATAATTGATCTTTCTAAGTATACATCGTGATTATAAACAGAATTGGGGAAAATATTGTATAAAATAGTAAACAGTTTGGTTACGCTAGTGCTTGACAAAGCGGTGACGTCACGAGTATCGATAAAAACTTAATCGTCTTTTAGCGACATCATGACATGAATACAAAGTTATTTAGCCAAGTTATGTTGAAATATAATTATATTCACATTGGGAACTCATTATCTCCGTAAATTTGTTAGTTAGTTAACTGATAATTTTTCTAGGTTTCCAAGCAACCCAGCATTGTGTAAAAAGTGGATGCGGAGATATAGACAGACTAGATTGGACTCACAATAAGAACTCCACTATATGCAGCAAACATTTTGACGGCAACAAAAAAATTGTTGCACTACATATTATTTTTTAATAACTAAATGTCACCAAATTAAAAGTTGCTAATATATTATTTGTTTCATTTTATTCCATCAGTCAAAGCAAAAGTCATGTCTTTTTGTCTTATAGGTATAAATCACAGAACATATTTCTATTTTTTTCATTTTTTACACGCTGAATATACGAGGAATACATTTTACCATCTCTTTGTTTATAGAACTGCTTAGAATGCGATTTCTTACCGACCAATTCCGATTTACCTAATATACACAACTGCTGATTTCATCAATGCCATAAATTAATCAAAAGTTTAAAAATGTGTTTTAAATACCTATACTATTAGTAGGTATACAACTGAATCAGTCGATAATGTAAGAGTGCGTCTTTGACAACACTATTTTTAACCCACACATAGACGTCAACCAACACATGCTTAAATTTATTTTGGTCATGTCTCCGAGCCGTCATTGTGTATCTTGTACATCCTAAATCTATGGCTAAAACACACGAAGCTTAAAGTAATGGTAACAAAGTAGTCCGCTGCATATGTTTAGCACAAATCAGCAACATCGAGCATTTAACCTTCAGAGTTTACTTATGTAACTTATGGATATGGTGATTGGAGTTACTATGTTGGTCTGGGACTTTAAAAAATGTACCACTTGTTGTTTGTCTCATATGTAGTAAAAGAGGTCTAAAGACGTATTAGCTAGGTATTAAAATGAGCGTGTAAGCCACGAAGTCAGTTTTTTTCCTTCCAATCAAACTCATTTTTAATTTCAGCCAAAACTACCTCAAGTAGCCTCAGGATTATAGCAAGTTCTCTTGTTGCTTCGCAAGCTTGGTACATTAAGAACGTCACAAAGTTTCTACTGCGTATTCCTCCATTGTGACCAAAACAAAATGCATGAAAACGTGCAGCTTAAAATCGTTATAATCGATTTGATACTTGTCAATAAGGCACAGAAGCGTCAATGCATTAGTACTCTAATGGGTATACCCTAAATCGCTTTCATGTAGACAACTAAATATAGCGCAAAGGCTTACGACTCGTTTGCGAAGCAGTTCTCATTCAAATGAAGCCGTCATAAATATTTCTTTGAGTCGGGAACGGTAAATTCAACGAAGATGGGACCAAATCAATTTTGCTCCTTATTCCCGTCCATCTATATGTTTTGTACAAATCTAGCGAAATATATTTTTTCCAGAAAATGGATTGTTTTCAATCTTAGAAGCTTTACAAGGGACGTTTAATCAAATACCAGCATTGGCTCCTTCGTCCGCGTAATTATTGTAAAATGGGGTTTTTATAAATAATAAAATAAATCGATTAGCTTTAAGATTT